>OZ024740.1:190854519-190897019 GCA_964016885.1 Eledone cirrhosa
AATTCTTTCCTATGGTCCGCTTCTAATATATGATTTTGAATATCGTTATATATGGGCTACAAATTAGATTTGTTGGTGTATTTTGGTGGTGTTTTTTTGTCGTGTATTTGCTTGCGATGATGTAATATGTGTGTGTCCTGTATTTGGTGATATGGAACTTATATTACTTTGATTATGAATTCTTATGTAGTTGATTTTGTGATGGTGCGATTCTATGTTGTTCACAGTGGTGTATGATAGTTTGATAGTTTTTCTATTAAATATTTTTATAATATTTATGAATTTTAGGGAAGTGTTTGTCAACTAATTTAAAGAAAGTGAGAGGAAGCTTAGTTTTAATACAGGAGTTAAACATTGAATTAAACCATAAGTAGTTTCTATTTCTGTATCTTCTATGTCCGCTAGTGGATTATCATTTTGTTTATATAAATTAGGTATATGGTGCCTATTTATGCGTTTAGACCTAGGTTTGTTGATTCTATGATTGTTGGAAGTATCGTTAACGTTAAGTGTGGTGTTATTTTTTGTATCAGTTATGTATTTGAGTCGTTCTTTTTGGCTTGCTTAAGTAAAGTTAAGTTATAGTAGCTAGCGTGTTCATTCAAAATATTTTGCCAAATATACTATACGTATATTCCTGTATATATATATATATATATATATATATATGTGTGTGTGTGTGTGTGTATTTGTGTGTGTGTGCGTGTGTGTGTGTATGTGTGTGTGTGTGAGGTCACCAGTTGGTGCTACTGGTAACATGTATCCCAGTACAACCTGTCTCATGGTTGGGTCGTTGGCGACTAAACTGGCAACCCCACCAATGTTTCTTGGTGAGGAGGGTGACTTTGGACGTCCTGCAGGACTAAAAACAGAACCTGTCAAAGGGCAAAGGATCTCTTAAGTGTCATTGGCATCCAAAATCACAGGGAGAGATGACCGCTTACCCTTGGACAAGGCAGAATTCTAGGAGAATGAAAGCTCTGATATAACACCTGCAACCCTGATGGTATCCAATTGTGTTGACTTGTTCTTCTTTTTGGTAAATATCATCTTGGTCAAGAGAGTGGGACTGGCTTTGTGCAGTGCCTTTGCTCACTATAAAAGCTTCACGGCACAGGCATTGCTTTATATCTGGAGATCTCTCTGCACTTGTCGTCACATGGTACCATGGGCGCAGCATTATGTGTCAATAATTGTCACAAGTGATGGCTGTCGTTGGGGAATAGTAACCGGTAATTGTTTTTTTTAAATATTTAATTGTTTTTTTTTTAACATTCTAAGTATTCTTCTATATTTTTACCCCATATTGTTTTACTTTTTGTTTCGACTTCCTCCTTTCCTCCTCCCTAGTATACTTCCTTGACCTCCCGCCCTGCTGTAGTTGGCACTATCAACGCACGACTGGGTTTCCTCCACCGCCTCTCCCTCTTTCTTCTACTGGCAGGTTCAGGTAAGCCTTCCTACCACAAATTGCCATGATAGAATTATGTGTCTCAACAACAGACTTTTGACCAATACTTGTCACAATCACTTTTACCATATATGGAATTACCCCCTGAGAAGCTCGGCTATTCATATAACAGGATAAACATTTTCATTTAGTCCAGAATTAGCCGTCGAAACGGCTTGAACTCAGCCGTCGGCGTCCTACTCGTTCCTCCCCTCTCTCTCTCTCTCTCTCTCTCTCTCTCTCTCTCTCTCTCTCTCTCTCTCTATATATATATATATATATATATATATATATATATATATAGTATAAAGAAAACGAAAAATCAGTGATGCATCTGGACTTAATTTATTACGTGTTACAATTGTTTCGCCGGTAGGTAGATCGAGACATGGTCCTTGTATGGATCTGGATAATTCTACTTCTGCAGATTCTTTCAGGCACCGGCATTTTGTTTGGAGCAAATTTTATCACTGGGGGGTTATCATCAAAAAACACCCTCAATAAACCCTACTTCCACTCTTGTCTTGTCAAGCCATTGGCTGTTTTTACTCCACGTCATGACAAGTTCTGGTCAGTATTTACTGTCACACGGGTCATCAACCATATTCCGTCCGACACATTTCGATGGAGTCATGCAGGGTTCAGTATCTCATACGTCTGTTCACACCTCAGAGTAAGCAACCACACATACTAATACACACACACACACACATGCATACACAGATAGATTTATGCATACACACACATACGCCTATATGCGCAGACACACACACGCCCACATACATACATATATGTATATAGCCACACACACCCTCTCCCTCACTTCCACGGATCCAGTCACACCCACGTGTATATACATATCGCCACAAGCCTTATGACGGCTGCTTAATTCGCGCCAAGTATCCGGTGGGATAAGTATGGCCTACTCAAACGTACATACGCGCGCACACATACATGCGCCCAAACTTAAATACGTTTACAATATTTTAGGATACATTAAAATCTGTATGTAACTGCATAAATAGGTACAAGAAAAAAAAGAGGTAAAATAAACAAACGGGTCAAATAAAAAAACGGGGGGAGGTATAGAAGTAGGTGCGTGTGTCCATGTGATATACTACACACAGGTAGTATGAGGTGCGAACTTGTGTCCGTCTATAGAACAGGTAACAGTAACAGAACAATAATAGAACAATAATGATAGTAATAATCATTGTTCCAAAGTGGAACAAGTGGAGAGTATATAGTCACGATTGATGGGGTTCACATTCAATGGACACCGTCATCATGGAATGGCTTCCGGTCCCCTAATCCCGTTGGGCCGATCGGGTCTGTGCGTACCCGTTCCCATGACCCCTGCCTGCGTCACCCGGATGATTCCATGCTGCACATGTGCATCTTCGCTGGTGTCTGCATGTCATGATAATTTCAGACTTCAGGTTGATGGCGCCATCCCTCAGTCTGACTATCAGCGTGGCCTCGTGTAGGCATAATCGGCACGTTCTACTTCCGGTTGAATATGCCCTCGCGTGGACGGAAAATGGCTGATGAGCCGTAAATACTGACCAGAACTTGTGATGACGTGGAGTAAAAAAAGCCAATGGCGTGACAAGAGTGGAGGTAGGTTTTTTTTAGGGTGTTTTTTTATGATAACACCCCAGTGTTAAAATTTGCTCCAAACGAAATACCCGTGTCTGAAAGAACCTGCAGAAGTAGAATCAGCCAGATTCATACAAGGACCATGTCTCGAGCTATCTGCCGGCGAAACAGTTGTAACACGCAATAAATTAAGTCCAGATGTATCACTGATCACTGATTTTTCGTTTTGTTTATACTATCTACACTCTACCCTGCTGAATATCGAGTGCTAATTTTGGCATACCGCCTATGGAAGCACCATAGCTACCATTATATACAACTATATATATATATATATATATATATATATATATATATATATATATATATATATATATATATATATATAAGGCGAGTAAAATTCCCGAGATCCATGGACGAGTTCTCTCCAGCGGTCTATGTCCCTCATTATCGCTGCCATTTCCTGCGTCTCCAACAGACCAGTGTCTGTCATTAGGGCATCAACATACGTTAACTTGGTCTTCCTCTTCTAGTGTGTCCATGTAGGGGCTCCCAAAGGAGCACTGAGTGCAATGTCAACTCTAGATGTTGGTGAGCATGTCCAGCTATATATTAGAATTGGTGCTCTGAAATAGCAATATATATATAAATGTATATATATTGTATTTTGGAATATACTGTATGCTTGATATAATTTCTGCTTGACCGGCAAACGCTCTGTATAATCAGTTCCTGATTATTACTAAGAATTATATAAGAATCAAACATTCATGATTTTCAGCAAACAGGAGGAGTATTTAGCTTTGATAAGCATAAAACAATGCGAAACACAGCTCTGTCAGCTTTATCTCCCCTGTTTGCTGAAAATTAAAGTAAGTGAGACCGTCACTGCTCTAAAACAATAGCATAAGGTCTTCGAAATAATTAAGCATACAGTATATTGCAAAATACACTATATATATACTTTCATATATATATATATATATATATATATATATATATATATATATATATATATATATAGGAACGAGTATGACCCAGACGGCTGAGCTGAAGCCGTTTCGACGGCTAATTCTGGACTAATTCGTTCCTATTACCCACTCTACTACCCTAAGTATTGAGTACTTTGGTGCGTCTTGTTCCACCTGGTTCCTTACCACATTTCCTTCGTTATATATATATATATATATATATATATATATATATATATATATATATATATATATATATATATATATATATATATATATATATATATATATATATATATATATATATATATATAGAGAGAGAGAGAGAGAGAGAGAGAGAGAGAGAGAGAAACAGACAGAGACAGAGAGAGGGATAAATGAGGGGAAAGCACAAACAAGAGACAGATCCTTCTTCAATTGTCTGTTGGGATCTCGTATAATTCAACTCATTAAAGACAATACGTCTATCCTAAGTACGTCAATAACTTTGTCAGTTATTGCGGAGAGAAAAGAGAGAGAGAGAACAAAACTAAACATAAGTGAAAGAAAAAGAGAGGAAATAACGCGACAAACATCCAATAGTGAAGGGGAACGCGAGGAGTAGCATATGTATCTAAAGTAACAGTGGGAGAGAGAAAGGGGAGAAATTAAACGAGTGGTTGGGCAAAATTTTGGGGTCTTATTAGCAGCGAAGAAAAACACAACTAACCTCGGCGGGAACAGAGAAAAGAGTGAGAGACGACAGAAAACGGAAGTAGTAAGGGAGCAGAGGGAAAGGGAGGATAAGTGAGTGGAAGAAGGAGAGGGAGAAAGAGAAAGAGAGGGAGAGACTACTTGAGTAAGAGAGTGAGGGAGATATAGGGAGAGGGAGGAAGGAAATGGGTAATGCCGAGGTTGAACGTGTATTTTTTCGCTGTTAATATGACTCCGGACGTATGTCCAACCATTGGTTTAACTTCTCCCCTTTCTCTCTCCCCAGTCTACTTTACATACATATTAGATTATTCAAATAATTTGAGGTTTTTTAAAGACACATTTTACTTAGTAAGAAACGTATATGTTATAATTATTCATTCCTCTCATATTTCTTCCTATATTATATCATCATGTAATTAACAAATTCATTCATATACTTTCAAATTCGCGTGTTAAAATGGTAATTTTTTATCAGAAACAAGCTACATGAAGAATTCGCCTCCTTTATGTTATTGTAATTATGTTATTGTATTTATATTATTGTAACTATAAGTTGCTGCTATATATATATTTATTTTGATAATCACTACCGGTTTACCTATGTTGATTTCTTAATCAAATGAACTGATTAAATTGTTTTAGTTTAAGTATCCCTTGTTTTCAGTGTATAATAAGCAGAACTACAGTCAAAGTTTACACGCAGTTTTTGTTTGTTTATCTCTGTCTCTCTAATTAGTTTCAAATTACGCACTGTGTTTGTCTGATACACTACATTTTTCTGATGTCCAGGTTTTTTCATTCTATCATTTTTTGAATGCATGTTATACATTGTCTCTAATTGCTTCTAATGAATTTCTTTGAAAGGTAGCATTTGTATAAATTTATATTGGAATTATATATTGGTGACGATTATTTGACATTGGAATGTACCATGATATATTTCTCACATAATTTAAGGCTTCCTTGCATATTTGCTTTTCATTTAAAATACGCACCATATTTCTCTGAAATACTATGTTGAATTAAGTACATATTAATTAGAAAACGGGAAAGTCATTCTGATCCTTACAATCAAAATGAAATGATTTTATACAGATGAGTTTAATAACAAAAATATACACAATAAATTAAGGAAATTTTATATAATTTTTGTTCAAAATATTAAAATGTTGATTACTTGAGTCAGAACGAAATCCAATATGAATTGAGTTGAGCACAATATTGGTATTTATATTGGCAAAGGAATTTGGTAAACAAATTTCATACCCGATGCGTTTTCATTACGAAAATTACTTTCACAAATACCTGTAAATTATTTCTAAACTAATTTAATTTCAATCTAAGTGAAATGTATTCCCGTCATTCAACAAGGCACGTATTTTACTGAAATTGACCTGAATATGTCTTTTTTATCATTCAATCGCATGAAAAAGGAAATTGTTAATTTATGCCTTTGCATTTGAAAATTGTTGTACGAGTTTAAATCCTTATTTGAAACAAGGTACTCCGCATATATGAATTAATTCATTTTAATAAACATCAGGTTACCTTAAGCAACTTAGCAAACATGTGACATTTATATTTCATCTTATTAATGGTCCGCATATTCATTTCCAAATAAAATTGCGAATGTAAATGGCACTATGAATTTACCTAGTTATTGACACGGGGCTACCTTATATATTCCTGCCGAATTATAACGAGCACTCGCATAAAATGTATGTTAGTACGTTGTGTTAGTACACATGTATAACATATATACGAAAAATTATAGAATGAAAAAACCTGGACAAAAGAAAAATACAGTTCATCAGACAAACACAGTGAATAATGTGAAACTAATCAGAGAGACATAGATAAACTTTTAAAAAAAATGCGTCTAAACATTGGCTGTAGTTCAGCTTATTAAACACTGAAAACAAGGGATTCTTAAATCTAAAACAATTTAATCAGTTCATTTGATTAAGAAATCAACCTAGGTAATCCGCTAGTGATTATTAAACCTAAATATGTATAGCAGCAACTTATAGTTACAATAACATAAAGACAATCACATATGGACGTACTAACACATATTTGTTATTCGTATATTCTAATGTAAATTCAAGACATACTACACAGTAATACATTTAACATTCATATATATTAAATAGAAAATAATTATATTCCAGGTGCAGATTTTATATATGCACAATTAGTGCAAGCATATTAACTGCAATATATAACAAAATAATTTGCAGTCATATGACAATACCTATGTACAGATATCTGCGTAAACCTTATAGTAATCTGCATCAACCAACATAAATAATAGGTTTCATAGTTACTATGTGCATATTACATATAGTAGAGAATGGATTATTTAGATTTCCTGATTTTCCCGAGGTAACCTTGAAGTAAAACTTTGGAACAAAACATAATTCTATATCAAATATCTCCGCATTTTCCCCTCTAGTGCTTTTCATGCAGCTATACCGTTGAAACTATCAGTAATATTTAATGTATTACTGTTGAAATTGAATATATTTTGAAGATTTTTCATGTTTCTACAGCGTTTAATTCATCTTTATATTTTAACTATTGTTTTATTTTTCAATATACTTTCAACAGTATTTAAAACAGACATAATCCAGTTGACGTAAGTACTTCTATTGATGTGAGATGGAATGGATATTCAAACTGATTCTGCTTTTTTTTTTATTGATCTAAAGATATTCTCTCATAGACAATCTTCGAGCTGCAATTATTGATTTCACACTTTAGATATAATTATGTTATACTTTCCCGACGACCAATATACCGTTTCTATACAGTTTTCTATGAGAAATTCATGTTTAATATAGGTATGGGAAATATAGAAAAATGAAATCAGCTATGAGGTATCTCATAACATAAACATAATAAAATATATAAGTGATCATTGAACTACCACTTGTGTTAAGCATCTTAACATTTGTGAGCAAATTGATCGTAAATGATATTCGTTCTTAAGATTAGTAGAACCTGTGGGATTGTCAAAATTCACTCACACAAAAACACCCAAAACGTGTATATATATATATGTAACGAAGAGAAATGAAAAATGACACTGGAGTTTTTTTTAAGAATATTTATTTATTTCCTTTACCAATTTCACAGTTCTTATGCTTTTTAAAAGTAGAATTGAGATGGAGGATTCTGATTTTTCTCGCATCTGGTTGGTGTTCAAAATTTATTTCTGTTTCTGTTGAATTTATTTTTAAATAATTTAATATGGTTGTTTGATGACTGTCACGTGAATAAGTACAATAAATTCCTTGTCAGTTTGCGTTCCAAATTTATTTTTTTATCTGCCTTAAAAAATGATGCACAAATTGTTTTTTTATAAGTGAAATTTGATTGGTTGATGACTGTCACATATTTCGCACCAGTTCGTATTTGAAGGTTCTTTATTGCCATTTTCAGAGTCATATAATATGTGCCAGAGAATGAAGGTTTGTCGTACAAAATGTTGTGTCAAAAAAAAAGATAATGTTTAGGATATAAGAGGGGTAGGAATAGATCTGGTTGAGTAATAAGGGCTGATGTCATGCTGAAGTGTAATAATTCAGGCTTTGTATTGAAATAAATTGAATGTTTGTGTCGGTAGTGGTGGCAGCCGTGATGCTGTTCACAGGGTAGAAAAGAAAAACATATGTTTTTATTTGCGGGTGTGTGTGTGAATGATTAGAATGTTATAGTGTTAACATATTAATGTATATTAATCTATGTTCAATGCTGGTCTATATTTTTGAATAAATATGTTTTCCTTATTTATTCGTATTTTGTCTCTTGTATTGTCAGTGCGAAGATGAAGTGGGAAGACTGGGAATTTGGATGTCTAATTTTTGGTACATATGTTTAGATGTCCTTCCTGAGGTAGCGTCTCGTAATTGTTGGCGATGAATTATCAGTCTGTTTCTGAATATGAGTTTAGTTTGCCCTATATAATCTTCATTACATCCTTTACACTTAATGGCATAAAGTAACGTTCATCCTTATTGAAATGTATACATTGTGTATTCAATGACGCGAGTGCAAGTTCTGCAATCAGAGCGACCAGATTCTTTGACATATGGTTTGGGCATTGTGGTGGGTAATTTGGCATAGGTGAGTAGGCACTCGCAATCCAATATGCACCCCGCCTCACACACCCTACTCCATCCTTCCTTTCCCGTTCCGTCCACTGTGTCGATGACACAACAGTCCACACTGTAAGGTGGCCTTGTAGGAGACACAGTAAAAAGTCTCCCAGTCCGCACTTTAAATGTAGTTTGTGTTAGGAAGTGCATCCAGTTGTTAAGAAGCCTGACAGAGTCACTTCTGTATGAGCGAGAGACGGTCTCCGACCATTCCCGCATCAAATGGAACAAACCCGTCTGACCTATGCCAGCGAAGAAGATGGATGTTAAACGATGATGATGATGATGCCGAGGATGATGATGATGATGAGTAATATTTTTAGTGATTTAGGTTGTCTTTTGTATTAGGTTATATATAAATATATATATATATATTTAACATATGAAATAAGGATGTTTCCCATGAAATGATTTTGTTACAAACAAATGTTACATATATTTCACTGATGATTGGCTCGAAGTCTTTACCGTTGTGATAGACATATTCCAAATATTAACCTGACCAGCGGACATGTGAAATCAAATCAAAATATATTCTTTGTCATCTATTTTCATTATTCTTCCACAATATATACACTCTCTTATAACATCGAATCAAGATGATGGTGCAACATCATGTGAACAATACATTTACAGATTAAAACTCACTGTATGTATATAGATTTCATTCCTGTCCAATTATAAATATTATAAATTGATTGGGAATTTTAAATTGGGTGAATATATTCAGCGCATTTAATATATAAATATGCGAACTTCCACTATCCCCTTGTAAACTAATTTCGATGTTATTAGCGACCATGCTGGGAGTTAATTTTGAAAATAGTATTATATTAGATTAGCGGCCGGAGTATGATATGAAATTATATCTGTTTATATGGAGTAATGATGTAACCCAGACCTCATGAAAAAGTATGTAAAGCTACAAATTCAGTGTGGGGAATGTACAATTGAAATCCTGTTAAATTTCTTTAAATTTGAGAAATGTAAAATATCTTAACGATTTTGGTTATTATCTGTAAAATATTCTACGTTGATTTGGGTTATCATCAGTTGTCAATATCAGTTAAATAACTGCAATAAAATATGTAACAGAGGAGATTGTATGGACTATGTATTATATGAAAATATATGATATGCAAGTAATGATGTATACATTATATCCGCTTGTATTCGATTGGATTCATACAAAATATAATAGGGCCTTTAATTATGTATTGTCAATCGGTTCTTTAGCTGATATACGTATCGTATGAGAAAAACACAAACAGTTTCATAAAATAAAAACAACGTATATCATATTCTTTATTTATACGAGAAGGCCCGAAATTATCATGCTTGTAACTGTAAATATTCAATATGGAACAAAATATACAGACTCACATATTCATATTCACGCAGAATCGATTAAATCCATACTCTAGATAAATAAATACATAAACATATATACATACATCCGTATACGTGTGTGTATATATACATATATATATATATATATGTGTGTGTGTGTGGCGTGTGTGTGTGTGTGTGTGTGTGTGGTGTGTGAGTGTGTTTGTTTGTTGAAATACATATATATATATATATATACATATATATATATATATATATATATATATATATATATATATATATATATATATATATATATGTGTGTGTGTGTGTGTGTGTATATACATAAAGAAAACGTTGAAATTGATCTACGTTATCGAGATATGTTTATATAAGTCTGTTACTATTGATTGGTCAATATATCGATTTATCATAATCAATCAACTTTCTGAAATGATCGTAAAACAATGAATTGATTAAACAGTAAACTTCACCTTGTTTTATGTGTTCGACACACAAACAATAACACCGACGCACTAAGACAGGTACACACACAAATACATTATTAGATACATACATACTTACATAGATACATTAATATATATATATATATATATATTTATATATATATATATATATATATATATATATATATATATATATATATATATATAAATATGTATATGTATACATATATATATATAAAGAATTAGTATATCTACCAACATATATATACAGATGCATACCTATGCTAGCAAATATATAGGTTTTGTCTTAGTAACTTTGTGGTTCAATGCAAGGGAAGGTAGAACAATTATATGAATGACGTAAAATAAAAAAAAATTATAAGAATTAACTTACTTACTAAAATTTCACTCCAACAAATTAGTATCTGAAAGGGAATAAACATGGTTTCCAAATGGAAAGAATGTAGAAGAAATTGGAAAGCATGTTTATTCCCTTTCAGAAACTAATTAGCTGGAGTGAAATTTTAGTAAGTAATTTAATTTTTATAATTTTCTCATTTTACGTCATTCATATATATATATATATATATATATATATATATATATATATATATATATATATATATATATGAAAGACGTAAATAAGAAAGTTATGAAAATGGACTTACTTACTAAAATTTCACTCCAACTAATTAGTTTCTGTAAGGGGATAAATACAGTTACGTCACCTGTAGAGATGCCTTACGTCATCAGGGAGTCTATTATCAGCTAAGCCACCAGGCAATGCGAGGACACTGGAAGCTTATATAACAATAATTCAGTGGATGGAAAAAAGCGAAAAAATCGAGCGGGGCTCTAGATTCTAAGCACTGAAAAATTCGCTGCCTCCTTGGTCAAGTGGCAAATTCAAAAGAATTAATTACGTGACACTGAGGTTAACCAGCTTGGAGTGGGGGTGGTATTAAGACAGAGCCTAGCTACTACTATCAGTCACAGTAGTAATTTGGCAAATTTTGCTCAACAAATAATTTGGAGTAGAATATAAAGAATTAATATATCTACCGACATATGTATACATATGTCGGTAGATATATTAATTCTTTATATATTTTTATATATATATCTGTTATTTTAATAAATATATATATATATATATATATATATATGTATGTATATATATATATATATATATATATATATATATATATATATATATATATATATATATATATATATATATATATATATATATATATATATATATATATATATGTATATATATAAATATATATATATATATATATATATCAATGGCTAGGAATTCAGTCCACGCTTTGCTATTTCCTATTCGCTGATTTATTTTTTAATAAGCTTCCAGAGTCCTCGCTTTGCCTGGAAATTTATATGAGAATAGACTTTCCTTATGACGGGATGCTTCTCCACACCTTCTTCGGAAGATGTATTTACTCCACTCCAGAAACTAATTAGTTGGAAGTGATATTTTAGTAAGTAAGTTAATTTTATAATTTTCTTATTTTACGTCTCTTATATATATATATATATATATGTATTTCTTGTACGACAACAACATATACCAGAGTGTTATGTTCGTGGACGCTACCCCTGGAGGGAAATTAACTAACCAGTGTAAAAAGGGTCTGAGAAAGACCAACTTAAAAATTAAAGTGGTAGAAAAGCCAGGAACTCCCATAAATCCCTGATCAGCAGAACATTCCCTTTTAAGAAAACCCACTATACTAATAGGAAATGTGTGTGAGACTCAGTTTTAGAAGATACCGTTAAGGGTCAAAGCAGCGATTCTTTGCTTAAACATTAATCTGTTACTTTAATAAATATTTGCTCGGTGGTTTTATATATTCTTTTATATATATTATACTTATCGAGCCCTCTTCGGATATATGTCATTACATTTATTAATGTTACATATATATATATTAGGATTGGTGCTCTGATATAGCGATGTATATATGATTGGCAATATACCGTATGTTTAATGAAAAACATTTAGAAGACCATACGCTATTAATTGTAAAGTTGTGACTATGACACTTAAATCTTTTCGGCGAAAGAAGGAAGAGAAGATGACAGTCAACTTGACGCTGGCTGGCGTTCATCAGATCCACGTTCTGCATTGCTTTCACCGAAAATTATAGAAGCTGGATTCTTATAGAATTCCAGTAATTATCAGGAGCTGATTATAGAGAGCGATTGACAGTCCAGCAAAAAATAGGTATTAGGATTGGTGCTCTGAAATAGCGATGTATACAAGAATGTATGATCTCCATGTAAGCAGACTGGCTGATCACTCACATTAATCACATATATTATTTAATTAGAAAGTGAACTACACGAAATATATATATATATGCAACACACACACACATATATATATATATATATATATATATAATATCGAGGTCTAGGAAATAGAGAAAAAGTTTTAAAATACATTTTAAAAAATTCGCTGTACTTACTATATGTGCCTTTACGGCGGTTTCATGCTACAGAATAAACGGAAAATCCAAGCGGATTTCCATTGAGAAGGGAGAAATCTCCAGATGGCTCTTCTCCCTCGGAAAATATAAAATTCCCGAGTTCAAATCACAAACTGACGCAATACAAAACCATTACCAAATGAGAGCGGATGATGAAAGAAATAATTATGTATGGTGCCGTGTGCAAAGAAAAATGGCAGGGTTGACAGGTCAATGTTCTGACACTATAAATAGCAGCAGTCTAAACGGCTAAAAAATTTTCTCTACCCTAGGGGGAGATCAGTAATAATAAAGTATGAATTCCTACGTGCAAAAAATACATATAGGTAAACAAGTATTATCCAACCGTAAGCCAATGTGGTTCTATGGCGGATTAATGTATTAACAAGCCAGAACATATAAAATCGAGGTCTAGCAAATAGAGAAAAAGTTTTAAAATACATTTTTTAAAATTCGCTGTACTTACTATATGTGCCTTTACCGCGCTTTCATGCTGCAGAATAAACGGAAAATCCATGCGGATTTCTATTGAGAAGGGAGCAATCTTCAGAAGGCTTTTCTCCCTTGGAGAATATAAAATTCCCGAGTTCAAATCACAAACTGACGCCATACAAAATCATTCCCAAATGAGAGCGGATGATGAAAGAAATAATTGTGTCTGGTGCCGTGTGCAAAGACAAAAGGCAGGGTGGACAGGTCAATGACGGCTATTTCTGGACTGCAATAGCCGTCGAGAGGGCTTGAGCTCTGCCGTCGGGGTCATACATTTTCCTATTACCCATTCTACTACATTAAGTATTGTGTATATATATATATATATATATATGCTTATTCCTATAACGTGTATGCGTGCTGTTGTATATATGTATTTAAGTGTGTGGTTAACTGCGTGTGTTCATTTGTAATTGTGCATGCTCTTAGCTGCTTAACATTTCTTGAGCACTCCCTCCTGTTCAGCACTTATCATATATTACACCTTGAACACTCGTTCTTACTTTAAACACTATCGACCTTTTCACCACATTCAACACTTATACTTACACCTATTTTATTCGTTTCTTCTTTTCCCTTACATTTACCTTGAACAATACCTCTTATTTTATTTTACTTTATTTTATACTTATTTTATAAATCATTCACTTCTTGACTTCATCTTTTCTGAACAACGTCTCTTATTTTACCACCTTCGGCCTTTATTACATTCTTTCAACCACAAAATATATTAATATATTTATAAATATTCATATATTTTTAATGTTCTGTTCTATATATGGAGCACTCCTCTTTTCCTTTGCTTTCTCTGAGGAACCATCTACCACATTTATTTGTTATGTTCTTTATAAATAGGCTGTCTATTTATATGTGTGAGCATGTGTGCATGTGTATGTATATGTACATATCTATCTCTCTATATATATAGTAATAATAATAAATTTGAAGACTAAAATCCAAAGAGGGCTCGATAAGGATAAACCAAATATATAAGAACCGTAGAGCAAATTAAGGGTGAAAGCAGCGATTCTTTGCTCAATCTTTAATCTGTTATTTTAATATATATATATATATATATATATATATATATATATATATATATATATATATATATATATATATATATATATATATATATATATATATATATATGTATATATACATATATATATATATATATATATAAATATGTGTGTGTATATGTATGTGTGTAAATATATATATATATGTATGTATATTCATATGTGTATATGTATGTATTTGTGTATGTATGTATGTATATATGTATATATATATATATATATATATATATATATATATATATATATATATATATATATATATATATATATATATATATATATATATATATATATATATATATATATATATATGTGAGTGTGTGTTAATATATATGTGTCTGTGCGTCTCTCAGTGTGTACGAAGGTTTAGGCAAAGGTGACACTAAATACATTAAATTGACTGATGCACGTTTTCCTACTGCTAATGTAATGAAGAGTTAATTGCATTCAGATTAGCTGATCAGTGTCGCTTACATACAAATAATTTTCCATACATGTTTTAATATCCCATTGGGTATAAGCGAGATAATAAATATTACATTTTATATATCATAGGGGAAACTTTAATATTTAAGCCAAAAATATTAATTATAATGTATAAAATATTCAATTTTGTTCAGGAACTATAGTTATTTCATTATCTACAACGTATCGTTACAACAAGGTTAACATACAATAGAGATATATCTATTCCAAAGACAATTATAATGTATAGTATGGAGGCACATGGCTTAGTGGTTAGAGCATTGGCCTGGCAATCGACAGGTTGTGAGTTCCATTCTGAGACCTGGTGATGTGTTGTTTCCTTGAGCAAGAAACTTTATTTCACATTGCTCCTGTTTACTCAGCTGTAGAAATGAGATGATAGGGACTGGGGTCCATATCATTCCACTGCAAAGTGGTCGTGGAGGTGCCACGGAAAAAAAGCACACAGCACTCACTGTAAATGAGTTGGGTTTTAGGAAGGGCATCCAGCTGTAGAAATCAAGCCAGAATCAGTTCCCGTCCCAGCCTTTCGAGCGAGGAAATAGCGGACGTAAAACGAAATGTTGAAGATGATGATGATTATGACATCAAAATGAAGTTGAAAAGAAAATACCTTCAGAACATATTAAACTAGACCTGAAAAATTCGCAAGCTCAAAAGAGGCACAGAATGTTATAATAAACCTTCAAAAGACTAGAGTTGTTGCTAAGAAATATTGTAACCATTATCTAACGTACACTCTATGGCATCCTTTTATAAAAAAGAAACTCATAACGAACTCAAGACGACACGATAATTATTTAAGCTAATGTTCAATATCCCATATTCGATGTTTAGTAATGATTAATACGAAAGGCACTTAAACCGAATTCTATATTGTAAATTCACTTAAATAATAATCGTATAGTCTTGAGTTCGTTATGAATCTCTTTTTATAAAAGGATGCCATACGTGTACGATAGATAATGATTACAATATTTTTGAGCAACAACTCTAGTCCCACACTTTTGAAGGTTTATTATAACAGTCTGTGGCTATTTTGAGGCAACGCTTGTAATAACTCTAGTTAAAGATGATATATATTAATAATAAATTATCGTCGTAATTTAATTAGATTATATAATTCTTATTTTATAAATGATCTTATAAATATTATTGTAAGACGTATAAAAATATGTTTAGACTTTTAATATAAACAACTACAAAAAATAATCAATATTAAGTAAATATATTTTACATAATAATTGTTAAATTAATACAAATTAAATATTACATACAAACAGTCTAACATAATAATAACAAAAATAATCTAACATAATAATAATAAAATAATCTAACATATAAGGAACAATAATATGGACATATATACAAGAAAATATGATACAACCAATATTATAAGCATGTTATAACGAACTGAAATAAAAATAGTGAATATACATTTTAAAAATCATATATAAATTAACAATATAACTTACCAAAACGAGAAAAATATGTTGATGATAAAACAACGAAAAACAGGAGGAAGATTCGAAAGCGAAACAATAAATGAACGTGCAAACAAAGTGGCGGATTCTTTTCAGCAACAGTTACTCATTAGCCAATTATGATGAAATTAGCCTATAAGACGATACATTACAAACGATGTTTGGCAGGAATCATCACGACCTGCGAAACCCATTGATTTGTTTTATTCACAAGCTACGCATACATGTCAGACATGCAGACTTAAAACATTATGTTGCTAGTCACTGCGTGTCTAACAGATGCATGTCAAAAATAATTAGATTAATCTGTAAACAACAACTATTTAGTGACATACAAAATTTCATTGAATTAATCATATCAAGCCAATGGGAATATCTACATTAAAATAAGTATGCGAATAAATCATAAGTAGGATTGCAATATGACGATATAAACAATACAAAAGTAATAATTCGTACTTGTTTATAGAAAAAAAAGATTCCATTTAATTTATGGGGAAATAATGATTATATTATAAAATGGTTCATTAACTGAGATGATATTAAGAATATCATTCTTTTAACAATTTGATATTATTTTGTATCACTGCTTCTTATCATCTTATACAAAGCACTAATATTGGCCTTGAATCTATGTGACATTACTAGACAGGAACTTCATATTGTCTAGGCAGCCAGGCGCAATGTTCAAGAATTTGTTGGCAGCCTTTGGACGGGGAAAATCGGTGCAAATAATGTTGACATTATCATGGGTTTCAGAGACTCGGCATAGATCACGGACCTTGCTTGTTTATTTCTCCTAAATGAATTAACTAGTGATATTCTCTTGCATAGAAGATCTCAATATAGGGCCGGTGTTATTTTTACATTTAGATATATTGACTAGAACACCCGTGACCCGTGGTGTTACGTTACCTTCAAAATATTTTTTTAAAATAATATTCACTTAAAATTAATTTTTGAATAATTAAAATATACACATACATGTATATAATGGGAAATGAAACTGGAAGGCCCACATATATACTTGTGTGTATGTATATATATATAAGTGTGTGTATATACATGTATGTGTATATACATATGGGTGTCTTTGATCCATATATATACTGGTGTTACACACACACACTCATATATATATATATATATATATACAACAACAACAATGGCTCTCTCTCTTTCTCTCTCTCTGTTTATGAAGGTGCAGGAACACGTCCTCCGTTTCACGTGAAACTTGTTTTATTATATTTGTATTCCCATTTCAGGGTCAACTTCCTTAAAAGTATTTGTTCTATGATGCACGCTGTTGGTGGTATTATATTAGAGGCAAGGAAGGAAGCAACCAATCACAGAGTTTTAATAGTATATAGATAGATAACTGCAATTGAGCGAGTTAAACTTCGGCTGTGCACATTCTCTAAAACCTATAGCTTAAGTATAATGATCGATACTCATAGAAAGGTAGTTAATTTCTTGGATGTCACACCAGATTTCGATACTAAATATTTAGACCTTAAGATAAACCTGCATAATTTATATAATATGTACGTTAGAATTCAAACAAACTCTAGTCCATTATTCATTTGTATGGATGAATATCTATATGTTCAGCGAAATAAGTTATATTTGACCTGAATGCACAATACTATAAGTTGTTACTAGATAAGAATATACTGAGAAAATATACTTCAACCCAACTAAAAGGGTTGTTTATAATATCATTACCGAAAAAGATATTTCCATATCTCCTCTGAATAGGCGTAACGTGAATAGAAAAAGCAAAGTTAATGTTTTAAATAACAACGAGAGAATCAATGACAATCAAATGTGGTTATTGAATGTAATCAAATTGCAAGCCTAATTTCCAATAATTGATCTGTTACTGTCTAAAATAAATTTGATAAATAAATAAAACAATGTGCGTCAAATATATAAATATGTTCTAAAAGGGTCACGGCAAGAACATATTTGATAATAAATGAACAAAAATGATACATAATAATCAGTTTTAATCTATTTCACAAGGCATCGCGAGAAATGTCGATTGTGTCGCTCTCATAATAAATTATCTGGTATATATTTCATCTCTTCCCCAGAGATGAGACTCAAATTGAATCTTGGCAGGCTTTCAGTTTAGAAACTACAGACACATAATTAAATGCTTCATGGCCTTTCTACATGGATCGGAAAATTCTGACAAATGCCGCCTCACAACAAGTATAAGTATAGCAATACATTTTATCGACACAAGACTATATATTGTAGAATAAGAAATAATCCATTAACCAGTGTCTAGTACGAAAATGCTATGAATGTTTGGTCCCTGAAAAAACGAATAACAAAATCGATCAAGGGATATTTTGAATTTAGAACATACAGGAACGTAAAAACTCGCAATACTTGTTCCCCCGTGTAATCACGAGCATTCCTTCAAGAAAGGAACAGGCGTTTATATTCATAATCTTAGTAGTAGTAGTAGTAGTAGTAGTAGTAGTAGTAGTAGTAGTAGTACATCGGAGGTGTGTTGCAGAAGTAGCACTATGCATGTGGTTCCAGTTTCAAAGTTATATAAGATTTTCAGTTTCCGAAGTTAGGTCGGAATATTGGAATAATTAATCTCAGCTAGAAAGTGAATCCGCTGAGTATATATCTATATTTATAAACTCCGATTAGGGAAAATGCGTATATTTGCAATTGTTATGTCCCAAGATGAAATTTCTATTATGCGAATGACTTGTGTTTTATTGTACGTAAGTATTTCCACTCACTAATTTTGCAATATCACTTGACTAATGATATTAAAAAAAATTATATTTTGACAATTCCCTAATTATTTTAGAGAAGAACATTAACAAAGATACTTATCGAAAAGCTAAAATAATAGAAATTAACATCAAAAGTAACATACAATTTGTGTACGTATATAGGCGTGAGAAATAGAAACAGTAGGAGAAAATAGAGGGAATAATTGTCATATATTGAGGAACGTTGTCAAGCAGAAACTGAATAAGTACTGGAAACCTGTCTGAAAAATGTGTCACTGACTACGGAAATTAAGAGACACACAAAAAACTTATATTTACACACACACATATATATATATATATATATATATATATATATATATATATATATATACGTGGGAAAGTAAAAAATCGGAGAATAGACCGTTAAAACATGTTTATTTAAATAAACATGTATTAACGGTCTATTCTCCGATTTTTTACTTTCCCACGGGCTTACGCTAACTCTCTAGCCCACTAGATATTAACACTTCGAATATTTAATACTGCCTGCACTAGTATCGAGCACCTTTGGCATACGCTACTTGGCAAATAACTATATGTATCACCTATCCTCCCATTTTTTTTATTTTTCTCGATACGTAAATACTGTATATATATATATATATATATATTTATTCAGGTTTGAGGTTCACCACTGGATAGAGCTGGTCAATTCCGTGTGGTCAATCGCAATGCAATAATATAGAGAGTACTCAACGTAAAGCAGTTCAACCGTCTTTGTTTTTGTAGTTGGTGGTGCTATTACGGAGTTAAATATTATAATTAAATGACAGGATGCTGGATTTGTGTAAATCCATGAAAGGTTTATTATACTATGATCATTTCAATGACCGGGTTCTGTATGAATCCGGTGATATCATCAGGTATTCGAAATAAAATAAATGAATGTAATAGATGAAATCAATGGGGTTGAAAATCACAGACCCGAGGGTGACCGCCATCCAGCAACTTCTACCTTAGCCGGTCGCCTTCGAGTGACGTGGCTAAAACTTACAGTGTGCTACTACCGGTCAAATAAAGGAAAACAGAAAGGGATAGGAACATAAGTTAGCGTTAATATCATGCCACAAGAAAAAAGAAAGAAGAGAGAAGAAGGGGGAAGGAAGAACAAGAGAAGCCAGCGTTAATGCCAGCTATAAGAAGAAAGAGAGAAAGCAAGAGGAGGAACGGTCGGTATTACAGTCAGGCCAGGATTGTCGCGAAAAAAAATGTGTTATTCTAAGGGACCCGTATCATAACAACTACTACCGGTCAAATATAGGCAAACAAAAATGGGAAGGAAGATGAGTCAGCGGGAGGAAGACAGAAAGTAGGGAGAAGAGAAGGAAGAAAAGGAAGAAGTAGAAAAATCAGGGTTGGTGGCTACAATAAGGAAGATAGAAAGTAAGAGGAAGAAAGGTCGATATTAATGTCAGGAATGGCGCCAAAACATTTTTCACAGGGACCCGTATCTTAGCAGAGGTAAATATAGTGGGGTTCAGTGTGTTATCATGTGTGTGCAGAAGATTGGAACGTTACGTTTTTTGTTTAGAATTATAGGATGAAGATAACAATTAATATTTAATATTAAAGAAATTAGAAAATTTAACATTTTTAAGGTTGCGAGGTTTAAGCAAAGAAAGAGACTTTTATGAAGACGCTTAAATGTTATTATATAGTAAAGATTATGTCTTTGTTTAGCCGTCAAACAGCATGCGGCGACGACAAGCTAGGGCAGCCTATCATTCCGAGTGATATCGCCTAGCGAACGATATGGAAATCGATTTTTCCGAGCACTCTAGGAATGTATAACAGGCTTCAGTTGCGCCAGCCTGAAGTCATCCCGCATCGTTAGGCCATTCTTGTACAAAACCAGTACTATTCCTTTACCCAGGACGGGGGAGGGGGGTTTAAGTAGAGGGAAGCGTGATATATATAATAGTTCTGATTTGATCTGTAATTTAAAGATACTATATGGCGGTTAAAAAATCGGCTGCGCGCCGGGCCCCTGGAGCGAATCAAGCCACTCCGAGTAGTTTCATTTACCGAAAGAAGGGGAAATGTATTTTTTCAAGCACTCAAGGTATGCCTATGCGCCAGGGGGCCGGTCCCGCCGCCAGGAAAACCAACCCAACAGTCCGACAGAAAGTTGGAACGTTAAAATATTGTTTAAATTTATAGGATAAAGTTGAAAGAATTCAGAAAAAATTATAAAATTAAAGAGTAAGAAGATTGAGAATTGAACAAACAGAAAATTGAAAATTAAACCTTTAAAAAACTTTTTTAAGGTTTTGGGTTGCGTGGTTTAGTTAAAGAGAGTCTTTTATGAAGAAATGTTAATTGTATTATGTAGATCTTCTATAAGCTATCCTAGTGGGATGTAGAATAAGGGATATATTCGGGTAAAATTTATTTTTGTTCTCAGGGGGAGACATTCTAGTGTCGTGTGCTAATGGGTACAAGTGAGCAATAGTCCCAATAAGAGGAGTAGAAATGCATGGATACGTAGAAGTGGAATACGTGGAAAAGCACATTAATAAAGCAAAGGTATAAATATATAAATATAAAAATAAACCAACAAGAATGGTGGTGGAGTAAGATGGGGAAATTAAGACATAGTAGAAATATAATATAACTCAGGTTGCAGTATTTATGTTCCCAGGGGGAGACATTCCAGTGTCGTGTGCACGCAAAAGTCCCAATAAGAGGAGTAGAAATACATGGATGTATAGAATTAGAATACGTGGAAAAAGCATTAATACAGCAACGGTATAAAGATATAAAGATATAAATAAACAAACAAGAGTGGTGGTGGAGTAAATGGAGAGATCAAGACACAGGAGAAATACAATATAGTTCAAGTTGCAGTCAGATAATCTATATAGATGTGGAAAAGGAATCAGTGTGTGTTCGAGTCTGAGAATTCAGTGTGAGTTATACATGCCCTGAAGTATAGGGTAGCGAATTTAGTTAATACAGTGCAGTACAATACATGTTATGGTATAATCCGTAGAATTTCGTCGAAGTCCGAATATTCTGAGAGGGAAGTAGCAATGGAAGTAAAATTTTGTCGCGACAATTCTGGCCTGACTGTAATACCGACCGTTCCTCCTCTTTCTTTATGTCTTTCTTCTTATAGCTGATATTAACCCTGGCTTCTCTTCTTCCTTCCCCCTTCTTCTCTCTTCTTTCTTTCTTTCTTTCTTTTTTCTTGTGGCATGATATTAACGCTAACTTATGTTCCTATCCCTTTCTGTTTTCCTTTATTTGACCGCTACTAGCACACTGTAAGCTTTGGCCACGTCACTCGAGGGCGACCGGCAAAGGAAGAAGATGCTGGAGTACGGTGGCCCTCGGGTCTTTGATTTTCAGCCCCATTGATTTTATCTATTAAATTTACTTATTATATTTCGAATACCTGATGATATCACCGATTTTCATACGGAACCCGCCGGTCATTGAAACGATCATAGTATAATAAACCTTTCAAGGATTTACACAAATCCAGCCTCCTGTCATTTAATTATAATATTATATATATATATATATATATATATATATATATATATATATATATATATATATATATTTAATAAAAAAACAGATTAAAGTTTAAGCAAAGAATCGCTGCTTTCACCCTTAACGGGATCTTCTGAAACTAACAAAGTCAATCTGTAAACGCAGAAGTGGATATTTAAAAAAACGTTGCAACCGGAGAAAGACAGGAAGACGATACTTTGGTTCGTGGAAACATTCCCTGGCAAAAAAAACGGGAAAAAACGAATATAATACGTCATTAATAGGAGCGGTGAAAAACAATTACACGCAAAGACAAAACCACGTTTATGGTATAAAAGAAGTCGTAGACTAATGTTCTCTTAGGTTGATCATAGAGACGTTCTCTGGCAATGAAAGGAAAAAAACGAAGATAATACGTCATATGTTGCGTGTGGTGAACAATTGCACACAAAGACAAAACCACGTAAATGGTATAGCTGAAGTCGTAGACTAAAATTCTAACTAGGAAACCGAATGATTCTCGGCTTCAGAGTTAAGAATAAAGTAAATAAAATACAATACAGAGGTAATTGATATTAAATAAATACATACACGCGTCCAAATACGTACATACACAAGCATACGTGAAAAAACTCGCCATAGGTATACAAAACGACGCACATATAAATATGTGTGGCTGTGTGCGTGTATACAAATAAATAAATAATTAAATAAACGTATATAAATAAATAACTACGTATATAACAAGTGCACACACACATACCTACATGTAAATACACAAATGTTCAGAGACTACGTCAACCAAAACATGATGTACACAAATACATACACCCAACATACGTACGAGCCCGCATACACACACAGACGCAAAACTCCCGTATACCATAACCAAAAGCATATGTGCCAGAATATATAAAAAAAATATACGCCATAACATATACAAACAAATATACGTACGCGAAATTATACGTACCTTCACAAAACATACATGTAATATATACTCACCTATGCAAATAAGTAATGGTATAAACATAACATATACTTAGCTACCACATCAAGAGGTAAACTATCCACGTATTGATCGTACTATCCGTTAGGGTATAATACATATTTGCTCTACGGTTCTTATATATTTGATATATATGTATCCTTATCGAGCCCTCTTAGAATTTTAGTCTTCAAATTTATTATTATTACTATTATTATTATTATTATTATTATTATTATTATTATTATTATTATTATTATTATTACTATATATATATATATATATGTATGTATATATATATATATATGTATATATATATATATATATATATATATATATATATATATACACATATGGTGGCTGCCAACTCGTTTTCGAGTACTGCCACTAATTTATATCCATGTAGGAGAATCCCTACCGATGCGGTGAACGAGTGACCTTTTAGTCCAGCCAGCGACTTGAAAACTCTGGTATAAACAAAAAACTTGTGACAATTATTGACACATAGTGCTGGGCCTATGGTACCATGCATATATATATATATATATATATATATATATATATATATATGAATATTGGACCATATATACAATGAATATTGGACCAGAGCTGATATCTCTAACAACTTCGACATCACAATGGAAGCATCCGATTCATCCCAATTGACAGATTTAATTGTTATCTTTATTTTGACCTCTTTGAGTCGGAAAATTCCTCAACTTCCCGGTGGAATTTATCGTGACGATGGACTCTTTACTATCTTAAATTGCAACATAGTTAACCTTAATATTATTAAGAACAATATACGTAATCTCTTGAACCAACATTACTTAAAAATTGAATTTCATAACAGCATCAAACTAGCTAATTTATTGGATGTATCTCTTAATCTTGATTACCCTTACCATGAAAACAAGAGAACCTAAATTATGTTAATTTTAGATCTAACCACCGCACTAATATTAAGAATGCTATAGTTAGTAATATTGGAAAAAGAATATCTAACCTATCTTTTAATAAAAATATATTTGATGCTAACGCCAATTACTATAATAACGCGCTTTCTAAAGCCGGCTATCCTGATAAAATCAAATATAGTAAAGAAACAAATTCTAGAAGATCTTACAGTAGAATAATTAATCATGTTCATTCCAATAACTTTAATAAAATACCTAGATACAAAAACATAATCTGGTATTATGCTCCTTTCTCCATCTCTATTAATAATAATATTCCTAAATTATTCTTTAGTGCCTTAAATAAATGCTTCCCTCCCTCACATAGCTATAGTAAAATATTTAACAACATCACTATAAAATGTTCCTATTGGACATCCTCCAACATTTCCAACATTATCTCTAAACACAACAATAAAATACTAAATACTAAATCTCTTCCTTCCAACACTGAATATCATAATAATAGTAATAGTACTCCGACGTCATTGTAAACTCTAGGCTAATTTCTGCAAACCCCAATACAACGTCAAACACAACTTCGCTAAATGTTCTTAATCCCATTCTAAATTAAGAAACTATTATTCCTATCGCAAATAACTTCTCCAATCCAATTCCTTCTATAGATAACACTAGGTCACTCGTTAATAATCTCTCTAATCGCAATTGCAATTGCCCTGTTAAAAATAAATGTCCTCTCAACAACCATTGTCTTGATAAAAACTTAATCTACGAATGTAAAGTTATAACTGATACCAATTCCTTCACCTATTTTGGCTCCACTTCCACCTCCTTTAAAGCTAGCCTTTATAATCATCATTCGTCTTTTAAATACCAACTTAAAAGAACCAACACGGCTCTCTCAGAACTCATATGGTCCTTGAAAGACACAAATATTAAATATAACATCTCTTGGAAAAAGGTTTCATCTGCTTCTTTATACTTGAACAGTTCTCTATCCAAGACTTGCAATCTCTGTCTAAATGAAAAATTTACCATTATATCTAATTTAGATTCTATAATAAATAAACGCACTGACTTGTTTTCTCTCTGCTTGCATACATTCCACAGAACATTCCATAAAGTCTACAGATAATATCCAATACTTTATCAATTTAGAATCCTTTTCTCAAAGGCACACATATATATATACTTCTTTAAAAATATACCCATCTTTCTACCTTATTTCAAAGTTATTTATTATACATTATATAATACTTGTTACTCGTTCTATATCACTCCTATTTATCACTTCCCTTTCTTCTTTTTCCTTTTCTTTTCATTTTCTTTCACTTTCTAACCCCTAATATTACCTTTTCTCACTGTGCCTAACATTGAAACAATTATTACACAATACAATATATTCTTACTTTATATCACCTTGAAAAAATCCTTCGTAAACATAAACATTTTTTTTTGACGTTAGATTATTCATCCTCAATTCATTATTTTTTCTCCCTTTCATCTAACTTACTCATGCTCATCTCACAATATATCCATACTTACATTACTTGTGCTTTTCTTTCTCAATAATACATATCAACATTTTCTTTCCATCGCACATATTATTAAACCCTTAAATATTATTCTTAATACATATTAACCTTTTCTTTCCATCGCACATATTATTAAACCCTTAAATATTATTCTTAATACATATTAACATTTTCTTTCCATCGCAGATATTATTAAACCCTTTAATATACAAACCTTAACTTTACATTATTTTTTTTTCCTCTTCGTTAATTTTCAAATTCGTTTAATTCATACATTATCTTCCAACGGTTTTTCAACCTCTCTATGCAAAACAATATTATTTTTTCAGTTATAAAAGCTATCTCTCTCTCTCTCTCTCTCTCTCTCTCTCTCTCTATCAGCCATCTCTCCTCCTATCTCATCCTTCCTCATTATACTCCTTCCTATTTTATCTGATGAAAACACAAATATTATTGCATGATGATATTTGTTTTTGAAATGAGCATAATAAAATACATGGAACTCTTTTAACCATCTTTTGATCTTATATATTATATATATATATATATATATATATATATATATATATATATATATATACATACCATATATATATATATATATATATATATATATATATATATATATATATATATACATATATATATATATATATATATATATATATATATATATATATATATATATATATATATATATATATATATATATATATATATATATATATATATTTCGTTTCTGAATTTGTTTAGCAAGATTCTTTATCTGAAATCGTGTGTTGAAACCGATATTGAAACATGACCCTCCCAAAGTATAACAATATATATATATATATATATACATATATACACATACATACATATATATATATACATATATATATATATATATATATATATATATATATATATATATATATATATATATATATATATAGTTCAACAGGTTATAGACAGAAAGAAAAAACAGCGATATAGAAATAGGTAGAGTAGTAGAATAAGAAGAATGTCATACGCATGCATGTTAACATGTGAAATATATAGAATGTTATTATTGAATGTAAATATATCAGATATATGCAACTCAGTTAATTAGGTGACTTAAGCAAATGACATATTGACTGATCAATCACAAATTCAAAGCAGTTTGATAGTAGCTCTTCTTTAAATATTTATTCGAGATAATATATTCTTTTGATCAGACAATCAATATAATAACGAGAGTAAATATCACATAATGTTTATACTATTTGAAATGTGGGTTAATATGTATATTCATAATTACAAGATCTTTGATAGCTCATGATATCGATTAACATTTGCAATGAAATTTTGATTCTGAAATAATTCTAATTCTAAAGCCTTTAATATGGAGATCTGGACAAACGTACATACATCTATATACGATGATACACGTTTCTATATAACAGACAGACACAATTATATTCAAATATGAATTACGATAAACAAATATGCATGTAGATACACACATGATAACCATAAAAATAATAGGTTCTTTAGGAATGATAGCAAAGGAAATCTCACCGAAAGATACATAATCAATACCCTTAAGACTTACAATTATATACACCACACATCGTATATTAAATAGGCAACTAGTCAGAACGAAAAATCACAGCATAAAAAGAACTGCACAGAGAGCTGGGCTCGGTTATACAGTAATGGGTTGCATTATAAAGACGATTTCTGTTTCCTATATTGTTTTTTGTGTTTCATTTTAAGGAATATCAATATAATATTCCATTGTGAAAATATAGATTATTTGCTGCATGACTTATGCTAACGAACTAAATATGTCTTCTGCAGAAAGTATTTCCAGCTTTAAGAGTAGGGCTATTTTACGTTAGAAATATATTTGATATTATGATTAAACACTGATGCTTTTGCTGTTTGTTAATCATCATGGTGTTAGGACCTGCAGATGTGTTGTTGTTGAATTAAAAATGACAATATATTTTGTCTTTAGAGAGATCTATTTTTCTTTGTAGTATTCGGCGGTTCGAAACTAAGTATTCATTGTTCTGATATACAGTCTGCAGTTTTCTCGCACTTTATGAATTCAGAATTGCGAGATTGCTGTGCTTCCCATTGACTCAAATTGTTTCAATCCTAACTTGCTTGAGAGTGATCAGGAAGAAAGCGTTCCTTTCGGAGTTTAACATATTATTCATAACCTGTAGAGCAATAGGCGTAATGATTTCCGTTATAGACTTACTTAATATAGGTATCAATCAACCACTAGTTACTGCAGGATATATATAAACAACCATTTTCTAAAAATGTGTAAATATCTGTTTGTATAAATGTATATATTGTCTATCTATATAGAAAGAGGTTTCGTTATTATGCTCATTTGACTTCTTGTTTATATCAATATGTCTATGATTTAATTGATATTATGTGCTTTTCTTAACTACCAGGGATGACCCCTTTTTAAGGCGGACCATAACTATTGTATATGTATGATGTTTGAGATTGCATTATAGAATTGAGTTAATAACCTGCATAATTGTGTCGCTTTATTAAATGATTATAAATAACCGTTATGTTAAGCCCTTCCTCAGAAGAACGACCACCTGCCCGAGTCAGAACTCGTTTACTGTAGATTAAAGGCGTAATAAAGAGCATAACCATAATTGAAGGGGTGAGTTCGTAGTTATGTTACTGTGTGTTTTCTAAGACAGGCAGTTGTTTTAAGTGATGTATGGGATTTTCCATTATATACTGAGAATGGATGTGACTAGGAGTGTGGCACACATGAGGGTATATAAACAATATAACAATTGAATGAGGGTAGTGTGTTACATGTTCAATCCTCAGCAAAATATGTGTCCAGGAAATGTTTTGAATTCAGCACATCAACTTAACAATTTGGGATGATATGTATATTGAAAATATTGTTTCAATGAAATGACGCATATTTTAAACCGGTCATTCATTAAAGCAAAAGAAGCCACAAATAGGTAAGATATGAGCTAAAAACAATATGGACATATCAATAATAATTATCAAATGGATGGTCATGTGAAAGGGACATAATTAGAGAATGTGTTGATGGCTTCAGTAAAATAATTAAGAAGTTTGAAGTGAATCGCTACATATATACAGAATCATTAGATAACAATTGAAGTGAGATAAATTGAAGCAGTGTCTACATTATTCAATAATAGTAAAGCGAAAAACAAAGTTGATGGAAGATATTAGTATACATGTTGCTTGTAAGGGTTTACTCATTGTTAGCGCTTAACTGTATATGGGTAAATGAGATGTGTATACCCGTATGAATAATGTCGTTGGAGTGACTTTGACCAGTTAGGCTGACTGTATGTTTTGAAAAAGAGGCACGTGTGAATCTAAGGTAGCATGTTGGCAAAATGTGTCAGTGTCATATTATTTGTACAGGAATTATCCTTTAAAATAATAGCAACTTCATCGATATAATGTCGATTGATATTATCATTTATTTACCAACATCGTATCATGTCAGTTGCTTCTGATTAAAAGTATACTTATATGCGGATTTAATAAAAGTATCTGATATGAGTTTCAAGATATAACTTAATTTGATATGCTATAAAATGCTGAAGAGATTTAACAGGAAATGGCAAACGTATATGTACACACATTCACACACACACCCACACACACATACAATAATATACATACATACTTGTATGTATAAATCAGAATGGAGTCAGTAACAAACAGTTAGACCACTACTCGATCCACAAAAGTACTCGATACTTGGGTGTAGTATATATATATATATATATATATATACTACCCCCAAGTATGCAGCCTCGACAGATGAATACTGCTTGATTATGGTTGACAACTGATGCAACCAAGATACCATAGTAAAAACCAATATATGGAACGTTATATTATGTAACATTATCCCATTATTTTAATTGATATTCCTTTGAAATTCCGATGAGCCACTCTGTCTTTTAAATATGTTAATTATTTTCAACTGAACCAGATCAATTATGATATATAGTCATCTGATCCAGAAATATCATATGGAGTAGCGAAACAATTGTAAACGGACACGCCGAGGTTGACTTTGCCTTTCATCCTTACGGGGTCGATAAAATAAAGTACCAGTAATGCACTGGGTAATTGCTTGCCTTGTGCCTAAAGTATAAACAATTATTATTAATATAATTATTATTGTTCACTACATTCCTTAGATCAAACTAAAATATGTTGACAATCTTTTAATAATGTCTTACTTGTGAAATTTGTGGTCTTGTTTTGCTTAACTAATGAATGTATATATATATATATATATATATATATATATATATATATATATATATATATATATATATATATATATATATATATACATATATATATATATATATATATATGTCGAGGGGGAGTCTCGTACTCTCAGTCGTTTCACGCCATGAAACCGGGATAGGCACCGGCCAAATGACCCTTCTGGCTTAAGACAGACTTTAGACTTACGATCTGCCCGCCCAGCCTGTGGGTTGGCGTCATCAATGGCTAAATACACACACATATATATATATATATACATATATATATATATATATATATATATATATATATATATATATATATATATATATATTTATATAATTGGATATATGAGAGGAATGAACACAGATCTAAGTATACATGTGTTCCAATTGCAAATGACCAAGTAAGCTAGGTTGAAAAAATACTAATTTACAACAATATGATTTGCCTGACTCGATTAAAAGTAATAAATCAATAAAAATAACAGACCTATATCGTGCAATAGCCTTCGATATGCGGACAGACTAAAATCTGTTTCGCAAGAATTATTGAGTGAAAGCTATTAAGTAAAAATCTATTTTGAGTTTTTTCTCGTTGGAAAATATTCTGTTACGATACTTTTTTATATGTATATATACTTCATTCTTTGATAACATTTATTCGTTTTTATTTTTCAATACGGGATTTAATGAACGTGGTACTTGTTTCCAGTGTATCATATCCGGTTTGTTTGCCAAAATCAGTTATTTTTTTCTTTTACTTGAGAAATACGTTTTTTAAACTTCTATCGATGTATATTTAAAAAATATAAATTTTCATGTTTTTAAATATATATTAGAGTAAATAATGATAGGTTTCTCCTTTTATTCAATCCATTGTTTATTTTCTTTCCATAATTTATTTTAATAGTCTTTAGATAATGAATGATTTACTGCAGTAGGTTTCAACAATCCGTATGTCGATAATGTCGTGCATACAGAATAGTTTATTTAATTTAGTGTGTTAAAGCCGGGTTTTGTTTCTGCTTCATAGAATGTTTCGTTTACCTTGGCTATCTTTGTTAATTTTGTTTTACATGTATCCGTTGATTAATGCTGATTACTGCGTTTTTATTCGTTGTTTCTGCATAGTACTTCCTGTTCCAACTACTAAATTCTTCATTATATATGATATTGATCTGTGTGCAGTTATGTATTACTTTTGGATTATATAATCATGTAAATTATCGAGTAGTACGTACTTTCAATCGTCGTTTAGATATAGTCTAGCTCTAGCTAGTTCCCGTTCAGTTTCATGTGCTTCGTTGAATATATTTGTCATGACAGAAAGATGATAATGAAAGCATTCAAGTGACAAGAGTGTTATAACTATCAGTAATCATGTAATTGGGACATGAAATGAGCTCTACGTAGCATTAGGATGTTCTTAGATTATAGATTAATTTAAGAATGCATTACATCTTTCTTATGATATATCATTATAAAGCTTTAAATGTTACCCATTGATTCTGTGTTATTACCTTTTTTTATTACTATTGCTTACTTGAAAATTACAAGAGTTCCCATCTTAATTCAAGTATTAACATATCTTGCAGGAAGTATATCATAAAAGCAGTTAAACATTTTCATTACATTACATACAAATTGTAAAACACAAATTATATAATAATGGAGGCGCGTGGCCTAATAGTAAGGTTGTTGGACTTACGATCCCAGTGTCGTGCGAACGATTCATTGACTGGGTTATAATCAGTTGCTCTACTTTTTGCGCAAGGCCAGCAATTATCCTAGTGTATTACTGTTACTTTATTTTATTGACCCCGTAAGGATGAAAGGAAAAGTAAAACTCGGTGGGATTTAAACTCAGACCATAAAGGGCCATAACTCTTTGCTGCAAAGCATGGCGTCTGAACCTCTACCGATACTGCCAATCCACCTCCTTGACTGGGTTATAATAATTGTTTCTGCTTTTGGCACAAGGCCACCAATTATTCCAGTGTATTACTGATACTTTATTTTATCGACCCCGTAAGGATGAAAGGCAGAGTCAACCTTGGCGTGATTAATTGCTGGCCTTGTGCAAAAAGTAGAAACATTTATTTTAACCCAGTCTGTGAATCGTTCGCACGACACTAGGATCGTAAGTCCAACAACCTTACTATTAGGCCACGCGCCTCCATTATTATATAATTTGTGTTTTACAATTCGTATGTAATGTAATGAAAATGTTTAACTGCTTTTATATTATACTTTTTTGTTAAGAATAAGAAATTAAATAACTGCTAATGGTTGTAAAACATTTACTTTTTATGAATGTTGAACACATGAAAACAGAAAATTGTTTTTCTTGTTTTTTACTGTTACATTCTTTTAAAATAGCATAAAGTAATTATTGTATTTGTAATAATTGACATGCTTCGTTAATTCATAACTTTTCGTAACATTGTTATGTCTACGAAGTTAATGATCGTAAATGGTGTCTTGTAAATTCATGCTACTAGGAACTTGCACACTGTTTGAATTTACTTTTTTAATATTATTTTCTAGTTCAATAAACAAAATTGATTTATATGATTATATAATCGGTAAACTTTAGTTTCTATAGAATTTATGGAAAATTATGTTTCTTTTATTTCATTAAATTCGTATCCATTGAATAATGCTATATATCCTATTTAAATAATCGACGAGATTATATAGCTAAATATTTAGCAATCTAATTTAAACAGTGTCAGGTCACACAGATATTTAGAAATGTGGAACTGTTATAAATTTATTATACCCACCACTCAGTCAAGTAGTTAGTCTCAGGCGAGAGTATTCTAAAGTAAATTAATAAGAATCATTAACATTATTTCAACCCATATGGGCGAGCAATTCAATTATTTAGACCACCTGGAATATAAAGTCGTCCGCAATACTAGAAACATTAATACAACGTGGAGCCATGCTAGAGAACCGTCACTAATATATCCACATTTTAGACATTCAGCTTATCATTTGTACGTAGGAGAATACGCGAATGCGTACCACACTTTGAAAACCGTTGCTTTTCCAATATACGTAGAACATTCCGTTTTATTTTATTGATAAATACTCCATGCTGTTTCATGTTAAATATGCGAAATGTAATTTTCAAAAATGCCACTTCTGCAGATAATATTTCTATAAAATGATATTTAATCACATCACTTAGTTATTACGATCGGAATCTTTATAAACTGTATACCTTAAACCATATTTATCTGGAATATTTTAAGAGACTATCAAACGTGATTATATGTACGTGATTTCATTGTAAATGTTTGGTTTGAAAATACGAAAATCTATATAATAATACACTTAGTGAAAGTTAAAAGGTTATTGAGAACCAGTAATTGTAATATTATCAACTATCGTAGATGCCAACACAAAGCCAGCCGTTACTAACCAAATAAATTCACATATTCCTGTGATTTCATAACATGTTCATTAAGTTAGTTTTAATTATAGTCAGTTTTCGACGGAAAGATCATTAAAAAATGATAGAACATAATAGTTTTCAAATACTTCTTGTGCAAATCTGAAGAAATAATAATTAGAGACTATTTTGTTATTTGTTCGTTTGAAAGTGAATCGAATTAAAGGAAAAAATATATTATTCTAGCCTTTGACATACTTACAATGATGATATTTATTTGCATGAATTTGATCAGCTTTGGATAGCATAAAGATGAACAAAGCATGTACTAGCTAACGAAGAAGTACTGTAATTATTGGGGAGGTATCTGTCTAGACCTACACTCTAATAGTAATAATTACCTATGAAAGAGTAGATTTAGATATTTTATTTGGTTAGCATTCGATGATAAATTCATGTTTTTCTATTTCCAATGCGACATTTGACATTTAACCAGATTGAATGTTTCTTTCGAGAAACGAATGGTAGTTTCGCATTGATTAATTTTCTTTTTCAATTCTATGTTTTCAAATTGAAACACATTTCTTTATGTTACAACTAATAGTTTGTCCTTACTGTGCATATAAAATAAACAAAGATATTAACATAAAACGGCAACAACTGAAACATGGACGTAAAAGAACATTTATTGATAAAACATTTGTGAGAAGTACATTTTAATTTGATTTTTATAAAATGTTATTCGCAATTTTAATTGACCTTTCATTTCATTGCAAAATAGCGTTGCAAGATTGAAGGTAAACAGAGGAATAATATAATCTATTAATCCAAACAAGAAGTTAAGTCTAAATTGCTTCGTCTGAGCAAAATTAAAGCTCAGACTATGCAACGTTAATTATATTGGCATGTGCTGAACAGAAACTAAAAGGGCAACTGGTTAATTTAGAACTATCTGACACAATGCACAATAATTCCAGTAGTTGAATACTTGTAATGTTAAATGATATCTAATATGATACGACGGAAATAAACATTGTTAGAATCATTGAAAATGATACGAAATTGATGATGTCCTGGTTAAACGACTCGTCAGGAAAGCAGTTAATGTGCAATTGACAAGCAGATGTTGAGAGAGTATTGTCTAAACTATAAGACGTGTGTACTAGAGCTCACTTGCTTAATGGCACGATATATATATATATATATATATATATATATAACATGAACATATAAATAATACAAACAAAGAAATGTCTCATTATGGGAAGAGTTATCAATGAGTAGTCAAGGAACTGCAGTGGAGACTGGATTACACAGATCAGCAAGAAGAATTAACGTCTCTCAGATGTCATTCCATTGCATGTAGATGAATGTCCAGCGTGGGCTAATTTTATTTATAGGGGTTAGATCCTCCAATCCCATCCTTTTATTTCATTTACCCGTGAAATTTGTAAATATCAATGGGGGTGTTGTATTTTCTCCATTCTTCTGAATAGCCACTAAACAGATTGTGAAAGGAAGGTGTTAGGGGAATCAAACGACTATCAAAGTTTTTTCATGAGAGAAATCATTCGACCAATTTAGCATTGCTGGGTTATTAAGCGAATGGGCTTATAATGATTCCTTCTTCCTTTTCCACCACTTGTCTCTTATATATTTCCAACGTTCACATTGCGATGACCTTATGTTTATGAGATCCTGTATTTATAAAAATGTCATTGCCATGATTAAGATGTCTGCAATATAACAGAGCTATAAAAATAATTTTTTTGCGGCTAGCTGAAATTGATGTCTCCTAAAAGGTTGGTGAATAAGTCCTGCATAAATGCTTGACGCGCATGGGTCACAATATCTAAATTAGACAGTTAGCATCTAGTGAAAACCCAGAGCTCAATCTGTATTCGCGGCGTTCTGTCAGTATAATATTATATTCAGCTGCATCCCTTTTTAGGACACCGTTCTAATCTGGAATTGTGAAAATAGTCAATGCCGAACGCATCTGCATGGAATCGATAAAGACACATTTATACCGATAACATACTATTTATATTAAACATAACTAGCACGACCCTTCGGGTGGTTTTCTGCTGGCATATGTAATGTGCATATTGATATTATACGCAAATATATATGCATGTACGTATGCGACGTCAAATAAAATCTTAATTCAGTATATGCACAGAAATCGAAGAGAGACAGTGTCCATGTACATTTTAAAAAGACAATGTAAAAAACACGACAAACGGGATAAAAAAAACATTATATTCAGAACGCAGTTCCGCACGCCTCTCTTTATTATATTATGATATATAATTTCTGTGTTCAACTAAATAACCTGTTTTAGGTCTTAAATATATAATTAATTAACATCGTACTCGTTGATACACATGAAATGTTTACGTCATTTGTGAAACGGTTGACTACAGTATTAGGTGAAATGCATTATCTCTTACAAATTTGATTGATCCTAGAATGATGACATCTCTCTCCATGACTCTGCTTCTCACCCATATTCTGTTTACACCACACGATTCAAGCCCCCTCTGTCTCTCTTTCCCTCTCTCTATCTATATTTATTTATTTCTCTCCCTCTCTCGCTCTCTCTCCCTCTCTCTATCTCTTTTTTTCTCCCTCGCAGTTGATACATATTTGTGTGTGTCCTTATCTTCTTTTTAATTACCCACCCCCCTTAGGAGGGAAGAAGTCAGTCACTAGGAAATCAGATTTGCAATCTGTACAACGTGTATCATTTGTATAGAGAAACATAAAACTTACGAAAATCATAATTAATGTTCAAATGATTCATTTCTATATATTATTGCTGTAATGGGATTCATGACACTGAAAGTATATCGTTTACAATTCAGTCACACAATCGCACAATATTGAATAATAGATGTATTACCTTCAGTGTATTCATTACAAATTCGGCTTTTAAAGAAGGGCTCTACTCAATTGAAAGTATACATGCTTGAGAAATTTTTAAACAGGAGTGTTCTCACTTTAAATATTTATTAATGACTGCCCTTTCCCTTCTTAAAATTTTCAATGTGCACCTATCAGTTTACGGCTTGGTTGCACAATGAATATGATTGGCTGCCTTCTAGTGTAACAAACATTCAGTAAAAACTCTAAAGAAAATTCGTCAGGAATGGTGCTATAATTCTGCAATGAATATTGTAAATATCAGCACAAACGAGAGAATATAGAAATATGCAAGATAGAAAATAAAGTAGATTGTGATGACATAAATATTCTTACTAGATTTTACTTTGTGATAATAATGCATAAACCTAAAACATATATGTAATTTATGCAAAGACATTGAACCGATGATAAATGAGCTGGAAGACATTTAAATCTAATAGGGAAGAAGGTATATATGAATACACCAATATAGGTGGAATATATGAAATATCGACATATAAAGAGAGAAACCTAAAAGACAGGCTTAATGTGCTATGTATCGAAATAAAAGAAAACAAGGAAATATGAGTTCTCAGCTGACGTTCGCAAATTTAGCGATTTGTGCCAGCATCAATATTTCATGATATCTATTGGGTTGTAACAAAAGTTCATGGTCTCTTTTATAAGTGGAATTCGTTATGAATATGTAAATAGTTTGACAATTCTGGATATTTTGCATCGATTACCTTCTTTAGTCGGTTTACAGAGAGTGCTCCAAGTTCTTTATCCGTTGAGATTGACTTTGACAGTGTTGATCGCTACCATTTGTACTGTCTAGTACAAAATTAATTTACTTTATTTATTTTATAATTTATCTATATAGTATATGAACTGTGATATTTGTATAGTATTATATAAAAGCTCGATAAAATAAAGTACCAGTAATGCACTGAGTAATTGCTGGCCTTGTGCCACAAGTAGAAACAATTATTATATAAAACCTTTGTACCTTTGTTTTCGAAGATAAATGGTAAAATGAACGTAATTTTTCGAGGATAATATTACGGAATTTCACAACGTTTATCGACTAGACAATATATGGCAATTATCATTTAATAGATTAAGAATGTACTGGACCTTGTCCTTGTTTTCATTGTTCATGTATATATATAAATACAGTTCTTGTATGTGTGTGAGTGTGTGTGTGTGTTTGTGCGTGTGTGGATGTGTGTGTATGTGTGTGTGTAAGTTTTCATTAGGTTTAATTACCCGAATATGTGATAGTTTTCAATTGTAGCAATTTCCCTGTCCAATATCAGTTACGTAAATAATTCTTTTTTTATTTTGTCTAACGTCCGTTGTATTTTCCTCCTTGGATAATACGTGGACATTGTTGTGAATAATCCCATTTTATAAAGCAACCGAAATTATCATGAGAACCAGATGATGGCCGACAAGCAGGAATTGTCCATATTCTTATATCTTCTGAGTTTCCTTTTTAGTATATTTCTCCCACGTATTATTTTAATGAAATAATCATTAGAACCACGTTGCCTTATATATATATATATATATATATATATATATATATATATATATATATATATAAAAGATGAATATAAAATGAAAGTGTTTTTATAAAGGAATTTATTAGGTATTGACATATGTTTCTGTAACAGACGGAATACCTATGTATCGCTGCTTGCGTAATCGTATAATGTTAGCAAGTATTCGATAGCAAATGTATAATCAGTTGTCACTTCTTCAGAGATATTGGATAAATTGGAGAAAATCAGAAAAATCAAAGTATTTATATTAGTTGTAATTTGCTGGTAAACAAGTATATAGAATGTTTTTAATGAGAATATAATGAGTATATGGCTTATTTTATCTAAATAAGAATTTTTGGGAGTGCCTATTTTAATCATTATTTGACCAATTGAACAATGGACAGGGCTGGGCGTTTGGTGTAGTAGTATTAATACAGACGACCAGCCCTGTCCATTGATCAATTGGTCAAATATAGATTAAAATAAGCACTCCCAAAAATTCTTATTTAGGTAAAATAAGCCATATACTCATTGTATTCTCATTAAAAACTTTCTATATACTTGTTTACTAGCAAATTGAATTGCCATCTGTCATATACTATCCCTTCTCTTCTTCCTTTCTTACAACTAATATAAATATTTTGATTTTTCGGATTTTCTCCGATTTATCCAAAATCTCTGAAGAAGTGACAACTGATTATACATTTGCTATCGAATACTTGCTAACATTATATGATTACGCAAGCAGCGATACATAGGTATTCCGTCTGTTACAGAAACATATGTCAATACCTAATATATTGCTTTATAACGCACTTTCATTTTATATTCATCTTTTCAACATTTTCTCCGGAATATAATTTATACTCGTTGAGCAAACCTACATGTACGTTGTTCATCTCTAACGTGACGATATGTTATCACTACATTATTGATAACTTGAAATGTTATATATATATATATATATATATATATATATATATATATATATATATATATATATATATATATATATATACACCAACTGATGAATTATAGGAGCCCACTTGAATATATATCTATTGAGGGTATACAAGCTCCTACATAAATTGGTATAATTTCACCCAAATTGTAGGAATCCTATAATGAAACGAGACGTCCGTCCGGGAAAGGATATATTAGATATGTCTCATATGAAATAATACAGCCAATTTTCCACGCAATCCTTTTAGTTAGCACCCGACCGCTTAATTGGGAATATAATCACTGATTTCCTAATGTTTGTTGAGTGAGTTGGAATTTGGCCGGAGTATCGCCTAAAAAGCTTTCTCCGATATCGTATTTATTTATTATATATATATATATATATATATATATATATATATATATATATATATATATATGAATTTGTTTAGCAAGATTCTTTATCTGAAAACATGACCCTCCCAAAGTATAACAATATATATATATATATACATTATATACATTGGACGGATAGGTGTCCTCATCTTGTTTTGTTGTTAACACAGCGTTTCGCCTTATGTACTCTCCAGCCTTCATCAGGTGTCCTAGTGATGTTATTATTAACGTTTGTTCAGGTCACTGCCTATAATTGTACTAGGAATCTTGAGGTTAGTAGCCCGCTTTTTAACCACTTTTTTTTTCCCGTGATTATTTTTTTTTTCTCGTGAATGTTTAGGGCTTATAAAGCGATATTTTTCCATCCTTCCTCAATACCGGTTTCCATATACTACTCATATCTACACTAGGAGGTTATCGTGTCCTAGAATATGTGCTGCCTCTTTTAGTTTTCGTGTTTTCCAGTGGTGTTCTCTGTCTATTATTTTAACTTCATCCCACAGGGGAAGTTTGTTTCCGTTTTTCCATACATGATCAGCTATACCCGATTTATCGATCTCTCCTCGTGTCAGCACATATGCTAGGACACAATAACCTCCTAAGCAGACGTTGTGCAGATATCAGTATTATATGAGAACCAGTATTGAAGAAGGATAGAAAAATATCACTTTATGTGCCTTAACGTTTCACGAGAAAAAAAAAAAAAATAATAATCACGTGGAAAAAAAGTGGTTAAAAAGCGGGCTACTAACTTCAGATTCCTAGTACAATTATAGGCAGTGACCTGAACAAACATTAATAATAACATCACTAGGACAACTGATGAAGGCTGGAGAGTACATCAGCCGAAACGTTGTGTTATCAACAAAACAAGATGAGGACACCTATCCGTCCAATGTGTATAATGTAAATAATTCCTCGTCTCAAAAATATAGAAGAATATATATATGGGGGGAGGGGGTGATGGTATATGATTTTAACGGAGAATCATCGGTCTGCGTCCGGATACACTCTTTAAGTGTATATTTCATAATATATCTTTGAGTTTCTAATAAATATCTGTGTGCTATCAAAACAAAGAGTGATTTATGATTTTTTATATAGTATTGTATTTTTGTTTTATGCATTGTTTTTCTCAAACCAAGTTGTAGTTACGCTAAAGATAAAACTAAATTTGAACATCAGTTAAGAAAGAAAGAAACATAAAATAAATTAAATAGATACATGATATAAAACTTCGAACTTTAGCTTTGCAATGATAGTACAAACAATAAAAGAAATATGAGAGGAAAACATTTATTAAACATTTAGATGCATTCATATTCAAATTATCCAATTAGGCTTTTTTGCCTTAGATTATACCTTATAGTAAGCAATAGATTTATATATATTTACATTTCTCTTTTTCTCATAAACTAAATATTTCACAAATCACCGACCTATCCATCCAATATTTTCAAGCTCACTTATTCGATTTTTTCATATATCTTTCATTGTTTTCTTTCTAAATAATTTTCTTTGTCTCTCCTTTCTGATATCTTTATTTTCACTTTGTATAAAGATGTAGGCGTCGCGTCTTTTATCTTCACAATATCTTAATAATCGCTGCCTTTTCTTTGAACTCTTTCCCTTAATAAAATCTTGGTTTTATTGAAACTGCATCTTAGAAATATTTTCGTCGGGGAGTTGTGTAAATCCACTCCTGTACATTCGTATGAGCGTGTATTTCAAACACACACAAGTAAATAAATACACTCAGAGTAACGGACACGCACAAGTCTCTCTCTCTCTCTCTCTATATATATATATATATATATATACATATATATATATATCACTCTCTCTACTCTCTATATCTCTATGTCTCTTTATCTCTCTCTCTCTTTATTAATATATATATATGTCTGTGTATATGTGTATATATATATATATATATATACGTGTGTATGCATATATGGGTGAGTGCATGTATGTCTGTGTATATGAAAGTGATTTTATGTGTATTGAATACAAGTGCGTTCTAAGATACAAAGGCGGGTACTCTTTGGATAGAATTTATGTGTCGGTAAGCATAAACCACATTTAGTTAGAATGAGTAAATTTAACTGCAACATGTACTAATCCTCCTCACTTTCTCTCTCTGTCAATCTATCTCTTTCGATCTCTCTCTCCCGCTAACGTTATCTATATATATGTATGTGTGGTTTGTGTTTATGCTTGTATATAGGAGTCTGTATATGACTTACTGATGTAAATAAAGAAAATGTATCCGGATTCTATTCCTGTTTAAGAGTATACTGCGATATTGTTTTATTGCAATTGGAATAATATTAAGGATTTATCTATATATTGCACACACTGTTCTGAGATGTCCTCTATTCATTACATCTTCGCCTATATATTCTGGCTCTTCAGATTCATACATTGAAAAACGCATCTTAATTCGGCTGATTCTCATTTTTCCAAAATAAGATGCGGCTTAAATGGGATTACACCGAAAAGTTTTTGGAGTAACGTTACTCGATAAAGTGCGTAG
>OZ024740.1:190902019-191119519 GCA_964016885.1 Eledone cirrhosa
ACAATTATTTACTGTCATTTCATCAGAATAATATTACTGGGGACCTGTTTGGTTTTTATAGAGAATATTAGGAGAGAGAGGTGAAGTTGTTAGAAGAATAGTTGAGGGAGTGGTTTTTTGATAGCAGTGAGAAGTTTTGGTGGCAGTGAGTAATTAGATTCCCATCTGTTGTTTTGACATTTTTATAGAATATATTATTGGTTATTTTTCTAAATCTATAGAGGGATTAGAGATAGTAAAGATATGCGTGGTTGGTTTTGTGTTTGCACTTAATTAATATTCAGACTTAACTTTTTTCTTTCCAGTGTACGTATCCTTTCACCCACGCATTCTCACACAAACATAGTTGCACCCCTCTACAAAATACAGATACTCACATTCACATAGTAACATTTTCATACTTACATACATATACACATGCATACATATATATATACACACATGTATTCATGTACATACATACGCGTTCATGTGTGTACATTTTCATACTCAACTTATCTTTATATACACACGTATAGACACACACATATATACATACATACTCTAGTCTATGTGTATATATATACATATACATATATATATATATATATATATATATATATATATATATATATATATAAGCATTTTAATACATGAATACACTTACATCTAACTATACACATCAAACATATATATATTTACTTATTTATATACATTTTCACATATATATACATACTTATGGTCGCTTTTAGACACATTCATTATCGCATTTGTGCACATATTCTCATCAGCATATCTTTCCATTATTAGTGCGGTAATTTGAGGTTATTAATATACATATATATGTTGAGAAGAAATTGTTTTTATATTTTTCTAACTAGATTGAGGTTTATATAGTTGGGGGGATGTCCCTCTTTTATGTAATATTCGGCTTGTAGTGGGAAAAAAGGGTTTTAGTTCGGTGACGGCAAAATAATGTTCGTTCAATTCTGTTATTCAGCAATTTCTTCTTGTGTGTGATTATGTAATAAATCTCAAGATTACACAATTTGCAGAAATGTTGGCTCCTGGAAAAGCTTTGGGTTTTAGCTAAATTCTCCCATTTTAGGGTAAACTTTTGATCGCTATCCCTGAGCGTCCAAGCTTTTTCTGCTAAAGTTGTTACATTTCTTTGGCTCTGGTGTTTTATTGAGTAAGAATGCCTATATAATCGAGATTTAAACGATGTTGCCGTTGATCCCACGTAATACCACTCGTTGCCTCCGGATTTAATGGTACACTTATAAACAATATTTTTTTCCAGGCAGTTATTGCCGAGGGGGCAGTTGTCAGGATAGGTGCAGTTACAGTTGTGTACGTTGGGTTTTCTCTGGAGTAGTATTGCGGACGAACTTAAGTGTGGTTTATTTATGTTCTGTAGTGTATTGTCTACTGTTTTTTTGTGTTCTTTGTACTTAGGTTTTTAGTGTTTTCGTTTAACCTTCTAGTATTGATCTGTTTTATGTGTTGTTCAAGGTTTAACGCTGTAGAGTATGACAGTCTTATAGTGGTAGGGTTTAGGATTTTGTGGTGGTATTTGTTTGATGTAGGAAAATGTCTCTTAATTATTTTAAAGAAGAGTACTGGTAAATTTGTACTAATGGAACTATTGTATTCGGGGTTATACCATAAGTACTCTTTGCATCGCTTTCTATTAGTTTTTCTGTAATTTGTTGTTGGTGTTACGTCCTTTGAATTTAATTTTAAGGATTAAGTTCATAAGGTCCTGCTCAAATGCATCTAATAGTGGGTTGGTGGGTGGGTTTTTACACGTTCTAAAGCCGAATTTGTTGTTTACACCACTTTCTAATGGTGAGTTCATACGGCTTCTATCATAGTGGAACGTTTTACACCTGACACGTCAAATGAATTCATTAGTTTTTTGAATCATACTCAACAAGTATTCCTTTTTACCTTGGGTTGGTATGTTTTTGAGTGACATATCCAGGTAGTGTTTTTCCATTGTTGTGGTTGCGTTTGCTGTGTGGGTTGCTCGACTTTACAGGAGGTAAATATACAGTATTTTCCGTTGTGTTGTTATATAAATATTACACACAGTAGATTGACAGCTCACGTAGAGTTTGCTCGACGGTTCCAGTTGAAATTCCAAAAGCAATCCGGAGAAAAATAGAAAGATTTGAATGGATAAAGTTTAGTAGAAAGGAATTTATTGACACGTGTTTCTATAACAGTTACATAACCTGAAAACAGCTGCTATCTACAAAGTATTAGTTATGCAAACAATCAATATTTCAATGTTATTATTTACTGTCATTTCATCAGAATAATATTACTGAGGACCTGTTTGGTTTTTATAGAGAATATTAGGAGAGAGGAGTGTAATATTTATATTACAACACAACGGAAAATACTGTATACATACATATATATATATATATATGTATGTATATATGTATGTGTATATATGAATACGTGTGTGTGTGTGGTGCCTCCTTTAACCAGTTTAACTTGATGTACATATATGTGTACATATATGTGTGTGTGTGTGTGTGTGTTACATTATTATATTATCCGAAACTCCCCTATGTTCCGTTCACCCGAGAGTGTACGAACTGCTTTCTCTATCAAATACGACATTCACCTTATGTCCACATTACTACCCGTCTGTGACCTCTGTATCCTTTTCACTTACTACAAATGAAACAGTCCTTTTTCTCGACCGATGTATCACGTGTTAATTCCTCCCTCCGCCTATGAAGATTGTCTCACTTGTTACAAACACGTCATGAAAGCAGTCCGTTTTTTAGGTGTCTCTTGAAAACCTGATGTGACTCACAACGATGGTACATTTTTTTATAATGCACTTTGTGGCATATGGATTATCGAAACTGCAGTCACAACTTTGAAGAAAATATGGGTATATTTGAGTCTATTATTCCCTCTTCCTCTGTATTTCTTCCTATATACACATGGATAAATACTCGAATATAGAACAAATCGATTCATCAAGAGGTGTGTCACTCTAGAGACTTAAAATGCATGTTAACCATCTGTTTTGAACATGTGAATTAATTAAACATACTCTCACAAATGATGCCGACAATTTCGTTATGTCTTAACATGTGTGTTTTCATTCATAAATACTATCAAAACAAGTGCAAATGAAATATATTATTCTCACCTCTACCTATTTATATTACAGATTGCTGATTCTCATAAACAAATCGGGCTATTCACTAACGATATGATTGATATTATAATGGTTTATCATGTAAAAGTTAAAACTTACATATATTATATTAACTTTGTGGAATGAAATGCTATAAAATAATATTTGTGTACAGGATCAACATATTCTGCACCGATTTATTTCACACTTTCAAGAACAAATTACAAACAGAAAACAACAAGCTAGTTTAATACCGTATCAGTTGTGAGTTTATTATTCCTTTTTGTGGAGACAAAGGTTTGTATGAGTCGAGTGGAATATGAGTGGAAAGTGAATGTTAAATGTAGAATTAAAATTAGAATTGCCCTAATCAGGGAAATGTATATATATATATATATATATATATATATATATATATATATATATATATATATATATATACATATATTCCGAAGAGGTCATTTTGGTAAAGACAGGAGCATCATACGTAGTTTGCAGTTACGATGGAGATTCAGTATAATTCAGTATAATAATAACTCTAATAAAGATACTGATGTTACATACATCGGTTATTACTTATAATTATTTCAACGGTTCTCCCATGCAATCAAGAGGTAATTGATGTATTTTTTGTTGTATTAGAATGGTATCCTCAGACGAAATTCGATTTCCGGATATGCCGCCGTCAAAAAAATACATACGACCTTTTGTTCGTGCGTCCAGCAGACGACATCTGGACACACAGAGCAAAAGGACGTGTGATTTTCCTCCCGACGGCGTAACACAAAATCGAATTTCATCTGTGTATGGCACTCTAATACAACAAGAAATGTATGAATTATATCTTCATTGCATGAGAGAACCATTGAAATATTTATAAGGAATAAACGGTATTTATTTTTATCATTCTATAAATATATATACAGAATATATATATATATATATATATCTATATATATATATATATATACCCACTTCAAGAGTAACCAATCTTAAGGAGAGGGATGGAGATAGGAGAGGAGATAGGAGGTGAGAGATTGGTGAATTAGTTAGAAGCCAAAGCGTAAAAACATGTGTTCAATGTGCAATATGCGGTGGAAGGCAGATAGGTGGCTGGATTCATGCAGAGGTTAGGTGCACAGAGCTGGTAATATTCATTAGTTAAGCAAAACAAGACCACCTATTTCACAAGGAAGAGATTATTAAAATATTGTCAACATAGTTTAGTTTGATGTAAGGAACGTAGAGAATAATAATAAATAATAATAATATTAATAATGATAATGTCCATTTACAATTGTTTTGCAACTCCATATAATATTTCTGGATCATATGATTATATATCATTATTGATCTGGTTCAGTTGAAAATAATTAACATAGGTAGAAATAGAGCAGCTCATCGGAACTTCAAAAGGAATATAAATTAAAATAAGGAAATGATGTTACATAAATGTAATGTTCCATATGTTGGTATTTCACTATGATATCCTGGGTATATCAATTGTCGGCCATAGTGGAGCACTATTCTTCTGTCGAGGCTGCATTCTGTGAGATCTGCCTATGGGTGACAAGATAGTCGACAATGAACATATTTAACTTACTAATTAGAGGGTGGTTTCAGGGGAAGTAACTCCTCGAGAGATTAGAAATTGTGGGTAGTTTATAGTTAAGTGCTATTTTTTTTAATTCAGAGACAATGTTAGGGAGGTAACTTATAATTATCAAAGTTAGTTGTAGCTATTTAACTTATTAGCTACAAGTAAATATGGGGACCATTTTCTATAGAAACGAGAAACGCGCTCTGTCACTGTATCCGTTGGAAATATGAATCCTAATGTTATATAGTCTAATATTTAGCATATACTAACTTAAGTCCTTCAAATGAACAGCAAGCATCAATATCTGTTAGTAGAAATGAATGAAAGAAATGTATTGCAGGAAGATATAGGACAAATCAAGCTTACCAGTTTAAAATCCTCGAAATCAAGAATATATATCAACATTTTCCAATGCAATGGTTGTATTTTAGATTTGTTGTCATATATTTTAGTGAATCCTCTAAATGTAAATACGTTGTGCATTTCAAAGATTGGAATCATGTTAAAATGGAAAGTACCTGATAGTAAGTGCCAATGTTCTGACATATTTCATTCAGAGCTAGAATGTAATTGACAGTAAACGTAAATATTTGACTCCGATTGCTATTAGTGGTTAAAACAAAGCTTCCTCATAATACGCCCCAAGATGGCACCTAGATAACTCTACCTTTCAGCGCCTCGTCAAAGCGATTTCCCGTACGTTGTTAACATCGTAGGATTGGCTGTCAAATTCGGCCAGAACATTCTGTTCGAATATAGGATTATTAGCAATAGAATTATTATCAATATTTAATATTACTATATTGAAACATGGTTGATTGTCAAAGCCTTTAAAGCATCAAACAGAATGGCTTGCATTTATAATTGGACGTCGTAAGTAATGTTTCGATTCAACTACGAAATAGGAGGGTCACGCACTACAACCACAATAAAACACACGGACATATATAAATATATGTGTGTATGTGTGTATGAGTGTGCGTGAGTCTACGATTATATGCACATACTCTCTCACAAACATTCATATATATAGAGAGAGAGAGCAAATATTTATTAAAATAACAGATTAAAGTTAAAACGATCAAAGGTTAGTTTAGAACATTTATTAGCTGACAATTGGTTCTTTCAGAGGGAATTCTGGTTTCCTCGGAGCGTAAGGAATGTCGAAAACGTGTAACTAGAATCCTAGTCATTTAGAACATTTAGGGTACATAGTTGTTATTAGTGTCAAAGGCATCATGAGGAGATTCAGGAGTTAATGACTGTTCCGCTTGAAATAACACAAATACAGGCAGCACTGGTTGGAAGTGTAATATGTATAAGTAACAGTAAAAACACAAGCAAAAATATCACAGGCTTGTGTTGTTTTTTTTTGCTTGTGATTTTTTGGCTTGTGCTTTTTTACTTTTACTTATACCTATTACACTTCCACCCAGTGCTTCCTGTAATTCTGTTATTTCAAGCGGAACATCTTTTTAACTCCTGAATTTCAACATGATGCCTTTGACGCTAATAACAATTATGTACCCTAAATGTTCTAAGTAACTCGGATTCTAGTTACACTTTTTTGACATTCCTTATTCTCCGATGATTCCAGACTTCCATCTGGAAGAAGCAATTTTCAGCTAATAAATGTTCTAAACTGAAATTTGATCGTTTTAACACTTTGTATATATATATATATATATATATAAATATAGAGATACATTTGCTAAATTATTATTTAAAACATAAAATTCCAGAAGACTGGAAATAACATTTATTGCATAAAACGAACACGTGTTTCATCGTATGTATTACATATTAGTTTAGGATCGCTACTGTCTATTTGAAGCAAATTAAACCAAATACAACTACTAAAAGGAATTCAAGCCACGTGCTAGAACTCAATTGGAATTTGAAGACATATCCATATGTGTACATCATTTGATGACACACATAGATATTTTATCGGGCAAAATAACAGAATGAAATCCAAGAAACAATCAATATTCATATATAAAAATAAACAAAGAGGGTCAAACCTTATATCGGGAAGTTCATATCCGTTGCACCAAGAGTAAATATATAAATACATTATCGGAGAAAGCTAATAGCGATACTCCGGCCAAATCCCAACTCATTCAACAAACATTAGGAAATAATGAGTATATTCCTAATTAAACGTTCGGAGTGCTAACTAATTGTATTGTGTGGAAAATTGACTGTATTATTTCATATGAGATATATCAAATATATCTCTTCCAAGACGGACGTCACGTTTCAGTATAAGATTCCTACAAGTTGGGTGAAATTATACTAATTTATGTAGAAGCTTGTATAAGATCAACAGATACTTATTCAAGTGGGCTCTGATAATTCTTCAGTGGGTGCCTAATAACATTAATATTGATAATCAAATCAACATCAATATTTAGCGATAATCAACATCAGTGCTAGGTTGCTAGCCCAGCATTTCTAAAGAAATTCGCATACTGTCTCAAAAAAAGAGGAAGGAGAATTACCGCCAAAAATCAATACATGCGCAGGACAATGAATTCTAAAAGGAATTCAAGCCGTGTGCTAGAACTCAATTGGAATTTGAAAAAATATCCATATGTGTACATCATTTGATGACACACATAGATATTTTCTCGGGCAAAATAACAGAATGAGATACAAGAAACAATCAATATTCATATATAAAACTAAACAAAGAGAGTCAAATCTTATATATAAATACATAGTAATAATAATAAATTTGAATACTAAAGGGTGAAAGCAGCCATTCTTTGCTTAAACTTTAATCTGTTATTTCAATAAATATATATAAATACATATATATATATATATGTGTGCGTGTGTGTGTGTGTGTGTGTGTGTGTATGTGTGTTTGTGTTTGTGTGTGTGTATGTGTGTGTGTATGAGTGTGTGTGTTGTGCGTGTTTTCATATATATTAATAATACAGGAAACACACATGATCTGTTAGTTTCACGCTTCTGGGAAATAGAGTTAAACAGTTAACATCGGGAAAATATATATATATATACATACAGGTGAGTTAAATCCATATATATATATATATATATATATATATATATATATATATATATATATATATATATATATATGTGTGGATTTTACTCACATGGGATTTTGAGAAATATATATATATATATATCTGCATTCATCTCACAGGGGAATTTGCGAAATAAGTTTATTGAATGAGAGATTGTATCGTGGTGCAAATATAGCTTCATTTTCATTCATTTCTAAGCGTCTATTCATTCAAAATTTCATTTTTGTTTTAATCATCACTTTCTACTCTAACCGAGATTTTTAGGCTTTCCAGAATCTTTGTATTTAATCATTAATTATTGTGATTACTCCAATTACTATAAAATCATCGTGTATAGTTGTTACACATTAAGTGTTCCTTAAGTTTTAGATATATCAACATATGGAAATACTGGTATTTTTATGTCGATTAATAAACAAATCTTAGGTCTCCATATTAGGATTTCATCGCAAAGTGTCTTTTCTCATATGCGACAATCGTCAACCAGCGACAATCGTCATTAAAACAGGCGGAGGTTTTTCTGATATATGAGGTGGATTTGCCAGGTTCCTACATAATCGATTACTTAAAAGATTAATTGTTTATATCCCGGCCCCTTTTACATTGATATAAATTCCAGAGTTATAGATTTACTTTTCTCTCATAAGTTTTGTTTTATAATGTAATGCGGAAGACTGGTGTAATGGCAACATTATTAGAAAGTAGGAACAGAATACTGGTATCGCTTTTCGCTAATCTAATAGCATTGTATACATTACCTTATGAAATATTATGTTTAATGTTATAACTAAATTGTTTATTTCATATAATTACAAAGACTATTCAGTCATAGTGGTAAGGGAGTTGAATGTACTATCATAATGTCGTAGGTTCGAATTGTGTTCTTCAGCAAAACAGTTTTAAGTTGCACGAGTATATTCAACTGAAAGAATCAGCAACAGCTGTTGTTTTAACTCTGCGATAGGTCTGGTACCATGTTCAGAAGTATGTCATCTACTCTCAGTCGCTTCAAGCCAAATAAGCCGCGATAAGCACCGTTTTAATGGCCGTCAGGCGTGAGGCAGTCATACACTATTCTCTTTACAAAGTTTTCGCTTAATAAGTTGGAAACTTATAAGTAATCATCTTACGTATTACATTATACCGTCTACGCACTCACACACGTATATATAGATATATCTAATTTCTTTGTTTACCAACATCATCAATATCATGTTGCATATGAATATGTTTATGTATAAGAATGGTTTCTTATTTAGGCATAAGGCCAGCAATTTTGGTGGAGGGAAAAGTCGATTAAAACGACCTCTGTGCGTGACTGGTACTATATTTTATCGACCCCGTAAGGATGAAAGGCAAAGTTAACATCGGTGGGATTTGAACTCCGATCACAAAGGGCCGTAATTCTGTGCTGCAAAGCATGGCATCCGACCCTCTACCACTAAGGCCAATCTACCGTTTATGTATAAGAACAAAACACGTTTTTGATATGTTCACATTGCTACTGAAACAATTGTGAGGTGATCACAGATTAGAATATTCATAGTAAGACCATTGTTCATGTATTGTACATAAACATATCGTATATGCCTTCATAAATACTTATATTATGGTAGTGATGCCGCAATTAAATATCACAATACAAACCTAAATGCAAGTTATTGGTTCTGTGAATAGCAACTACTTTGGCAGGACTTTATTGACTATCTGTCTTAATTCATATATGTTTAGTTATTACCAAAATATTACATAAATATATAATCGTGATAAATGTTTGCAATGGAACTAAACTCATTTAAAATCCAATGTATTTAACTTCACACGACAAATTTAAAAACACTATTTTTCGGGAACAATTATTTTTTGTTTTATGATTTGTGAAGTCGTTGAAGCTGAAAGAAAAAAAGCAAACAAATCGTGGTTGTTCAATGTAACTGTTGGCTATATGGAAATGTTACTTAACACGTTATTATAAATGGTCACGAAAATAGCTGCAAGCGCTTACACAATAATAAATAATTTTAACCAGCTATGAAGGGGATTTACATATTACAGTGTGAACAATATTCACAGTGAATATTTTAATTAATTTCTTTTATTCTAAAAATATTAAATATTCTAATTATTTACACAATTTCTTGAAAAGATTAAAATTAATAATTTCCTCAATTATACGTTTCCAGTTCCAGTAAATTATATTTGATTTGAAATAGATTTGAACAATATAAAATTCATATATGTGATAATCACCAAACATTGAATGTGCTTGTATTTGAATACAGATAAGATGAGAGAACTCATCGATAGAGCAGTCGTTAAATCAGATAAATGCTGTCAAAGATACTCTCGCCTCCTATGATTAGCTTTCTATTTAGGACAGACACCACTGCGTGAGGTCCACGATCCCATTATTTTATCTTATTTGTTTATTTTTCAGCCTTATTGTTGTGATGCCTTCTTTATCACAAACACGTCAAACCAACAGGAATATTTATTTTTCTGTTGCACGATGGAATATTTAAAATGGTACTCTCAATTAAATCATGCGAAAGCATTTTGTTGGTTTGAGAAATGATGCGAGTGAAGATGTGTCTGTGTAAACTTGTCTTGTACATCGCACCTCATTATTTTCTTCTTACAGACAGCACACATTTACTTGTCTTCCTCATACTTTTATCTTTTCTGTATTCCATCGCCCTATTTCATTTCTGTGAGTCTCAGAATATATTGTGCATGGGCATAATTATAAGGGAACACTTTTATCTTTATATGTGCATGAAGATTTATCTCAATAAGCAGGTATTATAACAGTCTCTTACATAATCTTACACTTTCAAATGGTATCATGTTTTGTATGAGTTTTCTATTTCTTTGGTAGGAACGAGCTTTAGAGGTTCTACAAGATTTAGAATGCCAATGAGACGATGTAGCTTAAACAAGATTCTGCTACCTTGAAAACACAAAAATAATATTTACTCGTGATTATCTACCCAGCCCTTTTTAATTGTTTCAGTTTAATATTTTGACGAATCTATTCTGCTATTGATAAGAAACCACGTACCTTAGTCAGCATTGTAAGATGTATTAATGCATTCAAGTAATGTAATTCTTCATCACCAAACATTTAATAAGATGTTTTTTCGCTACGTGGTTTTATAAAATCAGATTAAGTGAGTAATACAGTGAGGCCCGAAAGTCACTAGACAATTAGGAGTACAATTGTTATTTATAAAATAATGAATAATAATATTTAATAGTAGAAAGTATATTCTATTTTCGAATGGTCTAGTTCCATTTGAGTGACACTGCTTAAACTAGAAATACTGGATTGCCCATCAAGACACAACTGAAAGAATGTTGCCATAGGGAGTTAAATTTCAGCATGACTTTTAAATATGTCATATGTATAAACACATTATCAGCTGAATGTTCACTTCGGTTCAAATAATTATATATCTCCTTCTCAAGGAAGCTTAATAGAAAGTAGGTTAACATTTGAATAATTCCATGACAGAACATTGACATTATTATTTATGTTTCAGATTGACGGTGGATTGGCAGCATCGGTAGAGAGTCGGACGCAATGCTTTGACGCATAGAATTACGGCCCTTTCCATCCTGAGTTCAAATCCCGCCAAGGTTGACTTTGCCTTTCATCTTTACGGGGTCGATAAAATAACGTACCAGTAATGCACTGAGGTAATTGCTGGCCTTGTGCCAAAAGCAGAGACAATTATTTATGTTTCTGATTAAATGTTATATATATTTTGTAAAAAAACCACCAGCTAAAGAAATGCATTTAAAATTATTATTTTGGTACGAGGAAATTATTATTTTGTCCGAGGAAATTTCAATTCAGAGCGCCTGCATAATTATAACCAGATCGTTGCAGCAAATTACAAAATCATGTAGTCCCTCTATTTTGTAATTCAGATAGGAATTGTCAACACAAATAAATCAGAAAATAACTGTTAAATAACTGTTAAATTCCACCCAAAGCGTAGATTGAATAATACATATCTTGATATACAATTCAACGAAGTTAACGGCCCTACACAATGTGACTTCCCCGTGCATGATAGGTGTTCAGATCTATTGATTTCATATACCTCTCGTATACGAAGTTGAAAGAAAACACGGCACGGTCATCCTCTTCCCCTCGAGAGAGGGGAACGTACTCCATACAGTAGGCCTTTTGGAGCATCTGCTCCAGCATAAGACATATACATGTATGTGTTCATACATATAAATACACGCACACACACACACACACATACACACACACACACACATATATATATATATATATATATATATATATATATATATATATATATATATATATATATATATATATATATATATATATATATTATTATTAAGGCTAAATAGTTGTATCGTTAATCTTGAGTTTCGCCAGTATATAGCAGAGTCATCATAAAAGTACTGTATATACATTTATATACATATGCACTGTCAATGTATAGTCCTACATGATGGCAAATGAAAACGCCCTTCACCGCACCACGAATGGTTAGTTAGAAGATCAGAGACATTCCCATTAGCCCAACAGTGTAATACCCTGGCTCTGATATGCCAGGCACAGATTACCTCCACCGATATGGACCAGCAAACTGGAGCCTGGACCTATGTAGGTATGTCCGTGAACTGTCGTAAGCATTGGTACACGAAACAACCTTCAGGAATCCTGAGGAAAAACACGCCAATCAGCTTGCAAATCATGTATTGTGCCTCAAGAATAACGGCACACCTTTTTCACGCAAATGGAATATATTAAAAAGATCTACTACTTATGTTAATGAGACGAAAAATTAGCTGCTGTTCTCATGAAATTAGTATATTCTGAGTAAATGGCTTCGACCACACTAACAGGTCTAAGAGTATACTTTGACTTACTGACTATTTTTAATATCAATGAATGTGGATTTTTGAATCAGCTGGAAAATATATATATATTTTTGTTTGCAATGTTGACAGTGGTCTTGCAATAGGTGCCTCACTTGATCTCACCTTCTTTGCTTTTACATATTAGATACTTTTTAAACTAATTTCTAAATTATCTGCCTTCGTTTAAACTCTCAACAGATATTTCTGAAAAGAAATCACGTTCAACGTCCAGCGACAAACTTTAATTTTAATTTTCTTATGACTGGCTGATTGAGTTACTGCCAAGACCCAACGAATTTTAAGTCACTTAACGGATGTTATAATACGAGATATGAAATATGTTGATGAAGCAGTGTAATAGTAACACACAGCTAACAATCGGATATATTGCTTAGGAAGTATCAAAGTGAAGAAACAAAAAAAAAATAATTGTTCGGAGTAACCTATGAATGAGGGTCTTTTAATATAAGAGGAATATAATTAATCCGTTTAGCGTTATGCAATATTATTCCAGCTCTCGGTCTTACGTCAAGTCCTATAAAAAAGCACCATCGAATTAAAATGTTCACTCCGACATAGCCATATATATATACAAATACGTCTATTTCGTATATTTAATCATATTCGGTATGCTTACGAACGAATATTTGGAAAGCTTCCTATCTATGAATATCGAAAAGCTCACAGGTTGTGCTGTCTAGCAAAATCCAACAGACGTAGCGGGGAAAAGCTCTCAATTGATTCCTGACTCTGGCCTTCCTCAGGACAGTAGGTACCCTGGAATTTGAAATAGTCGTAAATACAACGTTTTTTCGCACATGTAGATGGGCTGATTAGCTTTATTTGCATATGTAGCTGTTCCTACCGGCTCAGGTTGAAAGTAGAATTAAAGTTGTCGATCCGACATAGCTGTATCTATATACGTACGTGAATATCGTATATCTCATTATATACGATATGTTTACAAATTACATATAAGTATGTTGATTTCGTATATGTAATTATATGCGCTATGTTTAGAAACAAACATTTGGAAAGCTATCTAGCGAATTCTGAAACATAAGTTTATGGCACAGTATTTGTTTAACTAATACAATATTGAGAATGATTGTGTTTTTACGAGGTTCATCTGCTTAGTTCAAATGATATAGTAATTTAGATTTAATTTTAATCATGTTAAGATTTTTACTTGTTTGAAGTGTTATAATTTAGTTAATATACTTTACGTAGGTCTTAGTTTCAGGTTTTATTGATTGAATATTAAGCATTATGGTGGTTGCTGTCTCGTAGTGGATATTTTAAAACTATGTTTCGTTGTCCCTCAATAATTGTGTTTTATATGATATGTGGGGCGTAAACGTTAATTCATTTGCTTATTCTACTGTTGCTTGGAGTATATAAATAAAATTCCTACAATTGAAATAGAAGCAACCATGTAGAAAATAGAGAGGCAAATGCAAAAAGGAAAACAAAATGACTGAACAGGATTGATTATTAAAAGAAATGCGTTTGTGAAAATATAAACAAATATTGTTTCTCCTGAGATCAATCATCAAAAAAACATATTGTGATTTCTCGGCCTTGTTTATATATGGTCCTTAAGTGAGTTAAATTGTTAATGTAAGGTGTTCAATTTGTAAAGGGATGAATTATTACACTAAAGACAATGGTATTCATATTATTTTGGCTTTGACACTCCACAATCAATTTACGATATATTTAACTATATATATTTAAATACGCTTCTATATAAACATATTTTGTTGTTTATGGATTTGTAAAATAGATGGTATAATTGTGTACATGTTAATCAAAAAAGATCAACTAATTTATTGGTATGTGCATAATAATGATATACTTAATTTGCGCACATACATGATTACACACACCCACATGCACACATATATTTATATATGTGATCAAATGAATTATTTTTATAAATCTACTATAACCGACTTCATCTCACTTTCCTCTCGATGTCGTTAAGAATATAGAATTAAATCAACTGCAAATAAATTCTAACATATGGTTAGTGTACATACACCGCTCCTCTGTAAGGAACTCATCCCCGATAAGGCTCTACTAATGAAAAACACTACAGGGTGTGTCAGGCATGTATCTATATGTCTTTCAAGATTTACTAAGAGATAGCAGAAGTGAGATCCCAGGAAGACTTAGGTAGAATGGAATATGACTCAGTGATCATATACGTATACTTGCCAAATTACCTATCAAACAATTGCACATCGCTTTAAAGAGTACGTATTTTACAATATATCATATTATATATGTTGAAAATTCTACAGACCCAAACATGTTCGAAAAGTGTCCATCGTCATCATTCATAAGAAAGCATGTTTTGTTAGAAATAGGTGAGGAGATCATGCAAAATATCATAACACATTCAATATCACAATACGGAATATTAAAGAGCTGAGTATTAAAGATAATACAAGCCGAAATACATTCAAAAATATACAATTGAATCCCGAATGAATAAACACACAAATGAACACACACATGTCCATATATATATATAAATGACAATTTCGCTGATGTTTGCATGTGGGAGAAATAAGTGTTTCTACATTTGGCACAAGGCCATCAATTACCCAGCACATTACTGGTACTTTATGTTATCAACCCCGTAAGGATGAAAGGCAAAGTTAACCTCGGCGGGATTTGAACTTAGATCGTAAAGGGACGTAACTATGCTGGAAAACATGGCGTCCGCCTCTCCACCAATACTGCCAATCCACCGCCCTAAATATGGGAAAAATAATTGTTTCTAGTTTTGGCACAAGGCCAGCAATTATCTCAGTGTATTACTGGTACTTTATTTTATCGACCCCGTTAGGATGAAAGGCAAAGTTAACCTCAGCAGGATTTGAACTCAATCCGTAAAGGGACGTAACTGTGCTGCAAAGCAAGGCGTCCGACCCTCTACCGATACTGCCAATCCACCGCCTGTGGGAGAAATAATGCAGATATTTCATATATAATTTGACGTGCTATAATTTGATGGTCACTGACATTGTTTTCTGGTTTTATTAGACATTCATCCTTATAGAGCTATATACGCATCGATATATTAACGCACACATACACTCTCAAACACAGACAAACATGCTAAAGTAGACACATATATACACGCCAATGTGGATGTGGAATCCAATATATCTATGTAAGGATTGTTATTGTATGCTAATTTGTTCGATATGTGAGTAATGGTTAAATAGGTCATATACATTTAGCTAAGAAAATACATAAGGGATGACTTGAATAAATGAAATTCAATAACGATTGTTGCACTGATCATTAAATCCTCCAAACGTTATAGACTTAATTTGCTTTATTCCTTTTTCACACATTTAGTTACAGGTATAAATTGATTCCACGGGCTTATATAATTACAGTATGGATCTACAAACACCTCAGTCCTTGATCTCACTATGGACGCACATTTGAAATATGTATATAATTATAAAGATAGTTATCAATATCGTATACATAAAAGCTCTTATGTTGAATTATGTTTATGCAGCCTACATTTGGTGATCGGATAACAGTTATCTGCTATGGCTTCCGTTGTGAGATTAAATCTGTCTTCTTTGATATACTGTGAACAGAATACATTTATTTAACGTAAATGGAATGCTAAATTTATGCGTTTCACTATATAATTTCTTCTTTCTAGTTCCCAGTTCACTCCCATCGACTAGACCATGAATAAGGGCACAACAAAAAGTATCTAGATGTTAGGATTCATTGAAAATGTTAGGCAGTGCTTCGTGTACATAACGCATATCATAGAGTGGGATTGACAGTTTCAGTAGAGGTTTCAAAAATATGCTATGTGGCATATACTAAAATAAAACAATATCAAGTCTGTCTATATAACCTATTTCGATCCATATATATATATATATATATATATATATATATATATATATATATATATTTATGGATCGAAATAGGTTCTAGTCTTCCTCCGGTTGCAACGTTTTTTTAAATATTCACTACTGCGTCCACAGATGACTGATTCTGTTAGTTTCAGAAGATCCCGTTAAGGGTGAAAGCACCGATTATTTACTTAAACTTTAATCTGATATTTGAATAAATATATATATATATATATATATATATATATATATATATATATATGTATACGTGTGTGTGTGTGTGTGTGTGTGCGTGTATGTATGTATAATATACAAGATTGTTTCTCCATTACTATATCTAATACTGACGGTGATTCCTCCACTATGTATCCTTTTCACTCACTCTCTCTGCACTGGAGGAAAACTGGTGTAGTTAAACATGGAGAGGAATTAGGGCTACCAGGTTTTACCATACTGTAAAATGATATATGACAATACGGTTCCAATATGATTATCTCAGGGTTTATATATACATATATATATATATATATATATATATATATATTTATTAAAATAACAGATTAAAGTTTAAGCAAAGAATCGCTGGGTTCACTCTTAACGGGATCAGAATATCCCGTTAAGGGTGAAAGCACCGATTCTTTGCTTAAACTTTAATCTGTTATTTTAATAAATATTTGCTCTGCGTTTCTTATATATTTGATATATATTTATCCTTATCGAGCCCTCTTTGGATTTTAGTCTTCAAATTTATTATTATTACTATTTGGCTCCCTCGGTTGTGCACTCTTCTGACTTATATTCATCATGCAGAAACAACATCTGAATATTTCTACAAAGAACATACCCGTACCAAGCAGGAAAACATACCTAAAACTCCTGATAAAGAAAACAGACGCGTTCATGAAAAGGTTGCGTTGGCGTGCCTTTTATTTCGATAATCCGCGTAAAGCAGACAACAAGGGGATAAATTTGGATTTGAAACCTATAATAACCCCCGGTGTAACCCAGCATTGCTACCCTTCGAAAATGATGTCTTGGAATTCATTCGGAGTATCAAATTTCGGAATAGGAGCAATTCCTTCCAGCAAGACCTGAAGAATAGAATTCGTTCTATTAAGGATTCTAATGCCGTGCACGTCCATTCCGACAAAACTGGCAACCTATATGAAGTGGAGCGCAGTACTTACCATCAACTACTACATAATGCTGTAACTAAGGATTACCGTAAAACTAATCGGTGCGTCATCAATGAAATCAACGATGCTGGGTTTAAAATCACATCTGATCTCAACATCCTGGACCGGACCGAACCTCTGGACCCTATTTCTCCCCACTTTACCCTGAAGGATCACAAATCCAATTTTCGGAACAACCCCTCTATTCGGCTTATTAACCCTACGAAGTCCGATTTAGGTAGACTTAGTAAAACGATTCTTGATATAATTATACCTAAAATTTGAAGTTTGGCCCCTCTTCCACTGTGGAACAATTCTTTCGCGGTGATTGATTGGTTCAACGGCATATGTAACAAGGAACATTGCCGATTATCCAATTCGACATCAACAATTACTACTCCTCCATCACTTTACCACTTCTTCTTAAAGCCATCAATTTCGCTAAAACACTCACAGGGGTTAAGGATTTCGAAGTTGATGTCATCCCCAATGCCCGAAAATCGGTGATTAATTTCGACGACATATTTGGATTAAAAAATCCAATAGTAACCCATTCGACGTGAGTATGGGCGCCAGTGATTCTGCGGAGGTTACTGATCTTATCGGCCTTTTCCTTCTTTTCTCTATCAAGGACGAATTCCACAACGCGGGCGGTGGTTTGTACCGTGACGATGGTCTTTTGACCATGACTAAGTGCGAACCTCGTGCTTGCAACAGGTTCAGAAAAGAACTCACAGCCTTCTTTAAAGGCTTCAACCTCTCGATACAGGTTGAGGCCAATCTCTCGGTCGTTAATTACCTCGACGTTATCCTCAATTTATTGAATGGGTTGAATTACCCGTATAGAAAGCCGAATGATACGCTTAATTACATAAGTAAGCATTCCAACCATCCTGCCAGCATAACCAAGAACCTGGTAAGAAACGTTTACGAAGCCTTATTACGAAGCATTTTCCCCCTACACATAAATATAGTAACATTTTTAATAGAAATTCTATTAAAATGTCTTACTCTACGACTCCTAATCTTGCACATAACATCACAGCTTCAAATTTAGCTAAACTACCTAGCCGTAGGAACACGTGCAACCCTGTATTTAGTAGTAACTGTAATTGTAGGAATCGGGTTGATTGCCCCCTATCCGGGAAATGCCTCTCTAGTAACATGGTCTACAAATGTAAGGGTGAAACACCTACGTCCCGTAGGGCCTACAGAGGGTTAACCGTCAGTAGATTCCAGCAGCGTCTTTACATGCATACCCATTCTTTTCGATACCCTCTAAGAAGGAATATGACGTCACTTTCAGCTTATATCTGGAGACTAAAAGACAACCACACCCTATATAAGTTACAATGGGAGATCCTAGCTAGGGCTAGATCGTATAACGGAAATAAAAGACCATGTGACCTCTGCGCCGCTGAGGCCCTGTAAATACTCTACGCCACATACCACATCTTAAACAAAAAAGCTGAGGCAATTTCGGCTTGTAAACATAAATTGCACAAAACTTTCCTGTATTACAGCCCCACGTTATACCCTAACGGAAAGTACGATCGATACGTGGATATTTTACGTCTTGATGTGGTAACTAAGTATATGTTTTGTTTATACCATAATTATTTGCATAGGTAAGTATATGTTACCTGTATGTTTTGTGAAGGTACGTATATTTTCTCGTACATATATTTGATTGTATATGTTATGGCGTATACTTTTTTATATATTCTGGTACATATGGTTTGGTTAGAGTATACGGGAGTTTTGCGTCTGTGTGATTATGCAGGTTCGTACGTATTTAGGGTGTGTGTATATGTGAACTTCATGTTTTGGCTGACTTACGTCTCCGAACATTTGTGTATTTACATGTAGGTATGTGTGTGTGCTTGTTATATACGTATTTATTTATTCATATACGTTTATTTAATTATTTATTTATTTGTATACACGCATACACAGACACATATTTATATGTGCGTCGTTTTGTATACCTATGGCAAGTGTTTTCGCGTATGCTTGTGCATGTACGTATTTGCATGCGTTATGTATTTATTTAATTTCTATTACCTCTGTATTGTATTTATTTACTTTATTCTTAACTCTGAAGCGGAGATTCATTCGGTTTCCTATTTAGAATTTTAGTCTACGACTTCAGCTATACCATAAACGTGGTTTTGTCTTTGCGTGCAATTGTTCTCCACGCTCCAGATATAAAGTATTATCTTCGGTTTTCCGTTCATTGCCTGAGAACCTCTCTATGAACCACCTAAGAGAACATTAGTCTACGACTTCTTTTATACCATAAACGTGGTTCTGTCTTTACGCGTAATTGTTTTTCACCGCTCCTATTAATGACGTATTATATTCGTTTTTTCCCGTTCTTTGCCAGAGAACGTTTACACGAACCAAAGTATCTTATTCCTGTCTTCCTCCGGCTGCAACGTTTTTTTTAAATTTCCACTTCTGCGTTTACAGATTGCCTTTGTTAGTTTCAGAAGATCCCGTTAAGGGTGAAAGCAGCGATTATTTGCTTAAACTTTAATATGTTATGTTAATAAATATTTTCTCTACGGTTCTTATATATTTGATATATATTTATACTTATCGAGCCCTCTTTGGATTTTAGTCTTCAAATTTATTATTATTACTATATATATATATATATATATATATATATATATACATATATATATATATATATATATATATTGTCATTGATTTCAATGTATCAATTAATTACCTGAGTATGCATGAAACCTTTCTTGCTTTTATAGGTGCTAACATTTTCTTCGTTTCACAGAAGTTATGCAACAAGCCTTTGCTGGAACTCAACACATTTACAATATCTTCATATATAAATATTTTAAAGCTGTCTTATCAGTAAAATATGACATACATTCATGTGGATTATATTATATACAAGCTGTAAGGGTCATTAAATAAATTAGTTATTACGAGATGTCAACAAGAATATTGAAAAAAATGATATGACTTGATATTGTTCTAGACGAATATAGATTGTATGTGCAATTATTAATATAAAATTGGTTATGTGCATTTAAATATATTTGTTATAAACATAGGCTCTAAATACGTATGCATGTTTACTTTCTTTTATGTATGGAAGTATGGATGGACATATGTAGAATTATATATATGTTTATTTATTTCCGTATATAAACGAGTACACATAAACATAACAAGTACATATAATAACCACACATACACACACACACTCAATGCCAAGAAACTGCATTTCGGATGGCAATTCGACTTATTCAGAAATATATATTTAGTATTTCACCAGAAAGCAATTTCTAATCTACTTCTGCTAAATATTCGACTCCTATTATTTGATGTTTAACCACAAGCATGATTCTGCTGAGGATAACTATTCTCGGCATTTCAAATATGACAATCATGAATGTTAACATAGCTAGAGTTATATGCCCTAATAGAAATAAGCTGCTATTTCTAGTTCCTACAAAGAAGCGCCATCGATGTATATTCTTGTAATTAACCAGTAATCAGTACCTAATATATAGCATGTATCACGGATTAATTTAAAACTTTATGATGCGATAATTTTAAATAGCTCTATGTAATGAAATTTGTTTTCGTACAAAATGCTAAATGCCTTTCAGCATTTTGAATTACATGCATCCATATGCAATAACCAGATAAACAAATTCAGCTGTAGTTTTAAATGAGGCACGATATATTTCACATACATGAGATTGTATTTTCTTATTTACCGTTTAGATTTTAGCTCAGCGATTTCCGCCTTGTTTACAAAGGTCTAACTTCTTACAATGTTGATTCATACCAGTAGTTTACTAAAGGTAGTCTGAATTTAATTAATAAAATTATTACTTGCTGACTATTAGTCTATATTGACCATTTATATTAGTAATGTATTTCTATCCTACACAAGTATGAACATTATTTTGTCGTGTAAATAATTGTTTCTTCTTTAGGCACAAGGCCAGCAATCACGCAGTACATTACTGGTACTTCATTTTTATCGAACCCGTGTCGTGTAATTAATGGTTTCTGATTAAGGCACAATATCAACTATTTAGGAAAGGGAAAACTTGATTAAAACAACCCAGTACGTAAATGGTTTGTTATTGTATCGAATCCATAATGATGAATGGCAAAGCTAACCTCGGTGTTATTTGACATCAGAACGTAAAGGGACATAACTACATGTAGCCCGATGCTCTACTGATACTGGCAATCCACCATTTTTTATTCATGTAATTAATTATATTTCTTATGGGGAAAATTCACTTAAGAATATACATGAAATGCAACTGCATTATTATATGTGGCTTGTTTGTGCTTATTATGAATGTATATGTTAATCAACAACTATATTTTGGAAGAAGCGACTAGCAATTTATTTGATTTGTTCTCACTATACTTGTTAGGAAATATCAATTTAAAAAATCCAGCATATAACTACGGAATTTTATTTACTGATTCATTTTGCTATATTCAATATATTCCTCACGGCAGAATTTACCATATATACATGAAATAGAAATCTCCGTAGGTGATTTTGTATTATAGTATAAAAGGCCATGCATAATTATATAATCCATTGCTGTTGTTCTTTAAGAGACTATAGTGATATTTTTGTGAGAATTCGTTACTTGGCATTCCTACTGTTCAGATGTGATTTTAATACGCTCCTTACTCTCCGAATGTATTCAGATCTTATCAATTCCTTCATTTTTTTGTTTTTGGTGTCATCAACCTCCAAGACACCCAAATACTTGTATCCTTCTTCAGTGTCAATTTCCTTTATCATCTCACTTGTTGGTACCTGGATTCCGTTGTTTCTGCTCAATTTACGCCTCTTCATCACAAGGACTCCACACTTACTAATACAACATTGCATACATATATCATTGCTGAAAATACGGACAGTGTCAACAAGCACATCCACCTCCTTCTCACTCTTCCCGAAGAGTTTAAGATCGTCCATGAAGAGGAGGTGATTGATGGTAAGCTCTCCCTTTCCCAACCCGTATCCTGCTCTCACTTTTCGCAGTAGAATGGTCAGGGGCATCAGGGCAAGGACTAACAACAGGGGGGACAGGATATCTCCCTGGAGGATACCTCTCTTGATCTTCACGATTCCCAAGGATTCTCCAGCTGATGTTAACTCTGTTTTCCAAGACTTCATACTTTTGCCCAACAACTGTCTGATGTTATCTGCCACCTTGAAGATCTCTAGGCTTTTGGTGATCTAATAATGAGGCACCACTATTATTATTATTATTATTTAGTTAAGCAAAAGTTGACAGTGGGGATCATCAACAACAGATGGTGGGGGGCTCTCAAAAGAGAGATTAGAGTAACTTCGATAGAGTTCAGCAAAGAACTAGCGTTACAGAAAAATAGAAAGGAGAGGGAGCTGGTAGATAAGTTAGACAAGGCTGTTTGTAGTGGCATTGCAACTGACGTGCTAGCGGCTAGAATAGCATTAGACCATTTATTCAATACCAAACACGAAGGTTGCATTGTCAGAGCTAATGGGCGGGCGCTGAGAAGCGAGGGAACCAAAGCTGTTCGATGGGCCCGTGTGGCGGAGGCGCAGCGTGGTAATAAAACCACAATTTGGTCTTTGGCGGACCGAGACGGACAAGAGATAAGCGATTCCAAGCGGATGTGTGAGGCCTTTCGCCAGCACTTTGCTCGGTTGTTCGGGGAGAGTGGCGAGTCAGAGAGAGTAGAGATTTTCAGTCCCTACCGCAAGTCACCTGGTTTGGATGGCCTGCCCTACGAGCTTTAAGTAAATATGCCAGACTTGTTCTCCGAACTCCTCGAAGCACTCTACTGCAACTGGCAGCAGAATGGGAGTATTCCCAGTTCTGCGAGCAGGGGAGTGGTGACGCTGATAAGGAAAGACGAGAACAAGAGGGATACATTAGACAACTTCAGGCCCATAACTCTGCGGAATACATTTTTGAGATTTTGGCCAAGGTGTTAGCAAAGATATTGGCGCTTGTCGTCGAGGATTTGGTTGGGCAAGCGCAAACTTGCGCAATCCCAGCCACGTCCATACACAACAATCTCCACCTCATGCGATACATCATGAGAGTGTAGGGTGTCAACCTGACTTCAGTGGGACACTGATCAATCTAGACTAATCGAAAGCATTCGATAGGGTCGAACATCGGTATCTGGAGTTTGTCCTCAAATCAGCTGACAGGAGCCAAACTTAACCCGGAAAAGTCGGTGGGTTTACAGCTCGGAACCTCGAGAGGCAAGCCCATGCCATCCAACAGCGTCGTGGGGAGCTGAACGGACGTTGGTCGGGGTTTGGTTCGGACCAGACCTCCAGGTGGAAAAGAATTGGGACGAGGTAACGAGCAGAGTAGCCAGTCTCACCCAAAAATATGATGGGAGCAAGCTATCCCTGAAACGTCGTGCGGAGGTGTCGAATGCGTACATCGCGTCCGTCATCTACTACCGACTGACCGACGTGCCTTGTCCCCGTCCGCGCCTCGTCAAGTTGGAACGGCTCCTCTTCAAATTCTTTTGGAAGAGACAAGTTCCGTTGATGAGGCGGTCCATCTGATGCCAGCACCCTCTACGCGGAGGGCTGGGCTTGCCGTGGCTAATGATGCGCAGACATGCGTTGAGGCTGCGACATCTCTAGATATTCTGCTTTCAACGGTGAACAGGTGTGGTCGCCGTTTATCAGAGGGGCCTTTCCAGAGCTCATTTCTTTGACAGCTGTAGTCCTGGGTCAAGAAGAGACCGAGACTGGGTGACTGGCACCTGGAATGTTGCCAGGCACTCACTGCCCTCTACCAACCGGGCAATGCTATCAGTGGAACTTCCACTCTGGAGTTCTATTGAGGATTAGTGGTGGGCAAGTGCGATGACGCACTCGGAGAAGCTTTGGGCCTCGATGAAGTCGAACTGACCAGTCTGTACCGGAGGACTTTTGAGCCGGGGACGATGGACAATTTCCAGAAATCCCTCGCTTGGCAGTGCTCCCGGTGGGCACTGCTGGTTTGGGATAAACTCTACAGGTACGGAAGTGCTGTCAGACGGACCTGCCCAAGATGCGCACAGACCGACGAAACCGTTCTGCACGCACTTGTCCAATGTCCGTGCATTACTGACTTGTGGAGTTATGTCGAACAGCTACTGTCGCATGTGGAACGAATCCGGCTATCGGCCGAGTCCATAGTGAAGATCGATCCACCGCCTTCCTTAGATCAGGAAGAGCAGGAAAGTTTTCTCTATCTGGTGGCAGTTGCAAAAGCTGTTGTATGGTGGACCAGGTTAAAAGGACTGAAGACAGACACTTTTATCTTCGGCCAAGTTTCACGTGGAAAGGAAGGTGAAGGTGGAGAGAGAAGTACTGCCCCCCAGTACATTTGCTAAAAGGTGGGTGAATGTTGCGAGAATGGCTCGTATGGATGGGCCTGCTCTGACCATGCGCCTATAGGCTAGCTAACTTGATAAGAAGGGTGCACTCCCTGGTTGTCCTAGAAGCGCCGGGTGGTTCAGGTTTGGTGGGGTACCCGAGTCACCCCAGGGTCCTTCACCACCTATCGGGGAATTAATTTTGTTATATTTATGCATAGTTTATTTTATATTTTTATATTTTCATTGTTAAATTAGTCTTGGCATTGTGCACCTTTACTCGACCTTATTGTAAACCCCCACTGTCCTGTCTTTGTATTGTCCCCTACATGTCGATCCTTGTGGCTAATAAATGAAATCATTATTATTATTAATATTATTATTATTATTGGCGACCTACGTAGTAAATCGTATCATCGTGAGCTCCGCAAACGTTTGTTATTTTCAGTTGTTTAAAATTGCCATTCATGGAAAATTGTTATTGTTAACTGTATATAAGTGCACATACATTGTTATCTGAAAAGGACACCCAAAAAGATTGGGACCTTGAGCCAAATATTTAAACTTTTATAATTATCAAACAACAATTTTCCTTTGAAAAGTCATGGATGACTCAGAGTCACTGCTTCCTCACATACTAACACCTCACAACGACACCACCATTGTAAATATTACTACGTTTGCCAACACTAAAAATATAAGCAGTAGCAATATTTTAAATTTGTCTCAGGCAGACATTCATTTCCCGCCATTACCAAGTGTTAAATACCAGGTGTTAAAGCCGCCACCACTACCGCGACAACCACCACCCCACCACCACCGCGACAACAAAAACAAAAGAAAAAAATAAATTAACTCGGGATATCGAAATGAATTCAACCAAAATTAACTCTTCCACACCGAACACCACTGACGCCACCACCACCACAACTGAAACTGAAATTAAAAATCACAAAAATAACGATAATAACAACAGCAACAATGATATTAAGAAAACCACCCTGAGTTTTGCCAGAGTAGCAAAACAGTGCGAAGCATTTCAGGTAACTCAGGAGGATTAGAAGAAGCCAAAAGAATGGTAAAGAAAGATGGGTACATGTTTAGTCACACCCACTCCCCAAACACCCACACATACACACCTAATAAAATGGAGCATCGGCGCCTATGCACCGTGTCTTATCGAACAATTAATATAAAATCGCGCTGAGTGGAACGGGCATCCGAGTCCCAAATCCAAAAATCTTTGGGACATGAGTGGAAAAAAAACCCACATCAGTAATGGGCAGAAGTATGGAACAGTGGACGTGTTCTTTGAAACACCACAGGAGGATAGAGAACACTTAATGGCCACATTAAGAAGTGACGACTTCACACTCGTCCCAAGCTATTGTGGCCAGAGATTCGTAAAGATCAGGGTCACCCACGTTCCACCGGCCATCGAAATTCCCTGGCTAATAGCTGCCGCCCTCGCCGGCATCGAAGCCAACACCAAGATAATCGAAATAGCGAAAGAAAAGCAGGAGAACTGGTCCGGATCTGGGATGGAGCTCCTGAACCAAGCGAACCAAAAAAGCATTCAGGAGATCCCAGAGGTAATAGATCCCACTGACGGCAGCCACCTCGCCGCAATTGTCGAGGGCAGAAGGCCTAGGTGTGCCGTTTGTGGTGAAGGAACCCACCTAAGGGCTTTCTGCCCTCAGGCTTAAAGGTTGAGGCCACCTCTCCTAACCACCCCAGTGACACAACCATCAACAAGCAGCAACAAAATGAAGCAACTGTAACAGCAACAACCCCAGCAACAGTAGCAAAATCAACACCACCACCACCCAACGCGCCAGAACTAGCACCAGCGCGTACACCATCGACCACGCCACAACCAAAACTAACGCCTGTGGACGAGTTTCCACGCCCCGGCCTATCACAACTGGAAACAGATTGTGACGACGAGGTGTGGAAAACGGTATCAGGAAAAATAAAAAAAAAAAACCCCAAAAAAGAAATTCTCTTCCTTCCCACTCCAAAAACAAAATACAGAGGAAAACAAATAAACTATCAAACAAAAAAGTTAGGACTGATATGCCACCATCCACACCAGCATCAACAACCCCATCACCCCAAACACCAACACCATCACCATCATTAACCCCAACACCAGCATCACCTACACTACAAAAGTCACCAAAAAGCGAAACAGAAACCAACCAACAACAAACACAAACAAAACAAAACAACCAAAACGATACACACTGCACAGCATTAAATTTGAACAATAACCAATTATTACACTACATCCAACACAACACCAGCATCACAGAAAAATACTACACAACAACCCAAAAGTTCACACCGTCTCCACACATACAAATCACTCGCATCACACATAAAACGTACATAACACTAAAACAAATTATCCCCAAAGACATCGGAGACTTCCGACAAGCACTCTCAAGGAGGATTTATAAGGACATCCTTCCTGAGGAAGCCACAAGCAGTGAAAAGGATGGAGAAACCGTCCTTCTTCTACGAGAATTAAGGTAAGTGGTCTTTCCCATCTTTTTCACTCCATTTCAACATGACCTCAATCAGAATAGGCAGCATAAATGCGCGTCGCTTGGGGTCGTCATGGAAGCAGGGCCACCTGCTCAACGACCTCAGGTTACTAAACATAGATGTAGTGGCCACCAGCGAGGCCAGAATCTCCGAAGCACGGGCCTTCGCACCGATCTTCGGCAGCTACGATGTGTACGTATCTCCCAGCCGTCCGGGATTGGGGGGAGGAGTTGGTGTGCTTTTTTGGAGAGGTTTCGATCTCGTCATGAGGGACATCTTCCTGGATCCAGAAGGTGAGTTCGTGGTGCTGGACGTGACCAGCGGAGACGGGCAAGCGTTCAGGCTAGTGGCCGTATATGCCCCGAAAGGAGCAGGGCCGCCTGATTTCTTCCGGCGTCTGGAGACCTTTCTTGGAACGTCCCGCTCTTTAGTGTTAGTGGGCGACTGGAACGGGTTCCTAGATGCACGCTGGGACTGTGTGGGATTAGCGGATAGGGGAGGAGGGTGCAAGAGTCTCAACAACCTGCTCAGGCGTTTTGAACTGTCTGACAGGTACCGATTGGATTTCCCGAATGTGCCAATGTGGACTTGGACATATTGCATAGGGTCATCCAGATCATATCTAGATAGAGTATTTTGTAGGGAAATAGATATATCTAGCATAGGCTCTCCACAATTCAAGATAATCAGCCATACGGACCACAAATTCGTGATCTGTGTGCTTGACTTAAATAGGCTTCATAGACGAGGATCCGGCTACTGGAAGCTAAACGCGTCCTTACCAGCGTTCAAGGCCTACAGAGACCGTATTAGCGAACTAGTTAAGCGGGCGTTGACGGGGGCCATCGTCAACAACAAGTGGTGGTTTGCTCTGAAAAGAGCAATTAGAATAGAGTCCATTAGGTTTAGTAATGCTTTAGCAATAGAGAAACATATAGCAGAGGGAGAATTAGTTAGAAAATTAGACGAGGCGCTTAGCAAAGGCATCGCGACCGACGTACTTGCGACGAAATTGGCCCTTGACTAATTCTTCAATGCAAAGCACAAAGGCTGCGTTGTCAGAGCTAGGGTGCGTGCACTCAGGCACGAGGGGACGAAAGCCTTTCAACGGGCCCGAGTGGCAGAGGCGCGTCGTGGCAACAAAGCCACGATACGGTCTTTGGTGGACCATGACGCGCGCATGCTACTCAATCCCGGGAAAATGTGTGAAGCTTTTCAGCGACACTTCGCACAGCTGTTTGGGAGTAGCGGCGGGCCGGATCGAGGGATGGATTTTAGTGTCTACCTCGACGGACTGCCGCGGCTCTCGGCCACTGAGGCGAAAAGCTGATAACAACTGCTGAAGTACGGGTGGCAATGACTCGCTGCACAAGAGGTAAATCGCCTGGTTTGGATGGTCTGCCCTATGAACGTTACGTACAGATGCCAGACTTGTTCGGAGGCCTATTGGCAGATGTCTACTGCAACTAGCAACAAAACGGGAGAATTCCCAACTCTGTGAGCCGAGGAGCTGTGGGGCTGCTGAGAAAGGATCCGAACAATGGGGATAACATAGATAATTTCAGGACCATAACTCCTCTAAACACAGATTTCATGATTTTGGCCAACGTGCTAGCAAAGAGGTTGGCACTTGTCGTTGGTGGTCTGGGGGCATCCATGACAACCTCCACCTCATGCGATACATCCTAGAGAGGGTAGCTAGGGAACCTGGCACGGGTGGGACCTTGATCAATTTAGATCAGTCGAAATCTTACGATAGCGTCGACCATCGTTACCTAGTGGCAGTCCTAAGGGCGGCTGGCTTTGAGCCCGTCTCCGAGGCTGGATCGCTGCCATGCACAGCGACATCTGCTCTGTGGTGAGAGTGAACGGTCACCTTTCGGAACCGCTCGATCAGCCAAGGATTTCCCCTCTCGTCCCTCTTGTACGTATTGACTCTCGAGCCATTACTGCACAAACTGGAGACGTTGAGGGGGTTCATGCCGTCCAACAGCGTCGTCGGGCATTGGACGGACGGACCGGTTAAATTGCTAGGGGTCTGTGTCGGTACGGACCTCCAGACGGACAAAAGCTCGGACTAGGTGACGAGCAGGGTGGCTTCTCTCAACCAGAAATGGGCGGAGAGCAAGCTATCCCGGAAAGGTCGAGCGGAGGTGGCTAACGCGTATATCGCGTCCGTCATCTACTACCACCTGACCGTTGTACCTTGTCCTAAGCCCCGCCTGACTGCGCTGGAGCGTTTGCTCTTTCGTTTTTTGTGGAAGGGACGCACTACGATGGTCAGGCAGTCTATCTGCTGTCAACACCCGCTACATGGAGGGCTGGGCATGCCGTGGCTGATGATGCGCAGACATGCGCTCAGGCAACGCATGTCCACCTCTTCCTCGACGGTGATCAGGTGTGGTCGCCGTTTGCCAGACACGTCTTTCCCCAGCTCGTCTCCTTGACAGAGCTGCAGTCCTGTGTCAAGCGAAGACAGAGAGGGAGCGCTTGGAGACTGGAATGTCTTCAGGCGCTCACAGCCCTCGACCTATCAGGCAATGTGATCGGTGGAAACTCCACCTTAGCGTTCTATAGAGGATTAGTGGAGGGGAAGAGCGACGACGTACTTGGAGAAATTCTAGGTGTCGACGAAAATCAACTAGCCAATCTCTTCGGAAGGACTTTCGGGTCGGGGCCTACGGACAAATTCCAGAAATCCCTGGCCTGGCAGTGCTACCGAGGAACTTTGCCAGTTCGGGATAAACTCTACATGCATGGAGGTGCCGTCAACCGGGCATGTCCGAGATGCGCGCACGGCGATGAAACCGTCCTGCACGCACTTGTCTAGTGTCCGAAAATTGCTGACTTGTGGGTTTATGTCGAACACCTGCTGTCACGTGTAGGACGGATCCAGCTATCAGCTGAGTCCATCTTGAGGATTGCCCCGCCCTCTTCCATTAGCCGGGAAGGGCAGGCAGTTTTTATCTGTCTGGTGGTCATGGCGAAAGAGATAGTATGGTGGACACGTTTGAAAGGGCTGAAGACGAGCACTTCTGTCTTCGGTGATGCCCTGATTAACTTTTTCAAATTTCATTTGAAAAGGAAAATCAGGGTAGAGAGGGAATTGCTCTCTTCCCAGCATTTTGTTGAAAGATGTGTGAGAGATGCAAGTATGGCCCGAGTGAATGGGCTTACTCTGAGTATCTGTCTGTAAATTAAAAGTGGAATACTGGGAGAGGGCACTTGCCCTGGTGGTCAGGATCACTGTGGCCTTTTAATGGGCTCTCTCCACAAATGTCCCTCGGAAGTCTCCCCCCTATTGGGGAATTTTTAATTGTTATTTTTTCATTACATCCTCTGTTTTTTTACACGCAGAAAGGCCCATTTGTACCGTCCTGTATTGTCCTGTGCTGTCCTTAATGTTTACTTTATGTAAACCCTTGTGGTTAATAAAGAAAGCATTATTATTATTTTTATTATTCTTATTATTAGTTAAGCGGGCGTTGACGGGAGAGGTCGTCAACAACAGGTGGTGGTTCGCCCTGAAAAGGTCAATTAAAGTAGAGTCGATTAGGTTTAGCAAAGAAGTAGTGATAGAGGAAAATAGAGTAGAGGGAGAGCTAGTCAGAAAGCTAGAAGAGGCGTTTAGGACAGGCATCGCAACCGACGTGCTTGCAGCGAGATTGGCACTCGACCAATTCTTCAACGCAAAACACGAAGGCTGCGTTGTCAGAGCTAGAGCGCGTGCTCTGAAACACGGGGGGACAAAAGCCGTCCAATGGGCCTGGGTGGAAGAGTCGCGACGTGGCAATAAAGCCACATTCGTTCTTTGTCTGATCAAAACGGGTGCGTGATGCTCGAACCCGAGCGGATGTGTGAAGCTTTTCAGCAGCACTTTGCTGAACTGTTCGGGAGCAGCGGCGGCCCGGATCGGGGCATGGATTTCAGTGCATACCTCGACGGGTTGCCGCGGCTCTCGACGACCGCAGCACAATGTTGCGAAAAGCCAATGACAGCCGGTGAAATACTTGAAGCGATGGCTAACTGCACAAGAGGTAAATCGCCAGGTTTAGATGGTCTGCCCTACGAGCTTTATGCATTTATGCCAGACTTGTTCGGTGACCTCTTGGCAGACGTCTACTGCAACTGGCAGCAGAACGGGAGCATTCCCAGTTTTGTGAGCCGGGGAGCAGTGGCGCTGCTCAGAAAAGACCCGAACGAGGGGGATGTTATTGATAATTTCAGGCCCACAACCCTGCTAAACGCAGAGTTCAAGATTTTGGTCAAAGTGTTAGTAACGAGGGTGGCGCTTGTCGTCAACGGTCTGGTGGGAGAGGCGCACACATGCGCCATTCCGGACAGATCTCCACCTCATGCAATACATCATAGAGAGGGTGGTTAAGGAACCTGGCAAGGGTGTAGCCCTGATCAACTTGGATCAATCCAAAGCATTCGACAGGGTCGAACATCGGTACCTGGCGGCGGTCCTCCAGGCAGCCGGTTTCGGTCCCGTTTTCAGGCGTTGGATCGCAGCAGTGTACAGCGACATCTGCTCAGTTGTGGGGGTGAACGGTCACCTGTAGCAGCCATTCATCATCATGCGCTCAGTCCGGCAGGTTTGTCCCCTTTCGTCCCTCTTGTACGTATTGGCTCTCCAGCCGTTACTGCACAAACTGGGGGCGATAAGGGGCGTCCCACGCGAAATAGGATGCGGGAAATCCGAGTCGGCTTACGCTGACGACGTCACCGTGGTGGTGTCGAGCACCAGACACGTCCAGATGCTCGGCACCGCTCTCAAGGAATACGAAACGGTGACAGGAGCAAAGATAAACTAGAAAAAGTATGTGGGCTTGCAGCTAGGCACCTGAAGAGGCAAGTCCATGCCGTCCGACAGCGTCGTGGGGCGTTGGACGGACGGACCGGTTAAATTGCTCGGGGTCTGGTTCGGACCGAACCTCCAGAGGGAGAAAAACTGGAACGAGGTGACCAGCAGGGTGGCCACCCTCAGCGAGAAATGGGCTGAGAGGAAGCTGTCCCTGAAAGGCCGGTCGGAAGTGGTGAATGCGTACATCGCACCCGTTATCTGCTACCGCCTCACCGTCGTCCCTTGCTCCAGCCCAACTCTCACCAAAATGGAGCGCCTCCTCTTCCGCTTGTCGTGGAAGAGGACGCGCTCCCATGGTCAGACGGTCCTTCTGCTGTCAACAACCGTTGCGTGGAGGACTGGGCATGACATGGCTGATGATGCGCAAACATGCGCTGAGGCTGCGACATCTCTGGTGCTTCCTTGATGGTGAACGTGTGTGGTCGCCGTTCGCCAGGCACATTTTCCCACAGCTCGTCTCCTTGACGGAGCTGCAGTCCTGGGTCAGAAAAAGACCGAGGGATAGTGCTTGGAAACTGGAATGTCTCCAGGCGCTCACTGCCCTCTCCCAGTTGGGTACCAGTATCGGTGGAACATTCACCTCGGCGTTCTATAGAGGACTAGTGGAGGGGAATAGCGACGACGTTCTCGGAGAGATCCTGGGCGTCGAAGAATATCAGCTGCTTGCTCTCTTCCGGAGAACTTTCAACCCGGGGCCTATGGATAACTTCCAAAAGTCCCTGGCCTGGCAGTGCTACCGGAGAGCGCTGCCGGTTCGAGATAAGCTCTACAGGCACGGAAGTGCCGTCAGCCGAGCCTGTCCGAGATGCGCGCATAGCGACGAAACCGTTGTGCACGCACTCGTTCAGTGCCCGAGCATTGCTGACTTGTGGAGCTATGTCGAACAGGTGCTGTCGCTTGTGGGACTAATCCGGTTGTCGACTGAGTCCATTGTGCAGATGGTCTCGCCGTCTTCCTTTGAGGAGGAAGGGCAGGCGGTTTTCATCTGCCTGGTGGCCCTGGTGAAAGAGATTTTGTGGTGGACAAGTTTAAACGGATTAAAGACAAACACTTTCCTCTTCGGCGAATCCCTGATTAACTTTTTCAAGTTTCACTTGAAGAGGAAAATCAGGGGGGAGAGGCAAGTGCTGCGTTCTAGCAAGTTTGTTGAAAGGTGGGTGAATGTAGCGAGAATGGTCCGAGTGAATATACGTCTGTATTTTGAGAGTTGGAAAAATTGAGAGAGGGCGCTTGCCCTGGTAGTCAGGGTGGCCGTGGTTTTGTGTGGTTTTCGCCATGAGTAACCCTCGGAGGTTTCCCCCCTATTGGGGAATTTTTTATTGTTTCAATTTTCATTTTATTGTTTATATATATATATTCTTTATGTCTTTTTTCTTTTCTTATATAAATAATAAAAATATTTACACGCTCAAAACCCACATCGTACCGTCCTGTTCCGTCTGTGATGTTTTTCTTGATGTCAGCCCTTGTGGCCAATAAAGAAATCAGTATTATTATATATTATTATTATTATTATTATTATTAATATTATTATTATTATTATTATTATTAGTATTATTAAAGATGGGTGAGTGAGGCAAGAATGGCCCGAGTGAGTGGACCTACACTGAGTATATGCCTGTAAATTGTCTACAACTATTTCAATTGATTTGGTTCGATCCCCAAGCATGATACCTGTTGGTTCTTGCACGTACAATCTGTCCAATGATTATATCCTGAAATATTCTAGCCACATGTCCGTAGTACCAGACATGTGATCTCTTACTTCCCACCTAGCCGCTTAACTTGGCGCAATTCTTTGTCCTTGGTAGAAGCTATGCATTCTATCGTGTAATATATCTTGAATAACATTAAATCCACTTCTATTAATTTGCTTGTAACACGAATGATATGTCGTTGTATTTCTAATCAATCAATACTTTAATAATAATTTAAAATCAATTTCATTTTTTATTTATTTGCCTACATTATCCAGGAAAACACAATAATTCTAATTTGGCATATAACTACATTACATACCGTTTAAGATTCTTTTAATTGAGACATGGATAAAGTATTAATGATGTTATGTGCAAATTTAAGGACATGTACAATCTTAAGAGGATTATTATCTACCCGATGAATATAGTAATTATGTGTTTCTAGTTTTACATTCAATTAATAATTTTCTATATTCTTATTATTCTAGGATAAATGATTATCTTTATATGATGTTGTTGTTGTTGTTATTCAAGAAATGTATTCACTTTACATGTGTTCAAGGTATATCGTGTGCATACATCTAGCATTTGGCATTTGATGATGATCTACTGCGTACATTTGTGTAATAATCTCTAGTGCAACACCACTATCCTTATTATCAATACACTGAGTTATCATGCGTTTTCTCAGCATGCGTTCTCACAGACCGAGTTAGTACATAGTCGGCGTTACTTAGACTCATTGTGCCCTCGTGTTTCTTCATTATTAAATATGGGGAGAATGAGGTCATGAATCATGGTATACCTGTTTGGGGAAAATGATACATGAGACATAACGGATAATAATGTTAAATGACATTGGTAAGTCGCAAAAGTGACGAGCGGGTTGGTATGATGAAATAGGGATATGACAAGTGCAGTGGGGATTACAAGAGAGTTGTGTGAGAGAATTCTGTGTATATATATCTACACAGGCGGGGACACACAGACAAACACACACACACATACACATACACACAAAGGCATATATTAATGAAGACGCATGGCTTAGTGGTCAGCGTCGGGCTTACAATCCGGAGATTATGAATTGCGATTCTCTGACCTGTATTTGTGTTTTGTTCTTGAGCAAAACACTTTATTTCACGTTGCTACAGTTCACTCAGCTATGGAAATGAGTTTACACAAATGGTTTAAATTGCGTGGTGAGTACGGCTACACACCTGAAATGACCAAAACAAAACAAAAACACAATACAGTGGAGGATAATCAGGGATGAGTTTTTCCGTTAGGAGTGAGAAGGCCCTGGATTGAATATACTAATTCATGTAATTTTCTACATCGATATATAAACTCTTGAAATAACGATGGTCTCTTAGCTCTTCAACATTCCCTCAAACATGGCACTCTCCAACCCAATATCTCACTTCGCCACTGCCACGCCGAGAGTAACCCAACCATAAACCAGTGTTGTTTTCTGGAAGAGTTTTATCTACAGAAAACGGGAATTAGACCGATTCACCAATATTTTTGTCAGATACGTTGGGTCTCATATTTTCGTATCATTAACTGGTCATACACTCCAACTATAAGCTCTCTACACCAACGACGTCATTAGAACTACTCATATCACGTACACACCATGTCAATGGTGTGTACTCATCACTGCACTCATCCACCCTCTCCGGAAAGCCATATAACTTATTTGACATATTTGTCTTTATCCCACACTATCTTACCAAGTCCAACTTTCACAACCTTACTTTTTTTATTTCAGCAAGTCACTGAATGTTTTATCCCTTACTCCCAATTATTCCGATTCCGTCGTGTGTAGAGCTGCGTCAAAGGATTCAATATCAATTCCAGTTGCATGTAATGGTTTGGCCTTCATAGTTGGGGGTGCATCCATACATCCTATTCTAAGCCACTCTAACTCTGATCCATATAGTCAACTGAAGTTCACATGTTAGTCGGCTCCACTCCTCAGACATTTACATACAACCGCTCCAGTAAACCCATTTAACATTTTCCAATAACACTGTATTATACCACATCTTTTACAAAATTCACCTTGCGTCACCTAAAAAGGCATCCGCATACTTCGGGAATTCTTCATTCCCATCTATTCTCCATAATCTTCCATTAATTCCTCGTCAATCCCACCACTTTAACTGGAACCTAAATATATTCTTCCTTACCCCACCATCTGATAACGAGTGTAGCGCATTACAGACTAATCATCTGTCCCTTAAGCGTGTATAATGCTTTAAGTGAATTTATCGAGCACGGCACTCATTTTTGAAGCCTAGAAATGTTTTCACATATCTCCTTTATCGAATCTGTATTTTACGGGGGACATACTGCCACATTCATATCTCACTTGCAGGTGTATACACACACACACACAGACACACGCACACAAACTCATATATATATATATATATATATATATATATATATATAAACACATATATATATACATACATATATATTCATATATATATATAAATATATATATATATATATATATATATATATATATATATATATATATATATATATATATATATATATATATATATATATATATATATACAATATGTTGAAAAGGCAACACACTAGAGATATAGTGCGCTATCAATAAAACAGGGAAAAACCACAAGTGTATGGAATCTATAACCCTGTTTTATTGATAGCGCACTGTATCTCACTCTAGTGTGTTGCCTTTCCAACATATTGTATTTTAAAGAGCTCAAGATGTCCTCTCCTTTGAGCACATTATTGACAGGGAACGACGAGAGACTGTGGCTCCGTTAATTTATCGTTATATTTCACTCCTTATAACATTCTTTCCTCTCTCTCTGTTTGGTTGAGCACACTTCTCTGAGTGGCTTTGGGCTGCCGTTTCTAGCAGCTCGTCCCTCAGAGGCCACTGGGTCACTGCCCTTAAATTCGCTGTGACTTCTCTATCCCACGTGTAGCTGGACGGTCGCTTTAAAGATTATCTTAGTGTTGTCTGAAATGTATAGCTCTAACCACGCTGAAGTATCGGTTTATTTCATTTCTGTCAACAACTTTCTTGCAAAACAGATCACTTTGAATTTGTACGTGTTTTATATAGTTATAGAGGTATTTATTTACACTTTAATTTATGTTTAATTATCGTGTTATACTCTGCCTTTAATAGGTTATAGATTACATACACTGGTGTTTTTCCCTGTTTTATTGATAGCGCACTGTATCCCTCTCTACATTAAAAAAATATAATTTAGAGATATATGAGATGAAAGAATGGTATTTAACTAATGAATTGGTACGCGATGGGACCCACCCACAGCCCCGGCTGACAGATGGAAAAGGCGTTTCTGGAGGACGGCAAGGAGACACGCTGGAAAAGCCACTCCAACTCGCGGGGCTCACACCTGCTGTTGGCCCGCACAGCGCCTATGTTGGTGAGTAATGAGGTAGCCCTGGGGCCGAGGACACCAGAAGTCTTCACTGCCAGGGGAACGACCGCAAACGTGTCGGATTGCGACCAGTATTTGAGGTGTTTGGCCCCCTCAGCCCGACGTGCAGCAGAACCTGGGTCAGTCCCAGACGGCACCTGGTTGCGTCTGCAGAAAGTGTCAGTGCAAGTGGCATCCCAGACGAGGGGTTTGCACCGCGGAACAGGAAGATGGTCATGCCATCTGGCCTTTTGCCGTCCCCTCGATCCAGCCCCACCGGTTCGAGCTGGGAAGGGAAGCCTGCAGCGTCCAATCCATGCTTACTGACCTCATTGAGGGTAGCATGGCGTGGAATGCGGCCGGCACTGTGGCGACTGGAAAGCGGGTGGTGGCCGAAAGAGTCCACGGTGGAACGGCAGCGACATTGGTGTGGCTGGCAGATCTGGAGACCGAGCCGCAGGGAAACGCCGATGTGCAGGCTTTGTTTGTCAAGCTGCGTGCCAGTGGAATAGGAGGGCACGGCATGGAGCCAGGCACCACTGTGGGGTTTGGAGGCCACACGAAAACAAGCAAGGTTATGCTGGTCGAGCTGGCGTGTGAGCCTGTCTGTGGCCAGGCTGCACTGGATGGCATCCAAGTGATTTGGGGGGACTTGACGTCAACAGGGGGAGAAGGAGGAGGGACGTCTACTGGGCTAAGTCCCAGCTGCTCCCACGTCTCACAGGCTGCCTCACGTTTTCTGAACACAGAGGTTTCTCTTGTGGCTTTAAGAATCCTGCTGACGAGGACACGGCACGAGCTTACCGACGAAAGATACGCCGGCAAAGCTAGTGAGATGGGGACCGGAGGCCAAGCTGCCATACCTGACCAGTAAAATGGCCAGTTGCCACCCTATGTCGTCAAACTTGACGTGCATATCCCCTCGGCTGCTGCTCGGATAGAAGTATTGAGGTAAGCGAGGAGAGATGTCTGGGTGTAGTATGGAGCGCAGGGACGTGTATAGAGGAGCGTCGGCATGGCGAAGCAGTTCCTCAGCAGAAAGAGAGCTGGGTGGTCGTCAATCAAGCCCAGCCGACTCGTGAAAGTATGTAGCTGTTGAAGCCTGGAGCTGATGGTGGAGCAGATGGCCGGCGGGTGGATCTGTGACCCGCGGATGAGGACATCCTCTTTGGGGGTTACCTGAACCTGGCGGAGAATGTACCGCACGTCCAAAGCGGGAGCTGCAAAGCTCGCAGAACCGTGGCTGACGTTCACCACCTCCGACTTGGCCGAGTTGACCTGGGGGCCGATTGCCGCCAGGGCAGGAATCACCGATTGAAGGTCATGGCAGACCGTCCGTACACGATCGCCCATGATAGCATCATCCAGATACTCTCTCTAGTGTGTTACTTTTTCAACATATTGTATTTTAAAGAGCTCAGGATGTCCTCTCCTTTGAGCACATTATTTACAGGGAACGATGAGAGTCTATAGCTCCGTTAATGTATCGTGATACATATATATATATATATATATATATATATATATATATATATATATATATATATATATATTATTAAAATAACAGATTAAAGTTTAAGCAAAGAGCTCTACGGTTCTTACATATTTGATATATGTTTTCCTTATCGAGCCCTCTTTGGATTTTAGTCTTCAATTTTATTATTATTACTATATATATATATATATATATATATATATATATATATATATATATATATATAAAATATATATATATATATATATTATAAAACATATATATATATATATTACACCTCTATTCTTTTAATTATATATATATATATATATATATATGCATATACATGTATGTATATATATGCATCGGTCTTATGCTATAAAAAAACACTCTCTCTGAAATCCGAAGCAGCTAGACTGGAACCGACTTCGTATAGTTGTGAAGGAAACTACATATACGCACACTCAATCCTATACATTGCATTATAAATTGTGTAATAACGTTTATTGCATATATAACAGCTGCATATTATACCTTATAAAACTATACTCAGAAGTTTGTAATTATTTCATGTAGAAGATTGCTTTCAAGAATGATAGATTGAATTAAATATTTCATAATCGAATTAAACGCTCCACCCTAGTTTTCTTTTTTTAATTCACCAATAGACATATATACATTAAGTTTTAGATTCCTTTTAATATTTAGAGTAAGTCTCAGTCTTTCCGGTTTCAAGTGCCCACATCGCACAAATGTATCTAACTAATAGACAACAAAAGAAACCACATATAATTTTTGACGCAAATTAGGTTACCAGTTTGAGCACATGAAATCCTGTATCTTGTCTATTAGTTTATAACATTTGAAATATTATAGAATATACTCTATGCATAAGGGATAAAGCACAATATTTACTGCAAATAAGAGCCTGTAGAATTTCCCTACACAATGTATAAAATATTTTGTGTAATGGAGATATTCGTTTATTTCAATATTTGAACAAATATCACGGAATATTATTGATTTACCAAAATTAGGTTGTGGTGATAATAGGGTGGAAAGCACTGGTCTAGAACAACCTACGCACATGAAAATATAATATGCTATTCGGATTCTATGTACAATATATATTAATTGCTTACATATGCTTTCTCACCGTACATGCCATTCAAAGAATAATACACAATTTCTCTCAGACAGACAAAATCTTTCATTTACTTTCGTCTATCAAGTCTTAGAAAACACATAGGAATATTGAAAATTATATTTTAAATATGAAAATAGTTTTCATCGATTCCTCTATTGAAATGTCTTGTATTGAATTTTTTTCATTCCTAATTATATAACAAGGTTTATTATCATTTTCTTTTGATTAGGCTGGGGTTTTGTGTAGAGGCAATGAATAATTGCAATATTACCAGTATTTATTTAATCCGTGCACTTTCAACAATAATAATATGATGAGGATTTATTTACGTTGATGTTTTAAGAGACATAATTAAATGCATTTAGACGTCTACAATAATATCCCTTTACATTAACAACTATATGATTGAATAGTATTTAGTTCCAGTGAAACTCTGCCATAATTTTCATATATGATTACGGTAGGTATTAGATTTATTTAATAAGCAATATGAGTACTTATTTCAACAACTCCAATGGGTAAACAAGTAACCAGACATTACATTGACTTGAACTCAAATCGTAAATTATATATACAAATATGTTACACTGATATGATTTCTATCTTGAGAAATGTGACACATTATGTAGGTGAGGGAGCAGTCAGTTATATAGACCTTGTATTTGACTAATACATATTTATCTCGTTGGGAAGCATAGTGCACAAATGGAATCTGACGAAAGATGTTTATGGAAGATTAATGGATAAAACAAAAAATATATATATACTACACCGTATTTGGTCTGCAATTCTACCGTTCATTGTAATACATCAACCATTGTATCCATAATAAGAATTAAAATTTAAATTACATTTAAATGTAACTACTAAGTGACTTCAATGAAATGAAACATCAATACTATTATACGATATGTGTTGAAATCAAAGAAATAATTTACATACGTTGTATTAGGAAATATAGAAAGATATTCTTGATTATCTGATATCTGAATATATTTCCACTACTATATATATTCTATATATGTAACACATCATATAGCTTGAAGAAGCCATGATATTATCATATCAACAAAACAGTAAATATATTAATTGAAAATATAATAGGATATATAAATATGTATATCGAAAGTTATAACTCACTCAGTAATTGACATACATCCTCTCATTGTTCTATTTATCATATTTCTTCCAAGATAAAAATATATGTTGCCGGAAATATATTTCCGTAAATTAAACGGTTATTTCTCATAAATTGTGTAATATGTTATATTCGTTCGCAATCTCAACATATAGAAAGTTGATGCTTAATGTATAAGGAATGGCTTTAAGCAAATTTTAGATTTAAAAACAACTAATTAGTTAAATTCTTATATAAAGACCTATCAAATCTTTCCTTGCATCTTATATTGGTTATAAATTTATAATTAAATATTTAATTTCTCCTTGATTCCATTGTGAAAATTTAGAATCAAACTTTGTTAGTGTATTATTCAATTGCTTCTGTTTAATATATTTCCTTCTAGAATATACACAAGACTGAAGATTTAAAGGCAATCGTTATAAGGGACTAAATTAATCCCGGTATTTTTTGAATTCTTTATTCTATGTATTCCAGATGAACAAATGGAAATGCAGTTCACAATATTAAAACAGCTGGAACACATAGGTACGAAGTTTAAAATAATAATAAAATACGCAAAACGTAAACTATGCGTACAATCAATTGTGTAAAAGAATGATTATGCAGGTTTTAATATCTGCCATACTTTCATCTGATCAACATATTTATCTGTAAAGAAATGTAATTGTATACCTCACTAGTAGTAAGAACTAAGTGATGGGAAAACAAGTTATAATGGTATAATTATTGCAATATGTATTATCTTATATTAAAGTACTTTTAGATATTAATACTTAGATGTTGGTGGATTGTTCAATTTCTAGAGAATATTTAAGGGATTCATTGTTTTCTTTTTTTTTTGTTTGAACCCCAACCTCAAATCTCGTTGAGTTCAACTTAATATCTGTTATTTAAAGGGTCGGGAGATTTCAATAAGCAATGTCCCACTTCCATCAGCAGCCCCATGGTTCTGTGAAATGTGTCTGATTGAGATATACGTACTATGGTAGACAGAATGATATTATAGTTCGACAAATTTACGGCAATGGCAAAAAAAAGGGCTCTTACTGCCATCTATACAATAGAATTCAGGAGAAAATATGGTTTGATTTATGTGAGTCAAGTAGAATCGTACTGACGCACGGGAAACGTTTCGTTTATCCGCGTTAACTCTGAGTTAAATGGAATTGCAAATATGATATTTAAAATCAGTTTATTGATAGATGTAGTCCCTTATATTAACATACTTCGGCTCATAGCTTCGTACTTACATACACACACACTCTTTTACTCCCATATGCACATACTTTGTTTTTAGTTTCGTTCGGATATAATAACACACCAATACACACACACACAGAGACACACACACATACACACACACCCATACCCACACACACACCCACATGCTTACGCACGTGCACAAAAGTATAGCCCCTTTTACAAAAAGTTTTTGTTTATCCGTTTCAAGTAGACGCGCTACATCCTCCACTTTTCTGAAAAATAAATCATACGCAAAACGCCAGCACCAATAGTTTTGCAAGAGATGGACCCATTATTTTTATCTAAATACATTTTTTTCCAATTACAACCCACCCGTCCCCTCAATCTGTCTTATTTCTCATTCTTTTTTCTGATGAAGGAGTAGCGTCCGTATATCCCTTCCATATAATGTACCGATTGTGTTGTTATTTCTGTTATTTCTGTTTACCTTTTACATATATATATATATCTACCTATAATATTATAAAGCTGAGTGTCGTGTGTATTTTGAATGTATCCTACACAGCTCACTATAGTTTCTTAGCTTTCCACTCTCCGTTGCTCTTCCCTCGCTCTATAATAGATCATTCCCCCTCTCTATAATTTAACTGCTTTACTCTCTCTGTTGCTCTTCACTCTCAAATATGTTAAAGCTGAGCGACGTCGTCTCTCTCTCTCTCTCTCTCTCTCTCTCTCTCTCTCTCTCTCTCTCTCTCTCTCTCTCCCTATTTCACCCTCTCTATAATTTAACTGTTTTACTCTCTGTCTCTCTTCACTCCCTATATGACAACACTCTTTTACTTTCCGTAGAGATGAGCGTCGTATGTAAATTAGGTCAACACGTATGTATCCTACACACCTCCCTATAGTTTCTTAACTCTACTCTCTTCGTAGCTCTTCCCTCTCTCTATAATAGGTCATTTTCTCCTCTCTATAATTTAACTGCTTTACTCTCTCTATCACTCTTCATTATCCAATATTATAAAGTTGAGCGCCGTCTCTCTCTCTCCCTCCCTCTTTCACCTTCACTATAATTTAACTAATTTACTCTCTGTCTCTTTTCACTCTCTATATGACAACACTATTTTACTTTCCGTATCTACCTTCAATATATCATTATATACCCAGGTTCTCCTGCAGGTCGGGCTGAGAAGGCCAAACTCCTCAAATACCGGTCGCTCTCCGACAGGTTTGCGGTCGTACCCATGGCAGTGGAGACTGCTGGTGTCCTCGGCTCCAGGGCTACCTCCTTACTCACCACGATAGGCGCTGAGCTGGCCAGTCGCAGGTGTGATTCCGTGAGTTGGAGTGGCTTTTCCAGCGCGTCTCCCTTGCCGTCCTCCGGGGAAACGCCTTCTCCAGTCTGTCCGACGGGGCTGTGGGTGGGCCCCCTCGCGTACAGTTGTAGTTGTTGTATACATATATTAACACAACAATCACATTATTTATATCATATATCAACATAGAGATGAGCGTCGTATGTATGTTTATTTCAAAAGGATAACCTCCTTCAAATTCGGTCAACACACAAACAGGTAATACATACATCAAAAGACAACCCTCTTCGAGAGACAGAGTGAAAGAGACATATTAGGAAAACTAAACACACACACACACACACACACATCTAAAGAGAGAGAGGGGAGAGATGAGAGAGAGGAGAGATACAGGGAAAGAGAAACAGAGGGACGGGCAAGAAGTTAATATATACATCTAAAATCAATTGCATACAAATATCATAATATAATGGTTGCAGAACGAAAATACAGATAACTATAATAGTGTATGTATCCCACACACTTTTTCTGTCGTCGCTCGCATAATTACCCCTCCCCCACACACACACACATACGCACACCCACACATATACGGGAACGCACACACACATACAACACGTACACACACACAAATAGACATATTTTCACACCTGATTTCGCCAATTGCCGGATAACATCAAAACAAAACACAGAGACACACATATGCACATACACACATACACAAACGAACATACACATACACAAACAGTCGCACACATATCTATACTTTATATGTGTGTACGTATGTATGCAAGATCATTCCCCCTCTCTATAATTTAACTGATTTACTCTCTCTGTCGCTCTTCACTCTCTATATGAGAACACTGTTTTAGTTTCCGTATCTCCTTTCAATATATACACATAGAGAGAGAGAGAGAGAAAGGGAAAGAGAGAGAGAGAGAAAGAAAGAGAGATATTTAAGGAAAGATTAGGAAAAATACAGACACACATCTACAGAGAGATTCAAAAAAGCAGAGGGTAGGGAAAAGATAATTATCGGCCGTTAGACAGATAGAAATACAATTAAAGTGTTAGTTATTCAGGGAGAGAGAGGGAGGGAGAGTCGGAAGAACAATGTGACACGGGAGGGTGTGTGGTATCTTTGCAATGGATTGGTGGGGCAGGTATACCTAGCCGGGCGCCAGCTGGACGGGTCAGCTAGTATATATATATATATATATTCACACATACCCACACCCCCACACACGCACACATACACACACACACTCACACACATACACACATGTGTATATATATATATATATATATATATATATATTAAGAATATTTTCGAAATAGCGAGTGGGTTTGAAATTATTAGAAATGTAAGCTATCGCCGTATTTTGACTAAAGACATTAAAGAAATGATTTAGCCTGATAGTGGGGTTAAGATCCCTCGGGGAAACGAAAAAAAATGAGTATTGACGTACATATACCTCAATACTCATCTTTTTCCATTTCTCCGAGGGTTCTTAACCCCACTATCAGGCTAAATAATTTATTTAATGTCTTTAGTCAAAATACGGCGATAGCTTACATTTCTAATATATATATATATATATATATATATATATATATATATATATATATATATATATATATATATATATATATGCATACTAGCAGTGTATCCCGGCGCTGCATGTGTAAGAACATTGGTAATATTACCTTCAATGAGAAACGTTTATTTGTGAGTGCCTGTTAAAAACTCACGAAAATATACCGAGAGTAAACTTGTTTTATTTGGAGAAAATTAAGAAGTTGAAAGTACAGTTTAGCTGTCTACGTGCATTGTTCATAGAAATATTGTGGAGCCCCTTCTTTTCACTCTCCTCTGTTTTGGCCTCTTGGAGTAAATGTGAAAGAGAAAGTCACAGGTTAAGTTGGCAGAAGGTTCCAGTGCAATAGCAGTAAGGCGTAGACTACTTACCTCAAATGTTCATTCGCACTCTTTCTACTAAGTTACTCTTTTTCTCTATCCCTGTCGGTGCAGTCCCTTGCGAATTACTCGCGTAGGCCTGGTCTAGATTTGCACCAGATCCATCTACCCGATGCACAGTCTGTACGGCTTTTGGAGGAAGGAGTGACCAGCAGTACGTTGTTCGGTATTATTATGAAAAGGTGTAGCAGAGAATCCCGTGTGAACTAACAGCTCGGGAGAAAACTGCTTACCTGGAAGATTCATTCGCCATCGTTCTTGTAAATGCTCAATTTAGTTGGTATTTGTTGGTCTACAGTTAGATGAATCGCACACAAAGTGTTAATGTTTATTGACAAGAAGTGCAACTGGGCTGATTTGCCTCGCTTATATTAAATATTAAAATAACAGATTCAAGTTTAAGCAAAGAATCGTGGGCTTTCACTCTTCACGGGATCTTTTGAAACTAAAAAAATAAATCTGTGGACGCAGAAGTAAATATTTAGAAAAACGTTGTAACCGAATGGAAACAGGAAGACGATACTTTGGTTCGTGTAGACGTTCCCTGGCAATAAACGGAAAATAGCGAACATAATACGTCATCAATGTTCGTCAGAATGTCGTAACGCAGACAGCCATGCATACAGACAGATACTATAAGAGCGCAACGGAGATGTATAACCAGCGCCTATCACCCCTTTAACAACAGAAAATTGAAAAGTAAAATCTGCAGTTAATATCTTTAGACCGCAAGGAATATATAAATGCAAGTTAACCGTAGTAGAAATGTGGATTTGTATAGACTTTGCAAAAATGAGGACACACACATAGACAACTACAATTTTATATATATATATATATATATATATATATATATATATATATATATATATATATATATATATATATATATATATATATATATATATATACATGTGGCAGCAAACTCTGAAGAATATTTCAATCGCTTGACAGATTACAGAAAATGGTGCACACTGAGGCTACGCCCAGGCACACGATCCTGTAACATATACTGAACAAGCAATGCCTGTGCTTTGAAGGAGTTTTAAGTAGGGAAAGGCCTTGCACTCGACCAATCGCACTCTCTGGGCATCGAAAACACTACCCGACAAGGGGAACTGGTCAACATCATCGGATTCTTCCGAAGCCGCAGGTGTTTTTTTGTTTTTTTTTCAGCGTTTACCTCGCTTAGAAAGGTGTTGTACAACAGCTGCGGACCTTTCATTCCCAGGAGAAAAAAACATATATATATACATACATATACACATACACATACATGCACAATTCAAGAACAGTCAATACAAAGAGAGAGAAGCAAACACTTACTAATTAGTTACTCGTTTAGAAAGAAAAAACATTTGGTTTTGACGTTTTAGACATATGTGTTTCTTCAGGAAATGTAGATGTCGGAAATAGAGAGAAAGGGTTGGTGCAACAGAATTTGTAAAAGTAAGAATCAGAAATTGGTGAGGGTTGGTGTATAGATCGGTAAATGTAATTGGAGGTCGAGTTGGAAAGGCTATATGGATGCTGTTTTGTGTGTAGATGGAGGGCATTTCGAATATGTGCCTTACTGGTATTGTGTATGTCTACGGTTTATATGGTTTGTGTATCATTAATTAAATTGTCCGTTTGTGAGAGTCTCCGTATGTCTGTGAATGATTTATTCATCTCAGACACACATACATATACTCCTACGCACGCACACATGTATTTATATATATATATATATATATATATGCGTGTGTGTGTGTGTGTGTGTATATATATATTCTAACTCAATACATAATTTGATAGATATATATATGATGTGTGTGTGTGTGTGTTTGTTTGTTTGTATATGTTTGTGAACTATTTTGTGCTTTCGTCTTAACCTCCCGCCTTTCAACGCTGGTTGATCCGGGAATAGTTGAACAAAAAAAAAGTTTCTGTTTTTATTAATACACAGGCGTTACTTGGCAGAACACATAGGCGTCGTCCTGGTCTCCATACTGAAACATGTCAAATTATTTGAATTACCTTGAAAAGGGTGTATATATTTGTTTTAAGGCGAGCTTACCGAAACGTATGATTTGATATAATTAAATATTTTCATTATGGTAATTGATATGTTTTCCTTGTCAACCCAAACCTCTTTCTAAGCAATTATATTTACAATTATAATTATACTTACCAAATTAGAATTGCTTTTTCATTTAAATGTATTTTTGCTTATATTTATTCTCTCCATTATATGTTTAGATCATTTACCTGGAATGTTTATAATTCTAAATGAATTTAAGGATTGTGTTTCTTATATTTATCTAACATCAATTGGTATACTCTTGGAAAGCGTAGTTTATATTTCAGTACTATAAAAATATCAAGACACCCTCTTGTATATCATATCTGCCAACTTAAAGTGTAACATTACATGGTATAAAACATGTCCAATTATATCTTCCATATAAACATAGGTGGAATGATAACCTGGAATATGTCTAACTCAAGGGAAAAGCACGCCAATCATAACAGGCACACCAACTGAAATATGTACTCAAATTAATAATGTTTCATACGTAATAATATTCTCGTTATTAGGCTGTATGCTCACGTGTTTTATATATTAGACGGTAATACGTAGAACCAACAAGAAAGCATCTTCTTAAATGTTTGATGGATTTATGCATTATTCTATGCAGCACGGTTATTATATTTCTGTAACATGCGATGATACAAGGAATGACAAAATACTGAAACACAAATAATAATTCGGTACATTAATTCTGTACTAAACAATTTCTGACAGAGAAACAATTCGTTCTTGCCTCTCTCATCTGAATACTTAATTTTACTAGTAGATAGAATAATTTTTTTAATGGAATCAAGTTTTCTTTCATAGACATATTCATATAGATTCACTATTTCTAATAGCATAGCATAAATAAAATGAAAATATATAAAATAAAAGTATCAGAGGGTTAGCTGCAAAACATTACTTTCAAATTTCCGTTATAATAAGGACACTTCCAAGAGGTTTAATTATGTTTAATGCATTGTTGTAATAAATCAATATATTTTTAATTTATAAGCCATTTCTTTTATGCTTCCTGGAGTATTTTTCAATGTTAAATAGTAAACTACCGTAGAATGTGACAAAAGTGTAAATCACAAAAAATATTAAAATGGCTAATTTATTATGAACTAGGTTTTTCTTCACTGCTTCTTTTTTTTTCTTTTGCATCAATTTTGGCTCCTACATCAATACTGTTTCTAAATTTGAGCCATTTGTTTCTATAGACCGGTACGTATTTATGGATGAGTTATATATTATAGTAATTTGGATTTAACCTTCGTATAGCTCCCTGATACACAAAGGCTGAGACACACATTCTGATAAACACGTACTCCTCATATATACATATATATATATATATATGTGCGTGTGTGAGTGTGTGTGTGTGTGCGCGCGCGCGAGCATGTGTTAGTATTACACTGTAAATTTAAGTGAACAAATCTATCTTTATGAGAGTATAAGACAGACTTACTTTGAATTAGATTTATTGCTTCTCTGATTGATATTTTATCTCAATGTTTTATCAATTCATTTAGATGGTTAATACGTATTAGAGACTAATTAATATTTGATTATATATATATATATATATATATATATATATATATATATATATATATATATATATATATATATATATATATATATATGGGGGCTGTATGTTTGTGTGTATAATGTTGCGATTTGAAATTCAACTATATGAAATATGCTCTATTTACAGCACCACCATTACTTTCATTTCCGTGCTATTACATACACTTGATATTAAAATACAAGATATATAATACTATAATATATTTCAGTTTCCACATTTAGATTATCTTCTTACAATAGACTAACATTTCTAGTTTTAGTTAGAGTAATGAGAATTCAATTAATATGACAATATACTTGATAATTTATCGATATCTATCTACTATTTACCTACATATCTATGCATATATCAACACAACGATTTCTTTTATATTATAGGTCACGTAAATTTACCGGCTTACAGCCTAAATTATATAATTATTTAATCGTTTGTGTTTCACTCTCAACCTCGTGTACACAGAGTATAAAATGAATTATCTTCTCTGAATATTCAAAGAGAAACATATTTACGGAGGTAAATGCCAAACACTTGTACCGTAATAACAATATACTAACATATGCGCATTAAAGATTGAAAAGTCAACTCGGTATTTATTTCAAGCAATAAATTAGAATACCTAAAATAAATAAAAAATGCGTTTTCGATTTCATGTCACGTTTTAATGTCTTAGTTAATGGCCACTATTTTATCCGGTGTAAAATCGTAATATGAAAATAAATGCTTGAATAATTGACCTTTTTTTTTATTCAAACCGTCTTTATTCTGCATTTTATGGAATTTTCTTTCATGTAATCTTTGTAATCTTTGTAAAGATATAATAATATGGTACAATTTCTGAGAATTTCAAACATTTACATTCTAGGTGATGAAATTAATTTTATGGTAATTGTATATACTATATTATTATAGAAATAATGAAAAGTAAATATGGAAATAAATCAATAAGATAAAATCGATTTGTCTGTTAAATAAAACTTATATTTTGTAAAGATGATTGATATACAGAGTCGATTTTACTAGAATATGTATCACATTAATTGGATGAACATATGGAGAGTAATATATTTTACTGTGGTGTTTGCAGCTGTATATGCATTGTTGAAGAACATTTAAGGAATATAATCTTCCCGAATCTAGTAAACAGCCGAATCTAGTAAACAGCCGAATATAAATCTATTTTCATGAAATTATGACGTACGTACGTATATACGTATGAGAAAAAATGTTTAGGGAGAACATTCATCAGTGTTTAATTGAAGCAAAATACCAAATGCTGGATATTTGAACACCTTGTAAATTTCGTTTTATTCAATATGAAACCCGACTTACTAATTATATGGGAGCAGCCACGTAATATTAGAGATTGGGTATTATCTTATTATCCGCATATTAGATTATATGAAACTTCCCGGTAAATATTTGAAGAAATGAAAATGAGGAATGTTGAAATTCATACAGAATTCCAGTTGTCTGTCCATACAGTTCAAAGTAAAAAATATATGAAATAGGTGCTGTGATGAGGAAATATGTATACGATGAACTATTTTAAGTTTTATTATTCACTGTAACCTGCATCTCATTAGTAAATATACATTTTAAATATATTACTGTAATTACATCATGTGTCCCTCCAGTACAATGGCGATGGAACTGGGGGTGGTGGTGCAGGGGGCTCATTCCCCCCTCCCCCAACAATTATATTTTTCTCCCCAAATTAACAGAACACACATCTATTTGTATATACTCTACAATGTATGTACATGATATATATAGACAAATGGGGGAGAGCTTGATGTATATTGAGATAGATAAGGGTATTGGAAGTGAGTTCCGTGTAGTAGATAAAGGGGGAGTTGGTGGTAATTGAAATAGTGAGGGGGTTGGGAGAGTATTTTGTATACTAGATATAGAGTGGGGCGAAGATTGCTGTATATTGATATAGAGAGGGAAAATGAAAGAGAGTACAATGTAGTAGATATTGAGAGAGGGTGAGTTTCGTGTAAATTGATATAGAGAACGCGGTTGGAAGCGAGGTCCGTGTAGTAGATATATAGAGGCAGGTGTTTGGTGTTAACTTATATAGAGAGGGTGATTGGTAGATAGTTCCGTGTAGTAAATATAGAATGGAGAGTGTTTGGTGGTAATTGTTGTAATAAGGGGGTCGGGATAGTGTGTTGTATAATAGATAAATTGAGAGGGAAACGTTGATGGTTATTGATATAGAGAGGGAGAATAGTAGAGTACGCTGTAGAAGATATAGAAAGCGGGAGAGCTTTGTGTGAATTGATATAGAGAGCGGGATTGGAAAAGTGTTCCTTGTAGTAGATAATAAAATAAGATAGTATAGTGTTACTTGATACAGAGATGGGGATTGGATCAGAGTTCTATGTAGTAGATATAGTGAGGGGGGGGGGGATATGTGTGTTAATTGCTATAGAGACGAAGAATGAAAGAAAATACCAAAATAGTATATATAGAGATGGGGTTGACAGAGAGTTCTGTGTAGTAGATATAGAGAGGGGAAGAATTTGGTATTTGATATAGAGAGGGTGACAGTTTGGTTTTAGTAGATACAGAGATGGGGATTAAATGAGAGTAATGTTTGAATGACATAGAGAGAAAGAGTGTTAAATGGCACTTTCCGATCGCAAATAATAGGAGGGACAGCAATGCATGGTTGGGACTTGAGAAATCAGTAATTGTATAGTGTACGTCAGTAAAATGGGATTTCTTGTATTTTTTTCTTTTGCCATACATAATGTTGTTTTCTTAAATGTAAAATAAAATTATTATTAGATTCTTCAGCTGCTGTATCAATATGAATCATATTTCGCAAGAGATGGATTTGCAAAATTAAATAACCGTGCGATGGCGGGAATAGAAACCGAGGTTGGAAAAATTCTGACAAATTAATAAATGCGGAAGTGGGGATTTATTATTCAACGCCTGAGAATAATTGAATTATTGACAGACGTGAGAATGCAACCTCAATACCTACCAACGTAGTGTTTAGATATTAATCTATTATGGCTCAACCTTGTCAATCCGGAGTCTCACATGCGTACTCACCAGATAACACTGGTGTGCACAGCGGAAACGTACATGAATGTATATATATATATATAGAGGATATGAATAAATTGTGTATAGTACCACATTTCTCACCAAATGTAAAGAAGCTCGATATATTTCCCCCTTTTGGAAATGGCACACAGCATATTTTTTTAATTATATATATAATTTATACACTGGTGATGGACCTGGAGGGCTGGGGCAAGCCCCCTCCAATAATTATATTTTCTACTTAAAATACCAAAACGTACATCTATTTGGATATAAGCTACAATTTATGCACATGTTATGTTTACAGCATATCTAAAATTTCTGACGATTTTAGAGTGCAAAGAGCTAAATATATCACTAAAATTAATTTGTCGAAATTTCCACTCAATTCTGAAATGCTTCCACCACCCCTGCAATATATATCTATCACTTGATACCTATATATTAAACAGGAAGTATTAATGATATATAGAGCACTCTATTCATCTCTGTATTACGAAGTGGCATTTTTAAAATCTAATCTTTCATTTGCATTTCTTGAACAATTCAACATTTAACAGAGTAGATTACAAGCTCAGTATGCCCTAATTTAAAGAAAACCGGTGTAATAGTGTTTTAAATATTTGGTGGTATAATGTTCCTGACCAATATACATGCGTTACAAAAAACAGTAGATGCCAGGAGTGGCATACAAGTTATAACATAATCGCGTTACTCAGGAATAATCAAATCATAATGTTATAAATCCAAATACATATTTCCTATCCAATAATATATTCATTTAAATATTTTAGAATGCAATCGTTCGACATGCAAAGCGCTTCATTTAACCATTTATTTTATATAAATCACTTTAACATGGGATCCAGTTCACTACAATGACATTGCATGTTTTACCAAGTATTACGAAATAAGGACAATGTGAGGAAGTCAGATAAGATTATAAAAGCTATCCAAATTGATAAAAAAAAAACGATTTCATATATATATACAAAACGCACGCACATACACACACGCACACACACGCACACAAACACACACACACACACATATATATATATATATATATATATATATATATATATATATATATATATATATATATATATATATATGTATATAAATATATATATATATATGAATGTAATCTGAGTTTTTCGAATATTAATAATAACATTCGATCGATTCGTTTACAATTGTGCAAACAACACTCAATTTCATAGCCATGTCAGTAGAATGAAGACTTCATTCTTGCTCTTCTGTTCGCATGCCAACACAAGAGCAAGAATGAAGTGTTCATTCTACTGACATGGCTAAAGAATTGAGATTTGTTTGCATAATTGCAAAAGAATCGAATGTTATTATTAATATGTGGATTGGCAGTATAGGTAGAGCGTCGGACGCCATGCTTTGAAGCATAGAGTTACCTCCCTTTATGATCTGAGTTCAATCCACGCCGAAGTCGACTTTGCCTTTCATCCTTACGGTGTCGATAAAATAAAGTACCAGTAATGCACTGGGTAATTGATGGCATTGTGCCAAAAGTAGAAACAATTATTAATATTCGAAAAACTGAGAGTACATTTATTGTGTTCAGCCATGTAGAGCGAAATTGTCTGTTATATATATACTAGCAGCAGTACCCAGCGTTGCCTGGGTGGGTAAACTAATATCTGCTTTGATGACTCATCTTTGGCCACACACAGGCCAAGCTGGGGAGGGTGGTGATGACCTCTATCATTGAGGAACGCGGGTGACTGACGAAGGGGCATACTGGGGGAGGGCGGTAATGACCTCTAACTCTAAGCCAAATTTCCTCACGCTACTTGATTGGAAACCGATGAATTCTCAAATAATCAACTAAAAGCTCAGACGACGACAGTGGCCATCATTTTGCCTTTGATATTCTATAAGATGTGCAATGATAGGTTCTATCGTAGTATACAAGTTAAACCAAATAAATAAATTGATTTATGTGTGAGGTGGAGCCGAAGTTTCGAATTCGAACGAAATCAGTTGAAAAATTTGGGAGCTAGAGACGAAAAGGCGGAAATTTGAGCGAAAAAGTGGTATTTTCGAATATTTAATCGGCTACCACGCCGTTCCTGTACCAACTATCCAAAATGTAAAGCCACTGTAACACGTACAATAATAAGATCTAGCGTAGTGTAAAATTTGAAGAAAGCGGATTGATTAATGTGGGAGCTAGAGCCGAAAAATTTGAGTCTAAAAGTGGTATTTTGTTATATATGAGCTGCTGCCACGCCGTGTATGAAGAACAAATGGCAAAATATGGGAGCTAGAGCCAATATTTTTATTTTGTGATACCTAAAAAAAGGTGACCCCCCTATCGATTTTTATCTGCAGAATAACCCCGGAATAAAAAATAAACATATGCTGATATATAGAAAACTCTCCCCGTTGACTAATCTATGAGCCTGTAAAGTTTCATGATAATCGAATCGGTCGTAAGATGTAGGCCTCTATAGTTAATAGACCGATACACACACACACACATACTTAATTATATATATATTTATATATATATATATATATATATATATATATATATATATATATATATATATATATATATATATATATATATATATATATATATATATATATAGGTTAAACCTTTTCCTATTACCCACTTTATTACCTTAAGTGTTGAATACTCTGGTGCGTTATGGTCCATCTGTTTCCTTATTCGTTATATATATATATATATATATATATATATATATATATATATATATATATATATATATATATATATATTTATAAGCAGAAGGGATATTCAATTTGTTGGTAATTCAACAAATATATATGTTTATAACAAATTCAGAGCACTCAACATATTTTCTCGAGTATAATATACAATGATATTAAATAAATGGAAACTATATTTATAAATCCATATTTATTCTATCAAGCGTACCAATATTTTGGTACGCTATCATCAGATAACATGAGAAATGTATTTTATAAATTATGACATAACCAAGGATAATATACATTAACGGTTCAAATTATCCTTGGATAGTGAAGGGAAAATAGAAGAAAAGTCAGATATTTCAAATTATTAAGATGAGTATGCAAATGAGGTTTTGGTAAGAATTCTGAAAAAAATGTTATTTTAGATGCTATGGAAAATTTAAATAATTATAATAAGTTATTGTATGCGTAGGAAAGAAGAGAAAAAAAGAAGATCTAGCATTTACGTTAATTTGGGGGAAAATATTTACTTACCTATATTTATGAGTTATAAGATTTTATATATAACCAATCAGATTATATGAAGAATTATGGTTGTAAGTATTTTTATCTTATTACATTACGATAGGTTATATGTATCTATATATATATATATATATATATATATATATATATATATATATATATATAAATGGCGTATGCATTAGTTGTTTATATATCAAATATGAGTTACGAAGAATGTTGAATTTGTATTTTATTTAAAGAATAGATGGTTCAAGTTATGAGAGTAGAACAATTTGTGGATTTAAAAATGTTGTTCAACATTGAAAATATTTTCAGAGTACTGTTGATTTAGCGAAACTATACAGATTATCAAACATAATGTGTTTATGTTTTCACGATTGAGAAAGGAAAGATAACTCCAATTTTGTTTGTTACCCATTAAATTAGAGAAAATTATATATTATTTTGTGTGAGATACATTATTTTAGTCAAAGGTGTGTAAATGTTTGAAAAATAAAAGGAGAGAGGAAAAATGTAATGTGTTTTTCGAAGAACTATCGTAAGGAGGATACATTTTCAGAATGTCATTTAAAGATTATCAATCTACATAATGTTGGAATTAAAATGAATGTCAGAATTAAAATAATGTAGGAAACTAAAATATTAAATATATATATTAACATTTTTTTGAAATGTTAAAAATATTAAAAAATATAAAAAAATTATTAAAGATATTAAAAATAGTAAAATATTTACATATACATTTTCACAAAATGTTAGGATCATTTTCAAGGTGTAAAGGAATATTATAAACTAAAAATAGTGGAATTTTGGCGATGTTTGCAAGAAGAAAATAATTATATTCTGAGATTAATAGAGTTTTGACAGTTAATTATATAAAAAATGTCTTCGATACACAATTTACATTATCTTGATAAAGTCGTATTTCGGTATGCAGGTACTTTTGAAATCGTTTTGAATAGTCTATATTGTTGTCTTTTAAATCCCAGATTATATGTGAAAGTCAAGTAGAAGATTTTTTATCAGATCTCCTAAATGTATGATTATGGTTAATCGAGCGTTCTTTAATTTTTTTTTAAGTGACACCAACCAACATAGTTAAACATTTTGTCCATAGTTTTAACTGTGCATTTATAAACTGTTTTTGTCTAAACAAATATGTTGTAAAGGGCAGTTTGATTTGATTCTACAGTTACATTTACTAGAGTTATTGTTGTTCAGAACAGTACCATTATTCTGAATATCGTTGTCATTATTGCTATTTTGGTTTAAATTTAAGTTTCTATTATTAATTCTATTTATATTTTGTCCTATGTTCATAGTAGTAGACTAGGATATTTTTAGTGTGTGTCTATTAAAAATAGAGTGATATCTGTGGGCTTTAGGAAAACATTTATCTAGTGCTTTAAAGAATAGCTTTGCTAAAAATGTTTTAACGCTTAATGAGAAAGGGGGAGAGTACCAAATATTATTTCTAGTTCTAGTTTTTTTGTTTGGTTTAGTGTCCAAGTTAATATTAGGATGATATGTCATGTTATTGTTATCTATGTATTTAATTCTATTTAAGTATCCTGATCTATGTAAAGGTTCATTATAATATTCAGCATTATCATCCAACATATTTGTATTAGCGGAGATGCGTGAAATCCGTTGTTGACGCTATTGACAATAGTGTTTTTAATACTTCTAGCATGATTTGAATTGAAACTTACATAATTTAAATTTTCGTTAATTTTATGGAAAGGATAGTAAGGACATGTGCTAAGGTTTAAAGTTACATATAAGAAGTTAACGATTTTGTAGTTATCCTCTATTTCTAATGTAAGATTGTAGTTGTTGAAAAATTGTATTATGGATTTTCTTTTCCTATTAATTTCACTACTGCCGTGGTTTTCAGTTAATAGCAACATATCGTCACGATATAAACCTCCTGTCATATTTGACATTTGCCTATGCAGTACATTATTAATAAATAATCCAACGAGGTATGTATGTTGCGCCGAGTCAGATGATCCCATAGTGACATCAACATTGTTTTTTTCTGTCAGCTCTTGTACAGAGATGATTATTAAATTCTATTAGTGTTTTACTTTCTGTTAGAATTATAATAATGTCATCACTAGAAAAGTCTGTATGTTTAGACGCGTAGATAAGTGCTTTATTAAGTAAACTAGGGGTGATAGAGGAGTAATAATTTGCAATATCCATTTGAATGAATTTTTTGTTATGTTTTAATTGTATGTTATTGAACCAATCTATAACTTCATTAGTACCATTCCATAGTTTAAGGTGTGATTTTACTTTAAGTAGTGGTATAATTCTATCTAATGTATATTTGCTAATAATAATTCCATACTTTTGAAAATGCACTAGACAGTATTGAAGAGATATCGGCTCCGGATTAGGCCCGATCGTAATCGATCTTACCTTGAGCCGATCGATTGCAAACACGCGTTATGAGGTAAAATTAACTCTACCATGCTAAATCTATACATTATTTCCGCTTACGTATTGCTAGCATTATAGTGTATATTTATTTTAAAACTTGTTGAAGACCATTCGCCATGAATTTTAAAGTGGTGAATATGTCACTTACTTAGTCTGGGCAAATACGAAGGGAAGCAACCGATGGCCATTTCTCTCTTGTTAATGATTATCAAGATAGCATATCCCTTCGCTGTTTATATATAATCCTTCGCATCTCTCTCTCTCTCTCTCTCTCTCTCTCTCTCTCTCTCTCTCTCTCTCTCTCTCTCTCCCTCTCTCTCTCTCTCTCTCTCTCTCTCTCTCTCTCTCTCTCTCTCTCTCTATATATATATATATATATATATATATATATATATATACATGTTTGTGTGTTTGCATATCTGTAGAAATATACCTCAAGTTTCAAAGGCACTGATTCCTATTTCTTTGGGAGTTTCGTTAGATTCGTGTTTGACTAATTACCAAACTTACATGGGAACTAAATTTAATTTGTTAGTCAAAATTCCTCAAACTAGAACAGAATACCATGAATTTGTGGAAGATTTTATGCTGTTATTATCTGAGCACCGAACGACACCTTTAAGATAACGCGGACGTTCACAATGTTGTTTTAGCTGCTTCAACTAACATTTGCTGACTTAATATTTAGTCAGTTACACAAATATTCAGAATGCGGAAAGAAATCTCAAAACCTTAATTTTAACTGAAAATCAGTATTTTACCGAAAGCAAAAGAAAGATTGAGACTTGTAAAAGATGAAAGCAAAGGTTTAAACTTGAATACTTGGCTTTTAACCAGAAGCAAAATTATTGATTAAATATACAATACTTGCATTCGAGTGTTGTTTATTCTGAAAATGTTTTCAGCTGTTTCAAAGAATATCGTGAAAAAAACTGAATTAATACCTAAAGGGTTAACACGTAAAATATGAACATTCATTGGTTAATATTTTTTAACACTTTACTCAAAAGACATGCATATTATTCTGTAAGCATAATCCTGTAGGCTCTGAAATTTCTCTTCAATGGCTTCTTCTTTATATTATAACTAAAACACACAAAAATTGAATTAATCACTTATCATGTGATAATTTCAATTTTATCTTCGAATGCTTCTCTTTACATTCATATAAGTGAATAAAACACATTGTCTATGGAATGTTCAATTCCTCATTCGTACGTGAAATATGAATATGCGCACACATATACATATATACGTACACATAGAAAATTATAGAAACACGCTAAAATGTTCCAACCAGTAAAAATAAAATATATCTTAGATTCCCTGATGAAAATCACATTAGACTGAAAGTTCTGAACAAACGCTAGATTATATTCATTTATACGCATTTGTGAATATTATCCTCATTTAAAATGAATACCCACACATACACACACACATACAGACATATATATATATATATATATATATATATATATATATATATATATATATATATGTGTGTGCGTGTGTGTATGTGTGTGTGTGTGTTTGTGTGTGTGTATGTGTGTCTGTGTGTGTCTGTCTGAGTATGCGTGTGTGTGTGCATGTGCGCGTATGTGTGTACGTGTGTGTATGTATATATATTTGTATTTATAGATATAGGGTGTAAAATACCTAACTTCGATCACGAATGGTCATATGTCTTTCCATTTGAAATACTCCTCCAAAGCACAAAACTAAGCAAGATTTTTTTGAAAGACTAGTAGTCAGCCATGCAATACACATTCGGCTCTCAGCTTCAAACACTCTGTCAAAGAGAAAGGAAAACTCAAAGCCACTTGGCACCAGTGACGGCGCAACATATTTCTAGATTTGAGTGACCTGGAGCTGAGTGGGAAAATGTGTTTTATACAGTGACACAGCGCGTCTCTCAATCCGGTCCGGTAATCGAACTCGCAACCTCACGTCAATGAATGCAAATCGCTAGATTCTTCTCCGACTGCCTTCACTATATATGTATGTATATATATATATATATATATATATATATATATATATATGTATATATATATATATATATATATATATATATATATATATATATATATAATACGTTGGAATGCAAAGGTAAACAACAACAACAATAATAACGGTAGTAGTAATATAAACAATAACTCTGAGTATAGAAATAACAGCCATAACTATCACAATAGCAGGAAAGTGAGAAATAGTGATAATGGTAATAATACTAGCGATAGACAGAACAACAACAACCACAATAATAATAATAATCGAAACATTAACCACAGACACAGCAGCAGCGACCACAGTAGTAGTAAAGGCAACAATACGAACAACAACAACAATAACCACAGTGGAAATAGTACATGTAGCAACATCAATGATAGACACAACAAAAAACAGAAACATAATAAAAATAACAACCACAATGGTAGAAATAACAGTAACAACAACAACAATAACGGTGAAGTAAACAACAATACATCTAGCAATCATAACAATAATAATAATGCTAATGATAGAAACAACAACAACCACCATGATAACAATAATAGCAACACACACAACTATGACGATAGATATAATGACAACCCTTTAGAGAAACTATTTTCCAACCCAGCTGACAAAACATATAAGATGGGTAATATCTATCCTACGAGGTTACCCTTTAATAAAAGAGTTTGCATACCACAACAAATAGATGACGAGACAGAGGCACAGTTCACCATAGCTAGAAATAAGATTAGACAAATAGTAGACAGGTATACTAAGAGACAGAGCAGACCAGAGGCCCAACAACTTGGGAGGAAACCTGTAGAAGGCTTGGTTAGCCTCAAGCAGCGCACAAGGGATGGTGAGGTAGTATGTCTACCCACGGATAAGTCTGGTGGGATGTCAATAGATAGCATGCCGAACTACATCGAGGCTATGCAAACCCACATCACCAACACGATCGAAATTGCACAACAAACACACGATGGGAGAAAGAAAATCCTCAACGCTCACATGATGATGTGGACTGACATCCTAAAGCCAAGCAGACACACTGCCAACAACTTCCAGGCGTCTAACAATGGCATACCACCCTTGTATGGGCTCCTCAAAGACCACAAGACAGTCGACGACCCGACAACAGGACCACCGTATGCGGAGCTAATATAGCTAGCAACTACAGGATCTCCTACTTCCTCTCAATGGTTATATGCCCCATAATCAAGATGTCCCCAGATGTATGTGACAGTACAGAGGACCTCCTCAGCAAAATCAGTGAGTGCAACAAAAACAGGAGCCTGTCCAACTGCATAATAGGCAGCATGGATGTGGTGTCACTGTACCCATCCATTAACATTTATTTTGCAGTGAAAAGATGTGTGGAGATGATCATTGAGAGTGAGGTTGAGTTCTGCGACGTCGACACAGACGAACTAAACCTTCTACTTAGACTTACCTACGACACTGACTACCTAGACAGCCATGACCTTAGATGTTTCTGCCCGAGTAGACCTATAAGAGGTAGACACCCCACCATAACCTGAATGGCAAAAAAGACTCCCATGGGAAGGTGGATTGGGTGGACCAAAGCTATACGGACAACCCAAAACAATGATCAGGTAAGAAAAATGGTCGCACATGCAATAGGGGCTAGTATCAAAACTACCCTAAAGGGCCACATAGTTAAGTTCAACGAGAAGATCTACACCCCAAAATGAGGGAGCAGCCATCGGCGTCAGCATAGTTGGTGATGTTGCCAACCTTTTCATGGTATGGTGGGAAAGGAGACTTAAAGATCTCCTTAATGAGAGCTCCATAGACCTCATCATGTACTCTCGTTATGTAGACGATATCAATATAGTTATAAGAACACCCCCACTAGAGAGCACTAACAAGTTTGATTTAGAACGTAGCACGATGGAAAGCATCCAGCATATAGCTAATTCTATACACCAGAGTATAACTGTAACTATCGACTTACCTGACAAACACCCTAACAATAGACTACCTGTATTAGACACAGAACTCTGGATTAACACTATAGACGAGAGAGCCCAAATTCCCCACTCACACTATGCTAAACCCATGGCCTCCAAATAACTGATACTCAAAAACTCAGCAATGTCCAGTAGTGCTAAGTTTAATATTCTGCTCGCAGATTTGGTACGAGTGATGAACAATGTGTCCCGCATGTGCGACCCAACAGAAATGGAAAGACACATCCAACACTTCATCAACCGCATGCAGTTCTCTGGCTACAACCAAAGAGACAGAGTCAGAGTATACGAAGGAGCCATGGAAAAGTATAAGACCCTCATAGAACTATACATGAAAGGAATTTTCCCATTATGCAGTAGCAAATCATGGAATAGCTTAGATAGGGCTAGACATAAGATAAGGAAAGCCACCTCAGGGTACGACAACCAGAGATACCAGAGTGTCATGTTTGTGGACGCCACCCCTGGAGGAAAATTAGCTAACCAGTGTAGAAAGGTCCCGAGAGAGACCCACTTAAAAATAAAGGTGGTAGAAAAGCCAGGAACCACCATAAAATCCCTGATCAGCAAAACCTACCCTTTTAAGAAAACCCACTGTACCAATAGGAAATGTATCATGTGTAAGGTGAACCCCCGGATAAACTGTAAAACTGGAAACGTAGTCTATAGCATAAGATGTACAGAGGGTACTTGCAGAAACATGACAACAACAAACATAGGTGAGACAGCTCGTAGCATAGGTGAAAGGATAGACCAACACTGGGGGTAAATAAAAGGACGAAAAAACGGGTCAGTACTATACGAACATGCTAGACAACAACATGACGGTAACATAGACAACATAGAAATTAGAATAATATCTAATATATAGAAATGACCCAGCAGATAGGCAAATCAGAGAGGCCAGTGAAATAGAAATTAGAAGACCAAGGCTAAACAGAAAGAATGAAAGGAATAACAACACCCAAACAAACAACACTGACCTAAGAGAAGTATTAATAAGTAAACAAAATAAAATAAATAAATAAATAAATACATACACAAGCACAATTACAACAAGCACATACACACACACTAGTCAACAAAACACTATACACACACGCAAACGCATGCGCAAAGAAGACAAAATAAAATAAACAAACAAGCAAATAAATAAATAAATATATAGACAGACTGAATAAAAATGGCGTAGACATACAATACAACAGGAGGAAGATATAACACCACTGACGATGTTGCAGATGTGCAACGAAAGATTGATGATAAACTATATATATGTGTTTGTGTCTATATTGTATTTGTATTATTTTTTACCGTCGGTCAGTCAATGGCAACATTGAGGACCGAGTAAGTTAGAATACCGATATAAAAGACACAGAAGCGAGAAGCAAAAACCAACCAAACAGTGAGTGTGCTCTGTTATTAATTCTGGCAATATTACACAAATATGACCCTCCCCAAGTATAACAATAATTGTTTCGACACACGATTTCATATAAAAAAACCTCGCAAAACTAATTCACCGCCGCTATATATATATATATATATATATATATATATATATATATATATATATATATATATATATATATATATATATATATATATATATATATATATATATATATATATATATATATATATATATATGTATATATAGAGATATTCATTAGTTAAGCAAAACAAGACCACACATTTCACAAGGAAGATATTATTAAAAGTTTGTCAACATATTTGAGTTTGATGTAAGTAATGTAGAGAATAATAATAACAATATTAATAATAATAATGTCCGTTTACAATTGTTTCGCTCCTCCATATAATATTTCTGGATCAAATGACTATATATCATTATTGATCTGGTTCAGTTGAAAATAATTAACATATTTAAAGACAGAGCGGCTCATCGGAACTTCACAGAAATATAAATTAAAATAAGGAAAGCATGTTACATAATGTAATTTTCCATATATTGGTATTTCCCTCTGGTGCCCTTGGTGTATCAATTGTCCATTGGCAGCCATATTGTTACACATAGGCAGATCTCACACAATGCAGCCTCGACAGATGAATACTGCTTGATTATGGCAGACAATTGATACACCCAGGACACCATAGTGAAATAACAATATATGGAACATTACAATATGTAACATTCTTTCCTTATTTTAATTTATATTCCTTTGAAGTTCCGTTGAGCCGCTCTGTCTTTAAATATGTTAATTATTTTCAACTGAACCAGATCAGTTATGATATATAGTCTTTCGATCCAGAAATATTATATGGAGTAGCGAAACAATTGTAAACGGACATTATTTTTAATAATATTATTATTATTATTCTCTACATTCCTTACATGAAACTAAAATATGTTGACAATATTTTAATAATATCTTCCTTATGAAAGTTGTGGTCTTGTTTTGCTTAACTAATGAATATTTCCAGCTCTGCGCGCTTAACTTCTGCATGAACCCAGCCACCTAGCTGCTTTCCACTGGATATTGCACATTGAGCACACGCCTTTACGCTTTGGTTTCTATCTAATTCACCAATCTCTCCTCTCCTATCTCCTCTCCTATCTCCATCTCTCTCTTTAATATTGGTTACTCTTGAACTGTGTATATATATATATACATATATATAAAATATATATATTTACATATACATAAACTACACAGAGCCTATATATATGTGTGTTTTTGGCAACAATTCACGGTGTGGCTCAATGACGAATTAATTAATTAAATAATCAACAATCAGAGCAATATAAAAGAATGTACGTCCATAGAATCATTTCATAAAATATATACAGTATTTCCTCTCCCAATCAACAATAGATAAATTAACGATAGCTATTTTATCCGCGATCAACAGCCACATAATATTTACCCAGTATTTCTAATAACCCGTGGAAATCGATTAGATACATAGCCAACCATACACAATTAGGTACCAAATCGAAGTTAGAAGAAAAAATGAATATAAGCAAACCAATATATATATATATATATATATATATATATATATATATATGTGTGTGTGTGTGTGTGTGTTTGTGTGTGTGTGTGTGTGTGTGTGTGTATGTGTGTGTGTGTGTGTATGTGTGTGTGTGTGTGTGTGTGTGTGTGTGCACGTGTGTACGTGTGTGTATGCGTATATATAGAACAGTGTCTAGAGTTTGAATTTTTTATTCTAAAAGAATAATTAATATTTACATTTCAAACATATTTTCTTGTTTTCTTCTGCTTTTTTTAGTTTGCTGTCTCCCCTGTGTTTGTTTTCCTAATTTTATTATCATTAATTTGTGACGAACATGTTCTCCCTCTCCCTACACTAATTTCAAAGGTTTACACATTTGACGACTTTTTTAAAAAGGTACTTTAATTCTTTTTGGGATTGTTCCTCCTCTTCTTACTTTACCTCTTCATCATTACTATAAAAAGCAACATACCTTCTCCTAGGCGAATAAAAGTGTCTGTATACCTGTTTTGTCTTAAATGGTATAATGTATTGTTACGTCTTGACTTGTACTCCACGCACAGTAGTATGAAATGTTTCAGACGCTGTGACACAGGAGTAGTGTCGGTAAGCCTTAAAACCGCCAAGGTCCATTATTATTATTAATATTATTATTATTTTTCTCTACATTCCTTACATCAAACTAAAATATGTTGACAATCTTTTAATAATGTCTTCCTTGTGAAATGTGTGGTCTTGTTTAGCTTAACTAATGAATATTTCCAGCTCTGCGCAACTAACTTCTGCATGAACACAGCCACCTAGCTGTTTTCTACTGCATATTGCACATTGAGCACATACCTTTACGCTTTTGCTTCTAACTAACTCACCAATCTCTCCTCTTATATCTCCTCTACTATCTCCATCTCTCTCTTTAAGATTGGAGATATATATATATATATATATATATATATATATATATATATATATATATATATATATATATATATATATATGCCAGGTCACCAATTAGTGCTACTGGTAATATGTATCCCAGTACAACATGTCTCATGGCCGGGTCGTTGGCGACTAAACTGGCAACCCCACCAAGGTTTCTTGGTGAGGAGGGTGACTTTGGACATCCTGCAGGACTAAAATCAAAACCTGTCAAAGGGCAAAGGATCTCTTAAGAGTCAATGGCCATCCAAAATCACCGGGAGAGATGATCCCTTAGCCTTTGTCAAGGCAGAATTCTAGGAGAAGGAAAACTCTGATATAGCACCTGCAACCCTGATGGTATCTAATGATGTTGACTTGTTCTTCTTTTTGGTAAATATCATATTGGTTAAGAGAGTGGGACTGGCTTTGTGCAGTGCCTTTTCTCACTATAAAAGTTTCACGGCACAGGCATTGCTTTATATCTGGAGATCTCTCTGCACTTGTCATCACATGGTACAATGGTCCCAGCACTATGTGTCAGTAATTGTCACATGTGTAGTGTTTGTACCAGAGTTTTCAAGACGCTGGCTGGACTAAAAAGTTACACTCGCTCAGCGCATCAGTCGGGGTTCTCCTACATGGATATGAAGTAGTGGCCGTACTCGAAAACCAGTGGGCAGCCACCATATATATATATATATATATATATAGTGAGGAAACATAAGTCAATTGCATGAATTCTTAATCCTTTATTTACTGCTATATATATTTCGATGATAGACATTCAATGGCTATGACCTCATCAGGCAGTTAGTCAATTCTTAGATATGCCAGCTCTGTGTTTATAGTGTTGATGGTATCAGAGCCTTGGGACTTGTCATATCATATATATATATATATATATATATATATATATATATATATATATATATATATATATATATATATATATATATATATATATATATATATAAGTATATATATACCCGTAGAGCAAACATTTTTTTATCAGTTCAAATAAAAAAAATTTAAGAAATTAATTGCAGCTATTATCATGTGTGGAGTAAGCTGAAACTGAGAAAAATCAATATGGACATGTCTACACCGCCGATCCTTCTGCAAATTTCTAGATGATGTAGAATATGCTAAGTACGTGCAAAAACAGATAAACATAGATCTAAACGCCTCAAAATATATAACCCACATTATATTATGAAATGGACCGAATCAATATCTAGGGCATTCCTTACTCTAATTAGGAATCATTTCTCTTAACGACATACATTTCACAAGATTATTAATAGTTAGAAATCTCCCAGCTTCGCACAAAACATCACTGCATCTAACTTAGCGAAAAAACATAGTCGTCGTAATATAAACAATATTCTAGTTAGTTCTGGCTGAAACTGTATAAATAGGGACTACTGCTCTCTAGCTGGGGAATGCCTAGTAAGCAATAAATGTAAGGATGGAACAGCAGCCAGTAGCAAGGCTCCCTGAGAGTTAACAGCTAATACATTTAAGCAGCCTGTATACTCGTGTGGATTTCTAACCGATTCAGAAGGAATGCGACTTTACCCTCGGCCAAATTCTGGAGTTTAAGATATAATAAAAACCGATATACTTTACCCTGGGATATATATCAAATAAACAGATCCTTAAAAGGAAATAAAAGACATTGTGATCTTCGTGTTCCTGAGGCCTTGGAAATCCTATAAGCTAAGAATGTATTTTAAACTAATAATCTTAGAAAATGTTGGCATGTAAACATAAATTGTATAAAACATCCTTCTATACAGTTCAATTTTATAACTTGGAAGATAGTATGGACACTATGATATGGTAGCTGACATATAAACATCTCACTATCCAGACAGCTTCCAAAAATAATGGTCGCTTCTAATAGGGTACGTCAAAATTATTTATAAAACTGTTTATATATTGTATTTTATCTGACGAAGGCATGCCTTTTTTTAATTTGGTATCCCAGAAATATGTATAATGAAATAAATATGGTTTTATAAATATAGTTTCCATTTATTTAATATTGTATATCTACTCCAAAATCTTGTCGACTGCTTTATATCAGTTATAAAATATTTGCTTGTTGTATCCCAACAATTTTAAATAAAACTTTTGCATATATATATATATATATATTGTTATACTTTGGGAGGGTCATGTTGCCAATAAGAAACACACGCACCACATGCCTTCAATTCAATTTATTATTAATTAAATTTATAAATTTCCGGTTGGGTGGATGGTTCCATAACCAAACGATTGTTCATATATTGTCAAACTTCTTTCGCCACACATTATGTGACCTCTTCAGTGACCGGGTATTATTTTCTTTGTTTTTGTGCATCTCCTTTTTTCTGTCCTACGCCATCTTGTTTTTGTGTGTGTTGTGTGCACGGTTTGCGCATGTGTTACATCCGGGTGTCTGTGTGCGTTTATAATTGTTTATTTATTTGTTTATTTACATGTTACTGGTTTTTTGTTTGTTCTATGTGTGTGTGTATGTTTTCATGTTGTCCTTAATTGTAAGTTGTAATGTTTCTATTTCATTCATGTTTTCTATATTATTTTGGTTGGGGTTCATTTATGTTTGTTGCCTCTGTGATTTGTGTAAACATTCCGGCTTTTCTGTGTGTTGATTATATTTTTATTTCTATGTTCTCTAATTTACCCTTATGATCTATTTTAGCATGTTGGTGGAGTACAGATGATACTTTACTATCTTGAAGGTCTTGCCAGTGTTCATTTATCCATTCTCCTATACTACGAGCTGTCTCACCTATGTACATTATATTCTTATCTCTACATTGTACTTCAATACATCTTATGCTATATATTATATTTCTAGTTTTACAGTTAATATGGGGCTTAGTTTACAGATTATACATTTCTTATCTATGCAGGGAGGTCTTTGAAAAAATAAATAGAAAACGTGAATGGAATAGCAACATCACAACATACAATTAATGACAAAATGAAAACACATACACACATAGAACAAACAACCAACCAGTAACATGTAAATAAACATATAAATAACAAATATAAATACACACAGACACCCGCATGTAAGACATGCACAAACCGAGCACACAACACACACAAAACCAAGATGGCGTAGGACAGAACAACGGAGAGGCACATAAACAAAGAAAAGAATCATCAGTCACTGAAGAGGTCAAATAATGTGTGACGAAAGAAATTTGACAATATATGAACAATCGTCTGGTTGTGGAACCAACCAACCAACTGTAAATTTATAAATTTATACATTTAATTTATAATGAATTGGAGTGAACAACTGGTGCGTGTGTTTCTTATTGGAAACATGACCCTCCCAAAGTATAACAATATCGGTTTCAACACAGGTATTCAGATAAAGAATCTTGCTAAACAAATTCAGAAACGATATATATATATATATATATATATATATATATATATATATATATATATATATATATATATATATATATATATATATATATATATATATATATATATGTACATATATGTGTGTGTGTGTATATTATTCAGAATATTAATAAATGTAGACATTCCAAAAATAAAAATATATGTTTTATTATATGTATTTCGAATGTACTGTGGTGTTTTTTCTGCCAATAATAGAATTGAACAATCAAGACCGTTGAGGTATGTCATACATCAATTCCTGTATTTTATCCGACGAGGACGTACTGAAAAAACAGCACAGTACCTTCGAAATATATATAATAAAACATATTTTGATTATGTGAATGTCTTCATTTATTAATATTCTGAATAATATTAATAATTCCAGAAAACTATTTTGTAGAGTGATATTAATCTATTGTAAAACTATATTCATTGAGTAATCAATGAACCATATTAATCTTTGGTCATATATATATGTATATATATATATATATATATATATATATATATATATATATATATATATATATATATATATATATATATATATATAGTATTTATCAAAATGAAAATCCGAAGGCAAGGTAAAGTTCCAATCATTTAATCACGACACATGTTTCAATAAGAGATAGGTCGATTGTGAAGCCATGATCGATTATCACGGATCTCATCAGGTGAAAATGAATTGTCTTCAAATTTTTGATTTGAGGTAGAAAAATAACGATGTTCTCTCACAGAATTCATTCCCTCATATGTTCAGATCAGTGATAATCGATCATGGCTTCACAATCGATCTACCTCTTATTGAAACATGTGTCGTCATTAAATGATTGAAATTTTACCTTGCCTTCGGATTTTCATTTTAATACTTATACTCCGTTTTACATCATCTAGCTGTTCCCTTGAATGGAATTGGAGATATACAAAAGCGTGGAAGAGTTAATATTGGTAACATAAAGTTATTGGACCATTTTACACAACCAATAATGCACCTTACTATATAACAACTATATATTATATATATATATATATATATATATATATATATATATATAAATATATATATATATATATATATATATATATATATATATATATATATATAAATATATATATATATATATATATATTATAGAATCGGTGGTTTCGCCCTTAAAAGCAGCGATTCCTTGCTTGAACTTTAATCTGTTCCTATAATAAATATTTGCTCTACGGGTTTATATATAATGTATACATATATAATCCTTATCGTGCCCTCTTCGGATTTTAGTCTTCACATTATTATTACTATATATATATATATATATATATATATATATATATATATATATATATATATATCAACAAGGGCACCATTAACGTCAAAAGATGGGAACGTGCGCAACAAAGATCCAGCAGGTACTATGAGTCGTTAGACTGAACATTCTAAAGATCTGTTTCACAATCCATCTGTAGTTGATGAGGACAATAGGAATGGACTGGGCAAAGGGAGACGGAACAGAAATGACGAATGACCCACATTTTAATGAGATAAGGGTTACTATCAAAGAGGTAAACTTAGGGAAAGCTCCAGGCTTGGGTGGAAAACCTGTTGAGCTAATTCGCTTTGGAGGAGATAATGTTGCCATGGTCATTCTTGGGCTAGTTGTATCTGTATGACATGGTGGGACCTGGCGATAGACATGAGCGATAATGCTTCTTTTTCTTTACACATCATGAGGGTGGCGACAATGTGCAGACGACTCTCTGGCTGGATCTCGAGGATTTTCAAGACAAGAGACCGTGACACCAGATTGATATGATGGAGGGCATGTTTCCTTATGCACCTGGACTACTGCTCCCAGTTTGGATCACCCCATAGTATCAAGCTAGCCAAGGAGCTTTAGGCAATCCAACGAAACTACACAAAGACGATTGCCACGATGAGGGTGATGAGCCATTGGAAGAGGTTACAGGAACTGAAACTCTACTCCATGGAACGGAGATGGGAGAGCTACGCAGTGATATACATACAGAACATCCTGTGGAGACTACCAGCAAACGTTGGAATTGAGAGCTGGACCAACCCCCGAACAGGACGTCATTGCGTGGTGCCAAATGTCCCGTCTTTCATATCTAGAATAAAGAGCAGATATTACAATAACCTAGGGTTCAAAGGCCCTCAACTTTTCAACAAGCTGCCAAGAACTGTGAGAGATCTGCTCGGTGTGGACGTGGAAGTTTTCACGAAACATCTCGACACCCTACTATCCAGGATCCCGGATGACCCCACAGCCCGGTACGAATGTAAGCTAAGGACAGCAGTAACGAACTCGTTTTTACACCAATGGCCAGCCAACACAAGCTGGAGATGGATTGTGTAGCAACAAGGGCGGTGCTGCTTCAGCATGACCTCAACCGGATGTCTGGAGTAGGCAAAAAAGTAAAAGTGTAACATAGTATATAGATATATATCAATAACACCAGCATGATAGTGATTCAAATAAATTAAAGGGACCAATTTCTGGTTCTGCATATATCGTGAGATAAAGTAATCATGTATGGAAGTAAATAGATATAAATATATATGTGAGTGAGTGTGTGTGGGGGTGGGGGTATGTGTGTGAGTATATGTGTGCGTGTGTGTGTGTGCGTGTATTTTTGTGTATGCGTGTTTGTGCTTCTGTATCTGTTTAGGAGTACATCAGTGTATGTGTGTGTACATGGCGAAATAATCATATAAGTATGCATTTATAAGTTTGGCTATTGATGCATTATGTATAAAATATTATTCATACGCGTGTATTAAATAAACCTGTTCATGTAAACTAACTGATCCTTCTTTACTTCCTCGCTTTGTCATATATATATATATATATATATATATATATAAAATAAAGTAAAATAAAAATTCAAATGTTTAAAATTTAGCTTCGTTTATTACTGCTATATATATTTCGGTGATAGCCATCTTTGGCTGTGACCTCTTCAGGCAGTCCGAATTAGTGTGGTATAGACAAGTACATATGTTGTTGAGGTGTATAATTTTGTCAATACACTGATATGCCCAGTTCCTGGTTGGGTTGTTATTTCACTGAGGAACTGGAATCATATGGAATCATATATGATTCCAGTTCCTCAGTGAAATAACAACCCAACCAGGAACTGGGCATATCAGTGTATTGACAAAATTATACACCTCAACAACATATGTACTTGTCTATACCACACTAATTCGGACTGCCTGAAGAGGTCACAGCGAAAGATGGCTGTCACCGAAATGTATATAGCAGTAATAAACGAAGCTAAATTTTAAACATTTGACTTTTAATTCTACTTTATTTTACATTACTCCGGAGTAACCAAACCAACCTGCGCACTTCGTCGAGTGCTCCAGACTGCATACTCGGGTGTTGGTATACAACCAACATATACTCAAAATCTCTCTCTCTCTCTCTCTCTCTCTCTCTCTCTATATATATATATATATATATATATATATATATATATATATATATATATATATATATTAATGAAAAAGAACAAAGGAACTATTATGACATTATAACAAGTGTATTGCCGAAAGCCGTTTCGTCCGACCATATGGTGAGACTTTTCAAGGCATATAACAGGTGATTGTAAGTTCATTATTTACATCAACGTTTCACTCAAGATTAGCAGTTTGAAATGGTGGTATACATCAACAACTTAGCTTGTATATTTGGGGTCTATATTCTAAGGGGGCTCTTTTATATTAGTTGTAGGAATTGTAAAATGGATGGGTTATAGGGAGTTAAGATAATTTGAAAAGGGCCTAAGAGTTAGGGATTGAAGGTTAAAAATTAGAGAATTTATAAGTTACGCGTTAAAAGTAAAAGACTTGGGATCTCGTAGAAGCACCTTAAAAAAACCCTCAGTAAGTGCATAAAGCTTATAAGCCCCAATAAACCTAACAAACCAGAAGAGATTAAGAGACTAAAAAATTAAAAAATAAAAAAAATAAAAAAATAAAAATATAAAGTTTCCTAAAAAATATATAGTTTCCTAAAAAATTCCTTCAAAAAAAAAAAAAAATTTTCTAAGAGATCTCGTTAAAAAATTTCAGAAAATTTACGAAGTTTTGATAATCCCTACTAGAGTTCTAAACTTAGAAATTAAAAATTAAAAATTAAAAATTAGGGAAAAGAACTTTCAATAAAATTTGGCAGGTTAATAAAATTAATGATTTAGGGAGTAAATAATATAAATATTAAGATTTAAGTTAGGATTTGAATTTTAAGAGTTCCAAACCCCGAAATTAAAAAAATTAATGCATTTAAGATTAAGCACTCTTATATATCCATGATTAAAAATTAATGATTAAGGGGTTGAACATTAAATTTAATTTTAAAAATTAAGAAATAAATAGTTGAAAGAAATTAATCAATTAAAGGTTAATTCAAAAAGCCTTCAAACAATTCCTCAGAAAAGGCCCCTTTAATATTTGTAATAAGAACCTCTTCCGAAAGACCCTTCAAAGAATTAAAATTTTAGAGAGCCTTTAAAGATATATATAAATGAATTGAGGAAAATTACAAATTAAAAGTTAAAAATTACGGGATTTGGTAGATCCGAGGAATTTTCAAAGGGCTGCTTCAACAGATACAACTTAGGTATAATAGATAAAGTAATTTAAGTAATTTACGTAATCTAATTAAGGAGCAATTCAAAGAGCTTATCAAGTTGGGCAAGATTAAAGAAAAGGATAAGTAAGAAAATATATAAGCAAAAAGACAATAATTATAAAATTTATTTTTAAGAAGGTAAAAGGTAGCTTCAGTAATCTAATAATGTACTATCAAAAAATTATTATAAAATTATTAATATAGGATTAACAAAGACATAATAATATATTCCTGCCTAATTAACAAATAATCAATAAACAATTAACAGTCAAGCAAAATTTGCTCAGGGATATCCCACGCTCGGATACTTTACACACATACAGCAACACATAGGATTAACAAAGACATAATGGTATATTCCTGCCTAATTAACAAACAATCAATAAACAATTAACAGTCAAGTAAATTTACTCAGGGATATCCCACGCACGGATAATTTACACACATACAGCAAGATGAACAATACAGGTGACCTTGTGGGTACGATATCCATTGTGCGCATGCAGTCATCTGCATAGCTCCAGGCACAGTTGGTCTTGTTTAAAAGTTCCGAGTTCACGAATCAACTGGGATTCACTATCAGCTGTGTGGACTCTCTGGGAAATGTACCCGTGGATCAAATAGCTAGTGGTCGCAGGGTGTGGTTCGTTCGATCTTTTAGTTTCGGGGATTGCACGCGTTTGCGATAGATCAGCCTGCCGGTTCTAAATCCAAGGTCTCGCTGTATAGGATGTATTGGTGTACATGATATATTGGTAAAAAAAAGTCCAGTATGGACTTGACTGGGGTGGTATATTGCGTCTCTCGCTAATATCCCCTCCTCTCACGAACTCCAAGCACACACGCGACTGGTCAAATGCTAAGGGCTGTTCCCTCTTTGTTTGTTGTAGGGGTCGGTTCTAGCTTAGATGGCGGTCGTGTTATCCATATTCCGTCAGCCATGCATATTCAAGACAGATCAGGGTATATATTAGCGGGTATGGTCCAGCGTCTACGCTATCCAAAGGGTCTCTCTTGAGGTATTTTCAAATTCGCATGTCATCTCCCGGTTAATTCTGCGCATGCTTCGGTGAATCTCGTGCATGGAATCTTGAGGTATCATATTACACGGGGTGACTAGCAGAAAATATATATTCCATGTTATCGCGCACGCGCTGGCCTGTGGCTACGACCATGTCAAGTCTCGGGTAGTAGCAGACAGCAGGTAGGCCAGCAAGACACACCCTTGTTCAAGGGGCACAACCCCTAACTTATCGAGTGGTCAGACATCAAGGGAGTCAACTCTCCAAGCCCATTATGTCAACCGTGGTAATATACAAAAAAATCCCTATTAATAAAGTACTAACTCAAAAAAACACAAAAAAAAACACTATTAATAAAGAACTAACTCAAAATAAATGAATGGGGGAGAATGGGGTGGGACATCTATTTGGGCGGGGGTTTACTAGGGGCGGGGGGTGTTGATTGGTTATAGGCAGGGAGCGGCCACTATATTGGGTGTTCTGCTACTGTTTCCTTGGGAAAATTCCCGAATTTGTTGATATGCATCTCCGACGGCACCTCGCCAGACCAGTCAACGTGGGTCCAGGCACTCGCAATGTCCCACACCGCCGGCTTCAGCTGCCCCCAGCGCGCCCAGCAACAATGCTGCCACCAATCCCAAATTGGCAAGTGGGACACAGGGTCGACTGTTCCTCACCAGAGTCCCCATCGGCAATCGGGCATCAATGTGGGCGGGGTTACTCAAGAGCACTCTATTCGCCAGCCATGTGCGGGACAGCCATGTGCGGGACAGGGTGGGGTCAGAGTTAGGTGTCTGGTCTGAAGAAAAAGAAAGAGCTAAGTATAGTATGGGGGCAGAACGAGAAGATGTCTGACCTCCTGTTGAGCAAGTTGAGTCCTGAGAATACTATGGCATGAGATTCAGTTAGGCACAAGCTACAAAACCTGCTCAACGAGCTATATGGAGGAGCTTTAGTAAGGCATCTCCAGCTTAGTGTGTAGGGGGGTTTTGCTTGTTTTAAGTTATGTATGTGTCCCGCTAACGACGTGGTATTTTTAAGCTTCTCATTTCGGAAGCTATGCTGGTGGGCGTTGAATCTCGTATTGAAGTGGTTAGCGGTTGACCCCACATACGTCTTAGTATACGTGTCTGTGGTTACGTTACAAGCATATACTATGTTCCTAATAAGGCAGTGTCCAGCTAGTGGGTATTTGTCTTTCCGTCTGCAATTACACTTTCTAATAGGGTCATGCTCCTCAATCAGGTGTGCATGTCCCTCCAAACGGCCGCAGGGCTGCCTAGTGGGACCGGTTCTATTGCCTGTTATCCCCCTGGGTCTTGAACTCAGTGGGTCGGTCCCATGTTGTCGTGTGTACTGGCGTGGTTCACTATTTCTGATGGCCTTAAGTCCCTCTTTAATCTTACTCTTATTGGTCTTAGCTAGGTGGGAGGCCAGATTATGGGTTGTCGAGTACGATAATTTGATAGTATTCTTATTGATGACACTACATTACCTACTACCTGGGGGGAAGTTCCTATCTATTAAAGAGAAAAAAGATTTGAGGAGGTCTGTAGTAATATTAGAGTTGAAGGGCGGGTTAAAGAAGGTACTATCACGTCTTCTATTCCTTCCACTGCGTTTACCATACACCTTGCTATATATATATATATATATATATATATAGTATTAAGGAAACTATTTATGGTTATGTATACAGTAACACCTTTTATAGTTATATATATTTTAAACCCTAAACAGTGAAAGACAGTAATTTATTACTACCTTATTACCAGTAAGTTAATTAGTTCAATGTAATAACACCAGTTGTTCTAAAGTGCTTATATTCCATCTAACACCTTACCGCAATATAATCTTATATAAGTAGGACACACGTGCATGCCCCACGTGTAACTAACTACCTCTAACTATCCTCCTGCATCACCTTCATAGACTGCCAATGTTGTATTATTACTTTAATTTTGTTGTAATTTTCTTTTAATATGACTTTAATCTTTAAATGTAAACTGCCACGCTTAAATATTATAATGGATGTCAACCCACTGTGCATCAATTTATACATATGTTTCTGTATGTCTCTTGTGTTGAAAAGGAGGTCAAGTATGTAAACAATCATTAAAAAATTGCTTCGAAGACTCCAAACCTCGGTTTGGAAGAAACAATTATAAGCGAATAAATGATTTTAACAGAACTTTGATTCATGTAATTTCTATATATATATATATATATATATATATATATGTAGATAAATCTACCAAGAGTTTACGGTAGTGTCCAATCCGTATGAAGAACTCAATGTAATCCGGATATCATGGAAAGAAGAGATGCAATGAAAAATCACTTTCGGTGAAAGATAAACGGAATACAGAGTCAAGATAAAATATTAAAAAAATAATGAATAAAACAATGAAACAGTTCCTTATATTAAACCAAAAAAGTTCATTATTTAACGATCGTTTCTAGGATATATATGTGTTAGAATTGGCATGCATATTCAACAGATCTATGTACAAAATTATACAAAATTATACAAACTATCAAAATTAAATATACATACCAACACATATATATGCCGTCTTCAGAAATAATGAAATATATTTATTGATATACATACATATCACCACCCACAGAAGTTTATGCAATCTAAGATTGAAGAAAACACGATCTAAAGAAATATCGGTTAATTTACACCCACAAGTAAATTTAACACATATCTCTCTGTCTCACACACACACACTCTCTCTCTCTCTCTCTCTCTCTCTATATATATATATATATATAAATATATATATATATATATATATATATATATATATATATATATATATATATATATATATATATATATATATATATATATATATATATATATCCATATATATATATATGTATGTGTGTGTACATATATATACATATGTATGTGTGTGTGTGTACATATATATATATATAGATATATATATAAATATTGTTATATTTGGGGAGGGTCATATTTGCGTAATATTGCCAGAATTAATAACAGAACACACTCACTGTTTGGTTGGTTTTCGCTTCTCGCTGTCTTTTATATATATATATCTGCGATCTAACTTACTCTGTCCTCAATGTTGCCATTGACTGACCGGCGGTCAAAAATAATACAGATACAATATAGACAAACACATATATATATAGTTTACATAAATCTTTCGTTGCACATCTGCAACATCGTCAGTGGTGTTATATTCATTGTTCCTCCTGTTGTGTTGTATGTCTACGCCATTTTTTTTTGTTCAGTCTGTCTATATATTTATTTATTTATTTGCTTGTTTGTTTATCTTATTTTATTTTGTCTTCTTTGCGCATGCGTTTGCGTGTGTGTATAGTGTTATGTGTGATGTGTGACTAGTGTGTATAGTGTTGTGTCTGCTGGGTGACTAGTGTGTGTTTATGTGCTTGTGTATGTATTTATTTATCTTATTTTATTTAATTTAATTTACTTATTTATTTATACTTCTCTTAGGTCAGTGTTGTTTGTTTGGGTGTTGTTGTTGTTCCACTCATTCTTTCTGTTTAGCTTTGGTCTTCTAATTTCTATTTCACTGGCCTCTCTGATTTGCCTATCTGCTGGGTCATTCCTATGTTTAGATATTATTCTAATTTCTATGTTGTCTATGTTACCGTCATGATGTTGTCTAGCATGTTCGTATAGTACTGACCCGTTTTTTCGTCCTTTTAGTTCCCCCCAGTGTTGGTCTATCCTTTCACCTATGCTACGAGCTGTCTCACCTATGTATGTTGTTGTCGTGTTTCTGCAAGTACCCTCTGTACATCTTATGCTATAGACTACGTTTCTAGTTTTACAGTTTATCCGGGGGTTCACCTTACATATGATACATTTCCTATTGGTACAGTGGGTTTTCTTAAAAGGGTAGGTTTTGCTGATCAGGGATTTTATGGTGGTTCCTGGCTTTTCTACTACCTTTATTTTTAAGTGGGTCTTTCTCAGGGCCTTTCTACACTGGTTAGCTAATTTCCCTTCAGGGGTGGCGTCCACAAACATGACACTCTGATATCTCTGGTTGTCGTACCATGATGTGGCCTTCCCTATCTTATGTCTAGCCCTATCTAAGCTATTCCATGATTTGCTCCTGTATAGTGGGCAAATTCCTTTCATGTCCAGTTCTATGAGGGTCTTATACTTTTCCATGGCTCCTTCGTATACTCTGACTCTGTCTCTTTGGTTGTAGCCAGAGAACTGCATGCGGTTGATGAAGTGTTGGATGTGTCCTTCCATTTCTGTTGGGTCGCACATGCTGGACACATTCTTCATCACTCGTACCAAATCTGCGATCAGAATATTAAACTTAGCACTACTGGACATTGCTGAGTTTTTGAGTATCAGGTATTTGGAGGCCATGGGTTTAGCATAGTGTGAGTGGAGAATTTGGGCTCTCTCGTCTATAGTGTTAATCCAGAGTTCTGTGTCTAATACAGGTAGTCTATTGTTAGGGTGTTTGGAAGGGAAGTCTATAGTTACAGTTATACTCTGGTGTATGGAATTAGCTATCTGCTGGATGCTTTCCATCGTGCTACGTTCTAAATCAAACTTGTTAGTGCTCTCTAGTGGGGGTGTTCTTATAACTATATTGATATCGTCTACATAACGAGAGTACATGATGAGGTCTATGGAGCTTTCATTAAGGAGATCTTTAAGTCTCCTTTCCCACCATACCATGAAAAGGTTGGCAACATCGCCAGCTATGCTGACGCCGATGGCTGCTCCCTCATTTTGGGTGTAGATTTTCTCATTGAACTTAAATATGTGGCCCTTTAGGGTAGTTTTGATACTAGCCCCTATTGCATGTGCGACCATTTTTCTTACCTGATCAGTGTTTTGGGGGGTCTATACGGACCCCCCAAAACACTGATCAGGTAAGAAAAATGGTCGCACATGCAATAGGGGCTAGTATCAAAACTACCCTAAAGGGCCACATATTTAAGTTCAATGAGAAAATCTACACCCAAAATGAGGGAGCAGCCATCGGCGTCAGCATAGCTGGCGATGTTGCCAACCTTTTCATGGTATGGTGGGAAAGGAGACTTAAAGATCTCCTTAATGAAAGCTCCATAGACCTCATCATGTACTCTCGTTATGTAGACGATATCAATATAGTTATAAGAACACCCCCACTAGAGAGCACTAACAAGTTTGATTTAGAACGTAGCACGATGGAAAGCATCCAGCAGATAGCTAATTCCATACACCAGAGTATAACTGTAACTATAGACTTCCCTTCCAAACACCCTAACAATAGACTACCTGTATTAGACACAGAACTCTGGATTAACACTATAGACGAGAGAGCCCAAATTCTCCACTCACACTATGCTAAACCCATGGCCTCCAAATACCTGATACTCAAAAACTCAGCAATGTCCAGTAGTGCTAAGTTTAATATTCTGATCGCAGATTTGGTACGAGTGATGAAGAATGTGTCCAGCATGTGCGACCCAACAGAAATGGAAGGACACATCCAACACTTCATCAACCGCATGCAGTTCTCTGGCTACAACCAAAGAGACAGAGTCAGAGTATACGAAGGAGCCATGGAAAGGTATAAGACCCTCATAGAACTGGACATGAAAGGAATTTGCCCACTATACAGGAGCAAATCATGGAATAGCTTAGATAGGGCTAGACATAAGATAGGGAAGGCCACATCATGGTACGACAACCAGAGATATCAGAGTGTCATGTTTGTGGACGCCACCCCTGGAGGGAAATTAGCTAACCAGTGTAGAAAGGCCCTGAGAAAGACCCACTTAAAAATAAAGGTAGTAGAAAAGCCAGGAACCACCATAAAATCCCTGATCAGCAAAACCTACCCTTTTAAGAAAACCCACTGTACCAATAGGAAATGTATCATATGTAAGGTGAACCCCCGGATAAACTGTAAAACTAGAAACGTAGTCTATAGCATAAGATGTACAGAGGGTACTTGCAGAAACACGACAACAACATACATAGGTGAGACAGCTCGTAGCATAGGTGAAAGGACAGACCAACACTGGGGGGAACTAAAAGGACGAAAAAACGGGTCAGTACTATACGAACATGCTAGACAACATCATGACGGTAACATAGACAACATAGAAATTAGAATAATATCTAAACATAGGAATGACCCAGCAGATAGGCAAATCAGAGAGGCCAGTGAAATAGAAATTAGAAGACCAAAGCTAAACAGAAAGAATGAGTGGAACAACAACAACACCCAAACAAACAACACTGACCTAAGAGAAGTATAAATAAATAAGTAAATTAAATTAAATAAAATAAGATAAATAAATACATACACAAGCACATAAACACACACTAGTCACCCAGCAGACACAACACTATACACACTAGTCACACATCACACATAACACTATACACACACGCAAACGCATGCGCAAAGAAGACAAAATAAAATAAGATAAACAAACAAGCAAATAAATAAATAAATATATAGACAGACTGAACAAAAAAAAATGGCGTAGACATACAACACAACAGGAGGAACAATGAATATAACACCACTGACGATGTTGCAGATGTGCAACGAAAGATTTATGTAAACTATATATATATGTGTTTGTCTATATTGTATCTGTATTATTTTTGACCGCCGGTCAGTCAATGGCAACATTGAGGACCGAGTAAGTTTGATCGCAGATATATATATATAAAAGACAGCGAGAAGCGAAAACCAACCAAACAGTGAGTGTGTTCTGTTATTAATTCTGGCAATATTACGCAAATATGACCCTCCCCAAATATAACAATATCTGTTTCGACACACGATTTCATATAAAAAACCTCGCAAAACTAATTCATCGCCGCTATATATAAATATATATTTATATATATATATATATATATATATATATATATATATATATATATATATATATATATATATATATATATATATATATATATATATAGAGAGAGAGAGAGAGAGAGAGAGAGAGAGAGAGAGAAAAGTATAGAAATTGTTGTAGCGAGAATCTAACAGTATTCCATAACATATATATATGTGACTATAGCGTCAACATGGGAAAATAGTTAACATAAGATATGGGAAAAATAATTCAGACTCAATTCAAAAGGGATCAGGATATAGATTTATCCAATAGAATTTAGAGAAATCCAGGGAAAAATCAATAGGGCCTTAACTCATGATAAAACAAAGTCTAAAGTACTCAACCTTCAATTTGGGACAATTTCAATGCTCTGTATAGTCTTGAAAAGACTATTTCACGAAAACTTTCAGTGGGGATGGTCACGGGTGCATTTCGTTCATCAGCAGAGCTCAACATGGTAACCAAGGTCTCATTGGTAATATGCCAAAAAGGGAATTTAAAAGCAGGCTAGTTTAACATCATGCGTGATTATTAAAATAAACGCACATGTGGAAAAACAGGTCTGGTGACGTCAGAATGAGACAAATGTTTGTTTACATGAAACAACAGTCTAAAACATTCCGAAAGAAAACTCTACAAAAGGAGTTCAGCAAAAAGCAATATCATCGCGGTCTTTTTTCAAAAAAATACCGGGATTAGTCAAAAATAATTTAAGCACTCTAGGAAATAAATCCGAGTATATATATATATATATATATATATATATATATATATATAAATTATCGAGAATCGGAATCTCGGCCCACGAAATAACGAAACACAATCTTCGAAATGCATGGCAAAGGGCTCAATAGTTTGGATAAACCAGAGCTATAACTATCGTTTAAATACCAACACATAGAGACAATGCTTAAAATCATTCGCACAGCCGAAAAACTACCAGGAAAATTCGGATATACATATATATGTATATTTATATATATATATATATATATATATATATATATACAATATTAAATAAATGGAAAACTATATTTATAAAACCATATTTATTTCATTATATATATTTCGGGGATATCATATTAACAATATGCTATGCCTTCATCAGACAAAATACAATATAAACAGTTTTATAGATAAATAGATTCGACATACCGTAATAACACCGACTTCATTTGAAGAGGTTTACGCTGGCAGTGAAAAAATTTTATACAGAGAGAAAGAAAGAGAGAAAAAAAGAAAGAAAGACAAAACGAAGAAAAGGAAGAAAAAGAAGAAAAAGAAAAAGAAGAGATGCATGGAACAAAATAGAGAGATGGAAAGATAGATAAAGCGAAGAACTTCATGTAAAGAAACAGAAAGAGACATATATATATAGAGAGAGAGGAAATAGAGATAGATACATATATATATAGAAAATTAGGTAGTGGGAGGTCATTTTGAGTAAATGTATCAATGATACATTTATTTATTTATTTATTTATTTAGCTCAGGTATTAATGTAAGGGAGATATATAGAGAGAAAAAATATAGAGAGAGGAAAAAAATAGCGAGAGAAAATTTAAAAATAGCCAGACATATTCGAGGCGCAAAAACCCTATGTTTTAATGTATTAGTATTTATAAAACTTACACTATATTGTAAATATCAGTATTCCTGAATGAGACAAGTATCCATAATGTGTGAAAATTAATTATCTTATGTTTAGTTTTAAAAAATTCATATGTTTATGTGACAGCAACAAATATCCATGCGAATCCAACTGATTCACTCTGCAAACTCTAAGTTCACGGAAAACATTCTCAATGTGGTATAAAAATTTGAGCGTATTATTATTCCTGTCATTACTCTACAAGATTATCTATCAAGCAGAAATAGAGAGCAGATTTCAATATACTAATAAAAATATATATTATAAACAAAACTAAAAATAAAAAGATAAAAAGATAACAATAATAATAATAAGTAAAAATATAGAATAGAAAACTAAAAAAATATTACGAAAGAATATTACATAATAAAAATATTACATATTAAAAATACTACGTATTAAAAAATATTACGTATTAAAAATTTACATATTAAAGATATTAAAAATAAAATAAAAAATAATAAATAAAATAAAAAATAAAAAATAAAGAATAAAAAATATTATAGAATACTACAATAATAAAACATAAGAATAAAAATAAAAATAAAAATAAAAATAAAAATAAATAAAAATAAAAATAAACCACAAAGAACAACCCTTCAAAGTTAATTGACAATATATTGCCAAGTTCATTACAAGACAAAGCCAAAAATTATCTATCAAATCACATCTAGCAAAGATCATTTCAAAAAGATTATGATGTCCAATTAGCTCTACATATGTTCTTATATTTAATATAGAAGTTTATCTAGTGTAAGGTTAATTCAAAAAATTTGGAGCATCAGCTTTTAGGGTAGCTTACTTTTTCATGAGGAATGTTTAGATAAAAATAAAATTAAAATAAACAATAAAAAAGAGTAAAAAGAGGAATCAAAGATTTAGGAATCAAAAAATGTATCGGCTATTTTCCCATATAAATATAAATCAAACTAAATATACTACATTTTAAATTTAAATTTATATTTAAACGTTGAGTTTAATCTATGTTTGCAACAACTGAATAAATTTGTCCGTAGGTTAAGGGAATTTTTAGATTTTAGTATAAAGAATATCTCTTCTGCGCAGAGGTCACATGTCTCAGAGGATGAATTAAAAGGAATCCCTCTTGAGACTATATTCCAAGCCGTCGAATATCTAACGTTATCTAGCTTAAGTTGCCAGAGTACGCCTGATAGTGCCGTTGAAGATTTTTTACTTGGATCTGTGAAAGAATTCTTGTGGTTATTATAGCGAAGTTTAAATTCCGTCGATGTGGAACCGACGTAGTTAAAAGAATTAGAGTCAGTATTAACATTACAATTGTATACTATATTTTTAACTAAGCAGTTGTTATTTAACGGACATTTAGATCTATCTCTACAGTTACATTTGTTAACTTGTATATTATTTATGCTATTATCAGTAGGTTTTAAGTTCCTATTATTTATTCTATTAATATTTTGCGCTAAATTTTTGGTGGATGAGTAGGTTAATTTATGCCTATTGAAAATTGAGTGATACCTATGTGTTCTAGGGAAGCGATTATCAAGAGCTTTGAAAAATAATTTAGCGATGTGGGTTTTAATGTTTAGTGAGAAAGGGGGGGGGGGGGGCAAACCAAATTATGTTCCTAGTTCTATTTCTTTTTTGTCCTTTGGAATTATTGTAATGCTTTCTATTATAGTTGTTAATGTTGTTGCCGTAATTAAAAAAGTTGTTACTTTGTTTAGTTTGTCTATCATTATCTATGTACACAATCTTATCAGCATATCCTGCCCTAGCTAGTGCTTCATTATAGTATTGGGCCTTTTCGTCGAAAATCTTTCTATTCGACGAGATCCTAGAGATACGTTTTTGGACTGAGTTTACTATAGTGTTTTTGACAGATCTGGGGTGGTTAGAGTTAAAGTTGACATAGTTTAAGTTTTCATTCAACTTGTGAAAAGGATAGTGGAGACATGTGTTGAGATTTAATGTTATATCTAGGAAATTGACTATTCTATGGTTGTTCTCAATTTCTATTTTAAGGTTAAAGTAATTAAAAAATTTTGTAATTTGTTTACATTTTCTATTTAGTTCAGGGTTATTATTATTAATAAATAAAATCATGTCATCCCTATATAAACCTCCGGTAGTACCAGGTATTTTCCTATGTAGCGAATTGATTAAAAATAAGCCCACAAGGTCAGTTACCTGAGCTGAGTCGGAAGATCCCATAGTTATGTCAAAATTGCTATCTCTATCTGCTCTGGTCCATAATTTGTCATTAAATTCTATCAAAGTTTTCCTAGCCGATAATATAATATGCATTTCTTTGCTAGTTAGGTCAGTATGTTTGAATGCGTAATTTAGTGCCTTATTTAGTAGACTAGGGGTAATAGAAGAATAATAGTTAGCTATATCAAGTTGAATAAACCTATTATTATTGTTATATTTAATTTGCCTAAACCACTCAACAACCTCTCCAGTTCCCTTCCACAAGCTCAGGTTAGATACACAATCCAAGTTCTTAATTTGCTGTATCACCCTGTCAAGAATATTTTTGCTTAATTTGCCCAGGTCCGATTTTGAAGGTGCGATCAATCTAACTGGCAGGTCATTTTCAAAATTCCTCTTGTGGTCCTTCATATTGATCTTCGGTTTCCTGGGCACGAAAGGTTGTGTTCTGTTCTCAATTTCCAACTCGTGCATTATACAAGATGCTTCGACATTCATTTTCTCAAGTTCGGCCTTATCTGCTACCTTGTAATTTTTCCTCAGCTCTTTCAGTATGAGGCCATTATATATGTCTTTCCGCACTCCATAGAGGTTGTTGGTCTTGTCAGATTTCATCAAGATCTTCTCAGTTTTCTCTAAGCTCTCAATGTTATCCTTAATGCCTTTCAGATATTCCTGGCCTTTAAAGTTTCTCTTGAATTTGACCCCTTGTATGATAGAAATTATATCGTTTTCAAAGTCAGATAAAAGTTTGTTAGGGGGTGGATTTCTTTTAGATTTGAAAACTTTGTTTAAGTCCGAGACATTTTCGTCTGCATTAGATTTATCAAAGTGGAATGCACGCCACCTGATTCTCCTTATAAAAGAGTCAGATTTATCTATTAATTGTTTTACAAAGTCTTTGTTTCTAGGTAGAGGTATGTCTTTTAGAGAGGAAGTAATCTTAAAGAATTCCATTTTTCCAGTTATAATATAAAGCGCTCAACAGTATTGGAGCAAGATACATGTAAAGTTATATTTAAAATTGTTGGGTTACAACTAGTAAATATTTATAACTGATATAAAAGCACTCGACAAATATTTGGCGTATATTTACATATGAATTTTTTAAAACTAAACATAAGATAATTAATTTTCACACATTATGGATACTTGTCACATTCAGGAATACTGATATTTACAATATAGTGTAAGTTTTATAAATACTAATACATTAAAACATAGGGTTTTTGCGCCTCGAATATGTCTGGCTATTTTTAAATTTTCTCTCGCTATTTTTTTCCTCTCTCTATATTTTTTCTCTCTATATATCTCCCTTACATTAATACCTGAGCTAAATAAATAAATAAATAAATAAATGTATCATTGATACATTTACTCAAAATGACCTCCCACTACCTAATTTTCTATATATATATGTATCTATCTCTATTTCCTCTCTCTCTATATATATATGTCTCTTTCTGTTTCTTTACATGAAGTTCTTCGCTTTATCTATCTTTCCATCTCTCTATTTTGTTCCATGCATCTCTTCTTTTTCTTTTTCTTCTTTTTCTTCTTTTTCTTCCTTTTCTTCGTTCTGTCTTTCTTTCTTTTTTTCTCTCTTTCTTTCTCTCTGTATAAACTTTTTTCACTGCCAGCGTAAACCTCTTCAAATGAAGTCGGTGTTATTACGGTATGTCGAATCTATTTATCTATAAAACTGTTTATATTGTATTTTGTCTGATGAAGGCATAGCATATTGTTAATATGATATCCCCGAAATATATATAATGAAATAAATATGGTTTTATAAATATAGTTTTCCATTTATTTAATATTGTAAATATACTCCAAATATTTGTCGAGTGCTTTTATATCAGTTATAAATATTTACTAGTTGTAACCCAATAATTTTAAATATAACTTTATATATATATATATATATATATATATATATATATATATATATATATACACACACATATACACACATATATACACATGTGTGAAAGTGTGTGTGAGTGTGCATGTACACGGAAATACTGGCACATATCTAGGTGTGTTTGTGTTTGTTACGTTGCACGTGTTTATGTATGTCGAAAATGCACCTGCAGACAATTCACGGTAAATGGAAATAGAAAAAAATTCTAAAAGAAAGTAAAATTGACGATGAAGATAATAAATAATGAAATCTACTACGAACTAGATAAGGAAAACTCTGCGAATAAACACAATGTATATCAATGCGTTTTTATCTCTTCTTTCCTAACTGCCTCATAGTAGGATGCATGAATAAACATTACTCAATCTTTCATTTATCTCAGCATCTAATTCGAACCATGTATCTTTCTTAATTATGTTTTCTTCAGAAAATATAAACTTACACGGAAAGCAAATATAATACTAACATATTTCCTTTTTAACATATGTTCTTTAATTCATTGGTTTTTTTTTTGGTTTTTTTTTTGTACATTGATATAATAAACGACATTGTTTATTAAAAAATGTAAATTATCTATATATATATATTATTATTAGGACAATGGGAATGATTAGTTAATATCTGTATACAACAACTACAACGGTACGCGATGGGGTCCACCCACAGCCTCGGCGGACAGAATGGAGAAGGCGTTTCCCCGGAGGACGGCAAGGGAGACGCGCTGGAAAAGCCACTCCAACTCGCGGGGCTCACACCTGCGGCTGGCCAGCTCAGCGCCTATGGTGGTGAGTAAGGTGGTAGCCCTGGGACCGAGGACATCAGAAGTCTCCACTGCCATGGGTACGACCGCAAACTTGTAGGAGAACGACCGGTATTTGAGAAGTTTGGCCACCTCAGCCCGACGTGCAGCAGAACCTGGGTTAGTCGCAGACTACATCAGGTTGCGGTTGCAGAAAGTCTCGGTGCAAGTGGCGTCCCAGACAAGTGGTTTGCCACCGCGGAACAGGAAGAGGCTCAGGCCATCTGGCCTGTTGCCGTCCCTTCGATCCAGCCTCACCAGCTCGAGCTGGGAAGGGAAGCATGCAGCGTCCAAGCCATGCATAATGTCCTCGTTGAGGGCAGCATGGCGTGGAATACGGTCGGCACTGTGGCCGAAAGAATCCACGGTGGAACGGCAGCGACAACGGTGTTTCTGGCAGATCCGGAGGCCCAGCCTCAGGGAAACGCCGGTGCGCAGGCTATGGTTGTCTAGATGCGTGTCATTGGAGAAGGAGGGCAGGGCATGGAGCCAGGCCCCACTGTGGGGTTTGGCCGCACGAAAACAAGCAAGGGGGTGCTCGTCGAGCTGGCGGGTGAGCCTGTCAGAGGCCAGGCTGCATTGGATGTCATCCCAAGTGCGTTGGGGGGACATGACGTCAATAGGAGAAGAAGGAGGAGTGACGTCTACTGGGATAAGTACTCACAGGCGGTCCCACGTCTCACAGGCGCCCTTACGTTCTCTGAACACAGAGAATTATGTTGTGTTTTGAAGAACCTTGCTGACGAGAACGCGGCACGAGCTTACCAACGAAGGATACGCCGGCAAAGCTAGTGATATCGGGTACCGGAGGCCAAGGCTGCCATACCTGACCGGTAAAGTGGCCTGTTGCCACGCTATGTCGTCAAACTTGACGTTGCATATCCCATCGGCTGCAAGTATGCAAGTATCGAGGTCAGCAAGGAGAGGTGTCTGGGTGTAGCATAGAGTGCTGTGGAGTGTATAGAGGAGCTTCGGCATGTCGAAGCAGTTCCGCAGCAGAAAGTGAGCTGGGTGGCCGTCGATCAAGCCCAGTTGGCTCGGGAGACTCTTGAGCTGTTGGAGCCTGAACCTGATGGTGGAGCGGATGGCTGGTGGGCGGGTCGGTGACCCGAGGATGGGGCTCACCTGAACCTGGCGGGGATGCACCGCACGTCCAAGACGGAGGCTGGAAAGCTCGTAGCATTGAGGCTGACGTTCACCACCTCCACTTGGCCTATTTGACCTGGAGGCTGATTCCTGCCAGGGCAGGAACCACCCATTGAAGCTCATGGCAGACCGTCCGTACGGGCCCGCCCAACGTAGCATCATCCAGATACCAAACGATAAGAGGAGCCGTGATAATCCGGGCGATGTGGTCAATACCAAGGGCTAACAGGAGGGTTCCCAGATGGTTGGCCTGTTGGACCCCAGTAGCCGAGGGTATGACCGTATCAGCACCAAGGAGCATGTTCGGGGCTCCCTATGACAGGTAGGCCAGCGGGTAGGCAGCGGAGGCTCGGCTGAGGCAGGTCTCGTGTAGATGATCCCGGCGTAAAAAGTTGAAGGCATTCCTCATGTCAAGCTTGACAATGAGGTGCCTGGAGTCCCTGGATGCCGGTTCCGATGTGCAGCTGTTGAAGAACTGCGTGGTTGGATGAGCGGCCCCCTCGCATCCACCGGACATACCGACACCCAGTTGCAGCGGACTAAACTCCTCACCCAGGTCGTCTGTTACGGATTTGCAGATCACCTTGGCAGCCAGCCTCCGGAAGACATTGCCCGAAGCAATGGGGCGTATTCCACCCTCTTTCTTCCTGAGAGCGGTAAGTCTGGCCGAAAAAAAGTGGCTCCAGCGTAAGGGTCCAGGGCCCCATGGATGAGCCTGTTGATGAGCGCCACAATTGCACTCAGAAGGCGGCGGCCGGCCTCTGCGGAGAGGGGGGATGTCAACTCCTTGAGGTGGCCTGGTCGGACATCATCAACACCTCCGCAGCTGCTAGCTGCGAAGGACCTGATGGCGGACATGATGTCTGCATCAGTAGCCACAAGGAGCACATGGGGGTCGCGTGGGGTATGGGTCTCAGATCAGTGGGTGGCTCAGGTTGTTTGAGCCGCAGAGCAGCCAGGACCTGCTCGGTGGGTGGGAGGACAGTGTCCTCTGAGACAACAACACTGACTGCTGCCGAGACATCACCCATGATAAGCTTGGCGTTTACCTGGTCACGCAAACGCTTGGCGCTGGCCTCGGGGGTGGAAGATAGAGGGTATCTGAGGGTGGGACGTGTGGCGTCCCTGGGCACGCTTGGAATGGGCGCTCGCCCAAAGGACGAGATATTGGCCTTGACGAAGGCTGCTGTTGACCGACCACCCCTGTCAGCGCCAGACCTGGGGAGGCCGAAGGCTAGTGGGGCGAAAGAGAACAGCCGCTCCCAGTCACGAGCAAGATTGGATTCCAGGGCGCTCTCAAACAAGGAAGTGAGGGCATCGGCTACCAGCAATAAAAAAAAAATGCATAGCAATAGACAAACTACCTGGTTCTCTCCTCCCTTCTCACTCAACGTTAAAACCCTTTATGCAAAACATTTCTAGCCCTCTTAGATAGACACTTTCCCATAGGTCATATATGCCGCTCCATCTTTAACCGACACAAAGTAAAACTAGGATACTCCTGCGCTAAGAACATTAAGGCCCACATCACCAACAGCCCTAAGAGCAACACCCCATCAGGGTGCTCCTGCCGTAAGCCCGAAGCTTGTTCCCTTCAACAGCAATGCAACACATCCGCTGTAGTTTATGAAGCTGTGGTGACTTCCAACCGACTAAATCGACCACAGGAGGTCAAATCCTATGTGGGTATGGCGGAGGGCCGATTTAAGGAACCCTTCCTGAAGGACCAGTCGACCTTTAGGTATCCGGACAGACGTTCCTCCACGAAACTCGCGAGCCACGAATGGTCCCTCAAGGACTCAAGTATAGACTACGCCATTCAATGGGAAGCCATCACTAAGTCCAAGCCATACGCAAGTGGCAATCCGTCGTGTAGACTATGTATTGATGAACGAATAAATATTCTAAGATATTACACAATAGTGATTGCCTAAACGCGAGAAATGAATTCTTCACACGTTGTCCACAGGTCTGAAAACATCTCGTATATAACTACAAAGCTCCGGATTGAATTACAACAACATGCTAATTTTCTTATCAACAAGAAACTTTTCGGTGGGATCAGTCATGGTTGGAGTCGTTCCTCAGTAGAGCTCAACACGATAACCAAAATCACTGCCAAAATATGCCAGAAAGGGAATTTAAAAGCAGGCTAGTTCACCTCGTGCGAATTATGAAAATAAACACACATGGAGAAACATGGCTGGTGACGTCAGAATGAGACGAAGGTCTGTTTACAAGAAATAGCAGTCAAAAACATTCCGAAAAACTCTACAAAATGTAAGGAGTTCAGCAAAATAGCAATATTATCGCGGTTTTTAAAAAGAAAAGACCAGGATTAGTCACATATAATTTCACGCAATCTAGGAAAAATTCCGAGTATGAATATAAATGAAAATAGAGAAATTAATGTGAGCTAAAGCCAAGAGTAGTTCATAATATATAAGTGACTATAACGTCAAAATGGAAAATAATTAACGTAATATATGGGAAAATAATTCAAACTCAATTTAAAAAATCCAGACAGAGATTTTATCCAAATTAAGACAAATAAAGAAAAATAACAGCCTATATTGGACAAGACGCCTTGTAACAATTAGACAGTATTGGAGACTGTTCCGCAACATCTTATTAAGTGAAGTTCTCATGTTTCTCTGCTCCTCAGTAGTTGTTGTGAAATTAGTGATCCTTTCACTTCTAATAATATTAGAGAATCAATTGTGTGCGATATGAAATATCGCACATATCACTCGGAACTCAGCTTTTCTTGAAATTCCCTGCCGCTAAAAATAGTAGCCTGGTTGACAGGACATAACTAATTAGCCCTACATGATGGAGCCGACAAATATATATTGAGTTAAGAACTCAGAGTAGTCTCTTACAATTAAATAGCTCTAAGAAAAAAGCTTTTCCGAGCCGTCCAATATAATTTAATAAACAAGAGAGATGAACACTTATATAAACATACATGTGTTCGAATCGTAAGGGCCACATTTTCTAGGGTGAAGAAATATTAACTACTGCAATATGGTTTGTTATCCTTAACTTTAAATATTAAATTAAGAAAAATAAAGAAAAATAACAGACCTATATTGGTCAAAACGCCTGGTAAAAACTATGCAGTATTGGAGACTGTTTTCGCAACATCTTATCAAGTGAAGTTCTCACGTTTCTCTGCTCCTCAGTAGTTGTTGAGAAATTAGTGATCCTTTCACTTCTAGAAATATTAGAGAATGAATTATGTGCTATATGAAATATCGCACGTGTCATTCGGAACCCAGCTTGTCTTGAAATACCCTGCCGCTAAAATTAGCAGCCTGGCCGACAAGACATTAAAAATTAGCTCTACATGATGGAGCCGACAAATATATATTGAGTTAAGAACTTAGACTAGTCTCTTACAATTAAATAGCTCTAAGAAAAAAGCTTTTCTGAGCCGTACAATATAATTGAATACACAAGAGAGATGAACACTTATATAAACATACATGAGTTGGAATCGTAAGGACCAGATTTGCTAGGGTGAAAAAATACTAACTACAGCAATATTGTTTGTTATCCTTAACTTTAAATATTAAATTAAGAAAAATTAAGAAAAATAACAGACCTATATTGGTCAAAACGCCTGGTAACAACTAGATAGTATTGGAGATGTTTCACAATATTTTATTAAGTGAAGTTCTCACCTTTCTCTGCTCCTCAATAGTTGTTGAGAAATTAGTGATCCTTTTACTTCTAAAAATATTAGAAAATGAATTGTGAGCGATATGAAATATCGCACGTGTCATTCGGAACCCAGCTTCTCTCGAAATTCCTTGCCGCTAAAAATAGCAGCCTGGCTGACAGGACATTAAAAATTAGGTCTACATTTGGCCATTAAATGCCTTAAGACTATATATGGCTGATATGAGTTCATGTAGATATAATTAACCCGTCATAAGTTCGTTGTAAGGCTTATTTGTATATGCTTTTATGTATAAATTAAAAGGGAAAACATTGAATCGTTACAATTATCAAGATTTGAGGTTTTTCATTTAGTTCTCTGTTGTGATATAGTTTGCTTATGACTTCATTTCTTAATTTAACATGCCTCCAATTCTCTTTTGGCATGTGGTGATTATGTGAGCTGGAGTTTCTACAAGGCAGATTATGTGAACTGTAGTTTATACGTCATGTGAGCCTGTAGACTGAAAGCAGCTCACAGAAGGTAACGGTAAAGACGAACGCTGTAATAAATCTTGTTTAAATTCTCCATAACGGTGCTTAAACATAAGATCTGGCAGTACATACAGGCCTTGTTAAAAGGAAAACATACATATTCAAAGTTAAAAACATCCCTTACTCTATCGATTGGTTTATTCTAGATCATTCGAGGGAATACCAAAGGGGCACAAATAATTGTTCTTTGTGTACCACTGAAAAATTTAGAATTCTACAAAACTTAAAGCCACTTCAACTTGCCTGACCTCCCAGACCTAGATCTTCATATGTTGTCCTCACCTGAAATCACATCTGCTCTGTAACTGGATTGACATTCCTACGATGACTCTACCACCTTGAACATCTCTGCTCTTTGCGCCTTACACCCACTAATAAAATTATTACTCTCTGAACTCACTTTCTGTACACTTATATTCTTTTTCTCCCTTATCTCACCTTATATTTAAACTTTTTCCTATGTTATTTATTTTCCTTATTCCGCCCTACATTCTACCGTCCCCTTTACATACCCACCTTTTTTATTTATAGATATTTATTTATGTGTGTATGTATGTGTTGTGTATATGTGTATATATGTATATATATATATGTATATATATATATATGAGTATATTATTATATATATCTGTATGTATATGTATATATATATATATATATATATATATATATATATATATATATATGTGTGTGTGTGTATTTTTATTAAGCTGGTGACGTAACTTTTTGTATATATATGTGCGTGAGTATATTAGTGTGTGCGTGTGTATATGTGTATTTTTATTTATATATATATATTTATATATATATATATATATATATATATATATATATATATATATATATATATATATATATATATATACATATATGTATGGTTGTATCTGTGTGTGTGTGTGTATATATATATATTAATAAGAGGAATTCCAACTTTGTCTGATTTACTCGTTTTATTTACGATCCTTTAAAATTTATAATGCTATTATAATGAAATAGTATGATATAATATTAAATTCTAAGTGTTAATTGAACACGTACTTTCATGCTTTCGCAATCTTCAGGTTCATAATATGTGGTGACAGTCAGTTGACAATTGCAAACTTGACTCTCACCACATATTATGAAGGTGAAGATTGCGAAAGCATGAAAGTACTTGTTCAATTAACACTTAGAATTTAATATTCTATCATACTATTTCATTATAATAGCATTATAAATTTTAAAGGATCGTAAATAAAACGAGTAAATCAGACAAAGTTGGAATTCCTCTTATTAATATAATATTCTATACACAATCATACACACACGTGTATATTTATCTATCTCTCTCTCTATATATGTATATATATACATATATATATATATAGATATATTTTTCATTCTTATTTTTATTTTTTTATTTTTGCGCAGCCAATCTTACAATTTTATATTTGTACTTACTTATCCACAAGTTTTTTACACCCTGTATCAATGTGGCTGAACGCCTTAATGTGTGTATACTTTCTATATATGTACATGAGCGACTACGTATGTGCGCGCGCGTGCGTGTATATATATATATATATATATATATATATATATATATATGTATGCGTATGTGTATGTCTTTATATCCGTGTTTTTACATTTAGGTTTTATGTTTTGTTCCTTTTTTCTTCTCCACCCCTTTTTTTACTTACTCATTTTTATGCGTGTGCATGCAAACAGGTCAATATGCGTAAGTGTAAGTATGTGTGTGTGTGTGTGTACATATCGAACGTATGGATGTGTAAGTGTGCGTGTATATATAAGCATGTATATTTTTGCGTTTCTTTTGTGAGATATACGTGTGTGTGTATGTATGTACCTTTTTTGTCTTCTTTTCTTTAATTTTTTCTTTCTAAATTATTGTTCCATTTTTATAAATATATCGAGATAAATACTTTCCTTTAATTATTACACTCCCTTACCTCTTTTACTTCCGCATCTAAGTGTACGTGTGTGTAGTTGTGTTTACGCGCGTGCCTGCATATTCTTATGATGTATCTATTCTGTCTGTAGATTACAGACATACAGATACATTTGCCCTAAATTATATATTTACACACACTTTTTCACTATACGTATACATATGTGCATACACATATATGCAGATCTGTGAGCGTATATACATACATATACACACACCTAACTATATTTCTTGAAAGATTATTATATATTTGATATTCTAATTCATTTGTCTATATCTTTTTTGTTTTTTTGCTTTTCTTGATGAGACTTTCCAAGTATTTACCCATGTTTTATATTGCCTCGTCTGACGAACGAATGAAGACGTTTCTTTCGTATTCGCCTCATTCGGGAAACCTCTGGTAATGAGGTAATTATATTGTATTGATTTTTATACATTAAATTTTGCTCTGATACTTACATAGAGCACTCTTTACTTCTATGACCTTTTCTGTTTTCAACGGAAATTTCAATACCTATATATATATATATATATATATAGAAAGGATAAAAAGGACGATTGATTATTCCTTCATTGCATTTATTGATAAGTGACGCGCGTTTCGCCACTGATCAGCTCAAGGTTCGATCTATATCGATCCTACCCGACTCAAAAATCGCAGCTCGACGGACCCTCTTAAAATGCTATAAGAAAATGAAATACATGCTATGTGGTAAAGTCAGAGTTTCAAGAGTTTGACAAGATGAGATGTTTTGATTGGTGAGAAGGATGAAGGCGATGTACTGGCCTGTAGTGTATATGGGGGTGGGGGTGATGGTGAGATGTTGGTGACGGTCTGTGGCTGAGGTGGGCTGTGGTGTGGTGGTGGTGGATTGGTCTTGGCGTGTAGAGTATGTGGGGGTGGATGTGATGATATGGTGGTGGTTAAGGTTATTTAGTGGGATGGGCTGGGTATGAGGTTAGTGGATTGTCAGTAGACGAGTTGACGTGTGGGTGGGGGTGTGGTAGTGGTGCCTTTGTCTATGGTAGCGGCGTGTGTGGTGGTGTGGTGGATGTAGTGGTGGCGTCAGGTCCTTACATACATACATAGACGCTCTTCGTCTGTCAGATACCTTGTATATACGTATACGTACACACATATATGTTTATATGTGCACATATATTGTTGTATAAACACACACAACATAAAACACATACGCACATCCTTGCCCACACATATCGGCATACGCTCACACACATCCATAAGTATATGTACACACATGTATGTGCATGCGCGCATGCGGACACGAATATGGAGAGTGGGGGAGTATCGGTGGGGGTGGCCAACGATAGAGATGGAGGAAGGTGAGAGGCGATGTAGAAGGTGTTTTACATATATACATACACATACATAAAAATGGGTATGGGCACATGGACTCACACTCATGTATGCAAGATATACACATACACACTCGCACACACCTATTCTCACACATATATATATACATAAATATATATTTACACACACATGTACCGACAACACACACATACACGCACATATACACATACATGCACATATATGAGCTCACCTACACATACAGTCAGATTTACCCATATACATATATGTAGACGTATACATACACACACATACATACACATACATATATACACACACATACACATATGCATACACATACACATATATATATATACAGATATATATATATATATACACACACATAGACATATGTATACACATCTGTTCACATACACACACACAAAAATACAGATACATTTGCGTACACGCACGCACACTTAAAACGCCCGTATGAGTAAAATACTTACACATAGACACACACACTATTGTTGGTTGGGGAGTGGAGGTATGTTTTGTCGGTGTTGATGAGGTATGGAGTTGTGTTTTGTGGTGGTGGTGGTGGAGTTGTGAGGGACAAAAATATATATACCGGATCGAATACCGGTTAAAAGTTGACATAGGGAACGCGGGGGAAAAGCATTTATGGACGTTCGGCGATGTGTGTTGTGGACATGGTGATGTTGGTGGTGCTGGGGTGATATGTTCGGCAAGATGATTACATGATCAGAGGTTACGGTGTTATATGGTAGGCAGACGGGGGTGGGGTGTATATAATACACTCGATTTGGGAGCGAGGGATGATAGGTGTTGATGATGTAACGATAATGATTGTTGAAGTATGTGGATGTATTTAGTGGTGGCGGTGGTTGTGTGTGCGTGCGACAGTAGTGTTACAGGGTGGAATTTAGCGTGGGGTTGCAGGTTAGGGTAGATAGAGGGGACATGGGGGGATGAGGTTGTAGGCGTGTATGGTATGCACATGACGATGTGTGGCGTGGTGGTGGTGGTGGCGATGGTGTGATATGATCGACATTGTATTTACAAGGTCCCTTGTCATTGTGGATTGCAAGGTAGAACGTATCATATGGTACCGATTTAATACGATGTTGCAACTATGAGGTGTGTATGGAAATGTGAATTTTGGTGGTGGTGATGTGTGCGGCATGATATACATATGGCGGCTTAGAGATGGTAACATGGAGTACAATACAATAAGTTCATTGAGGTGGGCGATGTTGAGACGGGGTATAGGTGGTTATTAATATGGTGTGTCATGGTTAGTGTGGTTTTTGGTGTGGGTTATGTATGCGGATGATATACAAAATACGGGCTTACATATGGTTAAATTCAATGAAATGAAATAAGATAAAGTGAAGTTAGATTAGAATTAAAGTTCGTTGAGATGGGCGATGGTGATACGGGGCAGGTGTGGTTATTATTATGGTGGGTCATGGTTAGTGCGTGCCTTCCCGCGAAAGTTTGTGCAGAAAAGGTGTGCATCCTAGTGTGTCTGTAATTGACAATTGTGTCCGACCTATAGTTTATGGCGGAATCAAGTTTAATTATTTCCGCCGCCGCCTCAGCTAGGCACAATCTGCACTTGTTTCTGTCACTGGGGATGCATGCCACGCGTCTTTTTACTGACCACGAGATCCGGGGTTCAATATTCCTGTCCTTGAGGTCCCAGATCAGATTGGCCAGTTTTGTTTGGGGTCGTTTCGATCTATGTTTGAAGGAGCTTCTGTGCTTATACCAGCGCTCCTTAAACGTAGTGGATGTCGCACCTATATATGAGTACTCCTTGTTGCCGGCAGTGACATCGCACCGGTAAACAATATTCTTAACGAGGCACTCCCCGTTTAGTGGGCATTCGTCTCGTTTTTTGCAGTTGCATTTGGGAGTAACCGGTGCGGTGCAACGTTGGCGGTTGGTGTGGTGTGTGTGTTGTTGTGTTGTGTTGTGTGTGTGGTTTCGTTCTGGGTTGTGGTGGTGGTTTGTTGGGGGAAACTTAGCCTATGGTCTGGTACAAAGGAGGTAATAGACTGGTTTTGTGCCATTGAAACTAAGTCGAATGTTCGATTAGTCCAATTGGACATTACGACCTACTACGCATCTATATCCCCAATCATCCTTAACAAGGCACTGATCTCAGCCATGAACAGATCAAGCCTCACTAGAAGAGAAGTTGACATAATAATAACAGCTAGGAAAACTTTACTAGAATTCGACGGTAGACTTTGGGAACGACAGAATAGACCAGATAACTTCGACATCACCATGGGATCGACTGACTCGGCACAGGTTACAGATGTAGTAGGTGTATACCTCCTAAACATATTAACGGACGAGATCCCCTCCTTGGGCGGTGGTTTATACCGGGATGATGCCCTACTAATGACCCGTGGACTCAATAACAGCCAACTAAATAGAATACACAAACGACTTAGGTACATCTTTAAGACCCAAGGCTTAGCAGTAGAAATTGAACCCAACAATAGGACAGTTAACTTCTTAGACGTCACCCTAGAATTAGAGTCAGGCCTCTACCGTCCATACCGCAAACCTAATGAAACTCTTAGATACGTCAATAGACACACCAACCACCCTAAGAGCATAATTAAAAGTTAAAAGTGTCTCCAACAGAGTGTCCACACTGTCGGCCAACAAAAACATCTTCAAGCAGCACGCGGAATACTATGACTCCGCACTTATAAACGCTGGTTATACTGAGAAGATTTCTTACATCAACCCTAATACAACCGCAACACAGCTAAACATAACAGGACCCTTAGAAACGAACTTAGAAGAAACCTCCACACATAGGACACACAATAACGTTAGACGCCCCCTAGCCGGCAGCGTAGACAGCACCACACATAACTGTCTAGGAGATAAAGCCATACTCTCCAGCCCCAATAACAACTCCGACTATCGCACACGTTTGCGTACCAATAGAGACAAGGAACATAACGCCAATAGATTAACTGGAACCTATTTGAAACAGACGCCTGACCAAAACACACACAAACTCACTAAACAACGCATAAACCGAAGTAGACCTGTCCCGTGGTATAACCCCCCCTATTCTATACACGTCGCCACTAACATACCGGGAACCTTTTTCAGGGTTCTCGAACAATCTTTTCCACACACACACAAATACCACAAGCTCTTCAATAAACACAGTAACATTCTCTTTCTCCACAGCACCAAACCTAGGCCACACAATAGCACACAATAATAGGGCAAAAAATACGAAAACACATGGTTTCCTCCCAACAAACCACCACCACAACCCAGAAGGAAACCACACACACAACACAACACAACAACACACACACCACACCAACACTGCATGACACCAACCGCCAAGGTAGCACCGCACCCGTTACTCCCAAATGCAACTGCAAAAAACGAGACGAATGCCCACTAAACGGGGAGTGCCTCGTTAAGAATATTGTTTACCGGTGCGATGTCACTGCCGGCAATAAGGAGTACTCATATATAGGTGCGACATCCACTGCGTTTAAGGAGCGCTGGTATAACCACAGAAGCTCCTTCAAACATAGATCGAAACGACCCCACAACAAAACTGGCCGATCTGATCTAGGACCTCAAGGACACGAATATTGAACCCCGGATCTCGTGATCAGTAAAAAGACGTGTGGCATACATATATACATACATATATATATACATATATGTGTGTACGTATACGTATATACAAGGTATCTGACAGACGAAGAGCGTCTAACTATGTATGTATGAAGGACCTGACGCCACCACTACATCCACCACACCACCACAAACGCCGCTACCATAGACAAAGGCACCACTACCACACCCCCACCCACATGTCAACCCGTCTACTGACAATCCACTAACCTCATACCACAGCCCATCCCACTAAATAACCTTAACTACCACCATATCACATCCACCCCCACATACTCTACACGCCAAGACCAACCCACCACCACCACACCACAGCCCACCTCAGCCACAGACCGTCACCAACATCTCACCATCACACCCACCCCCACATACACTACAGGCCAGTACATCGCCTTGATCCTTCTCACCAATGAAACACATCTCATTTTGTCAAACTATTGAAACTCTGACTTTACCACATAGCATGTATTTCATTTTCTTATAGCATTTTAAGAGGGTCCGTCGAGCTGCCGATTATTGAGTCGGGTAGGATCGATATAGAGGAACCTTGAGCTGATCAGTGGCGAAACGCGCGTCACCTATCAATAAATGCAATGAAGGAATAATCAATCGTCCTTTTTATCCTTTCTATATTTTACACTCTGTATAGCTCGACACATCATCACAGAAGTGAACCTAAACATCGAGTGCTCACCCGGGTGAACCTGTAGTAACTCCTAGTTACACCCACTGTATATATATATATATATATATATATATATATATATATATATATATATATATATAAATATATATATATATGCAAAAGTTCTATTTAAAATTGTTGGGATACAACAAGTAAATATTTTTATAAGTGATATAAAGAACTCGACAAGTATTTGGAGTAGATACACGATATAGTTTCCATTTATTTATATCGTATATATATATATATATATATATATATATATATATATGCAAAGTTCTATTTAATGATGTTGGGGTTCAAGAAGTAAATATTTGTATAACTGATATAAAGCACTCGACAAGTTTTTGGAGTAGATATACGATATTAATAAATGGAAACTATATTTATAAAACCAGATTTATTTCATTATACATATTTCAGGGATACCACATTAAATTATGGTATGCCTTCATCAGACAAAATACAATATATAACAGTTTTACAAATAGCTTTGGCGTACCCTTTTAAAATGCAACCATTACTTTTGGAGGTTGTCTGGATAGTGATTTGTTTATATTTTTTTAATAAGTCATAGTGTTAAGCACAATTAGAAAAAGACGGCGAGAAAGAAAAAAAAGAAAAAAAGACGGAGAGAAAGAAACCTTGAGAAATATCGGAGAGAGAGAGAGACATGTATGGAGAAAAGAAAGAGATAAATAAAGATGGGAGCAAATAAAAAAGAAAGAAAGAAAAAAGGAAGAAATAAGAAAAACAAAGGAAAGCAACAGAGAGATATCAAGTCATCATACAGATAGAAAAACTCAAGAGAGAGAAATACTATATAGAGAGAGGGGTAGACAAATGAAAACTTTACGTCATGTCATATTAAGTTGAGTTAACAATTTATATGAAATGAATAATAAAAATATAAATATCAATATTGATGAATGGGACATAGATATATAATATAAGTAATTTAACATTGTTCAATAATGACTATATGTTTAGTTTAAAAACTTGAGATCAATATACCAAAATCTGAGTTAAATCGTTCAAAATGTACCCTTGGTATAGAGATCAGTATCTTATGCTAAGACATACAAATATATATGTGTATATATATATATATATATATATATATATACACACATACGCACGTCCTGAAAATAGAAATTATGTTTAGTCAAGCCAACAGTATAGCCATACAAAACGTAAATGATTTCTCTTAATCACTGCTATACATTCCTTGTGTTATAAAAAGTATACAGTATATATACATAAATATATACGATTAATATTCATGTCCTCATATATACGATTACCATTCATGTATTTAATATTATGCATATCTGCAACATACCTCTCACCCACATAGATATATATACATACATATATACACATACATATGTATAAATAAATATTTGCATCGCTCATGTATATATACAGACATATATACAAACACAAAAAACCAATAACACTTTATATGCATGTTAATACACACATATGCATTTGTATAGAGATAATCAAATATCAATACATTACTAAATGATTATAACTTGTAAATATAAGCATAACAATATAGATTTAAAATACCAAAGGAATATATTTTGGAAATGCAACTATATCAGTATATTCAAAAGAAATCTAGAAATATCAAAGCATTAAGTATCTTTAAAACACTATAGAGTATCTTAAGTTAAAATAATATGTTTTATCTATTTAGTATAGAAATTTATCCTTCGTATATCTCAATCAAGATATTGAAAGGGCAGACTTATGAAAGTTATGAGAAGCTATCAGAATCAAAACAAATAAATAAAAATAATTTAAAAGATTCAAAAAACCTAATGATTCTACAGATAACCTTATATTTAGTATAGAATTTTATCCTACGTATATTTATTTAATACATTGGAAGTATAGACATTTTAGAGTAGTTTATTTTATCAATGTTTATATTTAGGAAGAAAGTTTAAAAAGAAAAAGGTGAAGGAATCTAATGATTTATCGACAGGTTTCATATATTAACTAAATTACTTAATTAATTATATTACATTTTAAATTTATATTTATATTTAAACGTTGAGTTCAACCTATGTCTGCAGCAACTGAATAAATTGTTCCTTAGATTGAGGGAATTTTTGGACTTTAATATGAAGAATATTTCTTCAATACAAAGATCACAATTTTCTGAAGAGGAATTAAAAGGAGTAGCTTGTGAAATAATATTCCAATTCATCGAATATTTAATATTATCTCGTTTTAGGTCCCATAGTAGGCTAGATAGCGAAGTTGAAGATTTTTTGTTTGGATCTGTGAAAGAATTCTTATGATTATTGAAGCGAAATTTAAATTCTGTAGAGGTGGAACCAACATAGTTAAATGAATTTAACTTAGTTTTAACATTACAATTGTACATTACATGTTTAGCTAAGCAGTCGTTATTTAACGGACAGTTAGATTTATTTCTACAGTTACAGTTATTTAATTGAATATTGTTTGGGTTATTATTGGTATTTTGGTTAGGTTTTAAATTCCTATTATTAATTCTATTAATATTTTGTGCTAAATTTTTGGTGGACGAGTAAGTTAATTTTATAGTGTGTCTATTAATAATTGAGTAATATTTATGTGTTCTAGGGAAGCGTTTGTCAAGAGCTTTAAAGAATAGTTTAACAATAGGGGTTTTAATATTTAGTGAGAAAGGGGGAGCAAACCATAATATATTTCTAGTTCTATTTCTTTTTCGGCTTTTTGAATTATTGTAATATTTTCTATTATAGTTAAAGTTGTTACCGTAATTGAAATTGTTATTATTTTGGTTAGTTTGCTTATTATTATTATTATCGATGTATTTAATTTTATTTCTATATCCAGCTCTACCTAACGTTTCGTTGTAATACTCCGCTTTTTCATCAAATATATTTTTATTAGATGAAATTCTTGAAATTCGTTCTTGAACAGAGTTCACTATAGTATTTTTAACAGATCTGGGGTGATTAGAGTTAAAGTTGACATAGTTCTCATTTAGTTTGTGAAATGGGTAATGAAGACATGTGTTGAGATTTAGTGTTACATCAAGAAAATTAACTGTTCTATGGTTATTCTCTATTTCTATTTTTAGATTAAGGTAATTAAAAAATTGTATAATTTGTTTCCTTTTTCTATTTAGTTCACAGTTATTATTTTCTATAAGTAAAAGCATGTCATCACGATATAATCCTCGGGTTACACCTGGTATTTTTCTATGTAGCGAATTAATTATAAATAGGCCCACAAGATCCGTTACCTGAGCTGAGTCTGATGATCCCATAGTTATGTCTAAATTATTATTTCTATCTGCCCTAGTCCAGAGTTGGTTATTATATTCTATCAATGTTTACCTTGCCGATAATATAATGTGCATTTCATTGCTAGTTATGTCAGTATGTTTAAATGCGTAATTTAGTGCCTTATTCAGTAGATTAGGAGTGATAGATGAATAGTGGTTAGCAATATCCAGCTCAATAAACTTATTATTATAGTTATATTTAATTTCTTTAAACCAATCAATAACCTCACTAGTCCCTTTCCATAATTTTAAGTTAGATAAATTAGGTAATTTATAATTTGTTGTATTACCCTGTCTAGAATATTTTTGCTAAGTTTTCCCAGGTCAGATTTAGATGGTGCAATTAATCTGACTGGTAAATCATTTTCAAAGTTTCTTTTGTGATCCTTCATATTGATCTTGGGTTTCCTAGGCATGAAGGGTTGTGTTTTATTCTCAATGTCTAATTTATGCATTATACAAGATGCATCTGTATTCAGTTTTTCAAGTTCGTCCTTACTTGATACCTTGTACTTTTTCCTTAGTTCTTTCAATATAAGGTCGTTATACATGTCCTTTTGTACTCCATAAAGGTTATTAGTTTTGTATATATGTATGTATATATACATGAGCGATGCGGGAGGTCGCACGCAAATATTTATTTATACATATGTATGTGTATATATGTATGTATATATATTTATGTGGGTGAGAGGTATGTTGCAGATATGCATAATATTAAATACATAATTTCTATGTTGCAGATATGCATAATATTAAATACATGAATTGTAATCGTATATATGAGGACATGTATATTAATCGTATATATTTATGTATATATACTGTGAACTTTTTATAACACAAGGAATGTATAGCAGTGATTAAGAGAAATCATTTACGTTTTGTATGGCTATATTGTTGGCTTGAGCAAACATAATTTCTATTTTCAGGGCGTGCGTATGTGTGTATATATATATATATATATATATATATATATATATTTGTATGTCTTTGCATAAGATACTGATCTCTATACCAAGGGTACATTTTGAACGATTTAACTCAGATTTTGGTATATTGATCTCAAGTTTTTAAACTAAACATATAGTCATTATTGAACAATGTTTAATTTCTCATATTATATATCTATGTCCCATTCATGAATATTGATATTTATATTTTTATTATTCATTTCATATAGATTGTTAACTCAACTTAATATGACATGACGTAAAGTTTTCATTGTCTCCCCCTCTCTCTATATAGTATTTCTCTCTCTTGAGTTTTTCTATCTGTATGATGACTTGATATCTCTCTGTTGCTCTCATTTGTTTTTCTTATTTCTTCCGTTTTTCTTTCTTTCTTTTTTTTATTTTTTCCTATCTTTATTTATCTCTTTCTTTTCTCCATACATGTCTCTCTCTCTCCAATATGTCTCCAGGTGTTCTTTCTCTCTCTCCGTCTTTTTTCTTTTTTTCTTTCTCTCCGTCTTTTTCTAATTGTGCTTAACACTATGACTTATGAAAATAATATAAACAAATCACTATCCAGACAGCCTCCAAAAGTAATGGTTGCATTTTAAAAGGGTACGTCAAAGCTATTGGTAAAACTGTTATATACTGTATTTTGTCTGATGAAGGCATACCATAATTTAAGGTGGTATCCCTGAAATATGTATAATGAAATAAATCTGGTTTTATAAATATTGTTTCCATTTATTAATATCGTATATATATATATATTTATATATATATATACATTTATAAATATATATATATATATATATATATATATATATATATATATATATATATATATATTATATATATATATATATATATATATATATATATATATATATATATATATATATATATATATATATATATGGGCGTGTATGTGTGTGTGTGTATCAATATTTTCATTGTATGTATGTGTATGTGTAAATGTGTGTATTGCCTACCACGTGTGTTTGTTTATTTATTTGTGTCCTTTCCTGTATCGCTGTCAACTTTATGATACTGTTTATTTTCTTATGTCGTATATTGTTTAGTTTTGTTTGACGGCCTATTGCATTATATGGTTGTTCATTGATTTTATTTTTTCTCATAATTAATTGTGTGTGCGTATGTAGGTGTGAGTACTTATATATCTATATGTGTGGGCGTATGTATGCGTGTATATGTGTGTGTATGTATGTGTGTGTATGTACGTGTGTATATATGTATGATTATGTGTGTATATATATATATGTCTGTGTGTGTGTGTGTGTGTGTGTTTGAGTATTTATGTGTATGTGTATGTATGGATATATATATATATATATATATATATATATATATACATATATATATATATATATATATATATATATATATATACATATATATATATATGTATATATGTGTGTATATAAATATACATATATATATATATATATGTGTGTGTGTGTGTATGTATATGTGTGTGTGCAAGTGTATGTGTGTGTGTGTGTACATGTGTCTTTATCTACTTTTATATTTATTATTTTTCCTCTCCATCCTTTTCCAGCTTCACTTTCATATAGATTATATTATTGTTTTTAAAATCCACTGTCAATAATTACACCACGATTTTTTTCAATGTGATGACTGAAAGCAAATGTTGTTTGCTTTCAAGAACCCACCGATAAATGAAATAATTATCTCATGTTGTTTATTACATAACTAATAAACTCTGTAACCTACATCGACCAGTCCTTTTTCCTGGACCATTCCGACGGAATTACTTCATTTATCCACACACACACACACACACACACAAATATATATATATATATATATACATATACATACATATATATATATATATATATATATATATATATATATATATATATATATATATATATATATACATGTATATATAGAACAGAGGAATTGTGGTAAGGAGCCATTTGGACCATAACGCACCAGAGTATTCAATACTTAGGGTAGTAGTCTAAGTGTGAGAAATGAAGTTTAATTTTTTCTATTTATATATATATATATATATATATATATATATATATAACGAAGGGATTGTGGTAAGGAACCAGATGGACCATAACGCACCAAAGTACTTAATACTTAGGGTAGTAGAGTGGGTAATAGGAACAAGTATGTCTCCGACGGCAGAGCTCAAGCCGTTTCCACGGCTATTTCTGGACTAAATAAGAATGTTTAGCCTGGTAAATAAATAGCCGAACTTCTCAGGGGGAATTTCCGTATTTAGGAAGATAGTAATTGTCGAGAGGATTGGGCAAAAGTTTGTTGTAAATACAGATGAATGTATCATGGCATTTGGTGGGAGGTAGGGGTGGCTGAACTTGCCGGTAGAACAAATAGGGAGTGGGGGAAACCCAGTCAAGCGTTGAAAGTAAAATCTATACAGCAGATTCTAAGGATAGTGTATAAAAGGTAAAAACAGTGTACTGGAGAAGAGGAGAGGGGTTGAAAGAATAGGTATATCGAAATGGAGTAAAAAAAAAACATTATAAAAATAAGGAAATAATTATATAAAAAATTATTTCTGATTACTAAGCCATTTCCACAATCACCAAACTTCTAATTGGTATTGCTATGCTATAGAAAAGTGTAATAGGTGGAGAATGGGAACAATACTAATTACGAGATAGTAGTGAAAGAATTTTATAAAGCCGGCGTTACAGGGGTCTAACACCTCTGCTATAGATATTTAGTAATCAGCCAATGCTATCTTACAAAGACAGGTTAATAAGATGAAAACAAAAATACTACTACAAAAATACTAATACAAAATATTAATACAAAAATATTAATACAAAAATACCACTAAGAAATTTAGAAACCACAGAAATACAGCTGCTACCAGAAAGAAAAAAATATATTGGGGTCTAACACATCTGCTATAAAAAGCGTAATCGCCCAATTCTAAATTAAAATTAGGGGGTAGGAGGTACTTATGCTACAGAGGACTGATAGGCTGCATCGGGGTAGTTGAAAGGTGTAAAAAAGACGAGGAAGGAGCTCTGGGGTGGAAGGACTAGGAAGAGATAGAGGGAAAAAGGAAACGTCTACATTTGTAAGCAGGGGGTTACCCCTTACAAAATAGGAAAATGGGGGGTATCAGCCCTTGTCTACCACCCAGGGTCATTATGTGATTTGAGGGCGAGGTAAGTCCTACGCAATATGTGTGTGCATGCGGTTACCAGTTGGTCTTTCTTGTTTTGGAATTGGTCTTTCGAAAACAACATTTGTAATGTTTCCTCCGAGCATACGTTACACGGACGGCGTCCTCCCGTGTAAGAGTTAGCTTTGGACAGTAAGCTCCAAGTGAGATTGTAGGTTATATTATCTTTGAGGTCCCAGATGTGGCCCGAACGTGTAGTGGCATGTCGCCGGGCCGGGTTTCGGAAAGTATGTCGGTGTTGGTAGAGCCGGTACTTGATATCACAAGCGGTTAATCCTATATAATCTGCTGTATAGATTTCACTTTTAACGCTTGACTGGGTTTCCCCCACTCCCTCTTCGTTCTACCGGCGAGTTCAGCCATCCCTACTTCCCAACAAATGCCAAGATACATTTATCTGTCTTTACAACAAACTTTTGACCAATCCTCTCGACAATTACTATTTTCCCAAATAAGGAAATTCCCCCTGAGAAGTTCAGCTATTCATTTACCAGGAAAAAACATTCTTATTTGGTTCAGAAATAGCCGTCGAAACGGCTTGAGCTCTGCCGTCGGGGTCATACCTGTTCCTCTCTGTCTCTCACTCTCGCTATATATATATATATATATATATATATATATATATATATATATATATACATATATATATATATATATATATATATATATATATATATATATATATATATATATATATATATATATATATATATATATATATATATATGCAAGTATCGGTTTACCGAACATTTGTTATAATGTTCGGTTTGTTTGTAAACAAACAGTCCGAATTATTAGCCATGCAGTTTCTGCAACCAACGTTGCCATTTTGTTCTACACTGACAAAGGAACGATGAACTACGTTCTAGCTTATTAGCTGTCATCACCACCGTATACCTTCATCTCAGTCGGGTGTACCGAAAACTGTAAATGTTAAAAATCAAATTTCATTTCTCACTCTTAGTACGGATGATACTTCAAATATAAGTATGTATACAGACGTACAATTGTATGTATATACATACATACATGCACATATATATATATATATACGTATGGGTTTACCGAACATTTAATTTAATGATCGGTTTGTCTGTAATGAAACAGCCCTAATTATTAGCCGTACATATCTGTGACTAACAACAGAATGTTTTAAGTCTGCATGCCTGACATATATGCGAATCTTGTGAATAAACAAATCAAGGGGTTTACCTGGCCTTGCTGATCCCTGCCAATCATCTTTTGTTATGTATCGTCTTATTGCCTAATGTCATCGTCTTATTGGCTAATCAACCAATAAGAGTAATTGTTGCTCAAAAGCATCCGCCACTTTGTTTGCACGTTCATTTATCGTTTCGCTTTCGAATCATCTTCCTGTATTTCGTCGTTTAACATCAACATATTTGTTTTCGTTTGTTTAAGTTATATTGTTATATATATATATATATATATATATATATATGTGTGTTACATATACATATAAGTGTCCATGTATGTATGTATATACATACTACTTTACGTCTGTATACGAGGTGTGTCAGAAACGTTCCAGGACTGATGTCACAAAAGATTTATTTCAAACCCAAACTTCGCACTAAGCGTTTTCTTCTTCAAAGTAATCCCCCTGTAGTATGTAACGGTAATCTTAGCTCTCTGCAGCGATCGAACTTTTTTCTTCATAATGTCATATACATGTCCTCTGTTTCAGGTCGTCAAGCAATGAGCACAGAGCAAAAAACAAACTTGAAAACTCCGTCAGAAGCACTGGAATTGCTGCAGCAAATGTATAGAGATGCGACGATGTCAGGCTCACGTGTTTTTGAGTGGTGCAAGAGGTTTAAAGAAGGACAGGAGGACGTGGAAGATGACGACAGGAGCGGAAGGCCGTCACCAACCAAGACTGACGTCAACTTTGAGCGTTTCGGGCACATGGTGCGTAGCGATCGTCGGCTGAATGTTCGACTGATGGCAAATGAGCTGGGCATGAATCGGAACAGCGTCTGGAAGATTCTCACTGAAGATTTGGACATGCGGAAAGTCTGCGCGAAGATGGTGCCAAAACTGCTGAACGATGACCAGAAGGGTCGATGCATGCAAATGTGCCAGGACAAGCTCGAGCGTCTTGAAACCGAACCAGACTTGCTAAAGACAGACATCACCGGTGATGAGTCATGGATCTTCGTGTACTACCCGGAGGGGACCCGTTTTGAAGACGTGGACTGCATCAAAAATGCCGTGACGACAGAACTGCGGAGGATCCCGGAATAATCCTTCCAGGAGTGCATGCAAGCGTGGCAGAAAAGGATGGAAACGTGCATTAGACTCCAGGGGGATTACTTTGAAGAAGAAAACTCTTAGTGTGAAATTTGGGTTTGAAATAATTTCTTTTGTGACATCAGTTCTGGGAGTTTTCTGACCCAACTCGTACATATATGTATGTACGTATACATACTTATATTTAAGTATCAGCCATTCTATGAGTGAGAAATGAAATTTAATTTTTTTATTTCATCGTTTTCGGTACACCTGACCGACTAACTCACACGATATGCAAATTAGGCTGCTCAGCCGTTAATATGCATGAGGAAAGTATATACTTTCAAAAGTTCAATCGATTGACAGGAAGGTATACGGTGCTGATAACAGCTAATCAGCTAGAAACTAGTTCATCGTTCCTTTGTCAGTGTTGAACAAAAGGGCAACGATGGTTGCCGAACATTGTACGGCTAATAATTCAGGCTGGTTGTTTACTAACAAACAGGGCATTATAATAAATATTTGGTAAACCCATACGTACATATATATATGTGTGTGCATGTATGTACGGTATGTATATACATAATACTGTAGTTCTCTATACATATATATATATATATATATGTACGTATACATACTTATATTTATATATATACATATATACATTTATATGGTGTATATATGTATATATATACATATAGATACATATATATATATATATATATATATATGTATATATATATATATATATATATATATAGTAGAATAATCGAGTATCGAAAAATCGGCGCACGAGTTCACGATAAACAAAATTCGATATGAGCGGCAGAGGGCTCAATAATTTAGATAAATCAGAGCTATAACTATCGTTAAAATACCGTCACACATAGAACAAGTCTATAATCAACCATACGACCGAAAAATAGCGATCTGGAAGATTCGGGACACTCAGATAAAAAATCAATAAATCAAATGAATGTAAAAAGCATACCCGGACCCGCTAGAAAGATGGTAAATCTAGCTTCTTGGGTTTCTGTAAATCCTTAAACTGTCCTCTATCAGCTCACATAAAAATATATAAGACTTCTAGATGCCAGCGGACGGGAATTTACTTCCTCAACGAGCTTTTGTCCAAACGAATGAAAAGGCATAACCCAGGTTAAATACGCACATGTAATTCAGCAAGGGAGATAACCTCTATATCCGCGAAAAATATTCGGGAATGTGGAAATACAAATATCGAATAAGAGTGCTCAATAGACATATTAAAATAAACAGGATCTATTCATCATTTAATAGAATCGACAAAAAATGAACAATAAAATTAACTGGTCAATAGCTTGGTCTAGAGCTAAATATAGTAGAATAATCGAGAATCGAAAAATCGGCGCACTAGTTCACGATAAACAAAATTCGATATGAGCGGCAGAGGGCTCAATAATTTAGATAAATCAGAGCTATAACTATCGTTAAAATACCGTCACACATAGAACAAGTCTATAATCAACCATACAGCCGAAAAATTGCGATCTGGAAAATACGGGACACTCAGATAAAAAATCAATAAATCAATAAATTAAATGAATGTAAAAAGCATACCCGGACCCGCTAGAAAGATGGTAAATCTAGCTTCTTGGGTTTCTGTAAATCCTTAAACTGTCCTCTATCAGCTCACATAAAAATATATAAGACTTCTAGATGCCAGCGGACGGGAATTTACTTCCTCAACGAGCTTTTGTCCAAACGAATGAAAAGGCATAACCCAGGTTAAATACGCACATGTAATTCAGCAAGGGAGATAACCTCTATATCCGCGAAAAATATTCGGGAAAATGTGGAAATACACATATCGAATAAGAGTGCTCAATAGACATATTAAAATAAACAGGAGCTATTCATCATTTAATAGAATCGACAAAAAATGAACAATAAAATTAACTGGTCAATAGCTAGGTCTAGAGCTAAATATAGTAGAATAATCGAGTATCGAAAAATCGGCGCACGAGTTCACGATAAACAAAATTCGATATGAGCGGCAGAGGGCTCAATAATTTAGATAAATCAGAGCTATAACTATCGTTAAAATACCGTCACACATAGAACAAGTCTACAATCAACCATACGACCGAAAAATTGCGATCTGGAAGATTCGGGACACTCAGATAAAAAATCAATAAATCAATAAATCAAATGAATGTAAAAGAAAAAGAGATGAAATCGAAAATGCAACTGAAGTCTTATTTTTTTTTAAATATATATATTTATTTGGTTCCTTTACCGGTTTCGCAGTTCTTCTGCTTTTCAAAAGGTGAGTTGAGATGGAGGGTCTGTGGTTTTTCTCACATCTGGTTGGACTCTGAATGTTAATTGTTTTATATGGAAAAAGTGGCTCGAAATTCCATGTTTTTCGAGAAGTAATTTGATTGGTTTGTCAATAATTATAATAAGTTTCGCGCCAGTTCGCGTTACAATAGTTCTTCAAATAAGAGAGGGGGGGGGGTTGTCACAGGTTGTTTTTTCATATATGAGTGTTTGAATTTCTTTTTACTTGAAAAAAGGAGGCTCACGAAGGATTTTTTTTGGTTGGTTATAAATGAAATTTGGCTGTCACGTGAACAAGTTTTTATTACATTTTTGCGCCCTTATTTGGAAAACTATTCTGTAGTCTTTATAGTGAATGTTATGACAATGGAGATATAGTGGTCAAGAGAAAAGGGATTGGGAGAAATGTTCTGGTTCAGTGAATATGGCCAGCTCGCCGAGGTCTCAGAGTTCAGATTTTCTATTGAGACTGAAGATATGTATGTTTATTTGTGTGCTTGTGTTTGTGTATGTGTGTGTGTGTGTGTGTGTGTGTGTGTGTGTGTGTGTGTGTGTGTGTGTGTGTGTGTATATTGGAAGATGATTCTATTAGTAGAGATTGGGGAGGGAGTTGTGTGTGTGTATATATGGGTGTTATGTGTGTGTGTGCGAGTATGTTAAGATGGAGAGAATATATATTTTGTGTGTGTGTATATATATATATGTGTAGGAAAGTGGTTCTATTAGTAGAAATGGGGAGGGAGTTGTAGGTGTGGGGGTTGTTATGTGTGTGTATGGGTGTTATGTGTGTGGGAGTATGGTTAGCATGTTAAGATGAAGAGAATATATATATATATATATATATATATATATTGTGTGTGTGTGTATGTGTGTGTGTAGGAAAGTGATTCCTTTAGTAGGAATATTTTTGAATGAACATATTTTCCTTACTTTTTCGTGTTTGCTGTTGTATTGCCAGTGCAACACTGATTTATCGATACCAGGAAGACCTAACTAAAAAGGAACGCGATTATTTAACAAATTTTGAATACAAAACCAGCAACCTTTACGGACTTCCGAAGATCCACAAATGTAAAATAATCAACGATGCCTGTAAACAATCCACCTCAGCCTGCGTGAACACACAATACCCCACAGACCTTAAATTAAGACCAATTGTAGCGGGCCCACAATGTGAAACACACAGATTGAGCAGCTTTATAGACATACTACTGAAACCAATACTGAAACACATACAAGCCATGTAAGAGACGATCTGGACCTCTTAAACCACCTCCCCAAACATGTCAACAACGACACTATTATTGTGTCTTTCGATGTAGTGAATCTCTACACAACGATCCCACACCAATACGGACTAGAAGCAATAGGATTCTGGCTAGAGGAATATCACAATGAGATACCTGACACAATAGAAAAAAGCTTCATCACCGAGGGATTAAAATTCATCCTACAGAACAACTTTTTTGATTTCGATGGCAATACTTACAAGCAAATATCGGGGACTGCGATGGGCACAAAAGCCGCTCCAACTTATGCCAACTTAGTCATGGCATACTTAGAAGTCCAGATATATGAACAGTCCAAATCAAAATACGGATTGAACTTCCACAAATATTTATCAGAGAATTGGAAACGCTACTTGGATGATTGCCTCATTCTTTGGTCCCATACACTCGACCAACTGAAGGATTTCAAAAACTTAATAAACGGCATCAATAACCACATCCAATTCACAATGGAATACAGCCAAGATCAACTCCCATTTCTGGACATCTTAATCACAAAAAAAGACACAAATAAGGTAAGTGCTCTTTCCCATCTTTTCCACTCCATTTCAACATGACCTCACTCAGCATAGGCAGCATAAATGCGCATGACTTGGGATCGTCATGGAAGCAGGGCCACCTGCTCAACGTCACTAAACATAGATGTAGTGGCCATCAGCGAGACCAGAATCTCCGAAGCACGGGCCTTCGCACCGATCTTCGGCGGCTAAGATGTGCACGCATCTCCCAGCCGTCCGGGATCGGGGGTAGGATTGCTGTGCTTTTTCGTAAATGTTTGGATCTCGCCATACGGGCCATCTTCCTGGACCCAGAAGGTAAGTTGGTGGTGCTAGACGTAACCAGCGGAGACGGGCAAGCTTTCAGGCTAGTGGCCGTCTATGCCCCGACAAGAGCAGGGCGGCCTGATTTCTTCCGGCGTATGGAGACCTTTTTGGAACGTCCCGCTCTTTAGTGTTAGTGGGCGACGGGATCTTAGATGCACGCTGGGACTGTGTGGGATTAGAGGATAGGGGAGGAGGGTGCAAGAGCCTCAACAATTCGCTCAGGCGTTTTGAACTGCCTGACAGGTATCTGGATTTCCCGAATGTGCCAATGCGGCCTTGGACATATCGCATAGGGTCATCCATATCTATCTAGATAGAGTAATTTGTAAGGAAATAGATAGGTCTAGAATAGGCTGTCCACAATTCAAGATAGTCAGCTACACGGACCACAAATTCGTGATCTATGTACTTGAGTTAGATAAGCTTCATAGACGAGGACCCGGATACTGGAAGCTAAACGCGTCCTTACCAGCGTGCAAGGCCTACAGAGACCGTATTAGCGAACTAGTTAAGCGGGCGTTGACGGGGGCCATCGTCAACAACGAGTGGTGGTTTGCTCTGAAAAGAGCAATTAGAATAGAGTCCATTAGGTTTAGTAAGGCTTTAGCAATAGAGAAAAATAAAGCAGAGGGAGAAGTAGTTATAAAATCAGACGAGGCGCTTAGCAAAGGTATCGCGACCGACGTACTTGTGGCGAAATTGGCCCTTGACCAATTCTTCAATACAAAGCACGAAGGCTGCGTTGCAGAGCTAGGATGCGTGCTCTCAGACACGAGGGAACGAAAGCCGTTCAATGGGCCCGAGTGGCGAAGGCGCATCGTGGCAACAAAGCCACGATCCGGTATTTGGTGGACCACGACGGGCGCATGCCACTCGATCCGGGCAAATGTGTGAAGCTTTTCAGCGACACTTCGCTCAGCTCTTCGGGGACAGCGGTGGACAGGGTCGAGGGATGGACTTTAGTGTCTACCTCGACGGACTGCCGCGGCTCTCGGCCACTGAGCCGGCGTGTTGCGAAAAGCCGATAACAGCCGCTGAAGTAAGGGACGCAATGACTTGCTGCACAAGTGGTAAATCGCCTGGTTTGGATGGTCTGCCCTATGAACTTTACGTCCAGATGCCAGACTTGTTCGGAGGCCTATTGGCGGGCGTCTAATGCAACTAGCAACATAACGGGAGAATTCCCAGTTCTGTGAGCCGAGGAGCTGTGGCGCTGCTGAGAAAGGATCCGCTCAAGGAGGATAACATAGATAATTTTAGGCCCATAACTCTGCTAAACAGAGTTCAAGATTGTGGCCATGATGCTAGCCAAGAGATTGGCGCTTGTCGTTGGTGGTCTGGTGGGAGAGACGCAATCATGCGCCATTCCCGACAGATCCATCCACGACAACCTCCACCTAATGCGATACATCGTAGAGAGGGTAGCTAGGGAACCTGGCACGGGTGGGTTCTTGATCAATTTAGATCAGTCGAAAGCTTTCGATAGGGTCGATCATTGTTACCTAGCGGCAGTCCTGAAGGCGGCTGGCTTTGGGCCCGTTTTCAGAGTCTGCGCGTCTTCTTCGCTGCCATGCACAGCGATATCTGCTCTGTGGTGAGAGTAAACGGTCACCTTTCGGAACCGTTCAACATCATGCGCTCGGTCCGCCAAGGATGACCCCTCTCGTCCCTCTTGTACGTATTGACTCTCGGGCCATTACTGCACAAACTGGAGACGTCGAGGGGGATCCGCGCGAACTGGGATGCGGAAGATCCGTGTCAGCATATGCGGACGATGTCACCGTAGTGGTGTCGAACGCCAAACACATCGAGGCGATCAGCACTACACTAAGAGAATAGGAAGCGGTGACAGGAGCAATGATCAACCAGGAAAAGTCAGTGGGCCTGCAGCTCGGCACCTGGAGAGGCAGGTCCATGCCGTCCAACAGCGTCGTCAGGCGCTGGACGGACCAGTTAAATTGCTCGGGGTCTGGTTCGGTCCGGATCTCCAGACGGACACAAACTGGAACGAGGTGACGAGTAGGTGGGCTTCTCTCACCCAGAAATGGGCCGAGAGGAAGCTATCCCTGAAAGGTCGAGCGGAGGTGGCTAACGCGTATATCCGTCTGACATCTACTACCGCCTTACCGCCGTACCTTGTCCTAAGGCCCGCCTGACTGCGCTGGAGCGTTTGCTCCTTCGCCTTTTGTGGAAGGGACGTGCTCAGATGGTCAGCCGGTCCATCTGCTGTCAACTCCCGCTACGTGGAGGGCTGGGAATGCCGTGGCTGATGATGCGCAGACACGCGCTCAGGCTACGACATCTCCACCTCTTCCTCGACGGTGATCAGGTGTGGTCGCCGTTTGCTAGACGCGTCTTTCCCCAGCTCGTCTCCTTGAAGGAGCTGCAGTCCTGGGTCAAGCGAATACCGAGAGGGAATGCTTGGAGACTGGAATGTCTTCAGGCACTCACAGCCCTCAACCAATTGGGCAATGTGATCGGTGGAATCATCATCTTGACGTTCTATAGAGGATTAGTGGGGGGAAAGAGCGACGACGTACTTGGGGAAACTCTAGTCGTCGACGAAAATCAACTAGCCAATCTCTTCGGAAGAACTTTCGGGCCGGGGCCTATGGACAACTTCCAGAAAACCCTGGCCTGGCAGTGCTACCGAGGAGCTTTGCCAGTTCGGGATAAACTCTACAGGCATGGAGGTGTCGTCAGCCGTGCATGTCCGAGATGCGCGCAGGGCGACGAAACCGTCCTGCAAGCACTCGTCCAGTGTCCGAGCATTGCTGACTTGTGAGTTTATGTCGAACACCTGCTGTCGCGTGTGGGACGGATCCAGCTATCAGCTGAGTCCATCGTTAGGATTGCCCCGCCCTCTTCCTTTAGCCGAGAACGGCAGGCAGTTTTTATCTGTCTTGTGGCCATGGCGAAAGACATAGTATGGTGGACACGTTTGAAAGGGCTGAAGACGAGCAATTACTTCTTCGGTGATGCCCTGATTAACTTTTTCAAATTTCGTTTGAAAAGGAAAATCAGGGTAGAGAGGGAAATGCTCTCTTCCCAGCATTTTGTTGAAAGATGGGTGAGAGAAGCAAGAATGACCCGAGTGAATGGGCCTACTCTGAGTATGTATCTGTAAATTAAAGGTCGAAAACTGGGACAGGGCACTTGCCTTGGTGGTCAGCGTCACTGTGGCCTTTTACTGGGTTTTCTCCACAAATGTCCCTCGGAAGTCTCACCCTATTGGGTAATTTGTTATTGTTATTTTTTGTTACATCCTCGGTTTTTGTTTTTTACACGCAGAAATCCCCATTTGTACCCTCCTGCATTGTCCTGCACTGTCCTTAATGTCTACTTTATATAAACCCTTGTGGTTAATAAAGAAATCATTATTATTATTATCATTACAGCTGCATTTATCTTGCTTTATGTTCATACGAGTTATCACCAAGTCACAACCAGTGACCTCAAGAGACAACGAGGTCCGCCATGTTCAAGAAAGATTAGGGTCACTGTGGCCTTTTACTGGGATTTTTTCTCCACAAATGTCCCTCCGAAGTCTACCCCCTATTGGGGAATTTTTCATTGTTAATGTTTTTGTTACATCCTCTGTTTTTGTTTTTTACACGCAGAAATGCCCATTTGTACTGTCCTGTATTGTCCTGCGCTGTCCGTAATGTCTACTTTATGTAAACCCTTGTGGTTAATAAAGAAATCATTATTATTATTATTATTATTATTATGATTATTATTATTATTATTATTATTATTATTATTATGATTATTATTATTATTATTATTATTATTATTACTCTTTGAGTCTCAGTCATTGATGTTAGTTAACTGGAAAGTTTGTTGAAATGAATATCAAGCCACTACCTGCAGCCTCAGATATTAAGGTCCTATCGGAGGGTTCTTGCTGTTCCCAGCAAGAATGCCTTTTGAAGCGTTCCAAAAGCGTGAAGGGGCCAATTTTTCTTTAACCATCCCTGGAAACTGTTTGTGATAGTCCCTAGTGCGCCTATGACAATCGGGATCAATTGACTTCATGGCAGTTCCTAATCCTTTTTACCTCCCACTTTAAGTCCTGGTATCGGTTAATTTTCTCCCTCTCCTTTGCTTGCACTCTCGTGTCGAATGGGCAGGCAACATTCACAATCAGGCACGATCTTTTTTCTTTGTCCACAACCAGCAGGTTGTGTTCCAGTTTCTTGTCCGCCTGTATCCTAAAATCCCACAGCACCTTCACCTGATAGTTTTCTATCACCGACTCTGGATTATGCTGATACCATTTCTCAGAATGTGGTAATTTGTTTACTTTGCATAGGTGCCTGTGAATCACCCTACCCATCACATCATGTCTCCAGCCCTTATAGTGAGTCTGGGCTAGGTGTTTACACTCGGATACAATGTGAGCCACAGTCTCCTCTCTCTCTCCACAGATCTTGAACAGTGGGCTAGCATCCTCCTTGTAAATATGGTGTTTCAACCACTTCGTTTTGAGGGCCTGCACCTGCGCAGCCATTAACATTACTTCTGTAGCCTTTTTAAGGTCTCCTCTTTTCAACCAGTTCCATGTCTGTGAATCTCTAAATTCAGTTTTCTCAAAGAAGGTACTATGAAGAGATTTTTCCTGAAGGCTGCTCTTTCTCCTTGATGTTATTTCCTCCTTGGACATCCCCTGGCCTATTTTCCCCTCCTTCAGTACAGTTCTGAGCATTGGCTCCTTACTATCAGTCACGTATTTGTGTAGGGTGTTTTTCTCCATCTGAACACAGTCCTCTATGCTGATAAGACCTCTTCCACCTTCTGATCTCCTTAAGTAGAGTCTATCGACATCACTCCTCTTGTGGAACATGTTGTAGATAGTCAATAGCTTCCTAGTCTTCCTATCCATTTCTTTTTGTTCAGCAACATTCCATCTCAGAATTCCCGCACTGTACCTAATAATAGACACAGCTCGGGAATTGACTGCACTTATGGCATTCCTACTGTTCAGATGTGACTTTAATATCCTCCTTATTCTCCGAATGTATTCAGTTCTTATCAATTCCTTCATTTTTTTGTTCTTGATGTCATCAGCCTCCAGAACACCCAAATACTTGTATCCTTCTTCAGTGTCAATTTCCTTTATCATCTCACCTGTTGGTACCTGGATTCCGTTACTTCTCCTCAACTTACCCCTCTTCATCACACTGACTCCACACTTACTAATACCAAATTGCATACATATATCATTGCTGAAAATACGGACAGTGCCAACAAACACATCCAACTCCTTCTCACTCTTCCCGAAGAGCTTAAGATCGTACATGAAGAGGAGGTGATTGATGGTAAGCCCTCCCTTTCCCAACCTGTATCCTGCTATCACTTTTCGCAGTACACTGGTCAGGGGCATCAGGGCAAGGACAAACAACAGAGGGGACAGACTATCTCCCTGAAAGATACCTCTCTTGATCTTCACGCTTCCCAAGGAATCTCCAGTTGACGTTAACTCTGTTTCCCAGGACTTCATACTTTTGCCCAAAAACTGTCTGATGTTATCTGCCACTTTGAAGATCTCCAGGCTTTTGGTGATCCAAGAATGAGGCACCATGCCAAATGCCTTTTTGTAGTCTATCCATCCCTTGGCAAGACCAGTGTGTCTACTCTTGCAAATCCTCATTACCATCTTATCAATAAGTAACTGGTCCTTTGTACCACGTGACTTCTTTCGGCATCCTTTCTGTTCGTTCGGTAACATGTTGTTTGTGTGGAGGTGATTGTAGATTTCCTCAGACATAATGCTTGTCAACAGTTTCCACATGCGGACAGACATGTGATAGGTCTATAGTTGGTAACATCATTACCCTTGATTCGGTCTTTCATTATCAGAACTGTGGTACTTTTGTCAACGACTCTAGTACCTCACCTGACATGAAGCAGTCACTGAACATGGTTGTCAGTTTCGGGTGGAGGGATGTTATATTTTTTATCCAATACCCCTGCAAACCAGGCCTGGTGATTTCCAGTTGGTTAGTTTTTTGGCCTGCCACTTAAGAGTTTCAACTGTGATACTCAAATCAGTTTGTTGGTGTACCTGTTCACTAATCTCCTTCTGTACTGTCTCAATCCACACTGCCTGGTCATTATGTTTAATATCCTGCTCCCATATTCCTCTCCAGAATGTTTTAGTTTGTTCCGCCTCAGGGATCAAGTCGTTGCCTCTTTCTTTCCCTTCAAGCTGTCCTAACAGCATCTTCTGTTTGTTGTCGAACATGCGGTTCTGTCTATACTGACTGACTCTGTTCTCGTATCGCCTGATTTTTGCGCTCTTTGCTACAATGTGTTGCATCAGTTCCTCTATGATAATATTTAGCCTTTTCCTCCTAGTTTTGTACCTTATCTCCAGTCTATTTTGGGGTCTATGCTTTTTAGTGTCCCATTAAATAGAGACTCAAGCTTTCCAATGTCATTTCTCATTTCCCTGATTTGACCACTCAGTCGTTTCTTCCACCAAGGCTCTGCTCTTTCTTGTCTGTTGTTTCCTCTCGCTTTTATACCAAGTAGTTTCCTCACCGTATTTGCCTTGTCTTTGAGGATATTGTTGCACTGATGAAGGCTCCTCGCCTCAAGGTATGGGATGACTTTGTTTACCTTAGCTGTTGTTTCTTTTAACTTTTTCCTGTCTACAAATCTTAGATTCATATGTCTCCCACTATCATTGTTCAATTCATCTACCACTAAGTTTAGGATATCAAACAAATCTTGTCCTAGCCCGTCAGAATTCATCTCCTCAGTGGCCGTATCTCTGTTCCAGGTATTATTTATCTCAGAATTCAGATCATTGTCTGCTTCGGGTGGTTCCTCCGTTCTCTCGACATCTTCACCTTCATTTCCCACTGGCACGTTTGCCTGGCACACTCCACTCTCCATCTCCAAGCTAATCTCTCTGCTCATTTGCTCCAGTTCCAGCTCGCTTATCCACCCATTAGTTCTTATTACCCAAGCCCTGCCCGGCCAATTTTTGTTCATCTAATTTAAATAGACCAATCTCGTTCCAGATGTTATGCATCCGTTTCCTATAGCCTTTCTCCTTGGGGTTACTCTTCAGGTAACATTGCATAACAGTTCTATTCATTTCTTTCGTCCAGTTGGTTCTGGTCCCTTTCCTTCTTCTTCTTCCTCCCACACCAGCAGTATTTGGTTGACAGCCAGGTCCCTGCCAATTGGGTGAGAGTCTGTCACATGACGTTCTAGTCTCCATTTCACCGTTATTCGAACTCTTTAGGTTCGACATTTAAACACTCTTATCGAGGATTGGCGAATGTATGGTTACATAACCACCGGTGAATTCATCCTCTCCGGTGGTTCCGTCGCTCCACGTGATTTTTGTGTGGCATTATCACGCTGTAGACGAACATAAATAAACAAACAAACATCAGCCCCCCCCCCCCCAAAAAAAAAATGAATAAGCATAAGTTTCATTGTAATGTAGTGTTTGAATGTCTGACTTAGTTTTTCCCTTCCCTTCTATGTCCGTCTGTTTGTTTTTCTCTTCATTCTTATTTTCTTTACGTTTTTCGTTGTTGCTGTGCTGCTTTGATTTTGATTATTGTTATTTTTATTTTGACCGGGTCATCAATTCAGTCTATTTATATGTTGATGCATTCCTCTTTTAGTGGAGGTTCTACGATGTAGCAGGGGTTAGCGGGAGAGAATAGCGGCGGTAGTGATAATGACGCAGTGGTGGTGGTGGTGGTGGTGGTGGCGGTGCTGTGCTAGCAGCAACTAGCAGGAGGTAGTGGGAGAGAATAGCGGCGGTAGCGATAAATCATTATTATTATTTTTATTATTATTATTATTATTATTATTATTATTATTACAGTTGCATTTATCTTGCTTTATGTTCATACAAGTTATCACCAAGTCACAACCAGTGACATCAAGATACAACAAGGTCCGCCATGTTCAAGAAAGAACATACATACTCACACATGCATCTTTAGTGTTTAGACTTGTGATGTACTTATATTGACAGAATCTTCCTTAGTATATGGGCAGTTCCCATTAGTATTATCATTTGTATTTCTCCTATACGCGGGTTTCCTGGGATTTGCGATAAGTAATCATTAGACCTCTTAGGTATCATTCCCAGAGCGCCTACAACCACTGGTATTGTTTTAGTTCTCAATTTCCACATTTTTCCAATTTCTATCTCCAGGTCCTTATACTTGCTCAATTTTTCAGGAACAGACATATCAATTAGCAGGCATACCCTCTATTTAAAGTCCTTCAATATTATATCAGGTCTATTTGCATCTATTTTTCGGTCTGTTTGTAAGCTAAAGTTCCACAAGATTGAGATGTGATATTTTTCAAGTATGGGAGGTGGTTGATGCACCCACCAATTCTTTTGATGGGGCAGGTCAAAATGCTTACACATTATCCAATGTATGTATTGTGCAGCTCTGTCATGCCTGTTTAGGTATTCGGTTGGAGCTATAGGATGCACATTGAAATTATATGGTCAATGTTCTCTGGTTGTTTTTTGCATACACGGCATAATGGGCTGCATCCATTATTTATTATGTTGGCTTGGTAATTTTTTATTGGCAGACACTGATCTTGTGCTGATATAATCAGTCCTTCAAGTCTCCGATTTCAGTCCAGAGGATGCCAACCACTGATGGGTTAAATTTTTGTCAACATCAGGATTGTTAGCTCGCTCTGGGTATTTTCCATACAGAGGCTTTTCTTGCCATTTCTTAGCCAGTTTCTGTAGCAGTTCTTTCTTTGCAGTTACTTTTACCTACTTTGCTTTTTCTGTGTTTTCCATTTCAGCAGTAAATGGGACTTCTGAAATTTAAAGTCCATTACTGTATCTTTGTGCATCTTTTGTAATGGAATATGATCTTTTAATGCTTTCGTGTTTCAAAACGAGTTTGATCATCCAATCATGTGATTCCCTTAGATATGTAGATAATGCAATTGTTGCAGTTTTCAACGCAATGTCTAACTGGATTAACCCACGTCCTCTTTCTTTCCTAGGGAGATATATTTTATCTATATCTGACTTAGGGTGATGCATTCTGTGCATGGTTAAGAATTTTCGAATTTTTGTATCGAGCCTACGGATCTCTGTGCTTGACCAGTTGATGACATTGTAACTGTAGGTTACTACTGGTATGGCAAGCGTGTTTATGGCATCGATCCTATTCCTTGCATTCAATTCCGATCTTAAGATTGCTCTTACTCTGCGGTAACATTCCTTCCTTATCCTTTCCCTCATTGTCGAGTGCTTGATTCCGTCGCCTTCACAAACACCTAGATATTTGTAAGTTTTTTCTTGATCAAGTTCTCTTATCACGTTCCCCCGATCAAGATTAATGTCTGAACTCTTCAGCAGCTTTCCTCTGGTGAACGTTGCTTTGGCGCATTTATCTAGTCCGAACTCCATTTTAATGTCATCACTGAACTGTCCACAGTGGATAATAGCCCTTGCAATTGTTCATCATTTTTTCAAATAGTTTCAGGTCATCCATGTAGAACAAGTGATTAATGGTTTTGTCATAGACTTGATATCCATGTTTTGTTTCATTGAGCATTTTACTTAATGGTATAAGTGCGATGCAGAATAAAAGCGGTGATAAAGAGTCACTCTGAAAAATTCCACAATTAATATTAACTTCTCCAGCTTCCAGTGATTTTGTTTCACTATTCAAAAGGAGTGTCGTTTTCCATGTCTTCATACTGAATGACAATAACCTCCTGACAACGGGGGATATTTTGAAAATCTCTGAACATTTTTCCATCCAACTGTGTGGCAAACTATCGAATGCTTTTTTATAATCTATCCAAGCAATCGATAGATTTTTGGGTCTATTATGACAATCGTCCAGTATCATTTTGTTAACCACAAGCTGATCCTTACATCCATTTGAGCCTCGTTTACACCCTTTCTGCTCAATGGGAAATAGGTCATTTGTTATCAGGTGGTCATATGTGTATTCAGTTAGGACTGATGTTAAAATTTTATACATTGTTGTCAAGCAAGCTATCGGTCTGTAATTTTGGGGATTGTTTGTCTCATCATTCTTCTGAAGCAGGAATGTAATGCCGTTAACTAGCCATGATGGTATCTTTTCTGGCTCCTTAACTATTTCATTGTAAAGTTGGGCTAACAGCTTATGAGACTCTGTGAAGGCATTTATCCAAACATTTTGTATTTTGTCTTTTCCTGGGGATTTCCATTTGCTGGTTTTTCTTAGAGCCAAGCGCAACTGTTCAAGTGTTATTATTATTATTATTGGTGGATTGGCAGTATCGGTAGAGGGTCGGACGCCATGCTTTCCAGCATAGTTACGTCCATTTATGATCTGAGTTCAAATCCCGCCGAGGTTGACTTTGCCTTTCATCCTTACGGGGTCGATAAAATAAAGTACCAGTAATGCACTGGATAATTGCTGGCCTTGTGCCTAAAGTAGAAACAATTATTATTATTATTATTATTATTATTATTATTGAATGCCATGGTTGACGGAGGCTCGGCTCTGTAAGTTATAGTAATTTTTAACCGTTAAAACAATTGTAAATTGTTTAAAACTTGAACCAAATTGTTGATAAAGACAACCTCCTCCTCGTGAGAGGGGTCTTTCTGTCCGTTATTTGGCCCTTCGGGGTTAAATAACCAGTTATTGGGGTTTTGTACCCAATATTCATTTTAAACAAAAAAACAACATGGCTACGAAAAAGGAATTTCATACGTCACTCCCACTCATTACGTCTTCTTCTTCCTCAATCATCACTACAGCAGAGAGAAGATTGTCTCTCTCCCTCCCTTCTTTAAATGTGTCTCTCTCCCTCCCTTCTCTTTCGCAAGTGACGATAAAAAAGAAAAGTCTCGTGCAAAGCGTGCAAGGTTTCTCCACGACGACGACGACAGCGACGAAACAGGTGTGCGGGAAATACGAAAACCCAGTTCATTCGTCTGACGTCAGGAATAATAGCAGTAGCAGCCGTAATAACAACAGCAACAGTGACAATGAAAACAACAGTAGCAGCCGCAACAGCATCACTAGCAGCATAAACAACAACAGCATTAGCAGCAGCAACACCAACAACAACCACAGCAACAGCGGCGGAGGCAGTAGTCGTAGTGCCTGCAGCAACAACACAAGTACCAGCAGCTCTGACAACAACAACAACAGCAGAGAAAAAACAATCTCATTTGCAGGTATTGCGAAAAACTTGGAAACAATCCTCATAACAAATGAGGAATTAGAGGAAGCGAAGAAGATGGTGACAAAGAACGGACACCGAGCAATCTGCAAGGCAGCGGAAACATTTTTCGAAACCCAAGAGCACTGTACCGTCACGTACCGTACAGTAAGTACAAAATCCCGTAGGGTGGAAAGAGCCACAGAGGCCCAAATACAAAAAGCCTTGGGGTCTGTGTGGCAGCGGAAAACGCACATCACCCGAGGCAAAAAATATGCCACCGTAGACGTACTTTTTGCCACACCCCAGGAGGCAAAGGCCCAATCAGTAGTGACCCTAAGGAGCGAGAAAATGGTGTTGGTGCCCTCCTACTGCGGGCAAAAAATTGTGAGGTTCAAACTGACCCACGTCCCCCCCGGAATGACCCCTTCTTGGCTGGCCGCGTCTGTCCTCGTCGGAATCGAGGACAAAACAACTGTACTGCAAGTACAGTAAGAGAAGATTGGGTCGGCTCCTCGATTGAGATGCTAATCCAAACCAACCAGGAGTGCATCGAAGCTATCCCGGATGTGATAGACTTCGATAACGGCACTCAACTGCCCATAAGTGTTGAGGGCAAACGCCCGAAATGCTTTCGCTGTGGATCGAAGACTCACCTCAGGGCCTTCTGCAACGAGAAGACCCTGAGAAAGGAGAAAACCCCCCTCCTTCCGAATCCGGCTCCACGGCTACCAGCAACAGGACAAGCGGCAACCAGGAACGATAGGTCCGTGGCACCCATACCCACTCCACGGAAATCAAAAACAGCAGTAGCAGTGGAAATATTAACAACAACAACAGCAATACCAAATGCAGCTGCAACAGAGACTCCAGTGCAAACATCACCAACAACAACAAGTGAAAGAGTGGAGCTGGTACCCCTCCCCGACCTCACAGAATCAGACATGGAGTGTGAGGTGGGAGAGAGATGGCAAAAGGTCGTAGAAAGGCACAAACGCAGAAGCAGCGCATCGTCGCCTTTGAAAAGGGAGGAAAGAAATGAGAAAAGGGTAAAGTCTACTGCAAAGAGACCCACAGCAGCAACACCACCAACACCATCACCACCCACACTAGCACCACCATCACCACCGGCGACAACCCCACCGCCAACACCTTCAACACCACCACCACAAGCACCAACATCGCAAACACAACAACAAAACACACACACCCAGCAACAACGACAAGAAAATAGCAGAAACACACCCCACCCCTAGAAAAACAAATGCACGGCAATAAATACACACAAGAAACTAATGACTTACATAATTGAACACACAGACATTTCACAACACGACTACATAATACCAGCACCAATCAAAACGCCAACTAACATAAGACTGCTAAAAATAGCACAGCAACAATACACAAACATTAAAACGAAATTCCCCAACGCAGTTGGTGATTTCAGGGACCCAGGAGGAACTATCAATCGAAGAGTATATTCAGACATTCTCTTAGAAGAGCCGACGACCAGCCGAAGGACAATTCAAAGGTCCCTTCACCAGACGATCAAGTGGAAAGGGATGTAAAAACCATCCCTCATCTACGAAAAGTACGGTAAGTGGTCTTTCCCATCTTATCCACTCTATTTTAAACATGACCTCACTCAGAATAGGCAGCATAAATGCGCGTGGCTTGGGGTCGTCATGGAAGCAGGGTCACCTGCTCAACGACCTCAGGTCACTAAACATAGATGTAGTGGCCATCAGCGAGACCAGAATCTCTGAAGCACGGGCCTTCGCACCGATCTTCGGCAGCTACGATGTGTACGCATCTCCCAGCCGTCCTGGATCGAGGGGAGGAGTTGATGTGCTTTTTCGGAGAGGTTTGGATCTCGCCATACGGGCCATCTTCCTGGACCCAGAGGGTAAGCTGGTGGTGCTGGACGTGACCAGCGGAGACGGGCAAGCTTTCAGGCTAGTGGCCGTCTATGCCCCGACAGGAGCAGGGCGGCCTGATTTCTTCCGGCGTCTGGAGACCTTTCTTGGAACGTCCCGCTCTTTAGTGTTAGTGGGCGACTGGAACGGGATCTTAGATGCATGCTGGGACTGTGTGGGATTAGCGGATAGTGGTGGAGGGTGCAAGAGCCTCACCAACCTGCTCAGGCGTTTTGAACTGTCTGACAGGTACCGATTGGATTTCCCGAATGCGCCAATGTGGACTTGGACAAATCGCATAGGGTCATCCAGATCATATCTAGATAGAGTATTTTGGAGGGAAATAGATAGGTCTAGCATAGGCTGTCCACAATTCAAGATAGTCAGCTACACGGACCACAAATTCGTGATCTGTGTGCTTGACTTAGATAGGCACAATAGACAAGGACCAGGCTACTGGAAGCTAAATGCGTCCTTACCAGCGCGCAAGGCCTACAGAGACCGGATTAGCGAACTAGTTAAGCGGGCGTTGACGGGGGCCATCGTCAACAACAAGTGGTGGTTTGCTCTGAAAAGAGCGATTAGAATAGAATCGATTAGGTTTAGTAAGGCTTTAGCAATAGAGAAAAATAGAGCAGAGGGAGAACTAGTTAGAAAATTAGACGAGGCGCTTAGCAAAGGCATTGCGACCGACGTGCTTGCGGCGAAATTGGCCCTTGACCAATTCTTCAATGCAAAGCACGAAGGCTGCGTTGTCAGAGCTAGGGTGCGTGCTCTCAGACACGAGGGGACGAAAGCCGTTCAATGGGCCCGAGTGGCGGAGGCGCGTCGTGGCAACAAACCACGATCCGGTCTTTGGTGGACCACGACGGGCGCATGCTACTCGATCCCGGGCAAATGTGTGAAGCTTTTCAGCGACACTTCGCTCAGCTGTTCGGGGGCAGCGGGGGGCCGGGTAGAGGGATGGTCTTTAGTGTCTACCTCGACGGACTGCCGCGGCCCTCGGCCACTGAGGCGATAACAGCCGCTGAAGTAAGGGAGGCAATGACTGGCTGCACAAGGGGTAAATCACCTGGTTTGGATGGTCTGCCCTATGAACTTTACGTACAGATGCCAGACTTGTTCGGAGGCCTCTTGGCGGACGTCTACTGCAACTGGCAACAGAACGGGAGAACTCCCAGTTCTGTGAGCCGAGGAGCGGTGGCACTGCTGAGAAAGGATCCGAACAAGGGGGATAACATAGAAAATTTCCGGCCCATAACTCTGCTAAACACAGAGTCTAAGATTTTGGCCAAGGTGCTAGCAAAGAGGTTGGCGCTTGTCGTTGGTGGTCTGGTGGGAGAGGCGCAGACATGCGCCATTCCCGACAGATCCATCCGCGACAACCTCCACCTCATGCGATACATCGTAGAGAGGGTAGCTAGGGAACCTGGCACGGGTGGGTCCTTGATCAGTTTAGATCAGTCGAAAGCTTTGGATAGGGTCGACCATCGTTACCTAGCGGCAGTCCTGAGGGCGGCTGGCTTTGGGCCCGTCTTCAGAGGCTGGATCGCTGCCATGCACAGCGACATCTGCTCTGTGGTGAGAGTGAACGGTCACCTGTCGGAACCGTTCAACATCATGCGCTCGGTCCGCCAAGGATGTCCCCTCTCGTCCCCCTTGTACGTATTGACTCTCGAGCCATTACTGCACAAACTGGAGACGTTGAGGGGAGTCCCGCGCGAACTAGGATGCGGAAGATCCGTGACAGCATATGCGGACGATGTAACCGTAGTGGTGTCGAACGCCAAACACATCGAGGCGATCGGCACTACACTAAGAGAATACGAAGCGGTGACAGGAGCAATGATCAACCAGGAAAAGTCAGTGGGCCTGCAGCTCGGCACCTGGAGAGGCAGGTCCATGCCGTCCCACAGCGTCGTCGGGCGCTGGACGGACGGACCGGTTAAATTGCTAGGGGTCTGGTTCGGACCGGACCTCCAGACGGACAAAAACTGGGACGAGGTGACGAGCAGGGTGGCTTCTCTCACCCAGAAATGGGCGGAGAGGAAGCTATCCCTGAAAGGTCGAGCGGAGGTGGCTAACGCGTACATCGCGTCTGTCATCTGCTACCGCCTAACCGTCGTACCTTGTCCTAAGCCTCGCCTGACTGCGCTGGAGCGTTTGCTCTTTCGCTTTTTGTGGATGGGACGTGCTCCGATGGTCAGGCGGTCCATCTGTTGTCAACACCCGCTACGTGGAGGGCTGGGCATGCCGTGGCTGATAATGCGCAGGCACGCGCTCAGGCTACGACATCTCCACCTCTTCCTCGACGGTGATCAGGTGTGGTCGCTGTTTGCTAGACGCGTTTTTCCCCAGCTCGTTTCCTTGACGGAGCTGCAGTCCTGGGTCAAGCGAAGACCGAGAGGGAGCGCCTGGAGACTGGAATGTCTTCAGGCGCTCACAGCCCTCGACCAATCGGGCAATGTGATCGGTGGAAACTCCACCTCGGCGTTCTATAGAGGATTAGTGGAGGGTAAGAGCGACGACGTACTTGGGGAAACTCTAGGCGTCGACGAAAATCAACTAGCCAATCTCTTCGGAAGAACTTTCGGGCCGGGGCCTATGGACAACTTCCAGAAATCTCTGGCCTGGCAGTGCTACCGAGGAGCCTTGCCAGTTCGGGATAAACTCTACAGGCATGGAGGTGCCGTCAGCCGGGCATGTCCGAGATGCGCGCAGGGCGACGAAACCGTCCTGCACGCACTCGTCCAGTGTCCGAAAATTGCTGACTTGTGGGTTTATGTCGAACACCTGCTGTCGCGTTTAGGGCAGATCCAGCTATCATCTGAGTCCATCGTGAGGATTGCCCCGCCCTCCTCCTTTAGCCGGGAAGGGCAGGCAGTTTTTATCTGTCTGGTGGCCATGGCGAAAGAGATAGTATGGTGGACACGTTTGAAAGGGCTGAAGACGAGCACTTACCTCTTCGGTGATGCTCTGATTGACTTTTTCAAATTTCATTTGAAAAGGAAAATCAGAGTAGAGAGGGAAGTGCTCTCTTCCCAGCATTTTGTTGAAAGATGGGTGAGAGAAGCAAGAATGGCCCGAGTGAATGGGCCTACTCTGAGTATATATCTGTAAATTAAAGGTGGAAAACTGGGAGAGGGCACTTGCCTTGGTGGTCAGGGTCATTGTGGCTTTTTACTGGGCTTTCTCAACAAATGTCCCTCCGAAGTCTCCCCCCTATTGGGGAATTTTTCATTGTTATTTTTTTGTTACATCCTCTGTTTTTGTTTTTTACACGCAGAAATGCCGATTTGTACCGTCCTGCATTGTCCTGCACTGTCCTTAATGTCTACTTTATGTAAACCCTTGTGGTTAATAAAGAAAACATTATTATTATTATTACTATTAATATTATTATTATTATTATTATTATTATTATTATATACATTTTCTCTATTAATCGGTCATTAGTTGCTTCGTGATACTTGCCCTCAGATCAGAACCTGATCTCAGGGAATCAATAAAATACATAGCATCCCGGCAGTGCAGGTGGTCGTAGAAGTTAGGTCAATGCCTATGAAACCGGGGATACCAAGGCTTTTCATCGATGACGTACAGGGATTTGGAACCGAACCTGGCCGTCCTATGACAATTGACATGACTACTGATCAGTTCTAATAACGGGTGCAAGGAATGTATGCTTATTGATATTTTCCGTTTCATTTTCAGCCATATTGGGGCATTGTGTGTTTGCAATATCAGCTACAGTCGATCTTCCATGTTTCAGGATGGGGGGAGGGGGTGTTAAAACAATACCAGTGCGGATGTGTATGACTTTGTTTGTGGTATTGATCTTATGATCCTAAAATAACTCTACTCTCTCACTTGATGGGCAAGATTTCAAAAAAGTATGTTCGTAGAACTCATATTGTATATCTATGCTGTATGTTCTGCACGATTCTCAATGGACTCATTCTCCCTTAAGATCATGCTGGAATTTATAACGCCATTTTACTAATTGCTCACATCCACTAGAAATATTTGGCTCTGATTCGTTTGATTTATGGCATACTCTGCAGTGTGAGCAATTTTATTCACCGATTTTAGCATTCATTGAATTGATTCTGAGTGCCTAGTCTTTTGCGGCAGTAATACTAACCTCATTGCTCTTTTCAACCCAACCTGCAAAATGCTGAAACCAAGTCCTATGGTCAGTAATGTCATTAATGGCAGCTGAAAATTCATTTTCCCTGTTCTCATGCATGCCTCTTTAAACATGCCCAATCAATTTTTGGCAAAGGGATGTCGATTACATCGAACCCAGTTCGTGATGGGTAGTTTATTTTATCGACCCTCGTAACGATGGAAGGCAAAGGTAACATCAGAGGAATTTGCACTCAAAACATAAAATGACGTAATCTATGCTGCAAAGTTTTACCGATCGTGACAACCGACGCTTTACCGATCGTGACAATTCATTTCCCTAATAATAATAATAACAATAATGATACAAATCATATTAAGGAAAACCAAGCTGATATTATTATTAAATATTTAAACATAAGACCTGTTTACTCATTGACATGACTGTACAGTCTGAAAGAAAGGGGTCAGCAAAGGTTTGAGAGAAATGTACAAAATATAAAGATCTAGAAATTGCGATAAACTTAATGTGGCACCTTAAAACACTTACACTTCTGGTAGTGATAGGAGCTTTAGGTGTCATAAATACAGCTGTTCAAAAGTTTCTAGAAAACATACCTAGTAAACCTAGTGTATATGAAATCGAAAATATAGTACTAGCAAGTTACCACCTGCATACTGTGTAATTTTTGTCTCTGTAATATATGTTAATATAATCCTCTGTTTAATTTTTAGAGCAAATGTTATTAATATTCAATACTATTCAAATATTCTGTATAGAAAATCAATTCATATGTTTTATACTCTTTAATACCAGTTTTTAACTGCCCCTACGTCAACCATTTTATAGTTTATCTTTTCATTCTTTTATCAACTTTTGTCATGTGACTTGTTAATGGAACGTGAGAACGGCACAGAGGAACGAGAAACGATGGTGTAATAAAAATGAAACGAAACTCTCTAAATCAACGATGAATACTTTAAGTATCTGGTTGATATTCGGTACTCATTGCTCATAAAGTAAAATAAAAAAATAAAATAAAATAAACAAATAAAAAAACACCAGTTCCTCCTACAATGTTGAACAAATAGAAAATGAAAATGCATATGATGCTATGGCAGATACCAATCATGTCGTCCGTATTTATAGTTAGGACTCTTGAAACATTTGAAATAATATGGATGTAAAATCCATTTGTGCGTGAAAATCTTAGGAAATGTCTCAATACTCACCGATAAATATATTATAGATTTATTCACTTATCCACTTGAATAATCTAAATTATTCTGAATGATTTCATATAGATAATTCTTAAATAAATTCTTATGTATTGGATGAGTTATTTAAATAATGCTAGATTTACTTTCGTTTAAGAGAATTCAAATTTCAGATGCGGATGCATAACGAAATTCAGTTATGACAGCAACTTTCTTTTGAACTCGATAATATACCAAGTTAAAAAAGTACCCCTGTTATAAATATGTATAATTCAAATTCGCGATGAGTTTCATTAATCATTATGAAGTTTCCCTTCGTCCTTTCTCTTGTTTTGATTCCAGCCGTCGGCAATCTCATGATTCCAGCCGTCGTAAATTCTCAATGATGGTGATTACGATCATGATCTACAGCGCAATACATCTTCAAAGTTGTCATTTTGAGCACAGCTTCATTGAGTACAGGTGCCATAAGCTCTCGTCTGTCAACATCTCAGCGCATCATTCTTGCATATTTAATTTCAAACATATCTCTCATTGGAGGGGGATGGCCAACGCGCCATATATCATATATTCATATTACCTACCCATGCTAATACAAAGACACAATCACCCATATAATGATCTAAACGTGCATGTGTGTATCACTGTTCTGCTAACTATTGGTTCCACGTCCCACTGCATTCAATAGCTAATTATTTAAATCTAATTTGCTGCTGTCTTGAAAGATCTTAACAATATAGATAATGACGTCATACTTTCCAATTATTGTATATTTGATTATACTAAGGCAAATTGACTGTTCATATTTAGCATGCTATCACCCATTTAATATTATTTTATTGTAGCAATTAACAGTATGTATATCTTCGCAATCATATCTATGTTTTACCGTATTTAATATCTAACCATAATATCAGGACCAGCGTTCTCAATCTCATATTTAAAATACATACATTGACAGACTTCACAGCTACACTTCATTGAAACGGAGTGCTTTCATTACATACATTCCGTACATCACCTTTAAGAAAATAAAAATATTATACTATCGCCACAAAATACAAAATATCGCTGAAAATGTCATTGTAATTGATAATATATTTCCAGTACAACTAATGTTTAGATGCGATATATTTTGGGGCAATACAATTTATCAATAAACATAATAAACATTATTAACATTTAATAGATTCAAAATTATCATTAGGAAATATATACCTCTGACATTTGATAGTTTATGAATTAACACCTGTACGTTTTTAATGTTTACAAATCAATAATAGTCATTTTTTAAAACATATTTGCACCGTTTATACATTATTCGTGTAATATTTACAATGAAAGGACATACGTTCTTCATTTCTATTACACATTTTTTCTATTCATTATGCATTTGCACAAAGTAATTTACTGTAATTATATTTAAGACTTTAATAAATAGTTCATTTTTCTAAGTTTGGATATAATTCTGCAGAACGACATTGGAATTTTAATGAGATGCTGGTTATTGCTATATAAGACATGTACATATGAACCTTTATTCTAGGTTATGTTGAATATAATGTACAGAAGGACATGAACTGTATATGTAACACTAGTAATACTTTGCGTGCTGTGAGAATCACTAACGAACGGGTTGATACCATGCTCTAACATGGTGCGTGCGGGAATAAGTACTGATTAAGCTACACTTAATATTCCTTACTTAATATTCCTACACTTAATGTCTAGAAAATCTGAGTAAAGAGCAGGTTAATTTGATCAAATTAATTATTGCTTAAGAAACTACTAGTATTTCATAATGATATATCTACGTTCAAAAAAATACCTGGGATAACGAAAGAAAGTATCCTGCCAATAAAAGGTTTACCGTCACAGAAATTAAACTGGCTGAAATAATGCGTTGTGTAGTATGTACACGAGTGTGTGCGATTGTGTGTGTGCGTGAATATATAAATAGAGCTACAAAAAATGAAAAACACATCCTAATCCCAGAGGAATACATCAATATAAGTGTAAAGTAACACAAGCCATATTAGAGGCCAAGTGAAAATACCCATCATTGGTTTCGAAACCATAATATTTATTTCTAAATGATATGTAACATCTACATTCTCAATAAACTACTCTAAGTTAGCGTTTATAGAATAATGGTTAAATGTACGTCCATCAACCTTGTCATTCAAAAATGATAAATATTGGCATAATGACATCCTGTTCTTATCACATATTTGACATATCTAATGTTTCCAGGAAATGCTCACCTCAATACATGTTTCCTATTAAATACCTATATATATCCAATCTTAATAATGATAAAATGAGTTACAGCTTTTCCATGATTATAATAAATAATACATATCATAAGCCTACAAATTCGGAGATGCTGATAACACATAAAGAAACGTCATGCCTTCTCCCTAATGGCCATGTAATGCCAAATTGAATATGAACGGTACAACATTCATCTTCTACAAACAAGTACTACGTATAGTGGTGAATCATTTCGAAGCTATGATGAAAAATCATCCGTATTCATCCTTTTGATGTTAAGAAAAGAGTAAAATGTAACAGAACTGAGCAAATCCATCTTGAAATTCCAATGCTTGATCTTGTATTCGATACCAATTGAAATATACCTGAACGCGGCTCGCCACAATTATTTTATGGCCTATACATAGCAGGAAACTTATTCATACATAAGAACCGTAATATATACAACAACTACCTATATATCAGATCAATGTTTTTCACCAAATATCACCACTTTGATAAGCATCTAATCAAGTATACAAATTCATATATATACATGCGTATGGAAAGAGATAGAGAGGGAATGGAAGAGTGAGTAAACATCCCTTCTCCTTTTGCTGTACATTTTCTACAGACTGGTGAGTGAAGGCACGTCCATTAATGTGCCAAATACAAGCAATGTCTCCCGGTCCTGTCTCTAATTCAGTCAAAAATATATATATATATAAGATAATTTCAACTTTACATCATCAACATATCGATACTGCTTGAAATTTAAGTAGCTGATATATTATTAATGGTATTACTGAAAATATAATTTTTCTGAGATGATAAACTTACTCTTCAATACTTTTCAAGAAGAAAATCAAATATATCGATTACTAACAGAACAACTACTACCTGAAAACGAACATGTGCCACATTCCAGATTTGCTTGTTTTAACTCAGGAACAATACTTATATGTTCTGAAGCTATAAATCTAACCAAACATACACATTGAATTCGCATTCATTATCGTAGATAATGCAAATGCAATTTATTGCGCACACATTGCATCTATTTTATAATTTTTTCTAGATTAATTCAAGTTTTGATGTTATACGCTTAAAATATGATTATTTCTGTTTTTCGCTATAGCATTGTCACTTCTATCACAAATTAAGTTCTATTTAAGGAATATTTTCCCAATCTATTCAAAAGCCTTTGCTTAAATTTCAAACTAATTGAACTCGAAAATATAATTGTTTTTCTACCAGTTCGTGTTTTGTTCAATAACTTGTATTACAGAAATTAATCTATTAAAATCACAATTGTCTACTGGGACCTGATAATTAGCATGAGAATTAATACAATTATATATTTTAGCATATGTCCACAAATATCAATAGTTATGTGAGAGTGATTAACACATACTAACACAATTATTTCTATAAAAGCCTCAGGAATTCATATTCTACAAAACTAGTTTAAACGTCAGATATACATATAAATTCGAAGATATTTGGGAATAATTAATTCTTATATTCAAGTGTTCGCCTTTCTCAACGATAAGACTAGCTGCATATTATTTCTTAAAATATAAATTAATAAAAGCTATTAATTGATATAACACATATTTATATAAATTCTTGCATATTTTCATGAATTATTTCTTCACTTTCAAACATTATAACGTCCCACTCATTCATGTTGACCTATAAACGCTGAAATATAATTCGATCAATACAAAGCATATCTGTTCACATGAATCCAGTGGATAATGTTCCTCATGAAGCATAGTTCAGGCGTGAGTAGTATATGATATATTGCAAATTTTGTTTTATTCATTTGAAATATCTTTGCAGATCATATTGATATATACTCATACATAAAATGTTGTATTGGCCCCAAAAGTATTAAATGTGACAATGTGCTTCACGGAAGGTGCTGGATGCAGTTGCCTATTAGGATTTTATGAGCTGAATTAGATTCCTAATTAGATACATGCAGACAAGTAATTAGATTATCGATGAGATATCAATAACACTAGTAGAGATAAAGTTTGAATACAGTCTAATTCAAATAAATAACTTTTCTTCTTCCAAAGGGACATAATGTAGCATTGATTTCTAACAGATTTTCGATGTCTGATGTATCTGCAAGGCTAGAGTTGATAAACTTCTACACAACCAATTGACAGGTGATTCTTGTATCGATGAGGAAGTAAGAGAAGCAAATCAACATTCATGGGATTTCAAATCATGAGGCAAATGGATGTAACTAATTACTACATTAGTCATTATCTCATACCCCGGTTTTGAAAGAGCACATTTTCCGAAAAAAAATATTACTTATGTCTACAAGATGTTGCAAATTTACGAGTCACGAACATAATCCATCAACTGAAACCTACTATATTTCGTCATATTTTGCCTCGATGACATAGATTTATCCTGGATATTTGAAGAAGTTTTAACCCAATCTAAAGAATGACATTGTTTTCTCGTTAAGCATTTGGATTCCCTGCCACAGTATTTCTCTATTTCCTGCTTACAGAACCATATGATATCTAATATAACATCAAGTTTATTAATACGTACGAATGGAATTACTAAACGGAACGTATTTTAGTCCAGTGATGCCAATGGACGCTGTACTCAAAACACACAGCTAGAATGTCCGAGAGAGCGAGTTTTCAGTACTGCTACAGTATCCTGTAACTTCTAACTTCTTCTAAGGAAACGAGAAACAAAATTCTTCTTCTTCTTCGGGGCGAGAGAAGGAGATTGAATTCAGAACAATATTTGCCAATTAAAATTAGCTGTTATACAATTTCATAACCAGCAACTGTACCCCTAAACCACCAAGTCTGTTCAAGACTTTTATACATTTAAAAAAAAATTATATTGCAAATATTAACCTTTGTAAACTTTATGGATTCAGCTAATTTACAATTACATATTGATTTGCTGAAGTATTTTACATTTTTTAAAATTGGGTTCGGTTATTCTATCAATTATTAAAGACTAAAGTTTACTTTCAGGTATATAAATATTTTAAATTTTGTCTGTACAAATAACTAAATCTCTCTCTCTGTCTCTCTATATATATATATATATAAATATATATATATATATATATATATATATATATATATATATATATATATATATATATATATATATATATATATAAATATATATATATATATATATATATATATATATATATATATATATATATATATATATATATATATATATATATATATATATATATTAGGTATAGGATTATCCAAGATGTAGTAATGGTTAATTACTACACTACAAGACAATACACTGCTTATCACTATACATGGTAACTCAGTACAATTCCTAGATTACTACTACAAATCCAAAAGTTCACTCACCACACATACTTTATCTGTCCCCTCTCTACCTATATCTCTCTCTACATCCATTACACTCTCTCTCTCACCTTTGACCTACCTCCCTCTCAACATCTATGAACCTGCCCTCTGGGGCAATAAATAATTCCGACCTTAACTATCAACGCATCTCTCCAAGAGTAACCAGTATAATAAAACCCCTACCATAACATTTTGATTAAGATATCTACAAGCCACTCTCTCCTACTTCTCCAACCCCTGCATATCTTTCCTTCTCTCCCCTACTCTTCCCTACTTTTCTCTCTTCCTGTTCCACTCTTTCTTCCCCAACAACCCCACTTAAGGGTTTTTACATTGTACATTTACCATTCTGCTCTGAGGAAACAGTGGTCACAGCATTGGATATTCGAGTTCTGCAAGTACTTGTGAATTTGCACGTAGCGGAACTAGGCTGCAGTACCACCGTGGAAACACTTGTAAGCACACGGAATAAATTACCTTTTTATGATGTCTACCTGTTATTATTCATTCTTTATATATATATATATATATATATATATATATATATATATATATATATATATATATATCACTCTCGTTTTCTCACACACTCTCTCTCTCTCTCTCTCTCTATTGAAACAGCTAGCGAGTTTGATACTAGATATAGAATGATATATAGTTTGATACTGTATAGAATGAAGAGTATTGGTACGGCAATACTCATCTTTTTCTATTTCTTAGGGGCTTCTTAACCCCACTATCAGGCTAGAATTTCTTTAGTTAAAAAGATACGGCGACAGCTACTATTTATAATTTATATATACATATATACATATGTGTGTGTGTGTGTGTATGTGTGTGTGTGGGTGTGTGTGTGTGCGCGCGCGCGCGTGTGCGTGTGTGTGTGTGTGTGCGTGTGTGTGTGTATAAAGATATATATATATATAGAGAGAGAGAGACTGACTGGTATGCCTACACAGATTTTCATACATACGCTGTACAAATATGCCAGAATATATATATACATCATCGCCTCCCCCTTTGCTTGTTAGCCTTAATTTGTTACTGGAAGCTTGTTTCTCTGAAAACACTTCGAAATCTCACAAAAACAATATAGCAACTAGAAGAAAATTAAGATATATACGTATCTCAACAGCCAATACACATAACATAGCGAACATCTTTACATAGAAAATCGAAATACAATGGCTAAGCTAAATACGCCTAGTTTTTAATAACGGTTATATTGAAAATAATTTCACACACACCATATACTCTCATTATCACAATGCATGAACATAATTGATCCTCAAGCTCAAAACTTCTTCGAGTCTACCTACCATACTTCGGGGTATGACGAAATAGACTAGTAGATTTTTGAAAACTAACATTCTAAACTGAAAGCTTTATAATTTTTGCTGCTTTAAATATATCATTGACTATCTATATAATATTCTTCTATAGCAGATTCGTTTATTCGTGATTTGTCACACAGTACGTTTGATATTATTTATTGTCATATTTACCCTACAAACAACTAAAGTAGGGCAAAAACCTTAAAAGATGGAATAAGTATTTGCCAGTAAATGATAACTTCAACGCCATATCTTCCAGCCAGGTATCTCGTAGCTGGTATCTGGAAAATGGCGTTTACTTCCTAATATCGGTCGTCCGGAAATAGTTTTTCTGTCTTTTAAAATACTTTACCCTATTTTATAAGGTATATTTACTACATTTCTCGGCTTAAGCACTTTATTTATATTTATATAATTACATATATATTCATCGACCCAAAAGCCGAGAATTCGGGCTTCGTAAATTATATATATATATATATATATATATATATATATATATATATATATATATATATATATATATATATATATATATATATATATATATTTATATATATATATATATATATATATATGTATATATATATATCGTGCACTTATGGGTTATGCAACCATCGCCAAAAAAATCTAGGAACGTAAGGACAACAACAGTAACTACAGTATCAACTGGTCGAGGTTGTCGGCCGCAAAGACCTACAGTACCGGTATGTTCCACTGTAGGCTATGTGATCTAGAGTTACTGTATCTCCTTAAAAATGTAAAAAAGGCTACTTAACAACAAGTTAGAAAGATATGTCTTCAGCAGACACATGATCGCCACTAAATTCGTAAGATTTAAACCTCCGTGAATCGAACACACGTATCCTAGCTCTCAACTTAGGATACCCACTAAACTGCTTGAAACACCACAGAAATATAATCATTAAGTACATTCTAGCCTTCTTAGTACTATACCACACTAATGTCTGTAAGTACCTCATCAACCCATAAGTATATATATATATATATATATATATATATATATATATATATATATATATATATATATAAGTTGAAAAAAATGAAAACGAAATTTCATTTCTCACTCTTAGTATGGCACTTACTTAAATGTAAGTATGTATGTATACGTACATACATATATGTATACAGACGTACAGTAGCATGCATATATATATATATATATATATATATATATATATATATATATATATATATATATATATATATATACATACATACATATACACATATGCATACAGGTACACATACATATATGCACGCATCAGTTTAGCCGACGTTTATTATAACGCCTGCTTTGTCGTTTGTTTGTTAACAAATCGAACAGCCTGAATTTATGCCATACGGTGTTAAGGCAACCACGTCACCTTTTTGTTCAACACTGACACAGGAACGATGTACTAGTTTCAAGCTTGTTAGCTATCATCTGCACCGTTTACCCATCTGCCAGATAGTTGAACGTTCGAAAGTATATACTTTCCTTATGAAAATTAACGGCTGAGCAGCCTAATTTGCATATTGAGTGCGTTAAATCGGTCAGGCATACCGAAAACGATAAGTTGAAAAAAATGAAAACGAAATTTCATTTCTCACTCTTAGTATGGCACTTACTTAAATGTAAGTATGCAAATTAGGCTGCTCAGCCGTTAATTTTCATAAGGAAAGTATATGCTTTCGAACGTTCAACTATCTGGCAGATGGGTAAACGGTGCTGATGATAGCTAACAAGCTTGAAACTAGTACATCGTTCCTGTGTCAGTGTTGAACAAAAAGGTGACGTGGTTGCCTTAACACCGTATGGCATAAATTCAGGCTGTTCGATTTGTTGACAAACAAACGAACAAAGCAGGCGTTATAATAAACGTCGGCTAAACTGATGCGTGCATATATGTATGTGTACCTGTATGCATATGTGTATATGTATGTATATATATATATATATATATATATATATATATATATATATATATACATATATATATATATATATATATATATATATGCATGCTACTGTACGTCTGTATACATATATGTATGTACGTATACATAATACTTACATTTAAGTAAGTGCCATAGTAAGAGTGAGAAATGAAATTTCGTTTTCATTTTTTTCAACTTATCGTTTTCGGTATGCCTGACCGATTTAACTCACTCAATATGCAAATTAGGCTGCTCAGCCGTTAATTTTCATAAGGAAAGTATATACTTTCAAACGTTCAACTATCTGGCAGATGGGTAAACGGTGCTGATGATAGCTAACAAGCTTGAAACTAGTACATCGTTCATGTGTCAGTGTTGAACAAAAAGGTGACGTGGTTGCCTTAACACCGTATGGCATAAATTCAGGCTGTTCGATTTGTTGACAAACAAACGAACAAAGCAGGCGTTATAATAAACGTCGGCTAAACTAATGCGTGCATATATGTATGTGTACCTGTATGCATATGTGTATATGTATGCATATATATATATATATATATATATATGCATGCTACTGTACGTCTGTATACATATATGTATGTACGTATATATACATACTTACATATATATATATATATATATATATATACTTATATATATGCATATATATATATATATATATATATATATATATATATATATATATATATATATATATATATATATATAGTTATAATAATAAATTTCAAGACTGTATACGGGAGTTTTGCGTCTGTGTAAGTATGCAGGTTCGTACGTATGTAGGGTGTGTGTTTATGTGTACTTCATGTTTTGGTTGACTTACGTCTCCGAACATACGTGTATTTACATGTATGTATGTGTGTGCGCTTGTTATATACGTATTTATTTATTTATGTACGTTTATATAATTATTTATTTATTTGTATACACGCATACACACACACAGATATTTATATGTGCGTGGTTTTGTATCCGTATGGTAAGTGTTTTGCGTATGCTTGTGTATGTACGTATTTGTTTGCGTGTATGTATTTATATATTTATATTACTTCTGTATTGTATTTATTTACTTTGTTCTTAAATCTGTAGCGGAGATTAATTCGGTCTCCTAGTTAGAATTTTAGTCTACGACTTCTGCTATACCATTTACGTAGTTTTGTTTTTGCGTGCTATTGTTCTCCACGGTCCGCATATGACGTATTATCTTCGTTTTTTCGTTCATTGCCAGAGAACGTCTCTATGAACTAACTAAGAGAACATTAGTCTACGACCTCTTTTATATCAGAAACGTGGTTCTGTCTTTGCGCGTAATTGTTTTTCACCGCTCCTATTAATGACGTATCTCATTCGTTTTTTCCCGTTCTTTGCCAGCGAACGTTTCCAGGAACCAAAGTATCGTCTTCCTGTCTTTCTCCGGTGGCAACGTTTTTTTAAATATCCACTTCTGCGTTTACAGATTGACTTTGTTAGTTTCAGAAGATCCCGTTAAGGGTGAAAGCAGCGATTCTTTGCTTAAACTTTAATCTGTTATTTTAATAAATATATATATATATATATATATTTATTAAAATAACAGATTAAAGTTTTAGTCTTCAATTTTATTATTATTGCTATATATATATATATATTATTACTATTATATATTATTATTATTACTATATATATATATATATATATATATATATATATATATATATATATATATATATATATATATATATATATACATATTTATATATGTATACATATATATATACTCTTTTACTCTTTTACCCGCTTCAGCCATCCGGCTGAGGCCATGCTGGGGAACCGCCCTTGTTGCTAAACATTTTATCTCCAGCCTGTATAGGTTTCCACTGGTTTAAGAGGGAGTTTGCTGCTGCTGCTCTTAGGTTTCACTCGTGTCTTCCTGTGGGATCATCCGGGATCCTGGATAACAAGTTGTCGAGATGTTTCATGAAGACATCCACCTCCACGTCATGCAGATCTCTCAGGTCCCTCGGCAGCCTGTTGAAGAGCTGAGGGCCCTTGAATCCCAGGCTATTGCAATACCTGCTCCTTATTCTAGATATGGAAGACGGGACCTTTGGCACCACACAGTGACGTCCTGTTCGACGGTTGGTCCAGCTCCCAATGCCAAAGTTTGTTGCTAGTCCCTCCAGGATTTTCCACATGTAGATCACTGCGTATCTCTCCCGTCTTCGCTCCAAGGAGTAGAGGTTCAGTTCCTTTAGCCTCTCCCAGTAGCTTGTCTCCCTCATCTTGGCAATCCTCTTGGTGTAGCTTCGCTGGATTGCCTCAAGCTCCGTGGTTAGTTTGACACTATGGGGTGACCACAACTGGGAGCAGTAGTCCAGGCGGCTTAGGACAAATGTCCTCCATAATGTCAACATGGTGTCTCGAACTCTTGTCCGGAAAGTCCTCAAGATCCAGCCAGCGAGTCGTCTGCACATTGTCGCCACTTTCATGACGTGTGAAGAAAAAGATGCATCATCGCTCATGTCTATGCCCAGGTCTCGTATCGATTTTGACACGGGGATATCGGTCCCTCCTGGTCCCGTGTAGTTGTGTTCCACTATATTTATGTTTGCAGGTTTGTTTAGAGGTTTGTATTGTAGGGCTTGGAATTTGCCAGCATTAAACTGCATGTTGTTTTCTTCCGCCCATTTGTATATGGCATCCAGATCCTGCTGTAAAAGGGCAGCGTCAGCCGGGTTTTTGATTGCCTGTGCAACCATAGTGTCATCAGCATAGCTAGTGAGGGTTGTTGTTGTATGTACTACAGAGGGCATGTCTGAGAGAGCCACCAAAATCACTAGTGGTCCCAGGACTGTCCCCTGGGGCACCCCGCTTGTTATTGGTGTTTCCTTTGAGAGGGCCCCATTTGCTGCGACTACCTAGCTTCTGTCCCTTAGGAAGCCATGCAGCCACTCACCTACTTTTCCAGTTATGCTGAGTCCGTGTAGTTTCGAACATATCATTCAGTGGTCGACCTTGTCAAAGGCCTCCGCAAAGTCAAGATATATCACGTCCACATGTGAGCTGTCTAGTTGTTGTCTCAGTACCCAGTCGTAGTGATGTAGCAGCAGTGTAAGGCAGCTTCTTCCTGGACAGAGGCCATGTTGCGTGCTAGTCAGGCGGTCATTTTCCTCGAGGAAAGTGATTAGTTTCTTTCTGACGACTCGCTCCATGACCTTTCGCAGCGCTCAGCGTCGACCGTCGAGATGCGCGGCAAGCCGTCAAGGTAGGGACTGACATCCGCTACTTTCTCAGACTCGCCACTCCTCCCGAACAACCGAGCAAAGTGCTGGCGAAAGGCCTCACACATCCGCTTGGAATGGCTTATCTCGTGTCCGTCTCGGTTCGCCAAAGACCGAATTGTGGTTTTATTTCCACGCTGCGCCTCTGCCACGCGGGCCCATCGAACAGCTTTGGTTCCCGCGTTTCTCAGCGCACGCGCCTTAGCTCTGACAATGCAACCTTCGTGTTTCGCATTGAAGAAATCGTCTGATGCCATTCTCGCCGCTAGCACGTCAGTTGCGATGCCACTACAAATAGCCTCGTCTAACTTATCTACCAGCTCCCCCTCCTTTCTATTTTTCTCTAACGCTAGTTCTTTTCTGAACTCTATCGAAGTTAGTCTAATCTCTCTTTTGAGAGCCCCCCCCCCCCCCCACCATCTGTTGTTGATGATCCCCCCTGTCAACTTTCGCTTAACTAAATTTTTGACTCGGTACCTGTAAACCATACGTGCCGGAAATGACATGTTCAGCTTCCTGTAACCCGGTCTTAACCTACGAATTTTATCTAGGTCGACCGTACAGATCACAAATTTGTGAACTGAATAGGCGACCGTTTTAAAAAGTGGACAGCCCCCACTATTTCTATCTATTTTCCTAATTAATATTCTGTCTATGTACGATCTAGATGACCCCATTCGGTTGGTCCATGTCCACGTTGGCACATTGGGGAAATCTAGTCGGTACCTGTCAGACAGTTGGAACTGGCTGAGTAGTTGCTTGAGGCTTTTGCACCCCGCGCTCCTATCGGCTACTCCCACACAATCCCAGCGTGCGTCTAAGATGCCATTCCAGTCCCCTGCTAACAGTAAAGGGCAAGACGTACCCAGAAAGGACTCCAGGCGCCTAAAGAAGTCCGGTCGTCCGGCCTCTGTAGGGGCGTAGACGGCCAGCAGTCTAAAGGCACCACCTTCGCTACTGCTCACATCCAAGACCACCAACTTACCGTCCGGGTCCCGGAAGATCGACCTTACCTCGAGATCCAGTCCTTTCCTAAACAGCACTGCCACCCCAACCCCCATTCCCGGTCTGCTATTAGATGCGAAGTTGTGATAGTCTTCGAAAATGGGGGCTAGTGCGCGCGTGTCGAAAATCTGCTCTCGCTGACGGCAATCACATCCATTTCCAGCGACCTGAGGTCGTTGAGCAGGCGACCCTGCTTCCAGCGTGACCCCAGGCCGCGAACATTTAAACTTCCTACTCTTAATATGGCCATATTGGTAAGCTAAGAGAGAGAGGGAAGGTTTACTTACCTCCCGGGGTCCTGTGAAGATCGGGTTGTTCGACCGCCATGGTTGGTGGGGTTTCTTTTGGGAACCCCTTTAAAAGTCTTGATGTGGGTTTCACATTCGGAGTTCCCACGTCATGAGGAAAGCTCTCTCGAATTTCTTTGAAGGAATTCGGACCAGAAGCAAATCTTCGGGCACGCAAAATGTGCTCATTTCAAACATCTCCCCCTCCGTTTGAATGTCCTCGCTTCGTGCTAACAGCGCCATCAGTTTATCGTTGGCCCATCTGACAAGCACCAAGGTTTTAACATTTTGTTGGTGTGGTTTCATTTTTTTCGTTTTGGTGACTGTGGTGGTGATGGTTTTGGTGGTGTTGTTTCGGGTATGTCTATGTTTGTTGTAGGTGTGGGTTCTGCAATATCAGGTATTTGTGTGTTTATTTGTACTTGTGTTTGTTTAGGTTGTTTGCGTTTCGGGGATTGTGGTAGTGGTGTCGATGTTGCTGTTGGTGATGATGTTATTGTGAAAGTGTTTGCATTAGTGGTGTCTGTATTTGTTGTTGTGTATGTTTTTGTGTTATTTTGGGCTTTTTTTGTGAGTTTTCTCTGTTTTTTTGCACTTTTGGGTTTTCCTTCATCTTCGCTGCTGGAAGAGAAAGGGTCTGTGGCTGTGAGTGTCTCTGTGTCTGTGTGTGCGTTTATTGTTTTGTCTATGTGTATAACGGGGGGGGGTAGGGGGAGTGGGAAAGCTTTCCTCCTTTTCCACTTGGATTGGTTTTGGTGTTGGTGGTGATCCGGCTGTTTTTGATGTTGGTGTCTGTGTTTTTGTTGGTGTTGTTTTTGGTGGTGGTGGTGGTGCAGCTTTCCGTGCTGACAGTGGCGTTGGCAACAAAGAAGGTTTGCCACCCCCTGCAATTTTGCCCTGAGTGCAGAATGCTTGCAGATGGGTTGCTTCCCCGCAGACGAAGGAGCGAGGGCTTCTTCCGTCAATGATTAGTTGGATTGTTGTCCCGTCCTGCAGGTGGGCAAAATCCGGGATGTTGTTCATGTCCTCCGGTTTCATTTCGAGAAGAATCTCCAAATCCATTCTGGACCAGTTCTCTCTCTCTGTCCTGTTGATATCCAGGAGGTTAGTGTCTGTCCCCTTCTCGATTACGCATCCTAGCAGCCACCATATGTTCATTCCTGGTGGAATGCTGGGAATGCGGACCTTTACTGTCCTTTTACCAATGTAGGACGGATGCATGATAATGCGTTCCGTTCTGCAGGGGGTCGCCGAGTACTTAATAGTGAGGGCCTCGGTTTAGAACAGTACCAAGATGTTACCGAACTGTTTGCCTCTTGCTGTATACTCTATGTTACTTCCGATGAACTCCAAAGCAGCCTCGACCTCTGCTTGGCTAGCAAATTCCACTTTTCGTTTCTGCACCGAAATGCATCGAAAGAACACCGTCCTCCTTTGCATGGCCGCTATTGCCTCGTCCGGGATGGTCAGGTTTGCCCAGGACTTCTCCCGTTTAATAATAATAATAATAATAATAATAATAATAATAATAATAATAATGAAGACGCACGAGGTGACGGAGGTCATGAAATCGCTCCCGTAAGTTTTGAATTTTTAACATATTTAAATCATTTGTGAAATAACAACTCTTAGTACAAATGCTATGTAAAGCACCCGGCTTGAGCCCCAAAAAAATTCGGACCCAAAATATATTGTTATAAGGCTCAAATATTCAAATATTCAACTTTGTATTGTACACTGTATATCCCAAAAAAAATGGCTATAAATGGAAGAAGAAGAACCCCCCCCCCCTCCTCTCCTCTGGCTACACTATATAGGACAGCTAAACTCACCAACACCAGAAACTAGATACACCACCCACCCCATCATCTGTGTACACTGAACACAACAGCATTTTCACCTTCACCGCCACCGCTCACTACGGCCATCATTACCACCACTATCCCATCACCGCCGCCACCACCCCTTGACTCCTTCACTGCTGCTGCCACCGCTACAGCACCATCACTACAGTAATACGGCTCAAATATTCAAATATTCAACTTTGTATTGTACACTGTATATCCAAAAAAAAATAAAATGGCTATAAATGGAAGAAGAAGAACCCCCCCCTCCTCTCCTCTGGCTACACTATATAGGACAGCGAAACTCACCAACACCAGAAACTAGATACACCACCCACCCCATCATCTGTGTACACTAAACACAACAGCATTTTCACCTTCACCGCCACCGCTCACTACGGCCATCATTACCACCACTATCCCATCACCGCCGCGACCACCCCCTGACTCCTTCACTGCTGCTGCCACCGCTACAGCACCATCACTACAGTAATACGGTCGCATCACCGCCACCACTGCCTCGGTATCGACATCACCACCACCACTGTCTCAGTATCGCCAACGCCGCCAGTCTCTGCTGGCTACCACTTCCACATTATAGAATTCCTACTACTAACAAAGAGGAAGGCATCAAAATATATAGATAGACTCAAAAGAAAAAAGAAAAAACAAACAACAAAAGCAGCACAGCAACAACAGTAAAAAACGAGAAAAACAGAGAAAAACAAAAACAAAAAAAGAAACCCCAAAAACGTAAAGAAAATAAGAATGAAGAGAGAAGCAGGCGGACGGACAGAGAAGAGGGGGGAAAAAGTAAAACTTAAAAAACAAAAACTAAGTCAGACATTCGAATACTACATTACAATGAAACTTATGCTTATTCATTTTGGGGGCCCTTTCTGCCCGTGTGTTTGTTTGTTTATGTGTGTCCGTATACAGCGTGGTGATAATGCCACACAAGGGCCAAGTGGGATGGCGGATCCACAGATGGCTATGTAAACATACATTCGCCAATCCTCGATAAGAATGTTTAAATATCGAACATAAACAGTTCGAATAACGGTGAAATGGAGACTAGAACGTCATGTGACAGACTCTCACCCAACAAGTGCCCCCTGGCTCAGCAGCAGGAACCTGACTGTCAACCAAATACTGCTGATGTTGGAGGAAGAAGAAGAAGGAAAGGGGCCAGAACCAACTGGACGAAAGAATTGAATAGAACTGTTATGCAATGCTACCTGAAAAGTAACCCCAAGGAGAGGGGCTACAGGAGACGGATGCATAACATCTGGAACGAGATTGGTTTATTTAAATTAGATGAACAAAAATTGGCCGGGCAGGCTCGGGTAATAAGAACTAATGGGTGGATAAGCGAGCTGGAACTGGAGGAACTGAGCAGAGAGAATGGCTTGGAGATGGCGGGTGTAGTATGCCAGACAAGCGAGCCGGCGGGAAATGAAGGTGAGGAGGTCCTGAGAACGGAGGAACCACCCGAAGCAGACAATGATCTGAATACTGAGATAAATAATACCTGGAACAGAGAAACGGCCACTGAGGAGATGAATGCTGACGGGCTAGGACAAGATTCGGTTGACATCCTAAATTTAGTGGTAGATGAGTTGAACAATGATAGTGGGAGACCTATGAACCTAAGATTTGTAGACAGGAAAAAGTTAAAAGAAACAACAGCTAAGGTAAACAAAGTCATCCCATACCTTGAGGCGAGGAGTCTTCACCAGTGCAACAATATCCTCAAAGCAACAGCAAATACGGTGAGGAAACTACTTGGTATAAAAGCGAGAGGAAACAACAGACAAGACAGAGCAGAGCCGTGGTGAAGAAGCGACTGAGTGGGCAAATCGGGGAAATGAGAAATGACATAGGAAAGCTTGAGTCACTACTGAATGGGACACTAAAAAACATAGGCACTAAAAATAGACTGGAAATAAAATACAAAACTAGGAGTAAAAAGCTAAATATTTTCATAGAGGAATTGAAGCAACGCATTGTAGCAAAGAGTGCCAAAATCAGGCGATACGAGAACAGAGTCAGTCAGTATAAACAGAACCGCATGTTCGACAACAACCAGAAGATGCTGTTTGGACAGCTTGAGGTGAAAGAAAGAGGCAACGACTTGATCCCTGGGGCGGAACAAGCTAAAACATTCTGGAGAGGAATATGGGAGCAGGATGTTAGACACAATGCCCAGGCAGGGTGGATTGAGACAGTACAGAGGGAGATCGGTGAGCAGGTACAGCAACAGACTGATTTGAGTATCACAGTTGAAACTCTTAAGGGGCAAGCCAAAAAACTAACCAACTGGAAATCACCAGGCCCAGATGGTGTGCAGGGGTATTGGATTAAACATTTAACATCCCTCCACCCGAAGCTGACGGCCATGTTCAATGACTGCTTGGTGTCGGGTGAGGTGCCAGAGTGGTTGACAAAAGGTACCACAGTTCTGATAATGAAAGACCGAATCAAGGGTAATGATGTTACCAACTATAGGCCTATCACATGTCTGCCCGTAATGTGGAAACTGTTGACGAGCATTGTGTCTGAGTAATTCTACCATCACCTCCACACAAACAACTTGTTGCCGGACGAACAGAAAGGATGCCGAAAGAAGTCACGTGGTACAAAGGACCAGTTGCTTATTGATAAGATGGTAATGGGGAATTGCAGGAGGAGACACACTGATCTTGCCATGGGATGGATAGACTACAGAAAGGCATTTGACATGGTGCCTCATTCCTGGATCACCAAAAGCCTGGAGATCTTCAGGTTGGCAGATAACATCAGACAGTTGCTGGGCAGGAGTATGGGGTCCTGGGAGACAGAGTTGACATCAACTGGAGTATCCTTGGGAAGCGTGAAGATCAAGAGAGTATCTTCCAGGGAGATAGCCTGTCCCCTCTGTTGTTTGTCCTTGCCCTGATGCCCTTGACCATTATGCTGCGAAAAGTGAGAGCAGGATACAAGTTGGGAAGGGGAGAGCTTACCATCAATCACCTCCTCTTCATGGACGATCTTAAGCTCTTCGGGAAAAGTGAGAAGGAGTTGGATGTGCTTGTTGACACTGTCCGTATTTTCAGCAGTGATATATGTATGCAGTTTGGTATTGGTAAATGTGGAGTCATTGTGATGAGGAGGGGTAGGTTGAGCAGAAGTAACGGGATCCAGATACCAACAGGTGAGATGATAAAGGAAATTGACTCTGAGGAAGGATACAAGTATTTGGGCGTTCTGGAGGCTGATGGCATAAAGAACAAAAAAATGAAGGAATTGTTAAGAACTGAATACATTCGGAGAGTAAGGAGCGTATTGAAGTCACATCTGAACAGCAGAAATGCCATAAGCGCAGTAAATTCCCGAGCTGTGTCTATTATTAGGTACAGTGCGGGAATTCTGAGATGGAATGTTGCTGAACAAAAAGAAATGGATAGGAAGACTAGGAAGCTATTGACTATCTACAACATGTTCCACAAGAGGAGTGATGTCGATAGACTCTACCTAAGGACATCTGAGGGTGGAAGAGGTCTTATCAGCATAGAGGACTGTGTTCAGATGGAGAAAAACAACCTATACAAATACGTGACCTATAGTAAGGAGCCAATGCTCAGAGCTGTACTGAAGGAGGGGACAGTAGGCCAGGGGATACCCAAGGAGGAAATAACATCAAGGAGGAAGAGCAGCCTTAAGGGAAAATCCCTTCATAGTACCTTCTTTGAGAAAACTGAATTTAGAGATCCACAGACATGGAACTGGTTGAGAAGAGGAGACCTCAAAAAGGCTACAGAAGGAATGCTAATGGCTGCGCAGGAGCAGGCCCTCTAAACGAAGTGGTTGAAGCACCATATCTACAAGGAGGAGGCTAGCCCACTGTGCATGATCTGTGGAGAGAGAGAGGAGACTGTGGCTCACATTGTGTCCGAGTGTAAACACCTAGCCCAGACCCACTATAAGGGCTGGAAACACGATGTGATGGGCAGGGTGATCCACTGGCACCTGTGCAAAGTAAACAATCTACCACATTCTGAGAAATGGTATGAGCATAGGCCAGAGGCGGTGATGGAGAACAGTCAGGTGAAGGTGCTGTGGGATTTTAGGATACAGACGGACAAAAAACTGGAACACAATAGACCTGACCTGGTGGTTGTGGACAAAGAAAAAATATCGTGCCTGATTGTGGATGTGGCCTGCCCGTTCGACACGAGAGTGCAAGAGAAGGAGAGGGAGAAAATTAACCGATACCAGGACCTAAAGTGGGAGGTGAAAAGGATTTGGAACTGCCATGAAGTCAAAGTGATCCCGATTGTCATAGGCGCACTGGGGACTATCTCCAAAGGTTTCCAGGGATGGTTAAAGAAAATCGGCCCCTTCACGCTTTTTGGAACGCTTCAAAAGGCATGCTTGCTTGGAACGGCAAGAACCCTCCGATACGTCCTGAATATCTGAGGCTGCAGGTAGTGGCTTGATATTCAATCCAACGGACTTTCCAGTTAACCAACATCAATGACTGAGATTCAAGGAATAACAATAACAATAATAATAATAATAATAATAATAATAATAATAATAATTACCAGCACTATCATTACCACCACTACCCACCCCTTCACTCCTTCACTGCTGCCACCGCTACAGCACCATCACTACAGTAATACGGTCACATCACCGCCACCACTGCCTCGGTATCGACATCACCACCACCACTATCTCAGTATCGCTACCGCCGCCAGTCTCCCACTTCTCCCTGCTGGCTGATACTTCCACATTATAGAATTCCTACTACTAACAAAGAGGAAGGCATCAAAATATATAGATAGACTCAAAAGAAAAAAGAAAAAACAAACAACAAAACCAAAGCAGCACAGCAACAACAGCAAAAACGAGATAAACAAACAGAGAAAAACAAAAACAAAAAAAGAAATCCCCAAAACGTAAAGAAAATAAGAATGAAGAGAGAAGCAGGCGGACGGACAGAGAAGAGGGGGGAAAAACTAAAACTTAAAAAACAAAAACTAAGTCAGACATTCGAACACTACATTACAATGAAACTTATGCTTATTCATTTTTGGGGCCCTTTCTGCCTGTGTGTTTGTTTGTTTATGTCTGTTCGTATACAGCGTGGTGATAATGCCACAAAAGGGCCAAGTGGGATGGCGGATCCACAGATGGCTATGTAACCATACATTCGCCAATCCTCGATAAGAGTGTTTAAATATCGAACATAAACAGTTCGAGTAACGGTGAAATGGAGACTAGAACGTCAGGTGACAGACTCTCACCCAACAGGTGCCCCCTGGCTCAGCAGCAGGAACCTGACTGTCAACCAAATACTGCTGATGTTGGAGGAAGAAGAAGAAGGAAAGGGGCCAGAACCAACTGGACGAAAGAATTGAATAGAACTGTTATGCAATGCTACCTGAAAAGTAACCCCAAGGAGAGGGGCTACAGGAGACGGATGCATAACATCTGGAACGAGATTGGTTTATTTAAATTAGATGAACAAAAATTGGCCGGGCAGGCTCGGGTAATAAGAACTAATGGGTGGATAAGCGAGCTGGAACTGGAGGAACTGAGCAGAGAGAATGGCTTGGAGATGGCGGGTGTAGTATGCCAGACAAGCGAGCCAGTGGGAAATGAAGGTGAAGAGGTCCTGAGAACGGAGGAACCACCCGAAACAGACAATGATCTGAATACTGAGATAAATAATACCTGGAACAGAGATACGGCCACTGAGGAGATGAATGCTGACGGGCTAGGACAAGATTCGGTTGACATCCTAAATTTAGTGGTAGATGAATTGAACAATGATAGTGGGAGACCTATGAAGCTAAGATTTGTAGACAGGAAAAAGTTAAAAGAAACAACAGCTAAGGTAAACAAAGTCATCCCATACCTTGAGGCGATGAGCCTTCACCAGTGCAACAATATCCTCAAAGCAACAGCAAATACGGTGAGGAAACTACTTGGTATAAAAGCGAGAGGAAACAACAGACAAGAAAGAGCAGAGCCGTGGTGGAAGAAGCGACTGAGTGGGCAAATCGGGGAAATGAGAAATGACATAGGAAAGCTTGAGTCACTACTGAATGGGACACTAAAAAACATAGGCACTAAAAATAGACTGGAAATAAAATACAAAACTAGGAGTAAAAAGCTAAATATTATCATAGAGGAATTGAAGCAACGCATTGTAGCAAAGAGTGCAAAAATCAGGCGATACGAGAACAGAGTCAGTCAGTATAAACAGAACTGCATGTTCGACAACAACCAGAAGATGCTGTTTGGACAGCTTGAGGGGAAAGAAAGAGGCAACGACTTGATCCCTGGGGCGGAACAAACTAAAACATTCTGGAGAGGAATATGGGAGCAGGATGTTAGACATAATGCCCAGGCAGGGTGGATTGAGACAGTACTGAGGGAGATCGGTGAGCAGGCACAACAACAAACTGAGTTGAGTATCACAGTTGAAACTCTTAAGGGGCAGGCCAAAAAACTAACCAACAGGAAATCACCAGGCCCAGATGGTGTGCAGGGGTATTGGAGTAAACATTTAACATCCCTCCACCCGAAGCTGACGGCCATGTTCAATGACTGCTTGGTGTCGGGTGAGGTGCCAGAGTGGTTGACAAAAGGTACCACAGTTCTGATAATGAAAGACCGAATCAAGGGTAATGATGTTACCAACTATAGACCTATCACATGTTTGTCCGTAATGTGGAAACTGTTGACGAGCATTGTGTCTGAGGAAATCTACCATCACCTCCACACAAACAACTTGTTACCGGACAAACAGAAAGGATGCCGAAAGAAGTCACGTGGTACAAAGAACCAGTTACTTATTGATAAGATGGTAATGGGGAATTGCAGGAGGAGACACACTGATCTTGCCATGGGATGGATAGACTACAGAAAGGCATTTGACATGGTGCCTCATTCTTGGATCACCAAAAGCCTGGAGATCTTCAGGGTGGCAGATAACATCAGACAGTTGCTGGGCAGGAGTATGGGGTCCTGGGAGACAGAGTTGACATCAACTGGAGTATCCTTGGGAAGCGTGAAGATCAAGAGAGGTATCTTCCAGGGAGATAGCCTGTCCCCTCTGTTGTTTGTCCTTGCCCTAATTCCCTTGACCATTATGCTGCGAAAAGTGAGAGCAGGATACAAGTTGGGAAGGGGAGAGCTTACCATCAATCACCTCCTCTTCATGGACGATCTTAAGCTCTTCGGGAAAAGTGAGAAGGAGTTGGATGTGCTTGTTGACACTGTCCGTATTTTCAGCAGTAATATATGTATGCAGTTTGGTATTGGTAAATGTGGAGTCATTGTGATGAGGAGGGGTAGGTTGAGCAGAAGTAGCGGGATCCAGATACCAACAGGTGAGATGATAAAGGAAATTGACTCTGAGGAAGGGTACAAGTATTTGGGCGTTCTGGAGGCTGATGGCATAAAGAACAAAAAAATGAAGGAATTGTTAAGAACTGAATACATTCGGAGAGTAAGGAGCGTATTGAAGTCACATCTGAACAGCAGAAATGCCATAAGCGCAGTAAATTCCCGAGCTGTGTCTATTATTAGGTACAGTGCGGGAATTCTGAGATGGAATGTTGCTGAACAAAAAGAAATGGATAGGAACACTAGGAAGCTATTGACTATCTACAACATGTTCCACAAGAGGAGTGATGTCGATATACTCTACCTAAGGAGATCTGAGGGTGGAAGAGGTCTTATCAGCATAGAGGACTGTGTTCGGATGGAGAAAAACAACCTATACAAATACGTGACCTATAGTAAGGAGCCAATGCTCAAAACTGTACTGAAGGAGGGGACAGTAGGCCAGGTGATGTCCAAGGAGGAAATAACATCAAGGAGGAAGAGCAGCCTTAAGGGAAAATCCCTTCATAGTACCTTCTTTGAGAAAACTGAATTTAGAGATCCACAGACATGGAACTGGTTGAGAAGAGGAGACCTCAAAAAGGCTACAGAAGGAATGATAATGGCTGCGCAGGAGCAGGCCCTCAAAACGAAGTGGTTGAAGCACCATACTTACAAGGAGGAGGCTAGCCCACTGTGCAGGATCTGTGGAGAGAGAGAGAAGACTGTGGCTCACATTGTGTCCGAGTGTAAACACCTAGCCCAGACCCACTATAAGGGCTGGAGACACGATGTGATGGGCAGGGTGATCCACTGGCACCTGTGCAAAGTAAACAATTTACCACATTCTGAGAAATGGTATGAGCATAGGCCGGAGGCGGTGATGGAGAACAATCAGGTGAAGGTGCTGTGGGATTTCAGGATACAGACGGACAAAAAACCGGAACACAATAGACCTGACCTGGTGGTTGTGGACAAAGAAAAAAGATCGTGTCTGATTGTGGATGTGGCCTGCCCGTTCGACACGAGAGTGCAAGAGAAGGAGAGGGAGAAAATTAACCGATACCAGGACCTAAAGTGGGAGGTGAAAAGGATTTGGAACTGCCATGAAGTCAAAGTGATCCCGATTGTCATAGGCGCACTGGGGACTATCTCCAAAAGTTTCCAGGGATGGTTAAAGAAAATCGGCCCCTTCACGCTTTTTGGAACGCTTCAAAAGGCATGCTTGCGTGGAACAGCAAGAACCATCCGATACGTCCTGAATATCTGAGGCTGCAGGTAGTGGCTTGATATTCATTCCAACGGACTTTCCAGTTAACCAACATCAATGACTGAGATTCAAGGAATAACAACAATAATAATAATAATAATAATAATAATAAAAATAATAAGTAAAGAAAACGCACGTGGTGGATAGAGCGTTATGGAATCGCTTCCGTAAGTTTTTGATTTTTAACATGTTTAAAACAATTGTGATATAACAATTCGTAGTACAAATGGGACATAATATCCTGTTATATCGCTCAAATATTCAATTCTGTATTATAAATTTTATATTCAAAAAAGAAAACCCCTCTGTCTACAATATATAGAACAGCCAAATAACAGCAATTTCACCACCGCCACAACCTAGATTCACCACCTATCCCACTACCCCTATGTGTACACTAAATACAACAGCCAGATAATGGCAATTTCACCACCATCACCAACACTACCAATTCCTGCATAATAATAATAATTACTATTATTGTATCGCAAGTTTTCTCAAAATGTTTAGTTCAAATATTAAGAAAATATGTCAACATATATATATATTAAATAGGCGACAAAGCGCATAGATATACAAATCAAACAAACGCATACCAGTTACAGTCTATTCAACAGAACTCAGTAACGACAACGCCATCACTACATTAACCACCACCACCACTCCATCATTGCTACCACTATCCCATCACCGCCGCCACCACTCCATCATTGCTACTCCACTACCTTCTGTTAACTTAAGAAAGTGGAAGGTGGCGGTATCACTAGACAATGGAGAGGCTAGCAAAATATATCAATAACTGACTTAGTGACCCGGGAAACGTCAAAGACTATGTCACTGCTGGCTCCACCCTTCCCCACCCAAAATAGAAAAAGCCCCATCACCACCACCGACATAGCCAACAACAACAACAAGCAACTTCAACAAAAAGAATATTATATTATTAATAATAATTTCATTATTAAGACACGCTGTGCTCACATTAAGGAACCACTCATGAAAATAACAATTTAAAAAACAAAAAAAGGAAATCTCCGTGACCAATAAATACCGGGATGGCGGCCGGCGGGGGATGGCCGTGTCTCTAGAGGAGGACAACCCATATAGTCGTGGTTGACCATCGTCCTAGGAGTGGTAACACGAAATCATTACCCTTTGGCGGTTAAGGATAAAACGCAAGAAAATAAAGTCTATGTCAAATGATAAAATCTCATACCGAATCGGCCGAAAGTCGGGTCAAAAAGGGCCGCGTCCCTCAGAGAGAAACCAGACTGGGGTCGGAAAATCAGCTAATGGTTCAAACCTTCCCATCACTTCGGAGCTGGTGACCCCCAATAACCGGAATACTCCTACTGTTGGCCCTCCATGTTCAACACCAAGACATCTAAAGAAAAAGAGAGAAAAATGGTCAAGGGAAGACAATAAAGAAGTCATTGAGGTTTTCTACACTGCCATGCACTACCCATCAAATAGATCGAACACAGAACAAACATATATCAACTGGAAAAAGAAACATCCCGAAAACAGAGGCTATATTGACAGTAACAAACTAGCCAATATACAAAGAAACATTGTTAAAAACAGTTACTAACTGATATAGAAATTGATCAGATCAAGCAATTAGCACAAAGTCAGCGAAAAAAGAATGAAACATGTGTCAGTGAAAACAAGGTAAATTGTATCACTTCAAATCTCAGGGTTGGGGCAGAATCACTGATAGCAGAACAAATTAAAGAAAGGATCGAAAAAGTGGAGGGAGTGCATGCTCAAGATGAAACTCGAAATGTAAACAATTAGATCGTAAATGATAAAGAAATGAATGAGAATGAACTTGCCAACTTGAAGGATGAAATTATGATCGAAAGGATGAAAATGAAAGAATCTGACAAGAGGAAACGAGACACTCTCCCTAAGATCCAGAACTCCAAACAGAACTAAAAGAAAATACACAAGACTAACATAATTCTCAAAACAATTATTATCAAAAACAAACTAAACATTACTGATCTAACTCATTTCTATTATACATTGGCTTAAATCACCTCTCACTTATGTGGAGTGAAGATGAAAAAAATAAACGAATTCCCACAAGAAACCTACGTGGCAAGAGAAAATCAATCGCCAAATAAACCTTCTCCGATCTGACACAGAAATGTTAACAAACTACAAAGTAGGTGAACATGTTAAACAAACAAAACATAGAAGATTGAAAAGAAAATAGTGTATAAAATCAACAAGTGATATAGGCATGCTGATAGAAATAATCAAGCAATAAGTGTCGGCCAAAGCTGCTCGTATCAGGCGCTTTGAATAACGATCTAGATTCTATAAGGACAACAAAATGTTCAAAAACAACCAAAAAAACATCTACAGAAAAATTGGCAAGTCAACAATAACTGCAAAATCAATACCACCCAAGGATGAAGTGCAAGAATTCTGGGAAAAGATCTGGGCCGAAGAAAAAGTTCATAATATACATGGCCCATGGATAGACAGACAAATGAAAGATACAGCTCACCTTCAGGAGCAAACATGGGAAAATATAACAGTTGAACAGTTGCGTTTGGCACTTAGAAAAACCAGCAAATTGAAATCCCCAGGAAAAGAGAAAATACCAAATTTTGGATAAATGCCTTCACAGATTCTCATGAGCTGTTAGCCCAACTTTACAATGAAATGGTTAAGGAGCCAGACAAGATATCATCATGGCTTGTTAACGGCATTACATTCCTACTTCCGAAGAATGATGAGACAAACAATCCCCAAAATTACAGACCGATAACGTGCTTGACCACAATGTATAACATTTTAACATCAGTCCTAACTGAATATACACATGATCACCTGATATCAAAGATCTATTTCCCAATGAGCAGACAGGGTGTAAACGAGGCTCATATGGCTGTAATGTTCAGCTTTTGGTTAACAAAATGTTACTGGAAGATTGTCATAATAGACACAAAAATCTATCAATTGCTTGGATAGATTACAAAAAAGCATTCGATAGTTTGCCACACAGTTGGATTGAAAAAATGTTTAGAGATTTTCAAAATATCTTCCGTTGTCAGGAGGTTCCTGTCATTTAGTATGAAGACATGGAAACCAACACACCTTTTGAATAGTAAAAAAGAATCACTGGAAATTGGAGAAGTTAATATTAATTGTGGAATTTTCAGTGTGACTCTTTCACACCGCTGTTATTCTACATCGCACTTATACCATTAATTAAAATGCTCAATGAAACAAAACATGGATATAAAGTTTATGACAAAACCATTAATCACTTGTTCTGCATGGATGATCTGAAACTATTTGCAAAAAATGATGAACTATTGCAAAGGCTATTATCCACTGTGAAGCATTTCATTTATGACATTAAATGCAGTTTGGACTAGATAAATGTGATAAGAGAACTTGATCAAAAGGAGACTTACAAATATCTAGGTGTTTGTGAATAAGACGGAATCAAGCACTCGACAATAAGGGAAAGGATAATAAAGGAATGTTACCGCAGAGTAAGATCAATCTTAAGAACGGAATTGAATGCAAGGGATAGGATCGATGCCATAAACACGCTTGCCATACCAGTAGTAACCTAAAGTTACAATGTCATCAACTGGTCAAGCACAGAGATCCGTAGGCTCGATACTAAAATTAGAAAATGCTTAACCTTGCACAGAATGCATCACCCTAAGGCAGATACAGATAACATATATCTCCCTAGGAAAGAAGGAGGACGTGGGTTAAACCAGTTAGATATTGCGTTGAAAACTGCAACAAATGGATTATCTACATATCTAAGGGAATCACATGATTGGATGATCAAACTCATCTTGAAAAACGAAAGCATCAAAAGATGCACATTATAAAAGATGCACAAATATATTATAATGGACTACAAATATCAGAAGTTCCATTTACTGCTTAAATGAAAAACACAGAAAAAGCGAAGCAGGTAAAATTAACTGCTAAGAAAGAACTGCTACAGAAGCTGGCTAAGAAATGGCAAGAAAAGCCTCTGTATGGAAAATACCCATAAAGAGCTAACAATCCTGATGTTGACAAAACTTTAACCCATCAGTGGCTGGCATCCTCTGGACTGAAATCGGAGACTGAAGGACGGATTATATCAGCACAAGATCAGTGTCTGCCAATAAACAATTACCAAGCCAACATAATAAAAAATGGATGCAACCCATTATGCCGTGTATGGAAAAAACAACCAGAGATCATTGATCATATAATTTCAATGTGCAGTCCTATAGCTCCAACCGGCATGACAGAGCTGCAAAATACATACATTGGATAATGTGTAAGCATTTTGATCAGCCCCATCAAAAGAATTTGTGGGAGCATCAACCACCTCCCATACTTGAAAAAGATCACATCTCAATCTTGTGGAACTTTAGCATCCAAACAGACCGAAAAATAGATGAAATAGACCTGATATAATACTGACGGACTTTAAAAAGAGGGTATGCCTGCTAATTGATATGTCCGTTCCAATAGACAAGAATGTATCTACAAAAAACATTTGAACAATTGTGCAAGTATAAGGACCTGGAGATAGACGTTGGAAAAATGTGGAAATTGAGAACTAAAACAATACCAGTGGTTGGAGGCGATCTAGGAATGATACCTAAAAGTTTTAATTATTACTTATCGCAAATCCCAGGACGCCCGCGTATAGGAGAAATACAAAAGTTAGTACTAATGGGAACTGCCCATATACTAAGGAAGATTCTGTCAATATAAGTACTTCACAAGCCTAAACACCTAAAGTTGCATATGTGTGTATGTATGTTCTTTGTTTAACATGGCGGAACTTGTTGTCTCTTGAGGTCACTGGTTATGGCTTGGTGATAACTCGTATGAATATAAAGCAAAATAAATGCAACTGTAATAATAATAATAATAATAATAATAATAATAATAATAATAATTGTTTCTACTTTTGGCACAAGGCGAGCAATTACCAGTGTATTACTGGTAATTTATTTTATCGATCCCGTAATGATGAACGGCAGGATTTGTACTCAGACTTGCAAGGGCCGTAACTATATACGTCAAAGCATGGCGTCCTATCCTCTACCGATACTGCCAATATAATAATAATAATAATGCCCTGTCGTTCGCATGATCTCCAAATTCTGACAAATTTTATGAGCATCAAACAAAAACAGTCATGGAAAAGGGCATGATATCAATCATGTTGGATATGCCTGTGACAAATGTACGATAAATCACTGCTAACAGATCATATATTGTCATAAAAAAACAAAAGAGAGTGTATAGGTAGCGTCATAGATATTTCCGTACCAGCTGTCAAGAATGAATCTGTAAAATATAATGGAAAAACTGTCAAAACACAAAGAACGGAAAAAACAGATCATATGCATTGGGAGGATAACAAACACAATCAATGTGGTAATAGGAGAATTAGGATTAATAGCGAAATCATCAGACCTGCATCTTAGCACCATTCCCTGTGAGATCAGCAACTACCAGCAACAGAAGACGGGCTACTAGGGAGAGCATACATTCTAAGAGTTATATCTCCACAATGAGAATTACTATTGCCCTACGTTCAATGCCTAAAGCAGACAATAGAGAAACAGAACACATCTAAAAGGAATAACACAATAATAAAAATAAAATCACTATATAAAAATTGTGAATGTGAGAGGGAAATAATTTTCTTCCAATGTGATGGAAAGAACTCTGGAAATTTCAGAATACAAGACACGTTGGATCAAAACAAAGACTCGTTTACTAAGATATCAAATTTCTAGTACAATGTGACATAGATTAAATATGCAATAGCAAATAAATAATTTACGTTCTTGATATTGCGAATAATCACTGTTTTATGCCAAACTTGTCGATATATTATATTGTTTTATTATGTAACATATTGTTTCATTTACATATATATTATTTCATTAACATAACACGGAATATTTATTTATTCATGATACAATTCTTATTAAAATCAGAAATGATGTTTTAGATATCTATTTCACCACATATGTTCAAATACAAAGTTAAATGGTTCTTGTTACGATACTAAGTACATCATCAAATATAATTATTATTTTACTACAGGGCGGTGGATTTGCAGTATCGGTTGAAAGTCGGACGCCATGCTTTGACGCATAGAGTTACGGATCTTTCCATTCTGAGTTCAAATCCCGTCGAAGTTAACTTTGCCTTTCATCCTTACGGGGTCGATAAAATAAAGTACCAGTAATGCACTGGGCATTTGCTGGCATTGTGCGAAAAGTAGAAACAATTATTATTTTACTAGAGAAAATGCGGCCTTTCTATTTTTGAAAACATATATTTGCGACCAGAATTTAGCTACCAATCTGATATCAGTTATTTCCTTACACACGTTAATCAGCACGATACATTAAAATAATGTTTCACATTTTAAAATAAATCACGCTATTAAAACATGATGACGACATTGGATAAAACAGTTGAAGCTATAGAAAACGAAAAAATTGCAATATCCAGAAAAATTTAATAAAAAGTTGATTTGATCAAAGGAGAACTGAGACCAAACAAGAAATTTCAGGACAAGAATTGGCACTGAATCATCGGAAAACGATTAAATTATATATATATATATATATATATAGAAGTGGTTACACAACAGTAGTAGTTTCACTTTAGCGGATCCTCAGCTAGTAATGAACATGGTTATACGGAACAAGAAGGACGGACAACCTTAGGGACCGCATGGGCAGAAACGATCACTTCACACGGGCATTGCGTGTGAGAGCTGTAAGGGAGATAACTGCGAAAGTCCGAAAGTTTCTAGTTGATAACATTAGGATGTTGTTGTAATTCAATCCGGAGCTTTGTAGTTATGTAACAGCTGTTACCAGACGTGAGAACAACGAGTGAAAAATTCATTACTCGTGTTTAGGCAATCACTATTGCGTAATCTCTTTAGCATATGTATTCATTCATCAATACATAGTCCACACAACAGATTGCCCCTTGCGTATGGCTTGGACTTAGTGATGGCTTTAAATTGAATGGAGAAGTCTTTACTTGAGTCCTAGAGGGTATATATATATATATATATATATATATGTGTGTGTGTGTGGGTGTGTGTGTATATATATATATATATATATATATATATATATATATATATATATATATATATATATATATATATAGATATATATATATATATATATATATGTATGTATGTATGTATATATATATATATATATATATATATATATATATATATATATATATATATATATATTATGAATACATATATCTATATATATATATATATATATATATATATACATATATGTATGTATGTATATATATATTTATTATGAATACATATATATATATATATATATATATATATATATATATATATATATATATATATATATATATATATATATATATATATATATATATGTATATATATAAATATATATTGGTAAACGGAATAGAAAATGCTGACAAATTGTTCACAGTTGAAAAATGGTTTAATTAGGAATAAAAGAGTATTAGTGATTGTATGGGTTAGTATTCAGTTGTGGTTTTAAGTTTTTAAGTTTTTACCGGTTGCGCATTTCTAAATGCTTTTCAAAAATAATTTTGAGATAGAGTGTCCGTGCTGTTTGAGCAAAGAGCACGGACACTCTATCTCAAAATTATTTTTGAAAAGCATTTAGAAATGCGCAACCGGTAAAAACTTAAAAACTTAAAACCACAACTGAATACTAACCCATACAATCACTAATACTCTTTTATTCCTAATTAAACCATTTTTCAACTGTGAACAATTTGTCAGCATTTTCTATTCCGTTTGCCAATATATAATAACTTGTGTGTTACACCTCTATTCTTTTAACTATAAATATATATATATATATATATATATATATATATATATATATATATATATATATATATATATATATATATATATATATATATATATATATATACATATATATAAATATATATATATATATATATGTAATATAAATGTATATATATATATAAATATATAAATAAAAGTAAAATTAATGTAAGCAAAATGCCAACAATAATTCAGGCATATAAGTGAATACAACATCAAGATGAAAACATGTATAACGTAATATGAGGGAACAAGTAATACAATCTTAACTCAAAACAAATCAAGAATAAAAACTTTGTAATCAAACTGTGTGTAAGTTGGATAAAAAGTAATACAAACTTAATTCAAAGTAAAATTAAGAATTAATACCCAACCGTCAATTTAGGGAAAACTACAAATGCACTATATAGTCTTAAAAGACCATTTCACGAAACCTTTCAGTGGGATTAGTCACGGTTGTGATTGATCTTCAGTAGTGCTCAAGACATTAACTAAACGCTACTGCTAAAATACCGAGGTGAAAAAATAATCCACTGGGAGTTAAAAGCAGGTAAGCAAAAGCGTGTAGAAATGAAATAACAAAACACACGTGAACACAAGCTAGTGATGGTAGGAGGAGACGAAAAAGCTGATTACAATATACAAAAGTCAAAACATTCCGAAAAAACTAAACAAAAATATGGAGTTCAGCATGAGCAATATTATTGCAGTTTTTTTTTTTGTAAGTTGGGAAAAAGCAATACAATCTTAATTCAAAATTAAATAAAGTAATACTTAACCGTCAACTTGGGGAAAACTACAAATGAACTATATAGTCTTAAAAGACCAGTTCACGAAACTTTTCAGTGGGGTTAGTCACGGTTGGAGTCGATCTTCAGTAGTGCTCAATACATTAATTTAACAAAACTAATAAAATACCTAAGGGAAAATATATATATATACATATATATATATATATAAATATATATAATATGTATATAATGCAAAGTTGACTGTCACCACAGATTATGAACCTGAAGATTGCGAAAGCATGACAGTAATTATTCAATTAACACTTAACATTTAATCTTCTACCATTCTATATTATTCTAATACCATTATCAATTTTAAAGAATGTTAAAGGAGTGTAAATAAAACCAGTAAATCAGAAAAAGTTGGAATTCCTTTTATTAATATATATATATATTACTATTTTGTTCTGCATCCCCATGCATTGAACCACAAAGTTACTAAGACAAAACCTATATATTTGCTGGCATAGGTATGCATCTGTATATATATGTTGGTAGATATACTAATGCATGGGGATGCAGAACAAAATAGTAATGGTTTGGCTGCTGTCTTCTTAACAAACCACTCATCACTGATTAACCTCGATGTCACGTGATTGATTCTTTTGAATTTGCCACCGACCGAGTAGGCAGTGATTTTTTCAATGTCTTGGAACTTAGTCCACGCTCTGCTTTTTTCCATCCACTGAATTATTCTTGTATAAGTTCCCTCTGTCCACGCATTGCCTGGAAACTTAGCTGAGAATAGACTTCCCTGATGACGAAAGGACTTCCTCGTGCGTTTCTTCGGAAACCATGTTTATTCCCTTTCAGAAACTAATTAGCTGCAGTGAAATTTTAGTAAGTTAATTTTTATAATTTTCTTATTTTACGTCATTCATATTATATATATATATATATATATATATATATATATATATATTTTCTTTATATATAAGGAAAAACGATGAAATCGAAAATACAACTGGGGTCTTATTTTAAAAAAATATATATATATTTATTTGGTTCCTTTACCGGTTTCGCAGTTCTTCTGCTTTTCAAAAGTACATTTGAGATGGAGCGTCTGTGGTTTTCCACACAGATGTGAGAAAAATCACAGACTTTCCATAACAACTCTACTTTTGAGAAGCAGAAGAACTGCGAGAGAGAGAGAGAGAGAGAGATATGTATGTATATATATATATATATATATATATATATATATATATATATATTTATGAATGTATATTATATATATATATATATATATGTGTGCATATATACATATATATATATATATGTATATATAAATATATATATATGTAATATAAATATATATATGTAATATAAATAAATATATTTATATATATATAAATATATAAATATATACAAATATATATATAAATATATATATATATATGTATATATATATATATATATATATATGTATGTGTGTGTGTGTGTGTGTGTGTGTGTGTGTGTATAAGAAAAATAAATCGAAAATGAAAGTGGAGTCTTTTGAAGGATAATTATTTGTTCTCTTTACCGGTTTCATATTTCTTTTACATCCGCGGTAAAGGATACAAATAAATATTCTTAAAAAGACACCAGTTGCATTTTCGATTTCTCTTCTTTATACTATCACTCGTGTAGCACATCAGGTTCGTTTCTATTTTTAAAAATCTTCTTTGCTTTTATATATATATATTTATACAATATAATCTGAAATAAATAAATCCAATATATAAAATTTGGCTTCGTTTATTACTGCTATATATATTTTGGTAACAGCCATTTTTGGCTGTGACCTCTTCAGGCAGCCCGAATTAGTGTAGTAGAGACGAGTACACATGTTGTTGAAGTGTTTAACTTCGTCAATACTTTGTCAATACAACCAACATATACTCAAAATTTATGGAAGAAGTAGCCTAACGGTGTAATTTCAAAGAAGTGATTCTTTGAATTTAAACCATTAGGCATCACCACACCAGCTTGGAAAATTAACATCTGACTATTTAAAAGAGATGACTTCAGAACAACTCTAACCCTTAATCACTTTTATAATAAGGGCAATATACAAACCATAATTGTATATATTTAAAATATTGTTTTAAAATATTTCTTAAATAAACCAACGAAATTGATAAAGAAACCTCAATGTCTATACCCACAACCCATCTACATTTAAACACTATCAGAAAAATTATCAAATCACATCAACCATAAATTCACATAGAAACTGTTTTAACTATAATTATCTCGCTACATATATACATATCTTAATACTACATAGCATTTTTTTGTACTGCACAACAGCTTTACTTTTACTTGGATTGTTTATTTAATTATGTATCTGATCCAATCTCAGCATCGCATCAACGAATCTTTATCGATGTACATTACGCAATATGCTTCACACTTTTCACCTTATATCCTACCTATGCAATCCTGACTGCTTACTATGTTCATCATATTACACCTATATTCTGTGATATCTTTGCCATAGTATGCAGTATATGCTTAACAGCTCTGCATTATTTGCCATATTATTCTGTATATGCTTAATACCTCTGTATTATTACTGCCTATATGCTTATGTACCAATAATGTACTCCTTTGCGAGTAACCTTCTATTATACTCTTTATTATACCCTTTGTTGCAGACTATAACATATTTACTCACTTTGAATATGACAGTATTCATAGCAACAATATCGGAATTTATTTATATGTTTAAACTTTGCCAATGCTTATTATATAACTGGTTATTACTCACAAGTCGCATCTTTCCGACATCCAGAAAAAAGATTCACAACAGCTCTGGCTAGCAGAATATGTGATTTGAAAGACCATATATCCAATATAAATTGGATTGGTCAATGTTGAACCAATCTAAAGAATATGCAAGGGGAACAAGAAGATGCACACATTTTAATTTTATTTTTATTTTTACTTCACATCCACCAGTAACCCCTCCCCCTAATTTTCGATTCACTTACCTAATATCTTCACATTCCACATTATACTTCCCCATTTTCTTTCACTACCTGATATCATTGTCACTTGCGTTTTCCACCCAGATAGATTCTGTTTTTTCGCAGCCGATTATATATTTGTACTCATTTATTCATACGGCTGGTTTATAATCTGTATTTATGCGCGGGAGTGTGCATATGTGTGTATACGTTCTGTATATGTATACGAACGCCTCCGTATGTGTTCGTCCTTACGTATATATATGTATGTGTATGTGTATTTTTATATCTATGTTTTTTTTATATCTATGTTTTTGACATACTTATTTATACGTGTGTGTGTGTATGCGGGTGAATGTATGTGTATGTGTATGTGTATGTATATGTGTGTATATGCATAGGTATGTATGGGTGTGTATGTATATATGTATATATATATATATAGTCGCGTACGTACGTGTGATTAGATATACATGTGGCGATATATATATATACGTGCCTCGTGTGTATGTATGTAGTGCATTCATGCGCTTTTCTCTGTACGTATTTTTATGCATAAATAGTTTTATATGTATATGTGTGTGTACGTGCGTACCTATGTTTGTTTTCTTTTTTCTAGTGTTAATTGATTACTTTTTCTTAGATTTAAAAAATGTTTTCATTCTCATATATTGTTTCATTTGTATACATATATCGAGAATGACACTTATTTTTACTATTACACTCCCTTTATCTACCGCATATAAGTGACAGTGCGTGTGTGTGTTTATAGGCGTGCTTTCATACTCACATGTGTATTTAATACCTGTATCTGGATGCGTGTTAACTATATTATCTTACAATTTCTTTTTCAACTCATATTATATACGTATTTGTGGTCACATATACACAAATATACTTGCCCTCATACATGTACCTACGCACACATTTAAACCATACACATGCATTTGTACATACACACATATGTACATGTGTGAGTGTATATACATACATATACACATACCCTAACTATATTTCCTTTTTTTTATATATCTCTTGCATTACTTTTATTTATATATTTTTTGCCCGTTAAACTCTTGCCTTTCTTGAGGAGACTTTTCAAATATTTCACTATGTTTTAAATTGCCATGTACGATCAACGAATGAGGACGTTTTTCGTATTCGTCTTATTCGGGAAACCTCTTGTAATGAGGTAATTATGTTGTATTGTTTATTATATATATATATATATATATATATATATATATATATATATATATAATAAACAATACAACATAATTACCTCATTACAAGAGGTTTCCCGAATAAGACGAATACCAAAAACGTCCTCATTCGTTGATCGTACATGGCAATTTAAAACATAGTGAACTATTTGAATATATATATATATATATATATATATATATATATATACCTACAATCTACTGTATAAGTATGCACATTATCTCAAGGACACAATATGTTTTGAATATCTGGTGGACATTAGCTTACATTGTTCTAGAAGGAAGCAAAACCTTCCGGGAGGTGAAATTAACCTGGCGATAAGAATCCAGATGCCATCCCCAATATCACAAACCTCATTCACCTTCCGAGATTGGTAGCTCTGCAATGTTTGACGGAAGCTGGTTTATTTCTGTGGGCAAAGTGGATACTTGAAAGCTTTATGCCTTCAAACGTAGACAAGGCAACACATAGCTCCTTTGCTGCAAACACCAGAACACCAGAACACCAGAGGCTGCTACAAAAACCTTACCGACAACAAGCAACAATAGCGACGCCAAATTCAGTAGTAGCAGCAACATCAGTAGCAGATCCAAATCTCGCAGCAGTAGCACGTACACTGCAAACAGCAGGTTTAACACCACGCACAGTAACTGCTGTAACATCAACACCACACCAAACACCAGGTAATATGCAAAGCCACCCTTTTTATCTGATAAGCAAGCTCTCCCTCTTACGCCCCTTCCCCTCTTTCTCCATCTCTTCTGAATACAAACACAAACATATTCTCAACCATGTCAGCTTTAGAATCCGCAGACCTGTATTTCCTCATCTCTAACTGAAGAAGAGGGGGTCCCTCAAATACAAAGAAGGAAGAACACCCCAATATATCTATCCTCACACACCAGAAAAAATACAACGCACACACTACAGATATATACACATCTACAAAAACACCAAAGCTAACACCAACAGAACCAACAAAACAACCACGACCACATATTGACAAAGATAAAACATGAAACATCAAATTACCTGAAAAATACCAAACTTTACGCTAGCGAGGAAGAACAATGGTAAACATAGCATAACTACAGCATTCCACTCTTGGGGAATGTTGTAGTTATTTCTTGTTAGTTGTTCTCTGTTCTAGTTCTTTACATGTGTTATGTAAATTCTCACTATCTCTGTATGTTCTATTGTGGTTTAGGTCTCGACCCGAGTAGCAAATAAAGAATTAACTATTATTACTATTAATATCGTTGTCACTCAGTGCAGATGGTTATTGCACCTGGATAATTAGTCATCTGCAAGTTACAGCATGGACCTGAGACAGATAATATTTCCCTCAAAATAGACACAGTAATTGAAAAGCCGCCTTTTGTATGATACCAAACCATGGTATTGCCTGTCTGTGGCTTTCAGAAGTCATGAAGTTTGAAAGGGTTTGACTCTAATTTCCCGATCACAATTATTATTATATAATTATTTGTAGTAGTAATAATTTTAGTGGTGTTAGTAGTAGTAGTAGTAGTAGTAGTAGTAGTAGTAGTAGTAGTAGTAGTAGTAGTAATAATAGTAGTAGTAGTAGTAGTAGTAGTAGTAGTAGTAGTAGTAGTAGTAGTAGTAGCAGCAGCAGCAGCATCAGCTGCAACATCTGCAGTAGTAGTAGTGGCAGTAGTAGTAGCAGTAGTAGTAGTAGTAGTAGTGGTAGTAGTACTAGTAGTAGTAGTAGTAGTAGTAGTAGCAGCAGCAGCAGCAGCATCATCACCATCACCATCGGCAGCAGCAGCATCAGTAGTAGCAGTAGTAGTAGTAGTATTAGTAGTAGTATTATTATTAGTAGTAGTAGCAGTAGTAGTAGTAGTAGTAGTAGTAATAGTAGTAGTAGTAGTAGTAGTAGTAGTAGTAGTAGTAGTAGTAGTGGTAGCCGCAGCAGTTGCAGCAGATGTAGTAGATAAATATCAAATTGACTGCGTTAAATTTCCCTTATATCATTTGATAGATCTATATTACTTAAATAATTTCGCAATCTAGTCCCTTTCGACATTTCTAACATTTAACATACAATATGTCCGTCTATATAAAGTGTATTTTACTTTTTGAATCTTAATAATTATATGTATTAGCAGCAGTAGACCAAACGGATTTTCTCTTAAATTGGACCATGTTCTTACCTCTTGTATGTTAGAAATTATCATCATACAACAGATACTTTTCACGTCATTATTTCAAATTTATACATTGAGGTCTTGTTTCATAACATCCCTTCATATAGTACCTTTATAACACGTTCTAATATATGAATGCCAGCGTGTCTGAGTTAGTGTTAATACTTTAGCTGACAAAGTGTTATGCATTTTAATATGTTGCTCGATGCGAAAGCAGCATTTATTCATATGAATACATTGGGATCCATAGATTTAATTTCATTCATCTTGCGATATACCGGCTGTAATTTGTAATATATTATCGGAAATATACAGATTCACAATGACATTAAGATCCAATACTTATGGCTACTTCGTTCAGTTATTGACGCCAACACAACTGCAACACGTTTTCGTGGGATATAATTGTCAGTGGTAAGATCTACAAGACTAATTTAATAATTCCATGGATTTATACATATTTAAGGAATTATGCTTCTCGTATGTAAAATATATTTCTTTTGAATATTGCAACATTTTGAATAGATTGTCGTTGCATTCAGTGCCTTCTAATCGTGAGTTAGGCAGTTGTGAAGCAAATGTTTTAATCATTTGCCAAAACACACACACATGTGTGTGTGTGTATATATATATATATATATATATATATATATATATTTATTTATTTATGTAATCACAAGATATCATAATTATTCCATTTACCAATGGTTTCTTGAAAGCAACTAAAATTGCTTTCATTCATGTGAAATAGTTATCTTATGTTGTTTATTACATAACTAATAAGCTCTATAATTCACATAGAGCACTCTTTTTTCCTGGACTTTTCTGACGGAATTACCTCATTCATTTACACACATACACACACACACACACACACACACACACACACACATACATATATATATATATATATATATATATATATATATATATCCCGATTGGACACGGTAAAAGCTTCTCTTTTAGCACCTTACTGTGTCCATGTTAATCATCAACAAAGATATCCTTCATAGGATAATACCATCGCTGCGTGCTGCCTCACATCTCCTACTCTGAATATTTGATGAATATTTACGATGGATAAAAACCACAACATTTTGGCAAATCAACGGCTGTTTATATGCCTTAGCAACGATAGCAGAGATATTAACAAGAACAAAACACCACAACAAATACCTTCATATATAACTAAAACAGAAAAAACAAACATTGCTGACCTACGAAAAACCATAGGATATTAGACAAGGCTCCTTACATGCCAAAAAAACACAAAACAAATCTCACTCCTCACCAACAAAGAGTGACACATAAAATAGAGACGATGTTTGGTAACAGTAGAACCAGAACTCTTCAATATAAGCTGATCACCCTCAAACAAGAATTGAGAGCTGTTAACGAAAAACGCCGATACCTGAAGAATGTAGATGAGAGAGAGGTGCTTCATAAAAGATTCAGACGAAACCAAACATCAGCCTATAGAGATATAAAGAACAAAAAATAACTGTCAATGAGGCCCCATCCCAGAAAAAATATATTACTTTTGGAACAAAATATGGGGTGAAAAGAAGAATTTCAACCAAGATGCAGTGTGGCTTAGATAAATCCGAAATAACTATTGCTCCTACACTACAACAAAACCATACGAAATAAGTGAGGGTACGCTTGAGACTGTGATAGGAAAACTCCAAGATAAGAAAACCCCAGGAAGAGACATGATTGTCGGCTACTGGTACAAAAAACTGATATTCTATCGGAAGTATCTTACTGACCTCTACCAACAAGTTCTTAAGGGAGATACACTTATACCAGAATGGTTGACATAAGGACAAACATTACTGGTCCCCAAGAACAAAGACACCCACGTGGCAAAATACTACCGACCCATTGCATGCCAGAACCTGATGTATAAGATGCATACAGACTCCACAACCTATTCCTCCAAGATCACTGTGAAAATAATAACATCATCACAGATGAACAAGCAGCTGGAAAGAAAGGGGTTTGGGGATGTGCTGAACAACTCCTAATCAACAAAACTGCGATGTCAGAGGTGCGACAACTTAAGAGGAATATGCTTACAGTCTGGGTGGACTACAAGAAATATTTCGATTCTATTACGCACCCTTGGATGATAGAGGCCCTCCAACTTGCTAAAGTCCCAGACATTATTGTCAGAGCCATAGAGAGGCTGTCTTCTTCTTGGGCTACTATCCTAAGATTAAAGACAGAGAGGGGGACTCTATTTTCATAAAATAAAATATCGCAGGGGTATATTTAAGGGGACAGTCTATCTGTGATATTATTCATCTTGTCATTAAACCCCTTGTCTGCTCAAGAAATGTGAGGGATACATCATTGGCTCACAGGAGGATAAAAATACGAAACTAACCCATAATTTCTTTGTGGACGATCTGAAACTCTATGCCAAGAATATGGATGGGATGAAGAAAAATCTTGACCTTGTTACGACGTTCTCAAAGGATATAGGAATGGAGTTTGGCCAAAATAAATGCTCATACATGACTGTAAAGCGAGTAAAAACAACAACCCAGTTTAGCAACATTGTCATCAATAGCCTAACTGTTTCAGCGATATCTGATGTGGACAGCTACAGATACCTGGGGATAGATGAGAACATATCCTATAATGGTATCTGTAATAAGGAACGCGTAACCAGGGAATACTACACCCGATTAAGAAAGATTTGGTCATCGGAACTCTCTGCACAAAACAAAACAGTGGCTCACAATGTGTTTGTTGTGCCTGTCCTGACAGCAACGTTTGGAATACTCAATTGGATGATAGACGAAATCCGAGCAGTTGATGTTGGTACTCGAAAAATAGTAAACAACACCGGAAACTTCCACATCGACAGTGACATAGACCGCCTTTACTTGAAACGTAAGCAGGGAGCTAGAGCCCTAACATCAGTCCAGAGAGCATTTGAATGTCGCATCATAACTCTCCGACATCTACGAACCTGGAAGCGTAGGAGCCCGTCTCTCGAGCAAGTCTATCTGCATGAAACAGATAAGATCATTAAAGTTGGGAAGGAAGTCCTCGAGAGATATTCCCTGTGTGATAATCAAAAACTCACACCCAGGGAAGTCGCTCAGCAGTATCGCAGTGAATCCATGGGTGAAAAACTGCATGTTTATCAGCAAAAAATCATGCATGGATATGTTGCCAGGAAGCTCCAGTGTGAGTGTAATATAGATAAGGAAAGTAGTCTATCTTGGACCAACAACCACTATATTGGCTCCGACTTTGAAGGATACGCCTTTCCAATCCAAGAACAGGAGATTAAGACGAAATACCTGATTCACAAAAGAGATAGGGATGCAGGCAAAACACCTAGATGTGATAACAAGTGCAGACTCTGCAGAACTAAAATCGAGGATATCACCCATGTCATCAGCAGCTGTCCAAAGAGATCATCGCGGTACTATCTACCTATGAGGCATGTAGTTGTGGCTAAAACACTGTACAATGCAGTTCGTTAAACGGATAGACCCGATAATAAACACATTAAAATCTACAACAATGTGGAAGATATCCAGTACTGGTGCAACTTTCCAGTAAAAAAAAAAACGATAAAAGGCAGGCATAACAGACCATATATTATGTGATATGGGACAGAGAGAAGAAAGCATGCACAGTAGTGGAAATTAGCTGCCCAGCAGATGCCAATATAATATCAAAGATTAGCGAAAACGAGAATGTTTATGCAGAACTGATGAGAAATCTGCAGATACTCCACCCTGATTACACCTTTAGATTTATGCCTGTGATTATTGGGAAACTGGGGGTATATTAGTAACTGCCTGAATACAAATCTTGAGAAGCTAGGCTTCATAGGAACAGACAGAACACAACTTGTTAGGAAAATACAAGTACAATCAATTAATGGAACAGTTAAAGTATTTAAAACGTTCCCAAAATTGTGCATCTAATATCTGCATATAAATATGTACAGATACAAAGCATATACACATGCACACATACAACTCAAAACATAGACATCCACACACACAATAACATCCATATCTACTCATGCATGCATGCACACATAATCTACATAGTTGATGTGTAAGTTGTCTATGTTAGAAACCGACTCTCTCACTATTGGGAAAAAAATTCTGAAATTATAAAACCAGAAGAATATATATATACATATATATATATATATTTAAATATATATATATATATGTGTGTGTGTGTGTGTGTGTGTGTGTGTGTGTGTGTGTGTGTGTGTGTGTGTGTGTGTGTGTGTGTGTGTGTATGTGTGTGTGTGTGTGTGTGTGTGTGTGTGTAATTAAGCCAATTCTAGCGGCTTCCCACCAGCACTAGTAATATTCTCTCGCTTCTTAATATTCTCTACCAGATATTTCGTTTTAATCTCAGCGCCACACTAATCGATACTGTTCCCACGCCCTGCATCAACTCCTCTGCGTCCATCAATGTGTTTGTTACCAGAACTATATCGTCGGTCAGTTCAGCATCCTATATCTTTCTCGCCTTACCTCTCCTGCCCTGTGCCACTGTTAGATTAAAGCCAGAATCCTGGATTTTCTCCAACACAAGGCGCATACAATAATCCACTGCGATGATAAAATATAGGGAGCCAATGTATCTCCCTGCCACTCAGCTAGTATCTCAAAGAACTCCGTCATACCATCACAATAGGTTTAGTACTTCCTGTATCTGGGAGCAAAGATTGGGAATATAGAAGATGGTGTGGTCGAGAGAAAGATGATTTCTACCAACTCGTCCTTCAAATACCACTGGTTGACTGTCCTGTGCACGCTGTCACATCTCTCTGACACGTGTTGCAGGACGGCTATCTTATATTATCTTACAGTTGTCTGGAACGTATCAACCTAACACACGCTGATGACCCATAGGTGTTTCCATTTCAGTCAATAATTATTTGGCGAAACAAATCTCTTTGGATTTGTACGTGTATATAGTTATAGCGGTGCGTATACATATTTTGAATAATATTTTTTATTATTATGTGACTACCTTACCTTCCGTAGTTTATAGATTCCATACACTGGTGGTTTCCCTGTTCATTCATCGCACACACACTCTCTCTCTCTCTCTCTCTCTCTCTCTCTCTCTCTCTCTCTCTCTCTCTCTCTCTCTCTCTCTCTCTCTCTCTCTCTCTCTCTCTCTCTCTCTAGTGTGTTATCATTTCTACGATGGACTAAATTTATTTATATGTAACCCATTTGCAACCACACAGCACGCCATGTTTTCATATATTTACATATTTTCCTCCGCTATGACCCCGTCTGTATCTTTCTTAGTGCTTCCCGTTTCTCCGTATCTCTCACTTCCTTTTACCCCCTCTGGCAGTCACTCTCTCTGTTAGCCTCTTCCTCACACTTTCACTCACTCACTATCTGCTACTCCCTCTCTTACTTCCTCCCGTTTGACCTGTGCGAAATTCTTTCCTCACTCGCATTTCGACCAGGTCGGTGAGTACAAGGCTCTGATGAACTCCAACAATGTGAAACATATCTGTCAGCTTATCTCCCTTCCTTTGCTGAAAAAAGATGTAAGTGTCATAGACACTACTTTAAAATAATAGCGCAAGTTCTTCAAAATGTCTTTAAATAAACATACAGTATGTTACCAAATATACTATACATACATTCATGTATACATCGCTATTTCAGAGCACCAATCCTAATATATATATATATATATATATATATATATATATATATATATATATATACGTTTATATATCATATTAGTTACAACACTGACTCGTATAGGTATTTAAGTATCGTTGAGTTGTTTTCCCAAAATGTTTAAGCCTGTCATAAAGTAAATAATTGCTTCCCATCATGGAGATGTTAGAAAGAATAGGAAAATACTATGTGTAGGTAACTACAAAATACTTTGAATAAAGGAAGTGATATGTGAGTGTGCCTAAAGTAGAAACAATTATTAAAAAAAAACAAGGTAGCCACTTGAGTGTCACATGGAGCCCAGGGTTTAAGATGAAATGTCGAAGAAAATAAATTCAATGAATCTGGTCTAGACAATTTTCAGAACAAACATTTTTTGGTGAGGACTTCGTTTGAAACACTCGAGCTGCGTATTATAGAAGCACTTCCTTGAAGTCAGTTGTGAGAATATATTTCACTACTCGAGTTACACAGCTGCCAAAATTGGTCCAATTGATATAGGGTGTGTATTTTACCAGAATAAACCATTTAATGGAGAAAGGTGTGCCGTTATCTTTGATTTCCAAGGATGGATCGTTAGTTAACTCGTATGAGTTTCGACAGGATATCTGAAAGTTGTTTCATGGTTCAGGAAACGACGTTTGAACCGGTTCTCAGACATTTCTAGTTATGTCCAGGCTTCAGTTTCTTGGAGGTCACTTTGCTTCGTATATCACCACAGGAAGTTTGCATTCTTGATCCAGGTGGTATGTGTATCGGTAAGGTGGAAGAATTGTTGCGTTTGTAGGAGATGCGAGATTTCATGCTTTTCTTGGACGAATAGCCTATTTTCAATGTCTGTTGGTTGAATATTTTATGATATTTATGGCATGCAGTTAGGTGAAAATCTAAGGCGGCTGGTAATCTTCTACCTACATTATTAAATTTCAGCGCGAAATGTGGTGTGAACTACACGGCGGGTGTATGCCGAGAATATTTTCCTTGTTAGACGTCAGAGAAATGCCTAATAGAAATACTTTGTAACACTATTTATGTCTGGCACATACACGTGATGCATAATGCGTCACCTTTCTATGAAAACAGCTAGAGTTATCTTGAGATTCCTGTGTTAATGATGTATTCATTACGCTTTGTGCGTCCTATTTGCAAACTTACGTCATACATGTAGCGAGAAAGTATGGCAGCGCGTTGGACGCTGACTGCTTGTCATCGACTCAGGCATACAGCGACAGACAAAACAGCATATGCTCTTTCTTCTGTTGGAGGAATCGGTTGCCTTTAACACTTGAATAATGAAGGGCTCTACCAGCTTTTACAAATAAATATTTGTACAAATAAATATTTTCAACACGAGGTATATTGACTGGACGCCAAATTATTGATATATCTTCATGATTGTGTGTATATGTGTACAGGTGTATTCGTACAGATGCATTTTAAAGTGTTTCAGATACCCGCACTCACATACACATGTGGTATAACTTCTTTATTAACCAATTAACAGTTTAACGTATCTAAACATATTTGTGAAAAACACCCTTAACTCCTTATTTGTACATGCCATAAGGACTACATTCACAAGTTAATTATTTCACATTTCTACTTTGAATCTTGTTTAATTCTTGATAATGTGTCTTATGATGTGGAACACATCCTTTTATTTTTTATTATATTTTCTGAAGAGATGCGGCTTGGCGTAAAGCAACTTCATTGGAGTTATTTAACTGATATTATCTGTTTTTTCTCTCCTGAATTGATGCAATATTCTAAACGCGATGGAATTAACATAGATGTATAAATAAATAATAATAATAATAATAATAATTATAATAATAATAATAATAATAATAATAATATAATAATAATAATAATAATAATAATAATAATAATAATAATAATAATAATAACGATGAAAACTCTGGTTAAGTCGACTCAACCGCTATTTCTACTACAACTTCAACACCATCACTACAGTAATACGACCACATCACCACCACCGCTACCTAATAATGATTTATCGCTACCGCCGCTATTCTCTCCCACTACCTCCTGCTAGTTGGTGCTAGCACAGCACCGCCACCACCAACACCACCACTGCCTCATTATCACAACCGCCGCTATTCTCGCCCGCTACCCCCTGATACATCGTAGAACCCCCACTAAAAGAGGAAGGCATCAAAATATATAAATAGAATGAATTGATGACCCGTTCGAAATCAAAAAAACAAAAATCAAAATCAAAGCAGCACAGCAACAACGAAAAACGTAAAGAAAATAAGAATGAAGAGAAAAACATACAGACGGACAGAGAAGGGAAGGGAAAAACTAAGTCAGACATTCAAACACTACATTACAATGAAACTTATGCTTATTCATTTTTGGTTTTTTTTCTGCCAGTTTGTTTGTTTGTTTATTTATGTTCGTCTACAGCGTGATAATGCCACACAAAAATCACGTGGAGTGACGGAACCACCGGAGACGATGAATTCACCGGTGGTTATGTAACCATACATTCGCCAATCCTCGATAAGAGTGTTTAAATGTCGAACCTAAACAGTTCGCTAACGGTGAAATGGAAACTAGAATGTCATGTGACAGACTCTCACCCAACAGGTGCTCCCTGGCTCAGCAGCAGGGACCTGGCTGTCAACCAAATACTGCAGGTGTCGGAGGAAGAAGAAGAAGGAAAGGGACCAGAACCAACTGGTCGAAAGAATTGAATAGAACTGTTATGCAATGTTACCTGAAGAGTAACCCCAAGGAGAAAGGATATAGGAAACGGCCACTGAGGAGATGAATGCTGACGGGCTAGGACAAGATTTGGTTGATATCCTAAACTTAGTGGTAGATGAATTGAACAATGATAGTGGGAGACCTATGAACATAAGATTTGTAGACAGGAAAAAGTAAAAAGAAACAACAGCTAAAGTAAACAATGTCACCACATACCTTGAGGCGAGGAGACTTCACCAGTGCAACAATATCCTCAAAGCAACAGCAAATGCGGTGAGGAAACTACTTGGTATAAAAGCGAGAGGAAACAACAGACAAGAAAGAGCAGAGCCTTGGTGGAAGAAACGACTGAGTGGTCAAATCAGGGAAATGAGAAATGACATTGGAAAGCTTGAGTCCCTACTGAATGGGACACTAAAAAACATAGTCACTAAATATAGACTGGAAATAAGGTACAAAACTAGGAGGAAAAAGCTAAATATTATCATAGAGGAACTGAAGCAACGCATTGTAGCAAAGAGTGCAAAAGTCAGGCGATACGAGAACAGAGTCAGCCAGTATAGACAGAACCGCATGTTCGACAACAACAAGAAGATGCTGTTTGGACAGCTTGAAGGGAAAGAAAGAGGCAACGACTTGATCCTTGAGTCGGAACAAACTAAAACATTCTGGAGAGGAATATGGGAACAGGATGTTAAACATAATGACCGGGCAGTGTGGATTGAGACAGTACAGAAGGAGATTAGTGAACAGGCACACCAACAAACTGACTTGAGTATCACAGTTGAAACTCTTAAGTGGCAGGCCAAAAAACTAACCAACTGGAAATCACCAGGCCAAGATGGTGTGCAGGGGTATTGGATTAAAAATATAACATCCCTCCACCAGAAACTGACAACCGTGTTCAATGACTGTTTGATGTCAGGTGTGGTACCAGAGTGGTTGACAAAAGGTACCACAGTTCTGATAATGAAAGACCGAATCAAGGGTAATGATGTTACCAACTATAGACCTATCACATGTCTGTCCGTAATGTGTAAACTGTTGACAAGCATTATGTCTGAGGAAATCTACCATCACCTCCACACAAACAACTTGTTCCGGGTCGAACAGAAAGGATGCCGAAAGAAGTCACGTGGTACAAAGGACCAATTACTTATTGATAACATGGTAATGAGGAATTGCAAGAGGAGACACACAGGTCTTGCCATGGGATGGTTAGACTACAAAAAGGCATTTGACATGGTGCCTCATTCTTGGATCACCAAAAGCCTGGAGATCTTCAAGGTGGCAGATAACATCAGACAGTTGTTGGACAAAAGTATGAAGTCCTGGGAAACAGAGTTAACATCAACTGGAGAATCCTTGGGAAGCGTGAAGATCAAGAGAGCTATCTTCCAGGGAGATAGTCTGTCCCCTCTGTTGTTTGTCCTTGTCCTGATGCCCCTGACCAGTGTACTGCGAAAAGTGAGAGCAGGATACCGTTTGGGAAAGCGAGGGCTTACCATCAATCACCTCCTCTTCATGGACGATCTTAAGCTCTTCGGGAAGAGTGAGAAGGAGTTGGATGTGATTGTTGACACTGTCCGTATTTTCACCAAAGATATATGTATGCAATTTGGTATTAGTAAGTGTGGAGTCATTGTGATGAAGAGGGGTAAGTTGAGCAGAAGTAACGGAATCCAGGTACCACCACCACCAATCCCAGCATAATAATAATAATTACTATTATTATTGTCTCAAGTTTTAACAAAATGTTTAATTCCAATATTAAGGAAAAATATGTCAACACATATATTAAACATACGCGACAAACGCATAGATACACAGATCAAACAAAACTAGTCTATTCGACAACACTCAGTAACGACAATGCCATCACTATAGTCACCGCCGCCACCAATCCATCCATCATTGCCACCACTATCCCATCACCGCCGCCACCACTCCTTCATTGCTACCACCACTATTCCCCCATTACCTTCTGTTAACTTAAGAAAGGGGAAGGTGGCTGTATCACTAGACAAGGGAGAGGCTAGCAAAATATATAAATATATTGACTTAGTGACACGGCCACCGGCCAAACGTCAACGAATATGCCACTGCTAGCTCCCCCCTTCCCCACCAACAACAGAAAAAGCCCCAGCACCACCACCGACATAGCCAACAACAATAACAGGCAACTTCAACAAAAAGTATATTATAGTATTAATAATTTCATTCTTAAGCCACGCAATGCTCACATTAAGGAACCACTCATGATAATAACAACTTAAAAACAACGAAAAAGAAAACCTCGTGACCAAGAAATAGCGGGATGGCGGCCGGCGGGGAATAGCCGTGTCTATAGGGGAGGACGAACCGTCTAGTCTTGGTTGACACTCGTCCTAGAAGTGGTAACACGAAATGATTACCCCTTGGCAGATAAGGATAAAACGCGACAAAATAAAGTAAATGTCTAATGATAAAATCTCATACCGGATCGGCCGTCACCCGGGTCAAAAAGGGCCGCGTCCCTCAGAGAGTAACCAAACTGGTGTCGAAAAATCAGCTAATGGTTCAAACCTTCCCATCACTTCGGAGCTGGAGACCTCCCATAACCGGAATACTCCTACTGTTGGCCCTCCATGCTCACCACCAAGAAATCCAAAGAAAAAGAGAGAAAAATGGCCAAGGGAAGATAATAAAGAAGTCCTTGAGGCTTTCTACACTGCCATGTACTACCTATCAAATACATCGAATACTGAACAGACATATATTAACTGGAAAAAAAACATCCCGAAAACAGAGGCTATATTGACAGTAACAATCTAGCCAATATACGAAGAATTATTGTAAAAAAACGTCACTAACTGATATATAAATTAATCAGATCAAGCTATTAGCACAAAGTCAGCGAAGGGAAAATGAAACATGTGTCAGTGAATACGAGGTAAATTGTAACACTTCGAATCCCAGGGTTGAGGCGGAATCACTGGCAACAGAATACATTAAAGAAAGGATCTACAAAGTGGAGGGAGTGCATGCGCAAGATGAAACTCCAAATGAAAACAATGAGATCGTAAATGATAAAGAAATGAATGAGAATGAACTCGCCAACTTGAAGGATGAAATTATGATCGAATGGATGAAAATGAAAGAATCTGACATGGGGGAACGAGACACCCTCCCTAAGGTCCAGAACTCCAAACAGAACCAAAAGATAATACACAAGATTAAACATAATTCTCAAAAATGTTATCATCACAAACAAACTAAACATTACTGATTTAAATCATCTCTATTATGCAGCGGCTAAAGTCACCACTCACTTATGTGGAGTGAAGATGAAAAAACAAAGGAATTCTCACAAGAAATCTACTTGGCAAGAGAACATCAATCGCCAAATAAACCTTCTCCGATCTGACATAGAAATTTTAACAAACTATAAAGTAGGTGAACATGTTAAACAAACTAAACTTAGAAAATTGAAAAGAAAGTACAGTATAAAATCAACAAGTGACATAGACATGCTGATAGAAATAATCAAGCAAAAAGTGTCGGCCAAAGCTGCTCGTATAAGGCGCTTTGAAAAACGATCTATATTCTATAAGGACAATAATATGTTCAAAAACAACCAAAGAAACTTCTACAGAAAAATTGGTAAGTCAACAATAACTGCTAAATCAATACCACCCAAGGAGGAAGTGCAAGAATTCTGGGAAAAGATCTGGGCCGTAGAAAAAGTTCATAATGTACATGCCCCATGGATAGACAGACAAATGAAAGATACAGCTCACCTTGAGGAACAAATATGTGAAAATATAACAGTTGAACAGTTGCGTTTGGCTCTAAGAAAAACCAACAAATGGAAATCCCAGGAAAAGACAAAATACACATTTTTTTGATAAATGCCTTCACAGAGTCTCATGAACTGTTAGCCCAAATTTACAATGAAATAGTTAAGGAGCCAGTAAAGATATCATCATGGCTAGTTGACGGCAGTACATTCCTGCTTCCGAAGAATGATGAGGCAAACAATCCCCAAAATTACAGACCGATAACGTGCTTGACCACAATGTATAAAATGTGAACATCAGTCCTAACTGAATATACATATGACCACCTGATAACAAATGACCTATTTCTCATTGAGCAGAAAGGGTGTAAACGAGGCTCATATGGCTGTAAGGATCAGATTTTGGTTAACAAAATGATACTGGAAGATTGTCATAATAGACACAACAATATATCGATTGCTTGGATAGATTATAAAAAAGCATTCGATAGTTTGCCACACAGTTGGATTGAAAAATGTTTAGAGATTTTCAAAATATGCCCCGTTGTCAGGAGGTTTTTGTCATTCAGTATGAAGACATGGAAAACGACACTCCTTTTGAATAGTGAAACAAAATCACTGGAAGCTTGAGAAGTTAATATTAATTGTGGAATTTTTCAGGGTGACTCTTTATCACCGCTTTTATTCTGCATCGCACTTATACCATTAAGTAAAATGCTCAATGAAACAAAACATGGATATAAAGTCTATGACAAAACCATTAATCACTTGTTCTACATGGATGACCTGAAATTATTTGCAAAACATGATGAACAATTGCAAGGGCTTTTATCCACTGTGGAGCAGTTCAGTGATGAAATGAAAATGGAGTTTAGACTAGATAAATGCGCCAAACAACGTTCACCAGAGGAAAGCTGCTGAAAAGTTCAGACATTAATCTTGATCGGGGGAATGTGATAAGAGAACTTGATCAAGAGGAAACTTACAAATATCTAGGTGTTTGTGAAGGAGACGGAATCAAACACTCGACAATGAGGGAAAGGTTAAGGAAGGAATGTTACCGCAGAGTAAGAGCAATCTTAAGAACGGAATTGAATGCAAGGAATAGGATCGATGCCATGAACTAGCTTGCCATACCTGTAGTAACCTACAGTTACAATGTCATCAACTGGTCAAGCACAGAGATCCGTAAGCTCGATACAAAAATTCGAAATTTCTTACCCACGCACAGAATGCATCACCCTAAGGCAGATACAGATAGAATATATCTCCCTAGGAAAGAAGGAGGACGTGGGTTATTCCAGTTAGACATTGCGTTGAAAACTGCAACAATTGGATTATGTACATATCTAAGGGAATCACATGATTGGATGATCAAACTCGTTTTGAAACACGAAAGAATCAAAAGATCATACTCCATTACAAAAGATGCACAAAGATACAGTAATGGACTACACATTTCAGAAGTCCCATTTACTGCTGAAATGGAAAACACAGAAAAAGCAAAGCGGGTAAAAGTAACTGCAAAGAAAGAACTGCTACAGAAACTGGCTAAGAAATGGCAAGAAAGGCTTCTGTATGGAAAATACCCAGAACAAGCTAACAAACCTGATGTTGACAAAACGTTAACCCATCAGTGGTTGGCATTCTCTGGACTCAAATCGGAGACTGAAGGACTGATTATATCAGCACAAGATCAGTGTCTGCCAACAAAAAAATTACCAAGCCAACATAATAAAAAATGGAAGCAGCCCGTTATGCCGTGTATGTAGAAAACAACCAGAAACCATTGACCATATAATTTCAATGTGCAGTCCTATAGCTCCAACCGAATACCTAAACAAGCATGACAGAGCTGCACAATACATACATTGGATAATGTGTAATCATTTTGACCCGCCCCATCAAAAGAATTGGTGGGAGCATCAACCACCTCCCATACTTGAAAAGGATCACATCTCAATCTTGTGGAATTTAGCATCGAAACAGACCGAAACATAGATGCAAATAGACCTGATATAATATTGAAGGACTTTAAAAAGAGTGTCGCCTGCTAATTGATATGTCCGTTCCAATAGACAAGAATGTATCTATAAAAACATTTGAAAAATTGAGTAAATATAAAGACCTGGAGATAGAAATTGGAGAAATGGGGAAATTGAGAACTAAAACAATACCAGTAGTTGTAGGCGCTCTGGGAATGATACCTAAGGGGTCTAATGATTACTTATCGCAAATCCCAGGAAACCCGCGTATAGGTGAAATACAAAAGATAGTACTAATGGGAACTGCCCATATACTAAGGAAGATTCTGTCAATATAAGTACATCATCAGTCTAAACACCTAAAGATGCATGTATGAGTATGTATGTTCTTTCTTGAACATGGCAGACCTTGTTGTCTCTTGAGGTCACTGGTTGGGACTTGGTGATAACTCGTATGAACATAAAGAAAGATAAATGCAACTATAATAATAATAATAATAATAATAATAATAATAATAATAATAATAATAATAATAATAATAATAATAATAAGGGCTTACCATCATTGGCCTCCTCTTAAGCTCTTCGGGAAGAGTGAGAAGGAGTTGGATGTGTTTGTTGACACTCTCCGTATTTTCAGCAATGATATATGTATGTAATTTGGTATTAGTAAGTGTGGAGTCATTGTGATGATGAGGGGTAAGTTGAGCAGAAGTAACGGAATCCAGATACCAACAGGTGAGATGATAAAATAAATTGACTCTGAAGAAGAATACAAGTATTTGGGCGTTCTGGAGGCTGATGACATCAAGAACAAAAAAATGAGGGAATTGATAAGAACTGAATACCTTCGGAGAGTAAGGAGCGTATTATAGACACATCTGAACAGTAGGAATGCCATAAGTGCAGTAAATTCCCGAGCTGTGTCTATTATTAGGTACATTGCGGGAATTCTGAGATGGAATGTTGCTGAACAAAAAGAAATGGATAAGAAGACTAGGAAACTATTGACTATCTACAATATGTTCCACAAGAGTGATGTCGATAGACTCTACTTGAGGTGATCTGAGGGTGGAAGAGGTCTTATCAGCATAGAGGACTGTGTTAAGATAGAGAAAAACAACCTACACAAATACGTGACTGATAGTAAGGAGCCAATGCTCAGAGCTGTACTGAAGGAGGTGACAATAGGCCATGGGATGTCCAAGGGGGAAATAACATCAAGGAGAAAGAGCAGGCTTCAGGAAAAATCCCTTCATAGTACCTTCTTTGAGAAAACTGAATTTAGAGATCCACAGACACGGAACTCGTTGAAAAGAGGAGACCTTAAAAAGGATACAGAAGGAATGTTAATGGCTGCGCAGGAGCAGGGCCTCAAAGTGAAGTGGTTCAAACACCACATTTACAAGGAGGAGGCTAGCCCACTGTGCAGGATCTGTGGAGAGAGAGAGGAGACTGTGGCTTACATTGTATCCGAGTGTAAACACCTAGCCCAGACTCACTATAAGGGCTGGAGACATGATGTGATGGGCAGGGTGATCCACTGGCACCTATGCAAAGTAAACAATTTACCACATTCTGAGAAGTGGTATGAGCATAAGCCAGAGGCGGTGATAGAAAACGATCAGGTGAAGGTGCTGTGGGATTTTAGGATACAGACGGACAAGAAACTGGAACACAATAGACCTGACCTGGTGGTTGTGGACAAAGAAAAAAGATCGTGCCTGGTTGTGGATATGGCCTGCCCATTCGACACGAGAGTGCAACAGAAGGAGAGGGAGAAAATTAACCGATACCAGGACTTAAAGTGGGAGGTATAAAGGATTTGGAACTGCCATGAATTGAAAGTGATCCCGATTGTCATAGGCGCACTAGGGACTATCTCAAAAAGTTTCCAAGGATGGTTAAAGAAAATTGGCCCCTTCACGCTTTTTGGAACGCTTCAAAAGGCATGCTTGCTGGGAACAGCAAGAACCCTCCGATACGTCCTGAATATCTGAGGCTGCAGGTAGTGGCTTGATATTCATCCCAACAAACTTTCCAGTTAACTAACATCAATGGCTGAGACTCAAAGAGTAATAGCAATAATAATAAACATAATAATAATGACCACTTCATCTATGTTTAGTGACCTGAGGTCGCTGAGCAGGTGGCTCTGCTTCCATGACGACCTCAAGCCAAGCGCCTTTATGCTGCCTATTCTGAGTGAGATCATGTTGAAATGGAGTGGAAAAGATGGGAAAGAACACTTACCTTACATCTCGTAGAGGAAGGACGGTTTCTCCATACTTTTCACTGGTTCTGGCCTCCTCCGGAAGGATGTCCTTATAAATCCTCCTGGAGCGTGCTTGTCGGAAGTCTCCGATGTCTTTGGGGAATGTTTGTTTTAGTGTCGTGTACGTTTTCTGTCTGATGCGAGTGATTTGCATGTGTGGAGATGGTGTGAACTTTTGGTGTGTCGTGTATTCTTTTTTCTGTGATGCTGGTGTTGTGTAATAATGGTTGTTGTTCACATTTAATGCTGTGTAGTGTGTGTCGTTTTGGTTGTTTTGTTTTGTTTGCGTTTGTTGTGGGTTTGTTTCTGTTTCACTTCTTCGTGACTTTTGGTTTCTCACTGTTGTTGTTGCTGTTGTTGTTGCACATGGGTCTGCTGAGTGCTTGTATTGCCATCTTCTGGTTGTGTGTGGTTTTTAAGCCTACTCCTGTTGATGGCAATACAAGCACTCAGCAGAAACCTGTGAAAAGAGGGAAGGGGGACCCAAACAGACCCGGGGATCCCCCACCGTGCCTGGGGGAAGACCACCATGTAACACCTAAAGGGAACCCCAAGCTAGGCACGCAGAGGTCGACCACCCTCTGCAACTGCAGAAACCCCGAATCATGCCCCCTTGGCAATGAATGCCTTAAGAAGAACCTAGTATACCGTTGTATGTTTAAAACCCCCCACTCCGAACACATCTACATAGGAGCCACATCAACGAGCTTTAAAGAGCGCTGGTACAACCATCGCCATTCATTCCATAAGGAAGCCAAAAGGAAAAGTACGGCCCTCTCCGACCTGATCTGGAAGCTTAAGCTAGACAGGACTCCGTACTCTCTGGCCTGGTACATAATCAGGAAAGTACCACCTGATAAAGGTAGATCTTGCTTATGCAAACTATGCCTGAACGAGACCATCGAGATACTAAGAGTTGGCAGTGGTCTGATAAACCTCAGAACCGACTTCTTCGGGACATGCAGATACTTCAGGGCCGGGTCCTTCCTCAAGATATATGGACAGTAGCAACACAAGAAGATGTGAACTCCCCTCAAGCTATAGGGACTTCTCCAGAACATGTAGACACCTCTCGGCCAGACCTCCCTCAAGCTATATGGGCAATAACAACACTCTAGGTTGAGAACTCCCCTCAAGCCATAGGGACCAACCCAGGCTGAGCAGACACCATGATATCCTAGAGATTGATTCTGACACAGCCATTATAATTTGGCCAACATCTTTATAACACACACACATTTTAATTTACTTGATATTTTATTTTTTAATTTTTCAATTTTGATTTCTCATTATAAATTTGTTATTTGTTTTCTGTTCTCTTCACTTTATCACCTTATATTTATTTTTAAGTTGAGATTGGTTATAACACAAACACATTTTATTTGATTATCTTATTATTTTACCATCTTGTTCCTCATACCAATCTATCCAACATATTTCTGACCTTGATATTGATTATAGCACACACACACTTTATCTTACTTTATTTGAATCTTCATTTTATTTTTCACTTCTCCATATTCATTTTCATTACTTTTTCATTACTTTTTCATTAATTTTTCATTTATTCTTTATTCTCTATGTATTATTTATTTTCTGTTTTCTTCACTTTATTGCTACATATTACTTCATATACATTGAAGAATCCCCCCCCCCCCAACCACCACGGGAGATGATGGCAGGAGGAATGAAGAAACACACACACAGATCCTTCTAAATTGTCAGCAGCAGCAAGACATAAGCTGACCGCAACAACAACAACGCTACCAAAATAAGTGCAGAGGTCAGATGTACTTAACAATAGCAAACGCACACACTACAGGGAGCCTCACCCCAGAAAGAATTTCTATAGTCTTTGGACTGAGGAATGCTCTCAAAACTGACCAATGGGAATTTGACATGTTTTTTATTTTGTTCCTTTACCATATTATTCCTTCTACCACTTTATCAATTTTTTTTTAGCTAACTCCAACAATAACAACACTACCAACACAATAATAGAGGTCAGATGTACCTAACAATAACAAGAACAACAACTACAGATTGGCTTGCCTCAGAACGAATTTCTGTAGACTTTTGAATGAGGAATGTTCTAACAGCTGACCAATGGGAGGAGAAGAGGCCCTTTGACACTGAAATTCGTTTGTTTGAATTCATATGATTCCAGTTCCTCGTGAAATAACATCCCAACCAGGAACTGGGCATATAAGAGTATTGACAAAGTTATACACCTCAACAAAATATGTACATGTCTAGACCACACTAATTCGGACTGCCTGAAGAGGTCACGGCCGAAGATGGCTGTCACCGAAATATATATATCAGTAATAAACGAAACTAAATTTTAAACATTTGACTTATTTATTTTATTTCATTTTATATATATATATATATATATATTATATATATATATATATATATATATATATATATATATATATATATATATATATATATATATATATATATATATATATATATATATATATATATATATATATATATATATATATATAATATATATATATATATATATTTACTTATAAATATATATATAATTAAATTCAAATATTAATAAAATAGATGTTCTTGTGATCAATAAAATGTTATTATACATATTTCAGAGGTACTTGGATCAGGTTCAACTGTATGTGATCATCAGATAAAATAAGATGATACATGACATACCCTAAGATGTTAGATGGTTAAGATTTAATCAAGGTAGTGATTAACGTAAGAGAAAACTCAACATTTATACCTTAATAATGAGAACATACGAACACGTAATAGAATCAATAGAGAAGGTGTGAGTAAGAAAAACATTGCTTAAATGTAACATTTCATGACAGCTCTTTCCCTAGTCAACATAAATTCCATTTCATTTTTAATAGACACACTATTAAACCATCTTATTCTACAACTATGAATATGTACCAAAACATTGCTAAAATAAACAGTAACATTCTAAAGCAGAATCAGCATAATGATTTTAATAATAGTGTTAACATAAATAATAATAAATCTAAATGTAATTGTAGAAATCAACCTGATTGCCCTCTGCAAAATAATTGTTTGGATAGTAATTTGGTGTATAAATGCACCGTAAAAACCTATTACAACACATACAACTACATAGGATCGACTTCTTCTACATTTAAGGCTAAATTTGCGAATCATAAATGCTCATTTTCGAATTCTAATAGGAAATCATCGACTTCTTTATTACAGCTTATATGGTCAAAAAATACAAACGTTTATAATACTCCATCCTTTGGACGAAACTTTGTAATAGGGGAGTTTTCCGCAACTCAAGTATATCAAGTAACTGCGCGCTTTGTACAATGGAGACACTTTTGATTAGTAATAATTATGAGAATTTAATTAACATAAAAGTGAATTATTCTCAAACTGCCTTCATAAAGCCTTGTCTAGATTACAAGCCTCGCATAAGATCAGGAAAAAACAGTAAGCAACCAAGCCTGCTTTTTTTACGTACATCATCAACTGTTGACAATATAAATCTTAATGGCTTATAAAACTTCAAAATAACGTTTGAATGAATGACATTTGTTTAATAACATGCTGGCACGTTGATATACATAACATATTGCTTTTTGGATATTATTAACTTTGATCCAGACCTTTATTTCTCTATCTTTATTTTTCTATCTCTGTTTTAAATATAGTTTAAATATCTAACCTGTACATTTTTACGGACCTTATGTTGAACTGTTGATCATTCACGCGTTTACATTCTTTTGTATATATGTATGTATTTTACAGTTATGAATCTATTATCTGAGATTATAATCGTTTTCCTTTACCATAAGTATACTGTCTCAATAATAATTAGTATATCTCTCTATATGTAGTTTTTGCAAATATGTTTATATTGTATAATAACATAATCATAATTATAGTTAGGTATATCTCTGTTTATAGTTTTGTGCATTTATGTTTATAATGTATAATAACATAATCATAATTATTGTTCGGTATAACGCTATATATAGTTTGTGCAAATATATGTATATTGTACAATAACATAATCATTATTTATAGTTCGTTCTTCCCTTGAAGGTAGAAATAATATAATGATTGAATATAATATAATAAATAATAATTTATAGTCTTATTATTATTATGATAAATGCACACGAACACACAAACACAAACACACACACACACACACACACACACATATATATATATATATATATATATATATATATATATATATATATATATATATATAAATATATATATATATATATATATATATATATATATATATATATATATATATATATATATATATATATATAAATATATATATATATATATATATATATATATATATATATATATATATATATATATATATATATATATATATATATATATATATGTGTGCGTGTGTGTGTGTGTGCGTGTGCATTTATTATAATAATAAGAAGACTATAAATTATTATTTATTATATTATATTCAATCATTATATTATTTCTACCTTCAAGGGAAGAACGAACTATAAATAATGATTATGTTATTGTACAATATACATATATTTGCACAAACTATATATAGCGTTATACCGAACAATAATTATGATTATGCTATTATGTTATTATTATTATATATATATATAATTATATATATATATATATAGCTGAAAACTCTGCGTCAATTATTATACATTAGACAATGTATCTATTTAACAATAAATTCCTTGATATTTATAACAGCGAGTACTTCATACCGAAAATGTTGACACTGTTACAAGTAATTTTGTTAAATATTACATTATGTGAATATTGAACAGTATATAGTTTTATTTTTATGTTCGGGTAAATCCTTTAAATTTGTTTTCATAAAGCTTAGAATTTAGAAATGTAACACATTTATAAAATTTATAAAATTTATAAAATTAGTAAAAATAACCATCAACTTTTAAAACCTAATATTTTGATTCTTCACCCTAAAACACATAAATTAAATAATTTGAAATTTAACAGCTAAGTCTATATGTGTCCGATAAAAATGTTTTCATAAATTACTCCCCTTTATATCTCCCTCTCTTTAAATATACATCAGTTGCTTTCTCAAGCTAAAAACTTAAAAAATTATAACTCCATAGACGTATTCCTCTATAATCCTTATTGTAGTATCGCAGATTTTAAAAACTCTATAACTGTAACATTAAAGCAGTGTTTTCTATTGATTCTATTACGTATTCGCATGTTCTCATTATTAGGGTATATATGTTGAGTTTACTCATCAGTTAATCACTATCTTGATTATATTTTAACCCTCTAACATCTCAGGGTATGTCATGTATCAATTTATTTTATCTGATGAGGATGTACTGTTGAACCTGATTCAAGTATCTCTGAAATATGTATAATAAAACTTAATTGATCACAATAACATCAATTTTATAAATATTTGAATTTAATATTAATAACTCTGGAAAATATGTTATTGTAGAGTGCTTCCAATCTAATGTAAAACTCATTCTTTGATGTACTCATTGAATCTTGTTTAACTCTTTAATAAATGTATATATATATATATTGGAAAAATGAAACTACATTTCATTTCTCACTCTTAGTACGGCTGTTACTTAAATATAAGTATGTACACGTACATACATATATGTATACAGACGTACAGTAGTATGTATATATATATACATACATGTACACATATCTATATGTACGCATGGATTTACCGAACATTTATTATAATGCTCGGTTTGTTTGTAAATAAACATCCCGAATTAAGCCGTACAGTGTTTAGCCACCATCGTTGCATACTTATAATAAATGTTCAGTAAATCCATACGTCCATATATTATATGTATATATATATATATATATGTGTGTGTGTGTGTGTGTGTGTGTGTGTGTGTGCATGTATGTATATATATACATGCTACTGTACGTATGTATACATATATGTATGTACGTATAAATAATTATTTTTAAGTAACAGCCGTATTAAGAGTGAGAAATGAAATTTCGTTTCATTTTTTCCATTTATCGTTTTCGGTGCGCCCGTCCGATTAACTCACTCAATATGCAAATTAGGCTGCTCAGCCGTTAATATGCATAAGGTAAGTATATACTTTCAGACGTTCAATCATCTGGCAGGAAGGTATACGGTGCTGACTATAGCTAATAAGCTTGAAACTAGTACATCGTTCCTTTGTCAGTGTTGAACAAAAAGGCAACGATTGTTGCTAAACAATGTACGGCTTAATACGGGATGTTTGTTTACAAACAAACCGAGCATTATAATAAATGTTCGGTAAATCCATACGTACATATAGATTATGAGTACATGTATGTATATATATACATACTACTGTACGTCTGCATACATATATGTATGTACGTGTACATACTTATATATATATATATATATAAGTATGTAGACGTGTACATACTTATACATATATATATTATATATTATATATTATATATATATATATGATGGCCTTTTCTCAGTTTCATTTGTTATCTTTATGCCTGAAATGACACTGCTGCTGAGATACACATCAAGCGGTATGTGGGTCAAATAACAGGAATTTGAGTAGAGAAAGATGGCTTCCAATGTTAGGTAGTTCCTTTAACAATATGCTGTTATCAACCCAGTCATATACTTTGCTGAGATCAATGAATATAACACCTGAGAAAATTCTATATTAGTGAAAATTCTATTTTGAAGTAGAAGCTCCATTATTTATTCCCTGCAATCGCAGAAACCAAGCTCGTTTATGTGTGTATATACGTGTGTTTGTTTGTGTGTGTGTGTCGCGTGTGTGTGTGTGTGTGTGTATGTGTGTGTGTGTGTGTGTGTGTGTGTGTGCGTGTGTGTGTGTGTGTGTGAGAGTGTGTGTGAGTGTGTGTGTGTGTGTGTGTTCGTCAGCGCGTGTGTGTGTGTATACAAATTATAATTCGTTTAATATATTTGCCTACTTTTTCTGTTATATTTTTACTTTGGGTTTATCTAAGTTCCAGCATTTTTCATTTACATTGAATTTGTTAGCAGCAAGCAATGCTTATTGCAGAAATGCGGTACGCTCACCTTGGATTATAACAATTATTTCACTTCCAACCGCGTTAATTTCTTTCCGGTGAATTTGAAGAATTTTAATATAATGCATACGATTGTGCATTGGGGTATTAAGTCAGCGCATATGAACGGTTACATAATTGTACAGAAACATATGTTACATATTGAACACTCAATACATTTCTCCTCATGACCACTCCCTCTTGCCTAGTTCTTCCTGTTCTCCCTTTTAACATACTTATACTTATATATATATATATATATATATATATATATATATATATATATATAAACGAAAATATATACATATATATATATATATATATATATATATATATATATATATATATATATAAATGAAAATATATACACACATATATATATATATATGTATATATATATATATATACATTATATATATATATATATATATATATATATATATATATATATATATATATATATATATATATATATATATATATATATATATATAGAGAGAGAGAGAGAGAGAGAGAGAGAGAGAGAGAGAGAGAGAGAGAGAGGTGAGAGATAAATATAGATATGTGCATGTGCTTATGAAATAAAATTAGCTATCACCGTTGCTATGATATCGGGATTATTACGTTGCATTACTTTTATCACTTTACAGATTCAATTCAGATCCGGCCAAGACAAATTTCTGTATCTGTAAACTACCGCCATAGTCGGTAGAGTAGATGATTGCTATACCATAGCTTGATATACTTTGTCGTTGTCATTTCAGATTATTTTCTGAGACTTCAAATTCCATAGCTGTATAGCTACGTACCTTAACCTGCCACCCGTTTTAACAACATCATATGTGCTTAGGCGCATTAACTCTTTTGATTCTATTGAGAAAATTCCACCGAGGTAATCGTGATAACGACTGACTTCCTCCCTCGCATCTGTATAGATAGTTATGAAAATTTTAATTGACACCAACTTTTCCAACCTGACTAAATATTAAATAAAACAGAAGAATATTTGAAGTGTACATACGTTACACATGCATAACATAATGTGATACTAAAACAAATTATTTAGTAAACTTCAACTGAAATCCAGGACGGGCAATAACACTTTCCTCAACTATAATGAGTTGAATGTTCTCAAAATTCCAATCATGGATTTGTTCTTTGGAATTTTGGACTTAAAATCGGCATAAAATGAATATGCATATTTTGATGTGGTAACAGAGGCTGACTGGTAGATAGGAATTATACATTGGATGTTATTGTTTAATATGGTTCCTATTACAGGAGAAAAGCATCGATGTTCTGAATTTTTCGTGATAAAATCTATACTTTCTATAATGTATGTTTTAGGTGTACCAATATATCATCGTCTTTATGAATATAATATATATACGAAGGGTTCTATACAAGATCTCCAATATTTCATATTCACATGCTGGGATTAATTTTTTTCTCGTTAAGATATCAGTTGTCATTAAGTCAAGCCAAAGACGAAATGTCATTATTGTTGATCGACATGATCAAAATAGCTTCTAGTATGCCTGAAATCATAAACCATTGAACTGACTAAGCTAGACACCATATTTCTTCATATCCCTAAATTGATAGGATGAACATAAGGATATTCTCAATAAACATACTTCTGTCTAATCAAATTTGATTTGGAGAAAACTATAAAAATACTATTTCAAGTTGTTTTCTTTTTGACAAATACAATTTAACTATATATCGGCAGAAACCATTTAATGTCGATATGTATATTAATATTGTGCAAGAAAAGATTTTATTGAATTGTACTTTGTGGAATCACATATAGACATATAGACATATTCGTAAATATTTCAGTTGCTTTTGAAGGCAACATTGAGGTGAAAAAAGATGTTTACTACGATACTCACTAGATACAAGTTATATTGTTTCTCCGAATATATCTATATATATATATATAAAACAAAGTTAAATAAAACGTCAAATGTTTAAAATTCAGCTTCGTTTATTACTGCTATATATATTTCAGTGACAGCCATCTTTGGCTGTGACCTCTCCAGGCAGTCCGAATTAGTGTGGTATAGACAAGTACATATGTTGTTGAGATGTATAATATTGTCAATACTCTGATATGCCCAGTTCCTGGTTGGGTTGTTATGTCACTGAGGAACTGCAATCATATGAATTCATACAAACGAATTTCAGTGTGAAAGGGCCTCTTCACCTCTCATTAGTCAGTTGTTAGAACATTCCTCATTCTAAGTGTTGTTATTGTTCGATTTAGCTTAAAAAAATGATAAAGTGGTAGAAGGGACAAGGTGTTAAAGGAACAAAATAACAAAAAAAGTGTCAAACTTCCCATTGGTCAGTTCTGAGATCATTCCTCAGTCAGAAGTCTATATAATTCTTTCTGGGGTGAGGCTCCTTGTAGTGTTTGTGTTTGCTATATAAATATAGATTCTCCGAGAATCGCATTTCGCCGGGTAGAAAAGGCGAAACGAAACGTAAAAATCAGAAATGAAGCTGACTAGCGCTCCATATTTAAAAAAACAGAGCTAAACAATATGTTAAGAGGCCATACAAATCTGAAATAGTGGTCAAGAAAGCAGCAACCACCTAAGCCAAAAAGCAAATCAAGCTAAACAGGTCAAAACAAAATAAATGACAAAAATACACAGACCTGAACCCGTTGGAATTGATGTTAATATCCAAATGCAGGGTTTCTATGACACCTAAATGAAAATACTGTCTGCTTAAAAATATAAGCTTTAGGTATAGTGATCAAACAAGGAATATCACGTTATCTACAGGTATTTTGCTCTGTAGCAAATTTGTGAATGACACAGAGGCACGCGAAATCACGTGTAGAATTCACAAGGGGAAAAACTCCAGATTTGGGCAAACGAATTCAGTATGTGTATACCATGAAAAATATTGCATAAATAGTACAAATCGAATAAGCTCTCAACCGGGTGGTTTTTAAAATAATCTTATACAATTAACCTGTCAATAAAAATTATTAATTAGTTAATTGTAAGACACGAGAGATTAATACAAATATAGATTTATATATATATATATATATATATATATATATATATGTATAATTGGTGTTGGATGCTTAAAGCATCGATAGGCGGTAGGCCATATGAGCACTCGATGTTCTCATGGAGCAGAGTATGATATTACAGAAAAAAAAGAATTAGTGTTGCTACGAATAGAATTTATTAGACATATTACAATCGTTTCTCTGGTGACCAGCTCGAGGCACGATCTATATGATGATCGAACCTGACTCTGAAAATCGCAAGGTCCTCAGATACGTAATGATTCTACGATGCATATTCCCCTATGTCCTTTTACATCGATATAATTCACTTGTCGGCTTAGATTCTGTTGTTGTCATTCTATGAATGGTCAAGAATTGTACACGTCACGGTATTTCTAGCCAGTCATGGTTGAAAATTCTTTGGTTATTTTCATTCTCCACCTGCCAATCAAATGTGTTTCTTAGGTCGGAATTACTACTGTAGTAGGTAAGGGGTTGTATGCCTGAACTGCTGACGGCACTTCGACGTCTTCACTGTTTTTAGGGGCCCACTTTTACATCCATGGCGTACACATCCTCAACTGTACCATATGCGACGATAACGGTAAATAATGTTTGGAGGGAATGTTTAAATCAAATTAGAAAAATATCAGAAAAATATTAGATAAATATTTAGCATGACGTTTCAAGAACACAGCCTCAGAATACATTAAAACATACATATTTCAAAAGAAAAAAGTAAACAATCTCTGCACACGGAACGTTTATAAATGAATCCTTGGAACAGCCATTCAAAAAAAGTTATTTCGAAAGCATATTTGATATCTACACATATCTACACCCACACACTCTACTCAGGGAAGCGTGTATATTTGAGACGCTGCAACAAGACGGGGAAACCAAAGCGCATTGGACGAGTGTTTCCCGACTTCACACAGGTACCACGAAATGTTCAAACGACACACCGTGAAGTTCTTATTTTCCACGGCACCTAACATAGCAGACTACAAGACCAAGGCCAATGCGTTGAAATTGAGGACACACCACCGACAAATCGATCAGGCCCCAGACACGCCGGGGAGGCTGACAAGAGCGCACGCGGAAGTGGCTAGTGGTTCTGGATATGTGCCTGGTCCGGAGCTGTGGCCGAGGTGGACTGCACACCTGCCAATAGAGACCTACTAGTGTGGAACACTAAGTCCACCGCTCTGCTGGAGCACCACTTGGTGACCGGGGAGAACCCAGATAAGACGCCAGGCCCAAATAAGGGGTATTACAATAATGATGCACGGACATGTAACTGCCGTGTTGAAGAGGAGTGCCCTCTACAGGGAATGTGCCTGACTAAGGGCGTTGTCTACAGATGTGTGGTTACCACGCAAAATGATAGGCACTCATACATCGCAGCTACATCCACGATTTTTAAATCGAGGATGTACAACCACAAGAACTCGTTCAAGGACAGGAACTAGAGACACTCCACCAGACTGGCGGAAATAGTATGGGGACTCAAAGACAGTGGCATAGAGTTTGACCTCAGCTGCAGTATTGTACAGCGAGCATATGTGTACTCGGCCGGGGGCAGGAAGTGCAAGTTATGCCTGTACTAGGCTATGGAGACAGTAAAACTTAAGAGCGACACAGTCAATATCAACTCTGAAATCATCATGGCCTGCAGATACCAACGTAAATGCACTATCTCTGCTTTAGTGATACCGGATGGGTCTACCTAAGACACTACAGCCATCACAATACCAGGTGGGGTGCGTGATGTGGACCAAGATATAAAACACAGCATACTTATGAATGCATGTCGGAACAAGCTGATATCAACGACAGACCCAGCGATGCCTACCTCGTAACATACCCTAGATAGCACCGCCACAACAATTTGCGGACGCCGACTAAATATAAGTCTGATTTGTTCTACTACCCTATGTGTGGTTTTAAATTCCCAAATGTTTAAATTTTCGATCTTAGATTCGTGGTGTTTAATTTGCTGCTTAGATGCCGGACCTGATGCTGGTTTTAAGGTTAATGTCGCAGTTAATTTTAACTTTGCCTGCCTTTGATATATACACGCCTACAACACAAGCTGCTGGCACATTCCAATCATGCATACATTCCAAGTACATTTCATATATACCGTTATGAAACACACACCCTATTTATTCCATGTATTCACCCACAATATATATAACATGTTTGTGTACGCACGCAAGGTCCCCATGTGACCACCAACCATGAGACCAGTACCTTAGATCACCAGTCCCCATGTATATTATATGACCATATGCACCACAACCCTCAAGTATTTTAGGCAATTTTACGCACGCCCCAGTAATGTTCGGTCCCCCTATGGATCCTTGTCATGTATACATTCCTTTTTCCAGCATTTTATTTTATATTATTTTATTTTATGTAGTTACAGGCATTTTTTTTTATCTATATGGGCCACCCATATTATATGTGATTAGCGCAAGGATACTATGTGGCTATAACCTTTATGCATATTGTGCATGCACTTCCGGGCGTATATCGCCACTTGATCGGGCTGGATCCAAGCCTCAAGAACGCTTTCCCATATAATAATATGTGCACCATGTGCACAGCCGCGCGTGTGTGTACGGATGGGTGGGTGTTGTTCAAGTATGCGCCATCGATATGAGTGTGCGTGGGCGCATGTATGTATGTGCGTCCACGCAGATATGCATGCGTACGTGTGTGCATATTTCTGGGTGGATGTGATTGTATGAATGCCTATGCGTAGATCTTTCTTTTTTTCATCTGTGTATATTGTTGCAACGTCTCAAATGTACACGATTCCCTGAGTAAAGTGTGTGAGTGTAGATATGTGTGTATTTATCAAAAATGGCTGTGAAATAACTTTTTTGAAAGGCTGTTCCAAGCATACATATAAACACGTTTCTTGTACAGGGATTTTTCTTTTTCCTTTTGAAATATGTATGTTTTAAGGTATTCTGAGGCTGTGTTCTACAAATGTTATGCTAAATATTTTTCTAATATTTTTCTAATATTTTTCTAATTTGATTTAAAAATCCCTTCAAATATTATTTACGGTGATCGTCGCATACGATACAGTTGAGGGTGTGTACGCTATCGGTTTAGAAATGGGCGCCTAAAGACAGTGAAGACGTCGAAGTGCCGCCAGCAGTTCAAGCATACAACCCCTTACCTACTACAGTAGTAATTCAGACTAAGAAACACATTTGATTGACAGGTGGAGAATGAAAATAACCAAATAGTGGACAAACATGAGTGGCTAGAAATACCGATTACGTGTACAATTCTTAACCACTCATAGAATGGCAACAACAGGATCTAATCCGACAAGCGAATTATATCGATGTAAAAGGATATAGGGGAATGTGCTTCATTAAATCATGACGTATCTGAGGACCTTGTGATTTCAGAGTCAGGTTCGATCATCATATACATCGTGCCTCGAACTGGTCGCCAGAGAAACGATTGTAATATGTCCAATAAATTACATTCTTCGCAACACTAATTCTATTTTTTCTGTGATATATATATATATATATATATATATATATATATATATATATATATATATATATATATATATATATATATATATATGTATATATATGGGAAAAGGTATGAGATTCTCGGCGGAGCTCAAGCTGTTTCGACGGCTATTTCCAGAAATAGCCGTCGAAATGGCTTGAGCTCTGAGGTCAGGTCATACTTATTTCCTATTTTCCACTCTACTACACTAAGTATTGAGTACTCTGGTGCGTTATGGTCCATCTGGTTCCTTACCACATTTCCTTTGTTATTCATATATATATATATATATATACATACAAATATAAATTAGCTAGAATCGTATTTCGGAATTAACGAAAAACAACTTCCGTGATGCGTGGCAAGCCCTTGATGATTCAGATGAACCAGAGCTACAACATACGTTAAAGGCCAAGCAGACTGAGACGATAGTTAAACAAACATCCGCACAGCCAAAGAAACGACCAAGTAATTCGTGTATATTTATATATATATATATATATATATATATATATATATATATATATATATATATATATATATATATATATATATATATATATATAAATATACACGGGTGTGTATGATTGCGTATAGAAGATTATATTAATAAAAGGATTCCCAACTTTGTTTCTCTGGTTTTATTTACAATCCTTTAATATGTATAATGGTATTAGAATGAAATACTATGGTAGAATATTAATTGTTTAGTGTTAATTGAACAAGCATATTCACGCATTTGCAATCTTCAGGTTCCAATTCTGTGGTGACAGTGAAGTTTGCACCCCCCAGAATATGACCCTGACGATTGCGAAAGCATGAAAGTACTTGTTCAATTAACACTTAACATTTAGTATTCTACCATACTATTTCATTCTAATACCATTATACATTTTAAAGGATTGTAAATGAAACGAGTAAATCAGACAAAGTAGGAAATCCTTTTATTAATATATATATATATATATATATATATATATACATATTTATATATATATACATATATATATATATATATATATATATATATATATATATATATATATATATATATATACATACATTTATATATATATATATATATATATATATATATATATATATATATATATATATATATATATATATATATATATATATATATATATATATAAATGTATGTATATATATATATGTATATATATATATATATATATATTTAAAAGAATCGAGGTGTAACAAACGAGTTGTGATATATTAGTTAAAGGAAAACAAATGCTGACAAATTTTTCCCAGTGAAAAATAGTTTAATTAGGAATAAGTATAAATTAGCAATAAGTATTGGTTAGTATTCAGTTTTAGTTTTAAGTTTTTATCGGTTGCGCATTTGTAATGCTTTTCAAAAATAATTTTGAGATAGAACACCCGTGAACACTCTAATCAGATTAGAGCAAACATCACGGGCGGTCTATCTCAAAATTATTACTAATTTATACTGATTCCTAATTAAACTATTTTTCACTGGGAAAAATTTGTCAGCATTTTCATTTACTTTTACTAATATATATATATATATATACATATATATATATATATATATATATATATATATATATATATATATATATATATATATATAAATTTATATATACATATATATATGTATATATACATATATATATATATATATATATATATATATATATATATATATATATATATATATATATATATATATATATATATATATAAATTAATATGTATGTGATGAAACACAGATACCAACACATCTGTATATATATTGCAAAAGAAAAATTTAGCCAGATTGAAGTATACTAATTATTATACTACAGTTTGTCCATATCGATTTAAAATAAATCAACGAAGGCGAACTGTATTGCCAAGAGGCCGTGATGTTTAGACACATTTAAATTTCAAAATCAAACCTGTTCCGTAGATAAGTTTAAACATTAAGATCCAAATATGTTTCGAGTTAAATAAGTGTAGGAATATCATGTCCTGCTAACCTCAGTAAACATCCAGAGACAAATTGATATGCTTCACTTCTAAATAATTTAAAAAACTGCGTGACGCACATGGTTTTACAGTATCTAACTAGTCTCATAACCGTACTGCTAGAAATAACAGTCGTATATATGAGGCGGCTTGCAGCTCAAACTAGGAGCAGTTAAAATTAATAAGGTAATGAATCCTTTTACAATGGAATCAGCTCGAAGGAGGAAAATACCCCCTGAGCAGTGTATAAATAAATATGTATGTGATGAAACACAGATACCAACACATCTGTATATATATTGCAAAAGAAAAATTTAGCCAGATTGAAGTATGCTAATTATTATACTACAGTTTGTCCTTTCGATTTAAAATAATAAATCAACGAAGGCGAACTGTATTGCCAAGAGGCCGTGATGTTTAGACACATTTAAATTTCAAAATCAAATCTGTTCCGTAGACAAGTTTAAACTTTAAGATCCAAATATGTTCGAGTTAAATAAGTGTCGGAATATCATGTCCTGCACTCCTCATTAAACATCCAGAGACAAATTGATATGCTTCACTTCTTCCACACACACACACATTATCTCTCTCTTCCACACACACACACACACACTATCTCTCTCTTCCACACACACACACACTATCTCTCTCTTACACACACACACTATCTCTCACTTCCACACACACTATCTCTCTCTTCCACACCCACACATACACTATCTCTCTCTTCCACACACACACACTATCTCTCTCTTCCACACACACACACTATCTCTCTCTTCCACACACACGCACTATCTCTCTCTTCCACACACACACACACACTATCTCTCTCTTCCACACACACACAATATCTCTCTCTTCCACACCCACATACACTATCTCTCTCTTCCACACCCACACACATTATCTCTCTCTTCCACACACATACACACTATCTCTCTCTTAAACACACAAACACACTATCTCTCTCTTCCACACACACCCACTATCTCTCTCTTCCACACACACACACACTATCTCTCTCTTCCACACACACACAATATCTCTCTCTTCCACACCCACACACACCATCTCTCCCTTCCACACACACACAATATCTTTCTTTTACAAACACACACACACTATCTCTCTCTTCCACACACACACACTATCTATCTCTTCCACACACACACACAATATATCTCTCTTCCACACACACACTATCACTCTCTTCCACACATACACACACTATCTCTCTCTTCCACACACACACACACTATCTCTCTCTTCCACACACAAACATACTATCTCTCTCTTCCACACACACCCACTATCTCTCTCTTCCACACACGCACACACTATCTCTCTATTCCACACGCACACACAATATATCTCTCTTCCACCCACACACACTATCTCTCTCTTCCACACACAAACACACTATATCTCTCTTCCACACACACACACACAATATATCTCTCTTCCAGACACACACACACTATCTCTCTCTTCCACACACACACTGTCTCTCTCTTCCACACCCACACACACTATCTCTCTCTTCCACACACACACACAATATACCTCTCTTCCACACGCACACACACACACACACTATCTCTCTCTTCTACACGCACACACACACAGACTATCTCTCTCTCTCTCTCACACACACTATCCCTCTCTTTCACACGCAGACACACACACACTATCTCTCTCTTCCACACACACACACACTCTATATCTCTCTGTCAGACCCACCCACACTATTTCTCTCTTCCACACACACACTATATCTCTCTTCCACACACACGCACACAATATATCTCTCTTCCAAACGAACACACACTATCTCTCTCTTCCACACACACACTATATCTCTCTTCCACACACACACTATCTCTCTCTTCCACACCCACACACACTATCTATCTCTTCCACACACACACACAATATACCTCTCTTCCACACACACACACACTATCTCTCTCTCTCACACAAACTATACCACTCTTTCACACGCGCACACACACACAATATCTCTCTTTTCCACACCCACACACTATATATATCTCTTCCACACACACACACATTATCTCTCTCTTCCACACACACACATACTATCTCTCTCTTCCACACACACCCACTATCTCTCTCTTCCACACACACACACACTATCTCTCTATTCCACACGCACACACAATATATCTCTCTTCCACCCACACACACTATCTCTCTCTTCCACACACAAACACACTATATCTCTCTTCCACACACACACACACAATATATCTCTCTTCCAGACACACACACACTATCTCTCTCTTCCACACACACACTGTCTCTCTCTTCCACACCCACACACACTATCTCTCTCTTCCACACACACACACAATATACCTCTCTTCCACACGCACACACACACACACACTATCTCTCTCTTCTACACGCACACACACACAGACTATCTCTCTCTCTCTCTCACACACACTATCCCTCTCTTTCACACGCAGACACACACACACTATCTCTCTCTTCCACACACACACACACTCTATATCTCTCTTTCAGACCCACCCACACTATTTCTCTCTTCCACACACACACTATATCTCTCTTCCACACACACGCACACAATATATCTCTCTTCCAAACGAACACACACTATCTCTCTCTTCCACACACACACTATATCTCTCTTCCACACACACACTATCTCTCTCTTCCACACCCACACACACTATCTATCTCTTCCACACACACACACAATATACCTCTCTTCCACACACACACACACTATCTCTCTCTCTCACACAAACTATACCACTCTTTCACACGCGCACACACACACAATATCTCTCTTTTCCACACCCACACACTATATATATCTCTTCCACACACACACACATTATCTCTCTCTTCCACACACACACACACTCTATATCTCTCTTCCAGACCCAGACACACTATTTCTCTCTTCCACACACACACTATATCTCTCTTCCACACACACGCACACAATATATCTCTCTTCCAAACGAACACACACTATCTCTCTCTTCCACACACACACTATCTCTCTCTTCCACACACACACTATCTCTCTCTTCCACACCCACACACACTATCTATCTCTTCCACACACACACACAATATACCTCTCTTCCACACACACACACACTATCTCTCTCTCTCTCTCTCTCTCTCTCTCTCACACAAACTATACCACTCTTTTACACGCGCACACACACACAATATCTCTCTTTTCCACACCCACACACTATATATATCTCTTCCACACACACACACACTATCTCTCTCTTCCACAACTACACACACAAAATATCTCTCTTCCACACACATACACACACTATATATCTCTTCCACACACACACACACTATATCTCTCTTCCACACACACACACACTATCTCTCTCTTCCACACACACACTATCTCTCTCTTCCACACACACACACAAACACACTATCACTATCTTCCACACACACACACTATCTCTCTCTTCCACACACACAATATCTCTCTCTTACACACCCACACACACTATCTCTCTCTTCCACACACACACACACTATCTCTCTCTTCTACATGCACACACACACACGCTATCTCTCTGTATCTCTCACACACACTATCCCTCTCTTTCACACGCACACACACACTATATCTCTCTTCCACACACACACTATCTCTCTCTTCCACACACACACAATATCTCTCTCTTTCACATCCACACATACCATCTCTCCCTTCCACACACACACAATGTCTTTCTTTTACAAACACACACACATTATCTCTCTCTTCCACACACACACACTATCTCTCTCTTCCACACACACAATATATCTCTCTTTCACACACACACACTATATCTCTCTTCCACACCTACACACACTATCTCTCTCTTCCACACACACACACACTATCTCTCTCTTCCACACACACACACAATATATCTCTCTTCCACACCCATACACACTATCTCACTCTTCCACACACACACACACTATATCTCTCTTCCACACACACACACACAATATATCTTACTTCCAGACAAACACACACTATCTCTCTCTTCCACACACCCATAATCTCTCTCTTCCACACCCACACACACTATATATCTCTTCCACACACACACACACAATATACCTCTCTTCCACAGGCACACACACACACACACACACTATCTCTCTCTCTCTCACACACACTATCCCACTCTTTCACACGCACACATACACACACTATCTCTCTTTTCCACACCCACACACTATATATCTCTCTTCCACACACACACACTATCTCTCTGTTCCACACCCACACACACAATATATCTCTCTTGCACACACACACACACACTATCTCTCTATTCCACACACACAACATTCTCTCTTCCACACACACACACACACACACTATATCTCTCTTCTACACACACACACACTATCTCTCTCTTTCACACACGCACACACTATATCTCTCTTCCACACACAAACACACTATCTCTCTCTTCCACACACACACTATCTCTCTCTTCCACACACACACTATCTCGCTCTTCCACACACTCTATCTCTCCCTTCCACACATACACACTATCTCTCTCTTCCACACACACAATATCTCTCTCTTACACACCCACACGCACAATCTCTCTCTTCCACACACACACACACTATCTCTCTCTTCCACACACGAACACACTATCTCTCTCTTCCACACACACACACTATCTCTCTCTTCCACACAAACACACACTATCTCTCTCTTCCAAACACGCACACACTATCTCTCTCTTCCACACACACACACTATCTTTCTCTTCTACACGCACACACACACACACACACTATCTCTCTCTCTCTCACGCAAACTATCCCTCTCTTTCACACGCACACACACATACACTATCTCTGTCTTCCACACACACACTATCTCTCTCTTCCACACCCACACACACTATCTCTCTCTTCCACACACACACACACACACTATATCTCTCTTCCACAGACACACACACTGTCTCTCTCTTTCACACACACACTATATCTCTCTTCAACACACACACACACTATCTCTCTCTTCCACACACACACATACACACACACACTATCTCTCTCTTCAACACACACACTATCTCTCTTGTCCACACACACACACACTATCTCTCTCTTCCACACACACAATATCTCTCTCTTCCACACCCACACATACTATCTCTCTCCTCCACACACACACACACAATATATTTCTCTTCCACACACACACACTATCCCTCTCTTCCACACACACACACACTATCCCTCTCTTCCACACACACACACACACTATATCTCTCTTCCACACACACACTATCTCTCTCTTCCACACACACACCCACACTATCTCTCTCTTCCACACACACACTATCTCTCTCTTCCAAACACACACACACTATCTCTCTCTTCCACACACACACAATATATATCTCTCTTCCACACGCACACACACACACACACTATCTCTCTCTCTCTCTCTCTCACACACACTATCCCACTCTTTCACACGCACACACACACACACACCATCTCTCTTTTCACACCCACACACTATATCTCTCTCTTCCACACACACACACACCATCTCTCTCTTCCACACCCACACACACACTATCTCTCTCTTCCACACACACACACACACTATCTCTCTCTTCCACACACAGACTATCTATCTGTTTCACACACACACACACTATCTTTCTCTTCCACACCCACACACTATATCTCTCTTCCACAGACACAATATCTCTCTCTTCCACACCCACACACACTATTTCTCTCTTCCACACACACACACACACTATCTCTTTCTTCCACACACACACACTATCTCTCTCTTCCACACAAACGCACACTATCTCTCTCTTCCAAACACACACACACTATCACTCTCTTCTAGACACACACACTATCTCTCTCTTCTACACGCACACACACACACACACACTATCTCTCTCTCTCCCTCACACACACTATCCCTCTCTTTCACACGCACACACACACACTATCTCTCTCTTCCACACCCACACACACTATCTCTCTCTCTTCCAAACACACACACACTATATCTCTCTTCCACACACACACACACTATCCCTCTCTTCCACACACACACACACACTATATCTCTCTACCACACACACACACACTATCTCTCTCTTCCACACCCACAGAGACACTATCTCTCTCTTCCACACACACACACACTATCTCTCTCTTCCACACACACACAGACACTATCTCTCTCTTCCACACACACACACACTATCTCTCTCTTCCATACACACACACTATCTCTCTTTTCCACACACACACTATCTCTCTCTTCCACACCCCCACACAATATCTCTCTCTTCCACACACATACACGCACTCTATCTCTCTTCCACACACACACACACTTTCACTCTCTTCCACACACACACACTCTATATCTCTCTTCCACACACACACACACTATCTCTATCTTCCACACACACACACTATCTCTCTCTTCCACACACACATTATCTCTCTCTTCCACACCCACACACACTATCTCTTTCTTCCACACACACACACACTATCTCTCTCTTCCACACACAAACACACTATCTCTCTCTTCCACACACACACACTATCTCTCTCTTCCACACAAACACACACTATCTCTCTCTTCCAAACACACACACACTATCTCTCTCTTCCACACGCACACACTATCTCTCTCTTCCACACGCACACACCCACACACTATCTCTCTCTGTCTCTCACACACACTATCCCTCTCTTTCACACGCACATACACACACACACACTATCTCCCTCCCTCTCTCACACACACTATCTCTCTCTTCCACACGCACCCACACACACGCTATCTCTCTCTCACACACACTATCCCTCTCTTCCACACACACACACACTCACACGCAAACTATTCCTCTCTTTCCCATACACACACACTATTTCTCTCTCTCTCTCTCTCTCTCCCTCACATACATATACATTCTCTCTCTCTCTCTCATACATGCACACACATATTCATTCACATAGTCTCTCCACACACTTTTTCAACACACTCACCAACTCACATACTACCTTTCCGTACACATACTATAAACAAACGCTTGAAAACGACTTAGAAAAAATGTCATCCCAAACAGAGAAAATAGGAACACTTGCCACTGAAAGCTCCTTAAGCCCGGATGAAGGCACATTTAGGTCCAAAAATATTGGACAAATAAAAAGAACAACAACAAATTCTCTTTGAGGTTATATTCAAACGTAATTTTTAATCCTAGTTCCTTAAAAAGCTTTGTAATAATTTTACGCATCCTTTCTAAATTCTGGATATTCTTCCTTACTTGACACTTTAGTTCTGTATTAATACTACTACACCAAACGACCAGTCCTGTCCAATGTTCAATTGGTCAAATATAGATTAAAATAGGCTCTCCCAAAAATTCTTATTTAGATAAAATAAGCCATATACTCATTGTATTCTCATTAAAAACCGTCTATATACTTGTTTACCAGCAAATTGATTTGCCATCTGTCATATACTATATACATTTGCTATCGAATACTTGCTAACACTATATGATTACGCAAGCAGCGATACATGGGTATTCCGTCTGTTACAGAAACATATGTCAATACCTAATAAATTCCTTTATAAAAGCACTTTCATTTTATATTCATCTTATATATATATATATATATATATATATATATATATATATATATATATATATATATATATATATCTACTACTCCTAACCTAGCAGACGTCATAGGAACAACGAAGCACAGTAAGATCACTAAGACACACCACCTTAGCACAGACGCACCTGCACCTGACAATGACTATATCGGCCTTAACAACTTCTTAGCAGCATCCAATAGTTCTGGCAACAGCCTCTACAGTCGTAACCAGCATAACCGCGACATGACTAGGAAACATGCAGGACATGACGTGCGGAATAATAATCTTACCACCCCGCGCACTATGGGTTGTAATGGTGCTAACGACAAGTACGGGAGCGTAGATAACAACGTAGATAGCAACAAGATAGCCTTACCGTGGGAATTAGAAGAAACGGCGACAGAAATTGCAACTGCTGCGGCAGGGGACGCTGCCCCCTTAGAGGATACTGCTTGACAGATAGGGTTATATATAGGTGCACTGTAACTAGCCACATTAACGTTAAACTTTTTACAGGGGCTACCTCTGGCCCGTTCAAAATTAGATTTCGAACACATCTTTACTCTTTCACAAATAAGAAATTAAGACACTCCACTTCGCTCGCGGACTACATTACATCATTAAAAGATTTAAACATCAGCTTCTCCACGCACTGGGATAATGTCGGCAGGGCTGCACCGTACAACTTTAGGAGGTGCAATATTTGCCTCATGGAGCTCTACCACATCATAACTGCACCCCACGAGTTCAACAGCAGAGTTGAAACGACGATATGTTTTACACATCGCTTAAAAATATTCTTGTTCAGATCGATTAAGGATGAGGAGTGAAACCGTGAACCGGGTCTCCCAGCAGCAAGCTTTAACACCCCAGCGGGCAGGCGCTGCAAAAAAAACGTCCATGAAACTAACCATGAATCCCAGACCCAGCTTCAAACGACCCAGGCGAGCAGGTAGAGAAAAAACAAACGTCTCAAAATAAGCGTTGATTATCTGACCCTGTGCGTATCGAAAATGGTAAGGTTATAACCACATTTTGTAACGGATAAAAAAATTGTCCAGGAAAGCCTGCCCTGACACCGGCCAGAGTTACCTCCCTTGACCTACTGCAAAATCAAAACACGCTTTTTTTGCGAAGAATGAATTATGACGTGAACTTAACACCCGAAACACATTCCGAGCAATGTAAGGAACACTTTTGGTTATTTAAGCCCTTGACAAGCCCAACTGGGCCAAACGTACGTAGGTGATGTTTAAATAAACATGTATTTACGGTCTGTTCTCCGATTTCTTACTTTTCCACGTGCTTACGCTCTACTAACTCTGTCGCCCCCTAAATATTAACACTGCCGGCACTAGTATTGAGCTCCTTTTGCATACGCTATTTGGCAAATAACTACATGTATCACCTGTTTTTCCTTTTTTTTTCTCTCTCTCGATACGTACATTTTCTCTCTCTCTCTCTCTCTCTCTCTCTCTCTCTCTCTCTCTCTCTCTCTCTCTCTCTCTCTCTCTATATATATATATATATATATATATATATATATATATATATATATATATATATATATATATATATATATATATATATATATATATATATATTATAAAACATGTCTATAAAATCAATCATATATTAAAATATATACTATTTCTTCTTCTATTTATTCTTATACTCTTTTACCTGTTTCAGACATCCGGTTGAAGCCATGCTGGGGCACGGCCCTTGTTGCTACACATTTTATCTCCAGCCTGTATAGGTTGGCCACTGGTGTAAGAGGGAGTTTGTTGCTGCTGCCCTTATGTTTCCCTCGTGCCTTACTGTGGGCTCATCCGGGATCCTGGATAGCAAGGTGTCGAGATGTTTCTTGAAACATCCACCTCCACATCATGAAAATCTCTCAGATGCCTCGGCAGCTTGTTGAAGAGTTGAGGGCCCTTGAATCCCAGGCTAATACCTGCTCCTTATTCTAGATGTGGAAGACGCGACGTTTGGCACCACACAGTGACGTCCTGTTCGACGGTTGGTCCAGCTCCCAATGCCAAAGTTTAGTGCTAGTCCTCTCCAGGATTTTCCACATGTAGATCACTGCGTATCTCTCACATCTTCGTTCCAAGGAGTATAGGTTCAGTTCCTTTAGCCTCTCCCAGTACCTTGTGTCCTCCATCGTGGCCATCCTCTTGGTGTAGCTTCGCTGCATTGCCTCAAACTCCGTGGTTAGTTTGACACTATGGGGTGACCACAACTGGGAGCAGTAGTCCAGGCGGCTTAGGACAAATGTCCTCCATAGTGTCAACATGGTGTATCGGTCTCTTGTCCGGAAAGTCCTCAAGATCCAGCCAGCGAGTCGTCTGCACATTGTCGCCAATTTCATCATGTGTGAGGAAAAAGATGCATCATCGCTCATGGCTATGCCAAAGGTTTCGTATCGATTTTGACACGGGGATAACGGTCCCTCCTGGTCCTGTGTAGTTGTGTTGTACTATATTTGTGTTTGCAGGGTTGTTTGGAGGTTTGTATTGTAGGGCTTGGAATTTGCCAGCATTAAACTGCATGTTGTATTCTTCCGGCCATTTGTATATGGAATCCAGATCTTGTTATAAAAGGGCAGCGTCAGCCAGGTTTTTGATTACCTGTGCTACCTTAGTGTCATTAGCATAGAAAGTGAGGGATGTTGTTGTATGTACTACAGAGGGCATGTCTGAGAGAACCACCAAAACAGTAGTGGTCCCAGGACTGTCCCTTGGGGCACCCCACTTGTTATTTGTGTTTCCTTTGAAAGGACCCCGTTTGTTGCGACTGTCTGGCTTCTGTCCTTTAGGAAGTCATTCAGCCACTCACCTACTTTTCCAGTTATATCGAGTCCGTGTAGTTTGTGACATATCATTCCGTTGTCGACCTTGTCAAAGAACTTCGCAAAGTCAAGATATATCACGTCCACATGTGAGCTGTCTAGTAGTTGTTTCAGCACCCGGTCGTAGTGATGTAGCAGCTATGTAAGGCATCTTCTTCCCGGGCGGAAACCATGTTGCATGCTAGTCATGCGGTCATTTTCCTCGAGGAAAGTGATCAGTCTCTTTCTGACGACTCGTTCCATGACCTTACTGATATGCGACGTCAGTTCCAGCAGTTGAGTCTGTTCTAATTTCATCTATGGCGTACACCACATCCTCCTCCGTTATGTCTATGTGGTTGATGGTCGCCATTTTTTCATGTAGTGTTGTGGAATCAAATAATTCTTCTGGCGTCGTTATTTGCATGTGCCTCAGTGGACATGTGAACACACTTTTGTACTGTTCGTTCAGTATTTCACATATTTCTTCGGGGTTTTAGGTAAATGAAGCGTCCGTATGGAAGAGTGGCCCAATCTTGCAGTGTACCGAGGCAGTTCCTTTTGCAAATTTAAAGAAGGCCTTAGTGTTTGTTTTAATGTTTTATATGGCCCTGTTGCTCTTTCTTTGCCCTCTCATTTTCATGGGAAAGTTTGAGTCCATCTAGGTGCCAAGTAGTGCACATTTCAAATAGGATTCTTTCTTGTTTTTGTTTTCTAGTTGAGCATTGAACTTGGTTCTACGTCTCATAAGAATTTTCCTATCTCTGGGAATAAGATATTTGTGTGTGTTTGGCTTTTATATATATATATATATATATATATATATATATATATATATATATATATATAGATATAGATATATATATAAACATATATATATATATATATATATACATATATATATGCACACATATATATATATATATATAGATATATAAGTACATATATATATATATATATATATATATATATATATATATACATATATTTATATATATGTACATATATATATATATATATATATATATATATATATATATATATATATATATATATATATATATATATATATATATATATATATATATATATATATACACATATATATATATATGTACATATATATATATATATATATATATATATATATATATATATATATATATATATATATATATATATATATATATGTTATCGCACTCACATTCCTGCTGACCATTATCACAACAACAAACCTCTTTACTACTACTACACACACATACACA
>OZ024740.1:191124519-191127019 GCA_964016885.1 Eledone cirrhosa
GGGTGTTTGGAAGGGAAGTATATAGTTACAGTTATACTCTGGTGTATGGAATTAGCTATCTGCTGGATGCTTTCCATCGTGCTACGTTCTAAATCAAACTTGTTAGTGCTCTCTAGTGGGGGTGTTCTTATAACTATATTGATATCGTCTACATAACGAGAGTACATGATGAGGTCTATGGAGCTTTCATTAAGGAGATCTTTAAGTCTCCTTGCCCACCATACCATGAAAAGTTTGGCAACATCACCAGCTATGCTGACGCCGATGGCTGCTCCCTCATTTTGGGTGTAGATTTTCTCGTTGAACTTAAATATGTGGCCCTTTAGGGTAGTTTTGATACTAGCCCCTATTGCATGTGCGACCATTTTTCTTACCTGATCAGTGTTTTGGGGGGTCCGTATAGCTTTGGTCCACCCAATCCACCTTCCTATGGGAGTCTTTTTAGCCATTGAGGTTATGGTGGGGGGTCTACCTCTTATAGGTCTACTAGGGCAGAAACATCTAAGGTCATGGCTGTCTAGGTAGTCAGTGTCGTAGGTAAGTCTAAGTAGGAGGCCCAGTTCGTCTGTGTCGACGTCGCAGAACTCCACCTCACTCTCAATGATCATCTCCACACATCTTTTCACAGCAAAATCAATGTTAATGGATGGGTACAGTGACACCACATCCATGCTGCCTATTATGCAGTTGGATAGGCTCCTGTTTTTGTTGCACTCACTGATTCTGCTGAGGAGGTCCTCTGTACTTTCACATACATCTGGGGACATCTTGATTATGGGGCGTATAACCATTGAGAGGAAGTAGGAGATCCTGTAGTTGCTAGCTATATTATCTCCGCATACGGGTCTTGTTGGTGGTCCTGTTGTCGGGTCGTCGACTGTCTTGTGGTCTTTGCGGAAAGACCACAAGACAGCATTATGAGAGATCTGCCTATGGGTAACGATGAGCCACTCTGTTTTTTAAATATGTTAATTATTTTCAACTGAACAAGATCAATTATGATATAGAGTCACCTGATGCAGAAATATTATATGGAGTAGCGAAACAATTGTAAACGGTCATTATTAATATTAATATTATTATTATTATTCTCTACATTCCTTACATCAAAATAAAATATGTTGACAATCTTTTAATAATGTCTTCCGTGTGAAATTTGTGGTCTCGTTTTGCTTAACTAATGAATATTTCTACCACTGCGCACCTAACTTCTGCATGAACCACCCACCTAACTGCTTTCTACTGCATATTGCACATTGAGCACATGCCTTTACACTTTGGCTTCTAACTAACTCACCAATCTCTCCTTTCATATCTCCTCTACTATCCCCATCTCTCTCTTTAAGATTGGTTACTCTTGAACTGTGTATATATATATATATATATGTATATACTTATATATGTATACATATATATATATATATATATATACCTATATATATATATATATATATATATATATATATATATATATATATATATATATATATATATATATATATATTTAGAAACACACAGATAGATGCGGTCACACACATATACATGGATGCATCCACACCCAACCGTGAGTTAAGGGTGCCAACCTCACCGATGTTGCTCAATGGATGACTGGGACAGACCAATCCGGTTGAACCAGACTGAACCAGTATCAGAGTTAAAATTACATTATGAAGAGAGAAGAAACATATAGATATAATTATGGTTGATTAATCTTTGAAGTGTGGTAACTGCTGGAAAGCTGCCATTACTCATACTTCTCGCCCCCTTCACCACCTCTTCTACGGCTTCGATATAAATACCCCTCCGCCTCTGTGGTATTTTCTTCGGGGTTATAAGAGGCTTAGCTCTGTTTCTCGACCGTTATATCGCGTGACTATCTCCCCCTCCGCCTTTTGGGATTCTTTCTCACGTCGTGTAGACGCGTTCTTGAGACTAGTAAAATGAGGTATCCTCTTGATAAGTCGGCATACCTCGCAGGGAGTCTATATCTTTATGATGTATTGTTTTTTGTTTATGCCACGAAACTACGTAGTCGAGGAATCTAGGAACAGTTTAGGTATGATACATTTTATTACTAATTATATCTAAATGTTTCTTCTCTCTTCATAATGTAATTTTAACTCTGATACTGGTTCAGTCTGGTTCTACCGGATTGGTCTGTCCCAGTCATTCATTGAGCAACATCGGTGAGGTTGGCACCCTTAACTCACGGTTGGGTGTGGATGCATTCATGTATATGTGTGTGTCCGCATCTATGTGTGTGTTTCTAAATATATTGTTAATAACTCCCCCTGGTTGAGTAATCTTTGAAGTGTGGTAACTGCTGGAATGCTGCCATTACTCATACTTCTCGCCCCCTTCACCACCTCTTCTACGGCTTCGATATAAATACCCCCTCCGCCTCTGTGGTATTTTCTTCGGGGTTATAAGTGGCTTAGCTCTGTTTCTCGACCGTTATATCGCGTGACTATCTCCCCCTCCGCCTTTTGGGATTCTTTCT
>OZ024740.1:191132019-191162019 GCA_964016885.1 Eledone cirrhosa
CATATATGCCGTTGTCCCGTTGAGAATCTGAGACCCTGAGGATGTGCGTGCAACCATCCCCATGTAAGCCAACAGGGTGTTCCATGTAAGGTTGGATATTTGAGTTAAGGTGTGAGTGTGTACATTTTCCCGTTGTATGGGCCCTCGGGCTTTTAAGATAAGTGTTTGAGTGGTGGAGGTGTGTTGCCCAACACAAAATGAAATAACAAAATCCCGGAGTTGTGTGTAAGCCCATTGATGGCGTGTAACTAGTATTGTTCATTCAGCAACTGTGAGCACTCCATGGTTAGGGGATCACAGACCAAAACCTAGTGTAGTATTCAATCGACAAGATCGTGACTGATCATAACTGTGGGAACTCCGTGTCTAAAGAAACCGGGTACTGTGTAGAATTATGTATAAAGAGCGTAATCGTTCTTAACTGAGTGTGTAATACGTCTATTTACTAACTGAGAGAACTCTATGGTTAGAGTCTTCTAAAGTAATGGTGAATGCGCGTAATCGGTCTTAACTGCGTGTGTAATTGTTCTAACTATTTACTAACTAGGTATTCTAAAGTAATTGTAAATGTGCACTCAACTGTGAGAACTCTGTGGAAACATACCGAGTACAGTGTGTAGGTGCGAACACGATCTTAGCTGTCTACTAACAGAGTGTGTGATTGTCTATTTTTTGCTAATTAAGAGAACTCTATGGCTAAGGTAAAAATGGGGGAGTTAGTGGTAGGTTACTTTCCAAAAGTCCTGAGGAAGCTTTTCTAGGTTCTATGCTGGAAGGTGTTGAAAAGGTCCGCTATCCTATTGATTAGTAGGAGCCCGCCTCTAATTATATTAAAGGTTTCAGCTATACATAAATTTCAAACGCCCGTGCTGCCGTTATATGGCTGAGGAAACTATAGTCCAGGATAAGGAGTTCTCTATATTCTGTTGTTTAAGCTTCCAGACCAATTCAGAAAGCGCCGTGCTATTTTTTTTATCTTCTTTATTAAAGGTTTTATTGAGAGATAGAGATTTGATAAATTGATGACCCTGACTGAAGACGATAGCAGTTGGCGTGTTTTGGCTGCTGATTCTTCATATAGGGAACAACACTTTAGTGAGTGAACATCGTTAGATTTTCTTCCCTCATAGATTTGAAGACATTTCATTATCCACCTGATGAGGTCAGTGATAATCGATCATGACGACTCGACCGATCTATCCCTTATTGAAACATGTGTCGTGATAAAAATGATTTCAAATGTATACCATGCTTTCGGATCTTTATTTTGATACAAATACTCCGTTTTACATCATCTAGCCGTTCCCATAAATGGAATTGGAGATATACAAAAGCGTGGAGAACATAATATTGCTAACAAAAGTTTATTGGACCGTATGACACAATCAATAATACACCTTGCTATATAATAACTATATCTATTTATATATCTATATATATAGTTGTTATATAGTAAGGTGTATTATTGTTTGTGTCATACGGTCCAATAAATTTTGTTAGCAATATTATGTTCTCCACGCTTTTGTATATCTCCAATTCCATTTGTATAAACGTTGTCAGTTCGTTTCCTGGACCGGGTGATGCGTTATGTCCCCGAGCAAGACAATTTATTCACGAAAATTAAAAGTAATTTACCTGTTAGTCGTGGATTTGTTTTTTGTTTTCTATTTTGTTGTTGTTGTCAAATTTTGTGGGACCTAAACGTGCCTTCATCGGGGTTTAAGGAACATTCTTTGGGATAACATTTTTTCTAAGTCGTTTTTAAGCGTTTGTTTATGGTTATTTCGTTTACCACGTGAATGACGTCAATTACCAATATAGTATTTCGTGAAATCAATTATCTGTTTGTATGAGATGTTTAGTTTGTGTGCCTGTGGGTATGTAGTTTTATGTCAGATACTGTGTGCTAATGCATTATTTATTTGTGGGTTAAATCTACGTAAGACCAAGGCTCCCTTAATTCTTATGTTGCACATATTTCAATTACTGGCTTTAATAATAACGATAATATGTTGGTTGATGCTTCTACATTTGGCAATGTGTTTTTCAATGAGAATGCAGGTGTGTTGAGCTGTTTGTTTAATGCAAGTGGGGAGTGCTTGACTCATGCTTCCAATGTAAAATTCCTTATATTTGTTGCATTTAATCTAGTATACCACATGTGTCCGTTGGTCCTTAGCTGTATCGCGGATAGGGCAGTTAGTCAGCGAGCATGTATTGCTGTTGCCTCAGGATTGCTTTTTATTCAGGTATCCACGCATTGAAGGGCCGGAGTGTGCTAGCTGTATGCCTAGTCCTTCTTTGCGGATAGCTATGGTTATGCTTTCGGTGAAATGTGGTAATTTCATGAAGCAGCTGTTAAGGGGAGATTTTATGCCTCCGACGCCTTCGATTCTTAAGTTTATTGATTATGGATATTGGGTATCTCATCGTCTTCAGTACATCTGTAAAGTGTGCAGTGTGAGTGATCTGGTCCTCTATCTTACTATATGTATTCTGGATACGCGTAAGTTCATTTCATATGTATCCAGTGTTAGCACCACGGGGTAGGGCTGATCTATAATGCACAAACAGGTCTCTGCTGGCAGCTTTCTAATAGAAGTTGGTGTATATAGTAACTTTCTCAGTTAGCTAAGGTGAAAGTCCAGCAGAGACAAAGAACCATTTTTATCAGGTTGTTCTGTGTAAATAGTATGTTATCTGCGTTTGAAAATGCTTTAGATATTATGATGGCCTCTTCACAGTATGATGTGAGTATGAATATATCATCTATGTATCAGGTGGAGAACACATAGGATCGACAGTAGTCGAGCATTCGACGTTTCATTTGTTTCATATAGATGATGGCTAGATAGCCTGAAAGACTACTCCCCATGGGTAGTCCTGTTGTTTCTTGGTACTTGTGGTGGTAGAAAGTGAAATAGGTATTTTCTACGATGACGGATAGAAACTAATGTATGTCTTGTTGAGTGAGATCAAGTAGTATATTTTCTACGAGATAATGCACACACACACACATATACACACACACACACACACACACACACACACATATATATATATATATATATATATCTGTATATAGTAATACGAATATTTATATGTATATATGTTTCATATAACTATAAATATGTAGGGTAGTACTAAGTACTAGCCAGTTACAGGTATGACAAAAGGCTCAATGCAAATTTTCAAGTGTTTTACAGAGCAGAGATAGAAAGTGTTAAAACGATCAAATTCTAGTTTAGAACATTTATTTGCTGACAATTGTTTCTTCCAGAGGGAAGTTTGGAATCATCGGAGCATATGGAGTGTCGAAACATGTTACTAAAGTCCTAGTCATTTAGAAAATGTAGGGTACATAATTGTTATTAGTGTCAAAGGCATCATGTGGAGAGTCAGGAGTTAAAACGATGTTCTGCTTGAAAGAACACAATTACAGGCAGCACTGGTTGGAAGTGTAATAAGTATAAGTAAAAAGCACAAGCAAAAGAAATCACAAGCAAAAACAAAGCAAAAAAACACAGGCATAAACATTATAAGCAAGTACAATTGGTGTACAATGCAGGAATCAAAACAGTCAATAATGCATGTATGAGGAAAGAGTTATAATGCAGTTGAAATAAACGTATTTTGTGAGGAGTGTTAAAGCATGTTATAATTGTTATAAATGTTTAAGATAGTGTGCAATTTGTTAGAGAGGCCTGTTGTGATAATGTAGGTATTTGTTATGTAAGGTGTAATGCAAAGCACATGATAGAGTTGGGTATGTGATTTTCATTTAAGTGTTTGTGTGTTGTAGTTCGTATGCACGTGCGTGTGTGTGTTGTTTGTTACTCACAGCTGTTAACCATGGGATTATTTTAAGTCATTTATAGTCAATAGGTGTTTGTTTGTTAACTGTAAATTCCGCCGAATTACTGGCCATGTTGTTATTTTAGCTATATTATATTATGCATTTTTTATCTAAAAATTATTTTTTCTAGGGTTTGTATTAACCGTTATTAAGTTGTTGGTAAACACTTGTGTTGCTTAATGTTACCTAAAATGTTACTTAAAATTAAGCAACACATCGGTTTACCAACAGCTTAATAAATGTATTTAGATTAAAATAACAGGTTCATTAATGTTGACTTATTTTGCAAATCACTGTGGTGGTTCCGAACGTTATGTTGCGCGGATGAAGGTTGTTCATAGGATACATATTTCATTATCGGCATTAGAACTACAAGGGTGCTGGAAATGTAACTCAATATGGAACATAAGCGTAATCCATGAAACTGGGCCAATTTCTCGGGCAATATAGCACTTATACCTACATAGAGTACATGTGTCTTCAGATAGAAAGCTTAGAAACATTTCATAGAATGTAACAGTGATTTAGTTTATCCCAGAACCTCACTTCTACATATTTGCCTTATTTTACAACACTTAAATCATGTATTATCCTCAGAGTGTTTTGGAGACAGAATGAATATAGCAGAAACGAAATAATTAAAACATATATAATTTCCTAAGCCAGAAATATTAACATGTTCTGATACATACACACTACTATATTTATACTTTCTTTTCTTTTTTTAGTCGTGAATCATATTTGCCTTTCAAACTATATTTGTTTTCGTTCCTCATATTTGCCTTCCTGATAGAACCAATATATTTCATGACTATTCAAATGGAAGCCTTAACATGTGTTGTTTAATTGTGCAGCTATGGCTTATTAAATAATGATATTGTACAATGGATTGAAAATCTTCTGTAAACATTAATGGATCAGTAGGTCATGATATTTCATTCTGACTACAAGTCGAATGATTAATCATTAATACAAAGGAATGATGAGGAGAGTGTTCCATTATTTCTCCAATTCATACAATGAACGCGAACTGTTAATGAGAATGAAAAGTTTATTAGGTAATATAAACATGTGAATAATAATATATACCTGATAAAAGTCATTCTAGAGGACGCCCATACAAATTGAATCTAAATGTGCGTTTCAAATATAAATATCTTCCAATCCATTGTTCTATGACAAATGAAATATCTAAAAGGACCTGGAATCTGTCAAATTTGAATTGAAACTATAAAGGCGCAAAAATGTTTCTTGCATAAGTTGTAATATCATATCACGAACACTTCACTGCCAAATATGAATACTTTCACGTGTTCCTTAATTGTATCTTAATTTAAGAGTTATGTTAAATAATGAAAACTTGCAGTAGTATAATTGCACACATATGCATATATGCATATATATATATATATATATATATATATACATAACCCCACACGCACACACACACTAAACATACATATAATACAAAAGATGACATGTTTATATATATATATACAATTATATCAGCAAATACAAAACCATATATACGTTTGTGTGCGTGTTTGGTAGTGTAGCGTTTTGCATGGGAGTAAAGATTTATTAAGTGAGGTTAATATACTTAAATATACAAATATCTTGGGAAAGTTGGCAGGTGGAACAAATAATTTTGGAATGTAATTAAATCATTGTAAAAAATGTCAGCATTGCCTGCAACAATGTGCATTTAACAAACAATACGCACAATACCATGACTATGAGTTAATTAATAACATTATTGAAAAATAAAACAATCAGTATCCACTTTATAGTTTAACATTTCTGTGATAATTGAAATAGAATATTAATTCCATGTTTGTATTTGCTTTTTTGTAAAATATTTTCTCATTATTGTACGTGTATATATATATATATATATATATATATATATATATATATAAATATATATATATATATATAAATATATATATAAATATATATGCGTGTGTGTGTGTGTATACACGCAGGCACGAATTGCTTCTTTGCACTGAAATGGCATTTAACTCCAACGTTGCACTTAGTGTATATCTATATTTCTTTGTTCGCTTATATATCAGTATACATCAAATGGATATATGCAGACACGCAAACACACATCTACACCCTACACACACACACGGACACATACCCCCCACCCCCCACCCCACCAACACACACACACATACACACCCGCACACACCCGCACTCACACACATATATCTATATATCTCTCTATATATATATATCTGTTTACGTGTTTGTATGTACGCTTGTGTATACGTGTGAATATATATGAGTATGTTGTATAACATTAATAGGCTTTCAATTCAATAAGCTGTTATTTATTGCACGCAATATGAAAATAAGTTAATTTACGAATGATATCTGACAAGATCAGCTTTTATTTAAAACATGCACATGCAATGGTAATAGTATATAGAGTTTTCGGCTAGTTTCGCTTGCTTAAAGTTTAGCGAAATATATATTGAATTTTGTCTTATATTCAGGGTGTACACAAATGTTAATATGATCAAGCGGAATCTTGAGAAATGTTAAATATTTTGCCAGCACTAGGAGCGAGGTTTTGGTTGAGTAATTAGATCTTTGACCAAAATTATTTACGTATATGTTTTTATTCTTTATACGTTTGATTCCTAAAATATCGATGAAATTTGTTACAGCTCAAATTCTCAATTATCAAGCTTTGATCCTAAGTAACAACATATTATTTTCACGGCATCGGGAAATCAAAACAGACCAAACGTTCATTAAAAATTCTGAAAAGCATTTGATCAGACCTGCTTTGATAAACATATATTGTTACTAGATGTACTATTTAATATATATATAAACTTTGTGAATTTCGGTTTTACATTATGTATGTTTAAAATTAATTGATATAGTTTCTATTGCCGTAAATCAACAATGTAAAGGATATTAATCTAGGCGATCGCTTCCTTTTCTATACATGTACGCGTTTGTCTCATATCGAAAATTATTTAGTAGCAGTACATGTGTTGACAACGTTTGCCATTGGGGACTATTGGGCAGAGAATGATGGGAAATATATATATATTAACATATACGTATGGTTAGAAGCAATAGCACGTATTACCTTATTAAACATATGATATCATGCGTTGAAAGAGACTCATTCAATAATTAAAGTGCTCCAGCGTCAATATAATGCAGTGGATTAATATGAAATAAACGTAGAAATACAAAATATGAGTGGGTGACTTGAGAATCATTGTTTATATAATTGCTTGTAATGCATAGTAGGTTTGCAGAATTTTCGCCAGCTTGCGAATAGCCTGAAATTATCGGTGTAAGAAAGAAAGAAAAAAAAAAGAGAAATGGTTGATGAGAGAAATATGAAATCTTTTAAATTATTAATGTGAGAATTTTTAAATTTTGAGTAGTGTTTTAGAACCTGGAAATATCAGAGATGTTGTGTTTTAAGGAATGCTTATATTTCATTAAGCGATACATACTGAGTTTTAGAGAGATATACTTTTCATGTATATATTCTATGGAGCTCAAAACTAATACCCGATATAATATTATACTGAAAAAACGACAAAATCTCATGGTTACCTAAAATTTCATAGGTTCGTATCATATGAATAATCATTTTTCATTTAAATGATATGTCAACAGGTTTTATAAATATTACATAGGTACGCTTAATACTTAAAACATGTACAATAATTACAGTAAGGCAGAGAAAATGTTTGATATGGAAATGCAAAATGAACGTGTGCTGTTGAGTTGCTCCGCTGGTGGAGAGATTTGGGTGAGGAAATCATTAGTAACATTTTATTATCCTCATTTCGCATATTTTGCATAAAGCCCAAATAAGTTATGCATGCGATTCGGTGTATGTGTATTGTTTTGATGTTTTCCTTCTATCAGTGAGTGACAGCATAAATGAGCGTGAGTGAGAATATGAGAGATGAATGAGAGAGAGAATTGAATAAATTGGAATAACTTGAGACAGATAGGCATATGTGCTGTTATGTGATAATGAAAAGTTGTGTAGTATAAAAGTATGCAGTTCTTCAGAAGATCTATGAAAGAACGTGTATGCGACCACAACATGCATATATCAAGACAAAATAATATAATGAAGTTGATGTCAGAAAACGGCGTCATTATTAATGTTGAAAATTTGAGTTAAATCTTCTAAGATATTTTGTCCAAAAAATTCTAATGAATATTATTAGATGTTAATTCAACTCTCTTACGAGGTTTTGGTTTTTCTTCAATGGTTCGTACAATAGAGAGTGTTGATAGCATAAGCAAGAGGTATATTTACATTGTTTTTTTGTTTAGCCAGATTAGCAAAATATTTGAATAGAATTATTCATTCACAAGTGATTTAAATAATCACGTGTATAGGAATAATTTCTTTGTTGGATGCATGATAATATAATGCCGTTTACACGAGCACTGCTAGAGCAGTGCTCGTGTAAACAGGTTATTTTTTCATATATGAGTGTTTGAATTTCTTTTTACTTAAAAAAAAGGGCTCAAGAAGGCTTTTTTTTAATAAACGTAATTTGATTGGTTATAAATGTAATTTTGGCTGTCACGTGAACAAGTTTTCATTAAATTCTCGCGCCCTTATTTGGAAATCTATTCTGCAGCCTTTTTAGAGAATTTTATGACAAGCAAGAGATAATGGTCAAGAGAAATTGGATGGGAGAATTGTTCTGGTTCAGTGAATCTTGTTAGTTTGCTGGGGTGTCAGATTTCAGATGTTCTATTGAAGTAAAGAAAATAAAGATGTGTATGTTTATTTGTGTGCTTGTGTGTGTGTGTGTGTGTGTGTGTGTGTATTGGAAGATGATTCTATTAGTAGAAACGGGGGAGGGAGTAGTGTGTGTGTGTATATGAGTGTTATGTGCGTGTGGGAGGGGGGGGCATGTTAAGATGGAGAGAATATATATATTTTGTGTGTGTGTATATATGTGTGTAGGAAAGTGATTCTATTAGTAGAAATGGGGGGAGGGAGTTGTGTGTGTAAGAGTGGGGGTTGTTATGTGTGTGTATGGGTGTTATGTGTGTGGGAGTATGGTTAGCAGGTTAAGATGAAGAGAATATATATATATACTGTGTGTGTGTGTGTGTGTGAAGGAAAATGATTCCTTTAGTAGGAATATTTTTGAATGAACATATTTTCCTTACTTATTCGTATGTGTTCTGTTGTATTGTCAGCGCAAAGGTATGTTAAGGTTTATTTAGTTCGGGCTTTTATTTTCTAAAGAAGCAGGTGTTATGTGTGTGTGTATGTGTCTCTTTCGATGGTTAGCATGCTATGGTGTTGACATAATGTATATTAAACCATATTTAATGCTGGTCTATATTTTTGAATAAACATATTTTCCTTATTTATTCGTATTAAAATACATGCGGCAGATAACACAGATAATGAAAGAGAATAGTCCGATAATCAGATCTAGTAGATAGTGTATGCGTTAGTCATACATGGAGCATGCAAGTGTGTATCATTTATATACGAGTATTCTGTGGCAAGGTATTACATGTAATACAAGCACTTTAAGCGGGTAAGCAAGAGTATTATGGTGGTTGTAGTGGGAGGGTATTTTTTGTATAGATCAAAAAAGTATGTGTGCAGAAAAAGAAAAAGAATGATATAGATTTCCATCCACCACCATTATCACATCAAGAAAAAGGAAGTTATAGTTTTTACAACCATCACATATGTTCCGATGATTTCGTATTGAATGTTTGATGTAGTAAATGATTGTAACGTATTGAGGCTCAGTGTTATTTAATCCATATTTATAGAATAGGTTCTTTCTGCTGCGAGAATTTACAGTAAATTCTCGCAGCAGAAAGAACCTATTCTATAAATATGGATTAAAAACAAGTAACATTCAGCCTCAATACACTGAGCCTCAGGTATGGAAGAACCTATTCTATAAATATGGATTAAAGACAAGTAACATTCAGCCTCAATACACTGAGCCTCAGGTTTGGATGAAACAATAAATGTTTTGAACATAGCATTGATTCTTGTGAATTCTATATAACTGCTCTGTAGAACAACTGATGTTCTTACATTGAGCTACTTATCTTACTGGTAATAAGGTAGTAATACATTACTGAACTTCCTTGTTTATAGTTTAAAATATGCATAACTATAAAAAGTTTAAAATATATATAACTATAATATACTTAATACTATATATATATATATATATATATATATATATATATATATATATATATATATATATATATACATTCATGTGCTCGGGTATTAAATAGCAGTCATGTATAGCATTGATGTCAATACTTCAGTGCTACTTCGAAAACTATAATTGTACACAAGTAATCGTCTTTTTCCAAAAGGGCGTTGCTGTCTCCAGGTTGTCCCCTACTCAACATGTGCCAATTCTGAGTGTTCAAATTAATCTGTAGAACATAAGTAGCCCATGTGTCAAGTTTGATGAAAATCGGTTGCAAACTCCAGAAGTGCTTCAGACGATTCCAAGGAAGTGGTTAATGGGGGTCATTTGCCCAGGAGGGCTCTATAATCAATATCTAGAAAAATAATGGTGCCCATGACCATCCTGGGTACATAAGTAACATATGTCTTACATACAACGCTGCGTTGACGCTTTTACAGTAGCTGTACGTTCAGCAACTTGTAATCGTCTCATTGCAGGCTACATTGACGATTCATTTGCTTTTCTTCTTTTCCCTCTCGCAGCTTTCACCGTTGTTCGACCAATCGCGGGACTTTTCCTTGCAGGCATTATCTAAGGAAAGATGATGTAACACACTAAGATGAGTAAAATGTTAACCAACAATTATTTAAGTTTCGCACATATGACGTGATTGTCCCGGTGATCTAAAGGCAGCCTTCGTCCACAACACATCTGGAAATATGACGCATGATTGTTGCAAATTTGAAGTAAATTGGTTGCAAATTGTACAGGTTATGTGAGTACAGAATGGGAGTAACAAAAATAGCTGTATAATTTTACAGAAAGACGTATGGGATTTATTCTATTCGTGAGAATTACCGTCTACTGCGTCCTTAAACTTTCCAATCAAATGGGACTTTATTGTACATGAATTTAGTTTCTGGCAGTGTACGGCTCTAATAAGTCCCCAAAAGCTATTGTCTGTATCGTTGACGCTAATAACAATGTTTTCTCTAGCTACTGTTATGCGTGAGGCTTAACGAAAAGGTACAGATAATATAATATGTGTTCCCTACCTAAGATTCCGACTAAAATTAGATATTGCTTTAGAAAATGTTCTCAAACAAATGCTCTTCAATTTGTATATACATACGTGAAATTTCGTTGCATTGTCATTGCTTTGTTTTATTCAAACCTAATCGAGCAGCCATATCTTCAAAGGGGATTGAACTGTGACCATACAAATATTTTTATATATTTAAGACTTCGTTTGCTCAGTATGTATTTTATAGAAGGGAGTAATATGAACGAGATTGAAGTGCTATTTTTAAGTTGGAATCCGGGTAAATGTTCTCGTTCTGCTGTTTCGAGGGCATGTAGTTTTCTTGTTTTGAATATATGATAATATTATGTGTGTCTACTTTTTATTATAGACTAGCAGTAAAGCCCGGCGTTGCTCGGGGTCGCTCAGTAGCTGTGTTAAAGTTACAATGTTAAGTTTCTTTTTTGGCTTAAAAACTGTAATGTCTACTGTGCAGACTTGCATGTGGTGTTTTTGATTAATATTCCCTCAACCAACAATATGCCTTATGAAGTTAAGAAAACATAACGATAACCCGAATGTTATAACAAAAGAGGATTCTGGGGATAAAAACTGCACTGGTTATTTATTAACAAAGATCGAAAATGTAAACACTGCAACGCAGAGAAAAACATTAGCGTAACCAAATTATCAGTTATGTCTGTCTGCACGCCTATATCACCTCTCTGCACGACTGTCTGTCTGCACGCCTGAAATATTTGCTTGTTTTACGTAGTCTTTAAATAGACTTGTTTTCAAGTAAAAATATTGTTTTAAAATGCTTTTAAATGGAAATGAAGCAAAACGGAAGCTTAGTGTTCGAATGTTCGTGTATTGTGTTAATGTCATTTTAAACGCTGAGAAAGCCAACGTAATTTTTTACGTAAGACGCTCAATGTAAACAGAACAAAGGGAAATAACTGATAACTTACGCTCAAAAATCGATACATTATATTCGATTTCGTCACATAGGGTGGGTCAATTTGAAATTTTTTTTTTCCGATGTCTTCGCTAGGGCTGAATGTACAAGTCTAGCAATTTCGGTGCAATTCCGTGAGAGATTCTAAGAGGAGATGTGTGCCAAAAATCGATAGACAGACAGACAACCACAGTTTTATATATATAGATTACATGTTAAGAGTGTCTTAACTAACAGTATAACTTGCTGTTTTGCCCGACGTCAGCACTGATATCAAACATGTAATTTAGAAAATATGTCTCATTATTGACCATCTTGTATCACAAGAACTACATTGATTACTATGATTGACAATTTTGAAGTAGGTTGGTAAATTATTTCATGCCTGTGGAAGGTAAATACGTGTATACGAAATATGCAATTATGTTGATTTTCGGAAAATATACCACTAGAATTTAAACACAATTCAGAAATTATGCAGTGTAGCAAATTTATGTATGGAGAATGAATAATAGTATCTTAATAGTAATCGTAACTGATTAATTTATTTGAAATTGAACAGGATGGAATCAGTTTCTTTTTTTATTAAACATATAGCGATCTTACCTCACATCATACACTATTTAAGCTAAAATGAAGATGGTAATAGCCAAATTCCGCAACAGACAGGCAAGTGCCTGACTTGTATTTTCCAACGAAAACATTGGACTATCGTTCTACACTATGTAAAGTGACATGGTATTTTATTCAAATATGATACACTGTGAAATATTGATATTTTAAAAAAATGGAATCACATTACCTGTAGTTTACAGGCTAGCTCTACGAATGTGCAATCATCTTCTCAATGTGTCATTCGGCAAATAAATCGTCGACATGTTGGATATTCCCAAACGCAATTATATTATATCAGAACATATACTTCATGATATTACTATATGTCTGATTTCTTTACATCAGCGCATATGGTACACAGTTTTATATTTTTAGAAATTATTTATATTCGTTCTACTTTGTGCACTTGCAAATATTTGCATACATTTCTAACACAGATAATTCCCTTATATATTGACTCTGAAGTCTAATTAATATAAACAAGAAAAATAATATATGTGTACTATATAAATGGCAATTTCTGTCTGTGTATATGTGTACTGTGTATAACCAGTTGTCAACTAAGACAGTGATCCGATCCTTACACACATGTTAAGCTAATATTCAGAAACAGGACTGACTAATTGGATTTCAATAACAAATCAATAATGGAAACCCTGGGGACATCTTTACAAGGGAGGAGGAAGAGAAGATGTTTCAGTGAGAGAGGGGTAAAAGGCGATAATACTATAGTATGGTAAACCCTACCTCCCACAATTCAGTCCTCCAAAACGAGGCAACAACTTATTAGACTATACATAAAGAAATTTCAAACGAAGCAGACGACAATATAATTATGTCGCTGTATGTATATATATATATATATATATATATATATATATATATATATGTAGATAAATCTACCAAGAGTTTACGGTAGTGTCCAATCCGTATGAAGAACTCAATGTATTCCGGATATCATGGAAAGAAGAGATGTAATGAAAAATCACTTTCGGTGAAAGATAAACGGTATACAGAGTCAAGATAAAATATAAAACAAATAATGAATAAACAATTCCTTATATTAAACAAAAAAAGTTCATTATTTAACGATCGTTTCTAGGATATATATGTGTTAGAATTGGCATGCATATTCAACAGATCTATGTACAAAATTATACAAAATTATACAAACTATCAAGATTAAATATACATACCAACACATATATACGCCGTCTTCAGAAATAATGATTATTTCTGAAGACGGCGTATATATGTGTTGGTATGTATATTTAATCTTGATAGTTTGTATAATTTTGTATAATTTTGTACATAGATCTGTTGAATATGCATGCCAATTCTAACACATATATATCCTAGAAACGATCGTTAAATAATGAACTTTTTTTGTTTAATATAAGGAATTGTTTATTCATTATTTGTTTTATATTTTATATATATATATATATATATATATACATATAAATATGGCCTAAGCTTGTGCATTCAGGTCACATTCAGGTCAACTGTAGAAATCGGTGATAATCGGTGATAAGTTAAAAAAAAGTGTGATGATCAAAGACCTGGAAGTTGGCTTATCATGAGATTAGTCCGAATAATAAAACACAAGTTGTATGTTGAGGAATATTCGTATTACCCCTATGTTAATTGATACATGTTTTCTTTGAGAGTAGAGTTTATTTTGTCGATATTTCGAGGTGTCGGATCATTGGAAGATTAACAAGAATTAAGGAGATATAACTTCTGCCCCCATCATTGACAATTTGCAACAGTGGACGTTACAAGGCCCTCTTTATGGCCAACACTTCTGATTGTTTATAGGCATATTATGGTGTGTTTTCTCCGGTTATGTCTACTTTTAGGGGAAAAGGGGATGGTTTTATTGAATTGCTTCAATCATTCGACTGGTTTTACAAACGGTGATATATAGGGTGCTTGAACAGTACCTGAATATCTTCACTCGGTTGTAATTTCTTCGATAGTTGCTATCACTTCCTCAATTGTTCTGCGTTTGTTCTTGATCGCTAAGTCAGTAAGTCTACTATTCTTATACATAAGATTGTTGAATAAGTTCGATACACTTCGAGCTCAAACTTCCCTGGCTTATTCATTCTGAATGAAGAAAGCTGGATGGAAGAAGGTCTGATGACTTAAACAGCTATCGATTGTTCCACATCAAAAGTTGTTTCTATTCAAAATACAGCATGTGCACCCAGGATCGCTAGCATTTTCAGTTTCACTCTAGGAACTGCGAATAATCCCACCTTTCCGGGTATTACTGGGCACTGCAGCTAGTATATTTATATACGAAATATACACAGATGTAAATAAAATGTATTACAAAGATGTCTGGAAAAAGTCAACTCTGTGACAGTTGATTCGATTAACTTTAAATGTTTTGTAGTTTCTAAATAGCTACTCACGTCTCTACTCTCCCCATTATGGCAAGTCTGGTTTTTGAAGCGCATGTTATGTATTTTCATTCTGGTACACATTTTATTTCAGAAAGCGGATAGTTTTATATTATTTAGCGTATCGGTTATAGCTCATGAGTGTACCATTACCGAATACTTATAACCTATGTTGTAGTGTGTCCACCTATGTTTGCCTTGCCTACATTTAAACGGAAGCGCAATGAGTGAAACGAGTACACATATTGAAGAATGGATTTCTGTTCTATTTGAACAGTGCGTTAAATATTTACACGCACTTTTTAATTTCCATTGATGGATGTAGCTGGCGCTCATTGACGCTGTCTCGTGAGGTTATTCACATGATAAACTATCGTCGATTTCAATTACAGGTTTGTTTCGAACTTTGCCTGGAAATGCAATAAATATCTAAAGTGAGAGGTCTACGTTATGCCGGTTGTATTATATGAATGCCATATGAATATGGCACTGCAAGTGAAATGATAGGTACAAGCTATACGTAGACGGATTGATTGGCCACTACTCTATTTCCTCGGCTAGCGGCGCTGAAATTTAGATTTTATTATATTTGTTTCCAAAAGCTGTGAACAATATTTTATTAGAATATGTTTTCTGTCGAACTCTAGCGGAAATTGTTTGAGACGACAGTATGCATTATGTAAGATTACACACTAATCTTCAAAGTACATATTACATTGATACATGTGTCACATAACATATCAATTAATATAAAGTTTTAAAATACGTGTTTTGTATTTAAAAGAGAAATTTAACAAAGATATCTCTTTGTTTGAAAAATTTAATAAATATTCTGCAATTAAATCATATGCGAAAGAGACACATGACTGATTTACTACATATTTTCCTTAGCTTAGTTACGACACTTTTGATAATTCGTTTTGTACACAGATAAATTCATTATTACTTGGAACAATATTTTGCTATCATTTTCTACGCTTATTTGATGGTAAGCGCTTTAATGATTTCAATTTCAATTAGTTTTAGAAGTGGCATGTAATCTCAACAGGGGAAAATATTTATTTCATGTGACATTTGAATATTTTCATTGCTTATACATCTTGCGTTATTTTAAATACACATTTTAAATACTCGTTTAACAAGTGATAAATACTTCATGGTTTCGTAGTTATTCTGATTAACATGGGTACATATTCCTCGAAAACTTTATAGGCGACTTAACCAAAAATATATATAATAGTACTAACATAAACGCAATAAAATGATATGTAATATCATAAACATAAACGTTTTGAGACAAGTCATATTTTAGTATTAAGGAAAGCCCCAATAAAATGTAATACCACAATGATTATGTTTAATGTCTTCAAAATTACACAATATGTCTGAAATGTTATCGTACGATATAGACAGCTCGAAAATGAGAAGCTCTTCAATATCACACAATATATTAATTTCTTACAACATTTTGAAAATCGTTAAAATTATATCACAATACGACTTCCAATAATTTAAGACTTACTGAAAATCCTTTTCAAACGCGGGAGGTTCACATATGTAACACCACGTCACTCCGATTACAACATTCTGAATACGACAGTAAGTATTCAAGAAATTCGACATATGTTGCAGTCAAAACACTATGTAAGAGTGTAGATAGAAAATGTAATACGTTTAGACAACTTCGTATGAAACATATCATCCCTCAACTTCGAATAATCTTTAACGAAGAATATATAAGAGATTAATTTAAGCATTGCACACATTGAATTGTTCAACACCGATGCAAGGTCTTGGTATTTGTTTTGTTTATTTTTTTTACTTTTGGTTTTTTCTAAAATATATAAGTGATTAATATGTATATATATATATATATATATGTGTGTGTGTGTGTGTGTGTGTGTGTGTGTGTGTGTGTGTATGTGTGTGTGTGTGTGTGTGTGTATGTGTGTGTGTGTGTGCGCGAGCGCGCTCGTATATATATATTTATATATATATACACGCGCGCACACACACACATACACACACACACACACATATATATATATATATATATAAATATTCATATATATATATATATATATATATATATATATATATATATATATATAATATACATATTCATATTAAGTTTGATACGGTGAATATACCCTTTCAACGTCTTATTATTGAAGATCAAACCTTACGTAATTTCCGAGATAATTGGCTACCGGTTTATACTAAAGTGATAGACGTGACTTGGCGATTGGTGTTTCTTTGAGAGGGAACATGTGTGTGCAGTGTATGTGTGTGTGTGTGTGATGCGGAAAATGACAGAAGATGATGGCATTCAATGAATATATATAAATCTCGTGCTAAATATAGTAGAAATAGTCTTAATGTTTCGGACGCATATCCTTCATCACAATATTTAATGAGAATTTAAAGAAGGAATAGAAAGATAGAAGAGAATGCCCAGTGGCAACGACGAAAATAATTTCTTCGAGAATAAACAGGTCAATTTATTATCACATCCCTTATGTGTATGTGTTTGTGCACCAGTTATATAATTGTTTCTACTTTTGGCACAAGTGCAGCAATTACCCCAGTGCATTATTAGTGCCTTATTTTATCAACCCTGTAAGGGAGAAAAGCAAAGTTAACCTCGACGTGACTTGAACTCAGATCATAATGTGCTGTAACTCTGTGCTGCAACGTCCAACCCACTAAATATACTGCCAATCCACCGTGTATCAGTAATATAATACTAGTATTTTACATTTGCATGCATATAAACGTTTACAGGATTTGTTACTACGTAATCAGTTTTGGGGAATATCTGTATCCACGATCAATTCAGTGCCTCCTATATACGAAACCATACCTTAAAACCGTAATTTTAATGAAAAAGTGCGCAACGCAGTATTACCAGTTATTTACACACAGGTCACTTAATGGAGAGAAACCATGTGACAAATTAATGCTAGCATTGAAATGTGATATAGTTGTATTAGAAAGCCTGGAGGAAACTCTATTGTATTATTTTGCGCTATTTGACAACAGAGCTCAGGTAGTCGGGCAAAATCTATCAGATCAACTTGTCCGACGCGAGAAAAAATCTGCAAAACCTCCTCCGGTGTCTACAAATAAAAATGGACATCCATAGAGATTCGCAGTTTAAATCTTACAATATGCAAATTATTCTTAGTTAAATTGATTACGAATAGAAACGTTGTATTTCGGAAAACGAATTGAACAAGAGGACTACGTTGATTTACATTAGTTAAGTGTTTTAGGATACGATACATTCAAAATAATCTTGTTTATTAAAATACATCTGAATACGTCATTTAGGAATTAGTAGCATATGATACATCTGTCTCAGAAACATTACAATATAACAAGTAGATGAAAATCAATAATGTAAGCGAAGTAAATGCACTTTCGATTAAACACACACACACATACACGTATATATATATATATATATATATATATATATATATATATATATATATATATATATATATATATATATATATATATATACAGTATATATATATATATATATATATATATATTAGAAAGTGAGGTTTTTTTACAAATTGAAAAATATCCGAGGTGTCCTACACGAGTGAAAGTATAAATAAAAAGAGATGAAATGGAACATGCAACTGGAGTCTTATTTTTTTTTTAAATATATAAATTCTCCCATCCCTTTCTCTTGACCATTATCTTTCAATTATCATAAAATTCTCTAAAAAGTCTACAGGCAGGATGGATTTCCAAATAAGGGCACGAACATTTAATGAAAACTTGTTCTCGTGACAGCCATAATTTCATTTATAACCAACCAAAAAAAGCCTTCGTGAGCCCCTTTTTTCAAGTAAAAAGAAATTCAAACACTCATATATGAAAAGACAACCTGTTACACCCCCCCTCTTGTTTGAAGAACTATTGTAACGCGAACTGGCGCGAAATTTATTATAATTATTGACAAACCAATCAAATTACTTCTCGAAAAACCTAGCATTTCGAGCCACTTTTTCCATATAAAACAAGTAACATTCAGAGAACAACCAGATGTGAGAAAAACCACAGACCCTCCATCTCAACTCACCTTCTGAAAAGCAGAAGAACTGCGAAACCGGTAAAGGAACCAAATAAAAATATATATTTAAATAAAAAAATAAGACTCCAGTTGCATTTTCGATTTCATCTCTTTTTATATATATATATATATATATATATATATATATATATATATATATATAAATGTGTGTGTGTGTGTGTTTAATAGAAAGTTTTTTTTCACTTCACTTATATTATTCATTTTCATCTAATATTCATATATATATATATACATGGAAAAAAATGAAACGAAATTTCATTTCTCACTAGTACGGCCGATACTTAAATGTAAGAATGTATACGTACATACATATATGTATACAGACGTACAGTAGTATGTATATATATATACATACATGCACACACACACATATATATATATATATATATGTACGTATGGCTTTACCGAACAAGTATTATGATGTTAGGTTTGTTTGTAAACAAACAGCCCGAATTACGCCGTACATTGTTCGGCAACCAACGTCGACATTTGTTCAACACTGACACAGGAACGATGTACTAGTTTCAAGCTTATTAGCTATCGTCATCATCATATACCTTCCTCTCAGATGATTGAACGTTTGAAAGTATATACTTTCCTCATGCATATTAACGGCTGAGCAGCCTAATTTGCATATCGAGTGAGTTAGTATGCCGGGCGTACCGAAAAAGATGAATGGAAAAGAATGAAACGAAATTTCATATCTCACTCGTAGTACGGCAGTTACTTAAATGTAAGCATACATATATGTATATATACGTATAAACATATATGTATACAGACGTACAGTCATATGTATATATGTACATACATGCACACAAACGCACACACATACACACACACACACACACACACACACACACACACACACATACACACACACACACACACACATATATATATATATATATATAGCAATAATAATAAATTTGAAAAATAAAATCCAAAGAGGGCTCGATAAGGATAAATATATATCAAATATATAAGAACCGTAGAGCAAATATTTCTTAAAATAACAGATTAAAGTTTAAGCAAAGAAGTCCCGTAGGGTTAACCGCCAATAGTTTCAAGCAGCTTCTTTACATGCATACCCATTCTTTTCGTTACCCTCTAAGAAGGAATATGACGTCACTCTCAGCTTATATCTGGAGTCTAAAAGACAACCACACCCAATATAAGTTACACTGGGAGATCCTAGCTAGGGCTAGATCGCATAACGGAAATAAAAGATCATGTGACCTCTGCGCCGTTGAGGCCCTGGAAATACTCTACGCACAGACCACATCTTAAACAACAAATCTGAGGCAATTTCGGCTTGTAAACATAAATTGCACAAAACTTTCCTATATTACAGCCCCACGTTATACCCTAACGGATAGTACGATCTATACGTGGATACTTTACGTCTTGATGGGAGAGCTAAGTATATGTTTTGTTTATTCCTTTACTTATTTGCATAGGTAAGTATATATTACCCGTATGTTTTGTGAAGGTACGTATACCTTCTCGTACGTATATTTGATTGTTATGGCGTATACTTTTATATATTCTGGTACATATGGTTCGGCTATGTGTATACTGGAGTGTTGCGTCTGTGTGAGTATGCAGGTTCGTACGTATGATGGGTGTGTGTATATGCGTACTTCATGTTTTAGTTGACTTACGTTCCGAACATTCGTGTATTTGTATGTAGGTATGTGTGTGTGCTTGTTATATACGTATTTATTTATTTATATACGTTTATATAATTATTTATTTATTTGTATACTCGCATACACACACACATTTATATTGCGTGGTTTCGTATACATATGGTATGTTTTTGCGTATGCTTGTATTTGTACGTATTTGTTTGCGTGTATGTATTTATTTATTTCTATTACTTCTGTATTGTATTTATTTACTTTGTTCTTAACTCTGTAGCGGAGATTCATTTAGTCTCCTAGTTAGAATTTTAGTCTACGACTTCTGCTATACCATTTACGTGGTTGTGTCTTTGCGTGCAATTGTTCTCCACGCTCCACATATGAGGTATTATCTTCGTTTTTTCGTTCATTGCCAGAGAACGTCTCTATGCACCACCTAAGAGAACATTAGTCTATGACCTCTGTTATACCATAAACGTGGTTCTGTCTTTGCGCGTATTTGTTTTTCACCGTTCCTATTAATGACGTATTATTCGTTCTTTCCCGTTCTTTGCCAGCGAACGTTTCCACGAACCAAAGTATCGTCTTCCTGTCTTCCTCCGGTTGCAACGTCTTTTGAAATATCCAGTTCTGCGTTTACAGATTGACTTTGTTAGTTTCAGAAGATCCCGTTAAGCAATTCTTTGCTTAAACTTTAATCTGTTATTTTAATAAATATATATATATATATATGTGTGTGTGGTGTGTGTGTTTGTGCGTGTGTGTGTGTGTGTATGTGTGTGCGTGCATGTGTGTCTGAACAGATATATAAATGGTATGTTGTGTTATCGAAATTTTAAATAACCATATGCACGCGTGCAGTCAATAATACATGTTCGTGTGTTAGCGTGCATCTGAGTATGTGTGAGGTGGGGCGGAGTGTATATGTCATTGTTTTGAGTCTATTCCTGCAACTTTGCATTTCATTAATTTTTTGGTTTTCCCAAAAATATATTTTTGTTTTCTCCATACATTCGTGGATTATACAGCGGAAACATGTTTTGCCCTCAAGTAATATTACATTTAAGAATGATTGCATACATCGCAGACAGTATTAATGTATCACCACGATTCAATTCCCAATAATACAAATTGCGTAAGCAGTGTCCAAAATAAGCAACATTTGACACTGTTATCAACATAGTCTTACTTAGAAATAGTTATCTGTATTGAATTATTATATTTTCATATGACATTTTCTGAAAAAAATTATTTTATATGAATTCTATCAATTAATCTAGTATACACGTGCACATGCTTTGTGTATATATATATAAATATATATATATATATATATATATATATATATATATATATACAATATTAATAAATGGAAACTATATTTATAAAACATATTTATTTCATTATATATATTTCAAGGATACCAAGTTAAATCATGGTATGCCTTCATCAGACAAAATACCCAACAATTTAAATAGAACTTTTGGAATATATATATATATATATATATATATATATATGTATATATATATATATATATATATATGTGTGTGTGTGTGTGTGTGTATATGTATATATAAATGCATATATAAATGCATACATATATATATAATATTAAGGATACTATTTATAGTTATGTATATTTTAAACTATAAACAGTGAAGGTCAGTAAGTTAATACTTTCTTATTACCAGTAAGATAAATAGCTCAATGTAAGAACAGCAGTTGTTCTACAGAACAGTTATATATAATTCACAAGAATCAAAGCTATGTTCAAAACATTTATTCACTTACAATTGTTTCATCCAAAACTACGCTTGGTTTCTTCGGAGCATTCTTTAATGCTTGTACATATAATTGACCTCCTATCCAACGCAAGAGACATACATATATATATATATTGATGTACAGTGGAGTGACATATATGATACTATACTATATATGTATAGCAATTCAAATTTAGAATCAAAATTAAAATTAAAATACATGCGGTAGATAACACAGATAATTCAGTCAGATAATCAGATGTAGTAGATGGTGTATGCGTTAGTCATACATAGAGCATGCAAGTGTGTCTCATTTATATAAGAGTATTGTGTGGCAAGGTATTGTGTGTAATACAAGCACTTCAAGCGAGTAAGCAAGAGTATTATGGAGGGTATTTGTTGTATAGATCAAATAAGTATGTGTGCAGGAAAAGAAAAAGAAAAAGAAAGTTATAATTTTCACATCCGCCACCATTTTCACATCCAGAAAAAGGAAGTTATATTTTCACATCCATCACATATGTTTCGATGAATTCGTATTGAATGTTTGATGTAGCAAATGATTGTAACGTATTGAGACTCAGTGTTATATAATCCATATTTATAGAATAGGTTATTTCTGCTGCGAGAATTTACACCGGTTTATTATCCGGAAGTAGGTATGCAATTAAGGGGACTTAATGCGTAAGGGGAGGTAACTAGCTGATTCTCATGACTAAATTCATTGTTCTAACATACATTACATGTTGCCTCAATTGAGTCCCTTATATTAAAGGTTATATATTTATATTTAATTTAAATACAGTCTACTCTATCATAATGTATTAAAGTTGTATATAAGAAATTGATTACTCCTTATTATATAGCGCTATAATTGAATTTCTCACACAAAGTGCTATATCTTTATATCAAATTCACTTTAAATACAGTCTACTCCCAAAACATATCAAAGGTCCAATTAGATTTTTGCCTATTTAACCTTTGGTAAGCTATGGAACAGCTTACGGCTGTTTGCAAGATCAAATTAGATACATATGTTGGGTAAATAAATACATCCTTCATATACAATGTCATTAATCTATCCGTTAAGTTATACATGCATATATAATTCATATATAATTCATTGTACCACACTACATATAAGTTAGTCAGATCCCCTATGTTAATAAATTAATCCTATATATATCCAATGTTATTACTCTATATATTTAATTACCAATGCATATATAATTCATTGTTGTATCTAGTATTTAAAGTTTATATAAACTGTATTATATTTCAATCCCGATATAATTATAAGTAATTAAAAGTAATTGTATTAAAATATGGGTTTATGGGGATAGTTCTAGGGTATAAAATTATAGATAGATAGATAGAATGATTTGTGTCGAGGAAAGGGTGGATCAGAGAGTGTAATGTAGTGGTGGAAGGCAAGCCCATGAGGTGCGGTGTTAAATGTGGTGATGAGTTCAAATCTGACATTGTTAAATATTAGGTTTAAAGCTTTGGAATGAGTGTCGGAAGCGGTGTTGGCACGATGGAAACACTTTCAATTTTTTTTATTAAGGAGGATAAGGTTCAAAAGTTTAGAGTATGGGTCTCTAGTTGACAGAGGTTTAATTTTAATTTTGAATTGCTATACAAATATAGTATAGTATAATATATGTCAATCCACTGTACATCAATATATATATGTGTATATGTATGTCTCTTGCGTTGGATAGGAGGTCAATTATATGTACAAGCATTAAAAAATGGTCCGAAACACCAAGCTAAGGTTTGTATGAAACAATTGTATGCGGATAAATGTTTTGAACATAGCTTTGATTCTTGTGAATTCTACATATATATATATATAAATATATATGTATATACATACATATATATATATATATTTATATATATATATATATATATATATATATATATATATATATATATATATATATATATATATATATATATATATATATAGTATTTACGTATCGAGAAAGAGAGAAAAAGGAGGGATAGGTCATACATATAGTTATTTGCCAAGTAGCGTATGCCAAAGGTGCTCGATACTAGTGCCGGCAGTATTAAATATTCGAAGTGTTAATATTTAGTGGGCTAGAGAGTTAGCAGGGCGTAAGCACGTGGGAAAGTGAAATATCGGAGAATAGACCGTTAAAACATGTTTATTTAAAATATCACCTACGTACGTTTCGCCCAGTTGGGCTTCTCAAGGGCATAAATAATCGCAAGTGTTCCTTATATAGTTCGGAAAGAGTTTTGGGGGTTGAATCCACATCAAGATTCATTGCTCGCAAAAATATCTTGTTTTGATTTTGCAGCAGGTCAAGGGAGGTAACTCTGGCCGGTGTTAGGGCGGTATTTCCCGGATTTTTTTTTTTTTTTTAAGTCATCCAGTTTGGTATAGATAGCTACTACGCCTCTATCTTAGCTAGATCTAACACTAGCCTCACCAAAAAAGAAATAGACATAATTCTAGTGGCACGTAGAACCATTATCCAGTTCGAAGGCTCCCACTGGACCAGAACCAACCGTCCTGATAACTTCGATGTCACGATGGGGTCCAGCGACTCAGAAAAGCAACTGACCTGGTTGGGATATACCTCCTACATAAGCTTAGGGAAGAAATACCGGCCCTACAAGGAGGTGTATATAGGGACGACGCCCTGTTTACCGTTAGGAACCATAGCCCCCGTAGGATAGAGAACCTTAACAAACATATACACAGGTTCTTTAAGTCATACGGCCTATCCGTAACTATGGACCTCAACCACAGGGTTGTCAACTTCCTGGACGTCACCCTAGAGTTGAGTACGGGCTTATACAAGCCATACCATAAGCCTGGAGAGTGCCTCTCTTATATTAATTATGCCTCCAACCACCCTAAGCAGACTCTCAACTCCATAGTCTATAGTATCTCACATAGAATCTCGAGGCTATCCGCCAATGAGGATATCTTCAACCAAGCGGCTGATTACTACAATAGGGCCTTGATAAGCACCGGCTTTAACCGAGGAATTTCCTACATCCCTAACGCTAGCTCTAGAAAACACCCCCCTCATAAAACTAACGTTATAGTAAGCCATACCTATAACCGATCACGCGGCGACCTCGTTAAAGTCCGATATAATAGAATAGATAACCGCACCAAAGATCACGTCCCCGGCGACGGTGAATACTGTAGATTACTCAAACTATTCCCCTATTACAAAACCAACAAAGGCGACGGCCTACTACCAACGCCTTCCAACCAACATCTTCGTGTAAATAAACATGGAAGTGGTAGAAAGAGTGCACCCAAGCATAAAGTGAAAAGGGCACCGAACGGGCGACAGCGCATTAACACACATAAGAGCGATCACTTAGATGGAACCACCCGTAGCAAAAGTACAAGGACACGTAATCGCCACCGTAACGTCCTATGGTTCCACCCCCCCCCTACTCTCGAAGTGTGGCCTCCAACATACCCCGGATATTCATCGAAGCCTTAGAGAAAAACTTCCCACCCAACCATAGGTATAGAAAAATTCTTAATAGGAACAATATAAAAATATCCTTCTCTACTACTCCTAACCTAGCAGACATCATAGGAACAACGAACCACAGTAATATCACCAAGACACAGCACCTCGACGCAGACGCACCTACACCTGACAATAACTGTATCGGCCTTAACAACTCCCTGACATCATCCAATAGTGTTGGCAACGGCATCCGCAGACGCAACCAGAATGACCGCGAAGTGACTGGGGAACATGCAGAACATGGCGTGTGGAATAACAATCGTACTTGTGCTAACGACAGCTGCGGTAGCGCAGCTAGCAACGTAGGCGGCAACAATGATAGCCTTATCGTGGGAAATAGACGGAACCGCGACATAAATTGCAACTGCCGCGACAGAGGACGATGCCCCCATAGAGGATACTGCTTGACCGATAGGGTTATATATAGATGCACTATTACTAGCTACATTAGCGTTAAACATTATATAGGGGCCACCTCCGGCCCGTTCAAAATTAGGTTTCGAACACATCCCCACTCTTTCACAAATAGAAAACTAAGGCACTCCACCTCGCTCGCGGACTACATCACATCACTAAAGGACTTAAACATTAGCTTCTCCACGCACTGGGAGATTGTCGGCAGGGCTGCACCGTACAACTTCAAGAGGAAATGCGATCTTTGCCTCATGGAGCTCTACCGCATCATAACTGCACCCCACGAGCTCATCAACAGCAGAGCTGAAACAGCGATACGTTGTACACGTCGCTCAAAAATATCCTTCTTTAGATGGGTTAAGAATGAAGAGTGAAATAGTACACTGGATCTCCCTGCAACAAGTCTTAACACCCCGGCGGGCAGGCGCAGCAAAATAACACCCAGAAAACAATCCTTGCATACCAGACCCAGCCTCAGACAAACGGAAAAAAAAAAAAAATTATCTGGGAAATACTGCCCTAACACCGGCCAGAGTTACCTCCCTTGACCTGCTGCAAAATCAAAACAAGATATTTTTGCGAGCAATGAATCTTGATGTGGATTTAACCCCCAAAACTCTTTCCGAACTATATAAGGAACACTTGCGATTATTTATGCCCTTGAGAAGCCCAACTGGGCGAAACGTACGTAGGTGATGTTTTAAATAAACATGTTTTAACGGTCTATTCTCCGATTTTTCACTTTCCCACGTATATATATATATATATATATATATATATATATATATATGTATATATATATATATACATACGTATATATATATATATTTTTTTTTTTCAATGACTTCTCAATCAGCCGTGTGGAGAACGTGCGAAAAATTCACTTCTCGTGTTTAGGCAATCTCTATTGCGAGAAGTGAATTTTTCATACGTTGTCCACACGTCACCAAACATCTATTGCAAAACTACAAGGCTCCAGACTGATTCTTTGTAATTTTATTTTTAATATTTTTATTTTATTTTCAACCCCAAAACTTTCCGGACTTTCGCAGTTATCTCCCTTAGACCCCCGCACGCAGTCTAGTATTGCCTGTGTGAACCGACCGAGTTTCTACGCATGCGCGTTCGTACGGTTGTCCTTCCTGTTCCTAGAACCATAAGATCCGCGAAGGCGAAACTATTGTTCTCGGTATGGTGAACTAACTGTTGTGAAACAACTTCTCTCTCTCTATCTCTCTCTCTCTCTCTCTATATATATATATATATATATGTATATATATATATATATATATATATGTATATATATATATATATATATATATATATATATATATATATATATATATATATATATATATATATATATTTATATATACATATATATATATATATATATATATATATATATATACATATATATATATATATATATATATATATATATATATACGTAATCAATTGGTGAAAGTTGTTATGATTGAACGTCTGATGATTTTCCACAACAGATCACTCAACGGGTCATGATTGTCCGGAGTTTTATCATAATAATAAGCAAGTAAGACGGTTACGTTAGTCCATCCATATTTATTTTATTATACGTATCTCGAAGACGTGTGTCTTTTGTATAACATCTGCCAACGTATGTTTCAGATAAAATCCACAGGAGATGTATTATCCGTTGATTTGCAGTCGTTCACCATATGCCCGGACAATTTCACACACATATATCTTACATTTGGCGTTGCTTATTTTGAACTGGTTAGTGTACATGAATATAGATAAAAACAATCACACACCCTCGCGTAAATACAAACAAACTATATATATTAACACAAACATACACAGTTAATTTCAATCAAAATAATAGGGGTACTCGAACCCAAAACTATATAGACGGGACAGACCCGGCTCCAAATAGATATAACTTAAATACCACCATAAAGTTAAATAGGAGGGCTAGATCCCGCTCTTATCCACCCCACTCCCTTAGAATTCAATAGAACTCAGGTCGGCTTTTCGTTAACATATTATGGATGTGGTTTCCTAGATAAATTAATTGTTTCTACTTTTGGCACAAGGCCATCAATTACCCAGTGCATTACTGGTACTTTATTTTATCGACCCCGTAAGGATGAAAGGCAAAGTTAACCTCGGCGGGATTTGAACTCAGACCGTAAAGGGAGGACGTAACTATGCTAGAAAGCATGGGGTCCGACTCTCTACCGATAGTGCCAATCCACACCCTAGATAAATTAATACAGTCAAATCTTTAATCGATACGCTCTCAAACTTTCCTACTCGTCTAGCTAAAATATAGCCCAGAATATAGCGAAAATTAACAATAGAAGTCTGGGAATTAAAAATAGGGAGATAACTCCCACTAACAAACAGAAATAATGTTAGAATAAACAGCAACTTGAATAACAATGTAAAACACGTTAACATGGATGACTTAAAGGCACAGAGAGGGCACTTCAAATGATAAAGGAAATAATTACAACTGTATTTGCAACTATATTTGCCCATTGAATAACAACTGTCTAGATAATAATATAGTTTATGAATGCAAAGTAAAAAGTAGTAATAGGATTTATAGTTATATTGGCGCAACATTTAAGTAAAGGTGGTTCAACCGTCACCATTCATTTAAACGAGAAGCTAAAAGATGTAGCACGCCACTGTCAGAACTGATTTGGTCATTAAAAATAATTGTTTCTACTTTTTGGCACAAGGCCAGCAATTACCCAGTGCATTACTGGTACTTTATTTTATCGACCCCGTAAGGATGAAAGGCAAAGTTAACCTCGGCGCGATTTGAAATCAGATCATAAAGGGACGTAACTCTATGCTTCAAAGCATGGTGTCCGACTCTCTACCGATACTGCCAATCCACTTAAAAATAATAGTGTTGAATATTCCCTTTCTCGGTAAAACACTCTCACACACTTTTTCATACACAAATGTTTCTATATCTAAAGGGTGTTTCCTCTCTACCACCGATGTTCTCCACATCTTAAACAAAAGACATAACATTATAAGTAAACGCACGGAAATTTGTATTTCTTTTCTGCACAAAACCAAGAAGAATTTTCGTAGGGTATTTAGTTCAAACGTAAATAAAGTTAAGTAGAATATGAAATAACTAATTCAAAATCCTTTTATATTTCGTTACATTATCAGTAAAGTATCTACGGATAAACATATAAAATTTAAAATATTATCTAAGAGAATTCAATCTAGCATAAATGATAAGAAATATACTAACAGTACACACAGGCTTCCCTTTGAACTGATTAACAAATCCAGTAACCTGGACCCCAGCCATTTCAAAAACAGCAATACCAACTGTATGATATATTTGTGTGAAGATTTTAAATGGAGCTGATTATCCGAATAAGGTGAAACAACTGTTTTCGGAAATGGTGAACTAACTATTGTGTAACTCTCTCTCCCCCCCCCCCCTCTCTCT
>OZ024740.1:191169519-191172019 GCA_964016885.1 Eledone cirrhosa
CCTATCAGAGTTAATAAATGTTTCACTTAATGATATGCATTGCAATCGGACTTTCAAAATTTCCTTGTTTTTCTGCTTGTATAATTTCACTAAGCTCCTGTTACATCAATTTGAAAGAAGAACAAAGACTGGAATATCTCAATATTTCCATAATATATACATTAAGTTGTGATAGGAATTGATTCTATCATCCGTTTACTACGAATGTTATCGATGCACTAGCAACAAAGCATGTCAAATTATTTAATGATGAATGAATATATATATAAACAACTAATGCATGTAAATATTTTATTCAAAATTCAATAGAATCGATGTCATGTCATGTCTTCAGATATACATAGAGACAATTCTTTGCATGTCCTTACAATGATATTGAGAGGAAAGAGAATCGGTAACCTTCAGGAACAGTCAGCGATACGTAATATATGTTTAACGTAAAGCAAGTGGACATATATTCAAAATGTTTGTATACATTATTATGTATAATAATTAGATTGAATCTGTAACAAATCTATAAGAAGCATCGCGTTTCATATATTTCACTTTCTAACCTAACTGAATTGATGTTTATGATAATGAAATAGTTCGATTAAATTGAGAGGAAAATAGCGTTTTACCAACAAGTGTCAATATTTAGAAATAGTAAACAAATATATCATTTAAAAGGCTATACCTTATACAGAATACATATAAAGCCCAGTTCTTCATATTTGTGCTTTCTATATATATTCTGTATAAGGTATAACCTTTTAAACGATATATTTGTTTACTATTTCTAACTATTGACACGTGTTAGTGAAGCGCAATATTTTAATGAATTTAATCGAGAATTAACATTATCTTAAACATCAATTCAGTTAGGTTTGATTAAATGAATTAACCTATCGATATACAGGTCATTATTCGGACTTCCAAATATATTAATTTTCTCCGTAATATACTTTGCCGAATAAGGATTATCTCATAATAATTTATTTGAGTTCGTAGTATACCAACTTCATGTATTAAAGAATTAGACATAGTATCGTGTTCATTCATTGAACCACACATTCCTTCTGAACTAATTACATTCTTCTTCTTCTTCTTCTTCTTCTTCTTCTTCTTCTTCTTCTTCTTCTTCTTCTTCTTCTTCTTCTTCTTCTTCTTCTTCTTCTTCTTCTTCTTCTTCTTCTTCTTCTTCCAGGGAGTTTCGTCGAGGCAGCAACATTAGTCACGTCTTCTGCGGGTCTTATCAGAAGAAACTGTCTCAAATTGATCTACATAGTCTCCAAAGCGAGCTGTTGTAACGTAACAGTAGTATTTCGATTCGGAGAAATATCGGCTCTATTTTCAACGCTCTGTCGAGATAGCTATGAAAACCAAACTCCTATTCTTGAATGACAGAAGTAGTACGTGGATATATATATATATGTTTATATATATATATATATATATATATATATATATCTGTGTGTGTGTGTTTATATATATATATGTAAACAACTTGCAACTCCGCAGCGCCCTTATTATCATATTTACACATATTTTTTTCCTCTGCTGCTACACCGTCTTTTTCGTTCTATATACCTTTACCCTTTCTAGCAGTCTCTCTCTCTGTTAGCCTCTTCCTCCCCTCACCCTTCACTCACTCATTCTCTGTCACTACCTCTCCCCCTCCTCCTCTTTCTTCCCGTTTGACCTGTGAGTAACTCTTTTCTCTCACATTCTCGGCCAAGCTGGTCGGAATTTGTTCTCTCTCGTCCACGATTTCACAGAACTAATGTTTACCGAATTCGCAGACCAGACCCCTTCTTCCTCCCGTTAGACCTGTGCGAAATTCCTTCCTTGCTCACATTTTAACCAGGTTTGATGGTCTTTATTCTCTCGTTCACGATTTTACCGAACCTAAATTCATAGAAATCTGGGACTTGTCTCCTTATTCCTCACTTTCTGTTGCCTCACCATTGTGTTTGTTTACCCTCGCGTCCCCTTCATTTACGTGTCCCAACGACTTTTTTTAGCCGTTGCTCGCACCAACCGGAGGCATATGGTATTTAAAGCGATGAAATACCTATGATAGTTGGAAGATCACTGATGAAGGACAAACCTGTTTCATATGTAACCCATTTGCAACTCCGCAGCGCCCTTATTATCATATTTACACATATTTTTTCCTCTGCTGCTACACCGTCTTTTTCGTTCTATATATCTTTACCCTTTCTAGCAGTCTCTCTCTCTGTTAGCCTCTTCCTCACCTCACCCTTCACTCACTCATTCTCTGTCACTAACTCTCCTCCTCCTTTTTCTTCCCGTTTGACCTGTGAGTAACTCTTTTCTCTCACATTCTCGGCCAAGCTGGTCGGAATTTGTTCTCTCTCGTCCACGATTTCACAGAACTTATGTTTACCGAATTCGCAGACCAGACCCCTTCTTCCTCCCGTTAGACCTGTGCGAAATTCCTTCCTTGCTCACATTTCAACCAGGTTTGATGGTCTTTATTCTCTCGTTCACGATTTCA
>OZ024740.1:191174519-191197019 GCA_964016885.1 Eledone cirrhosa
TACGTTTTGAGGTTTATGACGTCATGAAGGTTCCAGGAACTGTAGATATTCAGAGGTACAAGGAGAAAACGGGAAGATGTAAAAATGAGGGAAATGAAGACAGAGAAATGGTAATAGTTAAGGATGATGAAAAAATAAAATTAATAAAGTTAATCATGTTATAGGAGGTCAAACAAATGGGAATGTATAGTAATTATAATTATGTAAATTATGCTAAATTAATTGTTTCTACTTTAGGCACAAGGCCAGCAATTACCCAGTGCATTACTGGTACTTTATTTTATCGACCCTGTAAATTATGCTAAATTAATGTAAGCTGATCGTACGGACTAATATGTAAAATTCTAATTAAGCATGACACTATAAACTGAGTGGAAATATATCGAAATTCATTTATAAATAACAGAGTAAATCGAAAGATAATAAACTGAAATTCTAATCAGGTGTAATATACTCAAATGAGATGTGAGATAGGGGAAATTTAATCATGCTTAAAGAATAAACTAAGTGGTAACAAATAGAAACACTACATGAATACAGAGTTCGCTGCAAGCAGGTGTGAGTTGTATTTCCAGCGCGTCTCGTTCAGCGTCCTCCGGGTAAAATTCTTATGTATGTGTCCGTCGGTGCCACGGGGCTGCTAGTACGTGGGCTCGCCATTTGTTTATAATAGTGAGAGATGGGAGAGCAGGAGAGACGGAGGCATTTACAGTGGGAGTTGTGTGCCTTTGTGATCGGACCTGGCTTTTATGTATATATTTATTTATCACACCACAATACACTAATAGACATATATCTGTGTATGTGTCAAGAATTATTTATATTATAATAAGTCTTCATATATGGAAAATAGGATGAACTGAGACGTAAAATAAGGAAATCATGTATTGCAGAGTAAATTGATGTGTAATATATGGAGATTTAATTTATGCATAGCATAGATAATCCTACTGGTAAATATGTAGATACTACTTATGTATAATAAACAACAGTAGTAAAGGGCAGAAAAGACAGGATGTGGGAATCAATTATATATGATAGGCATGTTATAGCACATAATTCATAAAATAAAATACACAGTAATTGAATTAAAATGAAAATTATATTAGTGTTACAATACAGAGCAATGAAATACGGAAATAATTTATAACAGGGAGGTTGGGTAATGAGCGGTGATACAATACATACATGTAGTTAGATATAAAATAAAATAGTAAAACTTTGAAAGTGCTAACGGTATTATAAATATAAAAATAAATATATTAAAAATATTAAGAAAAATTAAGTTTGGGGTGTATAGCGAATACCACGATGTCTTGATTTTACGTTTAGAAAAAAATAAAATACGTGGTATCTAAGGCGTGTATTATATGACAGTGCATTGTAAAAGGTTGAAATATAGGGTGGTACATATATGAATACATGAATATATTAATATATAGTCACATAATTACCCAGATCCGTACATGCGAAACACAGTAATTACAAACATACGCAATACACATGCAGAACATTGCGTTTTTATTCACTGAATGTTAGATGAATAAAACACTATAATTACGAAAAATAAATGTATATGAATATAAATAGCAATATAATCATCAATGAAAGCACACCTCTGCTGTCATCTGTATGATTAGAAATATACAGATATATATCAGGAAACTGAAAGATATTTGGACTAGGTACCCCGAAAACCATATCTACGAGAGTTTCAAATATAGAGTCTATTTTCTGAGACGTGTATTATCAACTTAAACACCTTACAAATACATTTACCATGGTTTCGTTCTTGTGGCATCATTTGTATGACAATGGCCTGTACAATGTGTGTATTATCTAGTGTTGCCTCAGGTGTTAGGTTATCACTCAGCATGATTTGGGAAAGAAGCATAATTCAAAGAAAGTTTCCAATACTAATAATAACAAATACTGATAGTAATAATGTTGTTGGTGTTACCGCTGCAAAATCTACTAGTATAATTAATATTTTCCTGATTATAATTATCATTATACGCATTACAACCATAATTAACATATTCATGGTTTCACCCGTTCCATGCAAGACTCTAAAGAGGGTTGGGAAACGTTGTCTTTTACATAGAAATTTACATTTATATTTGTATAATTCCTCTTTTTTGTAACGATTTCTTTCCTTGTTTATGATTACATGCTTCAGTTTCATCTACTTGTGTAGTCTATGTCAAATATATTATTTGTTATCTTGTTGGCTTTTCACTAGTATAGGTAAACGTTACACATTGTCGATTACTATGTTTGCTTGGAGATAACTTTGTAGAGCGTATTATGTGTTCTATTAATGTTTTGTGGCTTGTATATAACAAAGAAAGTGGGCCAAGGTGATATGCTAATGTTTCCGGTTTTAATTGTGTTTGAGTAAAGGCTAGGGTATGTCATTTGAGAGTAATCGTTTACTATAAATTCTGTGTGATTTTTGTTATATTGTTTGATGTTAAATACTTATCGAATATGCTGACTGATCTGAGCTTTTATATTTGAAGGATTGCATAGAGCATTTGTCTGGTACAGAGTGTATATATACTTCGAGTTGCGCATTTTTGTGTACGAATGAACTGACCCTCGTTTATTTAATAGACATATTGTATGTGCTTCTTCATATAGTGATTTAGTTTGAAGCCAACGTTGAATAGTGGGTACATTTCATGAATGTAGTCTTTGACTATTTCTGTATTACACTTTGCTCAGCATTTTGGCCAGTAGGGATAATCATGATTATAGGACCACAGGATACATTGTTGGAGACGTAGTAATCCGATCTGATGTATTTGATGGTCCTCAGCACTCTACTATCGAAGCAGTCGAACCATTTTGCTAAGGTCTTTTTGAGGGGCCAATTTTCTAGACCATAGACTAGAACGGAGATGATTAATTCGTTGTAAATATGGAGCTTCGTCTTCTGGGAGATTGAGCAATAGCGTTACAGGAGCTACCATATGGAGTGCATGACCCCGGTAGCCAGGCCATATCTGCAGTTGATGTCAGAGGTCGGGTGGCCATTGCTCGTGACAGGCGAGTCCAGGTGAATGAAGGAGCTGACAAATTCCACGGCATCAAGGCCAATATGAAGCGGAGGTAGATGCAGGCCATTGCCGACATGCATTATATTTTTCTATTCCCGCCTTACCTGAAGGCCAAGTTTTGCTGATTCCTCCCGGTAAATGGCCAGTAAATCCCTGAGCTGAGTGATCAAGTTGCTGGATAGGGTGGTGTTGTCTGCGCCCTCAAGGTTGGTTTGGTGTTAATTCCCGAAGAAACCTGCTGAAAAACCTTTGCCAGCAGATAGTCGATGAAAGAGTAAAGGGGTTAGGCGCAGCCACGCAGCCCTGTCTAAATGCGCTGTTGATGGGAAACCAGTCGAAATCCCTCTCCTTCACCAGCACGCAGATCCTGGCACTACTATAGCGCAATTGAAACAGAGTGGTCATCTTGAGAGTTGTGGCGATAACCTAGATACTCTTTCAACAAAATGTTCCGTGTGTCCACGCATTAACCCACAGTTACCCGCCTCGTTGCTATACACCATATGCGCTGGTACGGACATGTGTTACGTTTAACACATGATCATACTACCAGGGCCTTACTCTCGCTCGAAGCAGCGACTGCAGGCTGGAAGAAGCCATGCGACAGGCCCTGCACCAGACTGCTGGATGTCATCAGGGAAGATCTCCAGGGGCTGGACATCACTTTGGAGGCTGGAAGGGAGCTGGCACGTGAACACCAGTAATGGAGCGCTGTGCTGGATGTGATCGTCTCTATGCACGATGATGATTCGTGATCACTGGCTTAAGATGAACTCGGCTTCGTTGAGCAAGAGGAGGAAGAAGAAGACAGGATAATTAATGTGTGTATGTAACAGCTGAAATATATAAATATGTGAGTACTTATGTAATTCAGTAGCCCGATATTTCCTTGTGAATATAATATATACTTTAAAACACGTATATTTACATACTTCCCCTTATAAAACCAAATAGAATGTCAATGCCTGGTTATAAATAATCGTCCTTTTAATATCATTATCCACTCTATTATTTATGTGTAGAGGCGGTGGATTGGCAGTATCAGTAGAGGGTCGGACGCCATGCTTTCCAGCATAGTTACGTCCCTTTACGATCTGTGTTCAAATCCCGCCGAGGTTGACTTTGCCTTTCATCCTTACGGGGTCGATAAAATAAAGTACCAGTAATGCACTGGGATAATTGCTTGCCTTGTGCCTAAAGTAGAAACAATTATTTATGTGTAGATCTTGATCCCCATTATAACAAATAATTACAGTTCTAAAATATTATGAGAAACCTGGATTTTCAACTTTTCATAAATCGATATACGACTTGTGTTATTTCCATAATCATTTACATTATTGTGTTTACTTCGTTATTCGGTACGTTTTATATTTATTAACACGAATGATTAGTTTTATTGATAATCATATTAGGTTGACCATTTTTTAGATTCCGTTTCCTTAATATCCTATATAATTTATATTATGATTGGTATTAATATATTAGTGCTTTTATTTCAGTAGACATTTTTCTGATTATCATGTTCTTCAACAATTCTATTACTATGGTAATTTATTTATTCTTGCTATAGAAACAATGCTTATAAATGTCTATTATTATTATTTTTTTTTTTTGTTCTTCGGTTATCGTTTCGGAACATTCATGTCGATTTTTTAGATTCTGTTGAGTTCGACACACACTTTGAATTATAGGCCTTTTTATACGGCAAGTATTTGGACTATACAACGTTATATTGTGTGGGTGTATGTGTGTGTGTCTGTATATGTGTGTGTATGTGTGTGAGTGTGTATGTTTGTGTGTATGCCTGTATATCTATGTATCTGTCCATATAAAAAAAATATTTTTTTACAACACTAATAATATTGAGTGCATATTTTTTAAAAAATGCACTACGAATCTTCAAATTATAATATCTTAACAGTATTCATAGTTTAACGATTTAAAAAATATAGAGCGAGATGCAGGGAACTGAAGTTCTGATTCAATTGTCTAGCTTCATATGCCTGGTGTAGCTCCAGGCCCATCTCACACAATTTTTGAAAATCATGAAATTGTGTTAAACCTGTTAATTCTAAAAAGTCTTCAAGAAAATGTTCAACTTCACACGGTTAAGCATATAGGAAAACGGAGTAGAAGATACAGCTGGAGACTTTAAGAAGGTTTATTTACAATAATTTATTACGTTAGCGGTTGCACAGGTTTCAAATGTCAAGTGTGATGGAGAGATTTATGGCTAGCCGACTTGTAACTCGACGGAAAAGGCAGTTGCCAACGGCAGCTACAAGGATCCTCAGAGCAGCTGATGGCAACTTCATTTTCCGCCTTTTAAATGTCCTCAACCTAATTCATAAGCCAGCTTTATAGTATGTCTTTTCCTGAGCACATCATTATTTATAAATACAAACACACATACACACACAAACACACACACAGACATGTATATATATATATATATATATATATATATATATATATATATATATATATATATATGTATATATATATGTTTACCCCGGGTTCAGTCGGGATTAACCACTGTAAGTAAAAGCTTTCCTTATGATATCCTCCGAATGAAACATTTGTAGTCCGTTAGAAGCCATATCTATATTAAATATATATATATATCCGCATTTTGACTAAAGGAATTAAAGAAATTATTTAGCCTGATTGTAGGGTTAAGAACCCTCAGAGAAATGGAAGAAGTTGAGTATTGACGTACATGGGAGTGGAACCCACATCTTTGGTTATCCGGCCCACTGTGCTACCATTTACACCAACACATCACCCGTCTTTTTCCATTCAAATTAGAAGCTATAAACTTAGCGACTGTAATGTCAAGTAAGAATATTTCGAAACAGCGAATGGGTTTGAAATTATTAGAAATGTAAGCTATCGCCGTATCTTGACTAAAAAAATTAAAGAAATTATCTAGCCTGATAGTAGGGTTAGGAACCCTCGGATAAATGGAAAAAGATGAGTATTGACGTACATGGGAGTGGAACCCACATCTTTGGTTATCCGGACCACTGTGCTAAAATTTATACCAACACATCACCCGTCTTTTTCCATTCAAATTAGAAGCTATAAACTTAGCGACTGTAATGTCAAGTAAGAATATTTTCGAAACAGCGAGTGGGTTTGCCCATTTCTCCGAGGATTATTAACCCTACTATCAGGCTAAATAATTTCTTTAATTTATTTAGTCAAAATACGGCGATAGTTTATATTTCTAATAATTTCAAACCAACTCGCCGTTTCGAAAATATTCTTACTTGACATTACAGTCGCTAAGTTTATAACTTCTAATTTGAATGGAAAAAGACGGGTGATGTGTTGGTGTAAATGGTAGCACAGTGGTCTGGATAACCAAAGATGGGTGTTCGACTCCCATGTACGTCTATACTCATCTTTTACCATTCTCTGAGGGTTCTTAACCCTACTATCAGGCTAAATAATTTCTTTAATTTCGTTAGTCAAAATACGGCGATAGCTTACATATATGATAATTTCAAAACCACACGCTGTTTCGAAAATATTCTTACTTGAGATATATATATATATATATATGTATATATATAGGTACACACACACACACGCACATATATATATATATAGAGAGAGAGAGAGATAGAGAGAGAGAGAGAGATAGAGAGAGAGAGAGAGAGAGAGAGAGAGAGAGAAATTACATGAATCAAAGTTCTGTTTAAACCATTTATTCGCTTACAATTGTTTCTTCCAAACCGATGTTTGGAGTCTTCGGAGCAATTTTTCAATGATTGTTTACATACGTGATCTCCTTTTCAACTCAAGAGACATACAGAAACATATGTATATATTGACGCACAGTGGGTTCACTTCCATTATAATATTTTAGCATGGCAATTTACATTCAAAGATTAAAGTCATATTAAAAGAAAACAAATTTAAAGTTAAAATACAACATTGCCAGTTTACGAAGAAAATGCAAGAGGAGGTTAGAAGTAGTTAGTTTATGCAATAGTTACACGTGGGGCATGCACGTGTGTCTTATTTATATAAGATTATAGTGCGGCAGGGTGTTATATGTAATACAAGCACTTTAAGCGGGCAATCAATAGTATTTTGGGGGTTGTATTGGTAAAGTATTTTTTTATATGTATGATATAGAAGCTTGTGTGTAGAGAAATATTAAAAATTTAAAATTGAGAAGTAAAACAATGTTATGGTTTTCGTATACACCACCATTTTCACAATCCAGGAAACGTAATATATAGATTATATGTCGTTCACATAATCTACAATGATTCAATATTGGATGGTTGATGAATTATGTTAGAATATTACAGCTTGTTGTTCTTTAATCCAATGTTATAGAGCAGGTTGTTTTTGTTGCGAGAATTAACCATAAATAGTATCCTTAATACTATATATATATACATGTATATATATAGATATATAGATATATATATATATACATATTATAAAGCGAGGTTCTTTTACAAAAAAAAATACCGAGGTTTCTTACACGAGTGAGAGTATAAGGAAAAAAGATGAAATCGAAAATGCAACTGGAATCTTTTTTCATAAAAATATATATTTATTTGGTTCCTTTACCGGCTTCGCAGTTCTTCTGCTTTTCAAAAGCAGAATTGACATGGAGGGTTTGTGGTTTTTCTCACATCTGGTTGGTGTTTGAATGTTATTTCTGTTTTATATGGAAACAAGTGGCTCGAAATGATAGGTTTTTAGAGAAGTAATTTGGTTGGTTGGTGAATAAGTATAATACATTTCGCCCCAGTTCGCGTTTCAAAGCTATTATTGTATTTCAACCCCCCCCCCCACAAAAATGGGGGGGGGGGGGGGGGGGGCTCATGTTATTTTTTTCATATATGAGTGAAGTTTGTTTGGTTGATGCAGTCACGTGAATAAGCACATCAGCTTTCGCGCCAGTTTGTGTTTGAGTTTCTTTTTACTTAAAAAATGTGGGTCACGAAGGCATTTTTTTTATGAATGTCATTTGATTGGCTACAAATGAAATTTTGCCTTAAACGTGAACAAGTACATTACATTTCGCACCCGTATTTTGGAATTTTGTGTGTAGCCATTTAGAGAATGTTGTGCCAAACAAAACATAATGGTCAAGAAAAAGGGATGGAGAAAGTGGTTCTGAGTATGAGTGGTGTGCTGAAATATAATTTGATTGGTTATAAATGAAATTATGACTGTCACGTGAACAAGTACATTAAATTTCGGGCCCATATTTTGGAATTTGTTTTGTAGTTTTTTTGTAGCCTTTTAGAGAATGTTGTGCCAAACAAAAGATAATGGTCAAGAAAAACGGGTTGGGGAGAATTGACTGGTTCAGTGAATATGGCTGAGGTGCTGGGGTGTCAACATTCACACTTTCTATTGAAATAAAGAAAGTAGAGATATGTGTGTTTATTTGTATGCTGGTCAGTGTGTGTGTGTGTGTGTGTAGGAAGATGTTTCTATTAGTAGAAATGGGGGAGGGAGTGGTGTGTGTGTGTGTGTATATGGGTGTTATGCGTGTGTGTGTACACAACTCCCTCCCCCATTTATACTAATAATATCATCTACCTACACACACACACACACCAGCACACAAATAAACATACATATCTCTACTTTCTTTATTTCAATAGAAAGTCTGAATTCTGACACCCCAGTGAACCAGCCATATTCACTGAACCAGAACAATTCTCCCCATCCCGTTTTTCTTGACCACTATCTTTTGTTTGGCACAACATTCTCTAAAAGGCTACAAAATAAATTCCAAAATACGAGCGCGAAATTAATGAACTTGTTCACGTGACAGTCATAATTTCATTTATAACCAATCAAATTACATTTATATAAAAAAGCCTTCGTGAGCCACCTTTTTTTATGTAAAAAGAAATTCAGACACAAACTGGCGCGAAAGCTGGTGTGCTTATTCACGTGACTGCATCAACCATCAAACTTTACTCATTTATGTAAAAACAACATGACACCCCCTTTTTTTGAAGGCAAATATAATAATAACTTTGTAACGTGAACTGGCGCGAAATTTATTATACTTATTCACCAACCACATCACTTATCTATAAACCTAGCATTTGGAGCCACTTTTCCCCATATAAAACAGAAGAAACATTCAAACATCAATCAGATGTGGGAAAAACCACAAACCCTCCGTCTCAATTCTACTTTTGAAAAGCAGAAGAACTGCGAAACCGGTAAAGGAACCAAATAAATATATATAATGAGTAATAAAATAAAGATTAAAGATAATAGGTTTCCTCTTAGATAAAGCTTTTCTGAAACAATTCATTAAATCCATTAATCAACATTGATTTCTCAGTTGATGAACCGTTTGATTTGGACTTGTTTAGAAAATGCCCATCGATCAAAATATGTGCAGAGATATATGGATATAGTCGACTATTTATAGGCAAATGGTGGGATAATCGCGTTCAATATAATGCACATTCAGCTATATAGGAATATATAATGTTTCTATAAATCACGGCCATAAATGGTAATAAGCATTTTCACGTGTGACAACTCAGAACTGTGAGGCCCTTTGGATCGTACTAACGTTCTAGTCTCGCTGGTTAAAGGTGGTGTATCTGGTTATCACTCGCGGTGCATCGTCGCTGATGGAGGAAAGTTCAAAAACACAGGATGTGAAAAAGGGGGGAGAGAAAAAGTAAAACAGTGACAAATAAATAAATATGAGGGAGAGAAGGGGGACTAACAGAAAAAGAGAGATAGAGAGAACATAACATTATTATGTAAATGGTAATTTGTAATGTCCGTTATGTGGATACCGGCGGAATTTCAGTTCCGATTGTGAAGTCTAGAGTGGGAATATATACCATAAATTATTCTATCCGACACTCTAACTCTCGTCTAGCAATTGTCACCCCCAGCGATATAGTAACTCTATTAAATACTAAAGTGCCCTGTTTCTACATAATTCTTGACTAACAAGAATATTTTACAGTTTAGAATATCTAACGGAATATTAAATTGGCAAATGTGATATTTGAATGTATTAACTATTCCGCCAAAAATCATGGTTATATATCATATTTAGAATTTGAAAATGTACTTTCACAAAAGTGAAAATATTAGTTTTTGTTTTAAATAAAGCTATCTTGTTTTGTATAATTTTATTATGTTCTTCATTATACATTGTATTAGCATACTGTTGTTTTAGAATTACTGATTAATGCAACCGCTTATCCGTACATTATAATCGTATATTCAAGATGTACATTTGTTTCACATATGTTACTATTCATTTGCTTCACAATTGCATAAAGCTGACGTAAGGAACAGGTAACTGATCCACAATTCCACATGGAGCATATATATATTTATATACAACGTTTAAAATGTTGCTCTCTGAAAAGTTTTGTACAGTGGCTCTCGTTGCATATATCAGTCCTTAATTCTCATATTTCTCGCTGTCACTTCGTTGGGAAGGCCAATATGAATACATTCAATATTTTAACAAAGTCCAGTTGAGAGGTATCGGTTCTATAATCGTTTTAGTCTAGCTAAATTTTGGATAAAAAAGTAAATTTATGTACCTCGAATCATATATTATTGGAACATATATCGAATATCTTTAAATGACATACAACTGTTAACACAAGTACCCTTTTAATATTAAGCTATATGTTGAATAAGAAGTGTTAGATTCAATTTAGTATACTTTATGTTCTCTACGCATAGGAAAATTAAGTATATCTATATAAATATTACGCATATATTTGCTGCACCTGTTATTAAGATGTCCATGCTGCACTCAATCTCGCCATTAACCAAACTACACTCTATTCAAAAGGCCAGCGCAGGTTTCTGCTTGAATGATGTTATTGTTAATATCCTCATATCTGACTGAAACCATTTCAGTCAATGTCTTGATTTAACAGTTCCATATAGATGAAGCATTGATGCATGTTCAATAACTGTACAGATGAGAGAAACTAATTCTTCAGCATTAGCATCCCATTTGGTGTACATGCATATATTGAAATTAGCCAAGGTTTGTTATAATGTAGAAGGCTCCACAAGAATTTATGACGTGATAAATGTTTCCTGTCTTAAATGATATTCATTACAAAGAGCGTCAAGCCCAACTGATCTAAATTATGAATGATTGAAATTCGAGTGATTATTTGATTTCTCACACTGCTTTCAGATATATAATTGCTGAAGTGTTGCTTTGAAAATATCATATTCCAGTGATGCTGATATATAGATAATAGAAAATGCATTTAAATAGAAACTAACAAAGGTTTTTAATTCATACTCATACAACCACTCCAAATGCGAAGAAAGGAATAATATATACATACTGAACTATGCACCCATTCATACATGAATACATTCATTTGCACACCTACCCATTATTTACTAATTTGAGTATACTCAGTAACACTAGCCATTTTCTATAAAAAATAAGTTTGCGTCAACATCATATATTTTCCTAGGTCATAATCTTCCCACAAATATCAACTTCGTTTAAAGCAATTATCTCAAATTATGGCTAATACATCTTGTTGAATTTAGTTTAGGTACTGATAAATAGAAGCACTCTTGTTAGTAAAAGGTATACCGGAGGGAGCTATTCTTAAATAAATATAACATATGCATGGTAATAGTAATAATATATGTACTAGAGGTATACCGGAGTGCATAAAAATAAACACAATGGTATATTGAGTGGACTAACTTAATTACCCTATAATTTAAAGCATAGTGATGTTAGAACATGTTTTACGAGACAGTAAATTTACACTCAAATGTTGCATAGAAAACAGAAGCGCATAAAGGAAAGCTACGCATACGTGTTGTATAATGTTAATGATGGCATGCACATATGAATATTACTACGTACGATTATATGTATATAGGAATAGCATCCAGTTATATATATGGATTCGCATAATTTGAGCCTCACTTCCATGTATCATCGTTGATGATTAATATAACAGGGAGAATAATGTGGTGGTAGAGTAAGAATCAGGAGAGAAATATATAATAGTTTCCTGAATTGTTAATTGCCGACGAGTTTAGAGAATATTTGGAGTCGATTTCTGTCGGTTGTAACATTTGTAATAATTGTTTCAATGCGCAGAATTGCAGGACGGTCTTTTGGAATGATATATCAGTTCAGATCAACAGGAGTAAGTAGAGAAATAACTGCTGCGGCTGTTGGTTAGCCCTGTGTGAACCTTGGAAAAGAAGCTCTAGTATCAGTGATAACGAAGCCGTGATTAATCCCACCATCTTTTATATAGATATATTGCATAACGTTAGGACATATGTGTTACTTTGAGGGTGAATTGTGCAAGAGAAAACCGGACACAAACCAACCGAAAATCCATTTACAAATTAAATAGAAACAACGGCCGCTTTATATGTTCGAGAATTTGTAGGAGATTGAATATCGTTAGTTCAATGAGAAGTAAATGTATTCTATGTAGTTAAGAAACGTGAATAATACGGATTTTCATTTTTTCTGTTGGTATATTAGAGCTGATAAAGGCATGTTTCAGCTGTGAAACGATATAATCCAACGTACAATATGTCTTGAAATGCAGCATCGTCAAACGATTATATATATTTACATTCGGATGATTGACCTGGAGTATTGCTTCAAGAGGTCATGAGCTAAAACTTGAATAACGATTTTGTTTAACGAATAAAATAGGACTTGTAAATTGCATATATAAACATTTGTGAAAAACTAAGAATATATACCAAAAAGCTATGATTGTTTGAATGTTATATTCAATTGGGAACGAACGCCCACAAATCAAAACATTATAATGAATTGTTCAGAATGAAAACAACACTCATGAAAGCAAATTGTGGCAATGATATATATTAGGTGGTAAATGTAAACGGGAAATATTTAGGGTAGGTTCGTCGCGCCACACATACAAATCAGATAAATACATCGAAGAAATAGTTGACACAGTGTTAACTAAAACAACAATCAGTGAAGAGAAGAGGACATTTTTCCTTTCATATAAAAATATTCGACACATCTATTATGGTCAATAATATATATGAATTGAGAAAATGGTTTAGAATCACTTACGGGTAATTGATTGTCATTTACACACACTATATACGTTTTCAGTGCACGAGCAATTATTTCATTTACAAATTAAATCCTGTAAAATAAAACCTTAACAAGAAAATTTATATTTGTTAACTTCAATTAATATTTAGTTATACGGAAAATCATAGGCTGGATATATATAAGAATTTCAGACTACAATTATAGTAGATTCTCAAAAATCAAAATAAAGAAAATAGTACATATATTTGATTTCTTACACTAAGAGGCGGCGAAATTTAAAGTGCAAGCAAATACAGCAAAAAGTATGTTATTTTATAAGGAACCTTATACAAACATGCTGGAAATTTACACAATATGGTAAAAAATGTATAAATTCAATAAGCATCATTACAACTAGACCCTTTATGAACAACGTTATAACAATAGCAAAACATAGCTTCTGATTTAGCTAATAAATGATAATGTTAATTTTAAAATAGCATGAAACATTATATAAAATATACATGACACGGAAACAAAAATAAACGTTATATAAATGGTTCATTTTATGATGAACTTGTGAGATGAATAATAGCAAAATCTAAATATTGTATTTGAGATGCTGTTGAAAATAACTATCGTAAAATAAAATAAAGCCGTAATAAAAATCAGAAGATTATGCTAAGATTAATCAATATATGAATAATGAAATAATTTAAATTTCCTTCGATTCAAAACACATGCAGGCTTTCGCAAATTTTCAGTGAACCAATAGTTAGGAATTTAAAAATATAAATCAAAATACATATTCAAACAAGTAATAAGTTCAGAAAATCTTTTCAGCACTACCGATTTCTCTTCACTAATATCCGCTTTTTTTAATCATATTTTAACCATTGCATGCATATAACTGTTGATTTTGATACGTTTAATCTCGTGAAATCTTGATTTTTTGATTTTCAATTCATTATTTCGTATAGTTGTACTGACAAATTGCTCTCTTTCTGTCTCTCTCGCTCTATCTATCTCTTTTTATATATATATATATATATATATATATATATATATATATATATATATATATATATATATATATATATATGCGTGTGTGTGTGTCTGTATGCATGTGTGTATGCGTGTATTTGTATGCATGTGTGTATGTGTGTGTCTGTGTGTCAATGTGTACGTATATATCATTTCAGAATTTCTATGATTAGTAATTCAAGAATTATTGACGAATTTAGGAAAAAATATATTGTTCTTGATTTTAATATAATGTCTATCTTTATAATATATACATATATGCATACATCTACTTTCTTATATCAAGCAAATATTTATTAACGATAAATGGGAATTGTTCCATCCCCACGGCAATCTTACCTAATGAACCTCAGAAAGTAGCTCGTACGAAATACTCTTCTCGCCCACGTATTCCAATTGCAAATACATAGAAACTCATAAACTGGCTCACACACGCAGGCACAACCACACACATGCACGTACATATGCATGCGAATATGCGGACAGTCACTAATACGTTTGTTCGTTTATATATGCATATAACTATTATGTATATATATATATATATATATATATATATATATATATACATATATATATATATATATATATATATATATATATATATATATATATATATAGGAACCAGTAAGACCCCGACAGCTGAGCTCAAGCCGTTTCGACGGCTAATTCTGGACTAAATGAAAATTTATCCTGGTATTTAAATAGCCGATCTTCTCAAGGGGTAATTCCATATATGGTCAAAGTGATTGTCAAAAATCAGTAGTAATTCTGTGGTTGCAAATTAGTAGGGGAGATGGTGGCTAAACCTGCCAGTAGGAGAAAGAGGGGAGGGGGTGGAGTAGACCCAATCAAGCGTTGGTAGTGCCTGCTACAGCTGGGCATGAGGTCAAAGAAGATACAGGGGAGGGGGAGGGGGAGGAAGTCGGAACGGTAGGTAGAAGAAAAAAAAAAAAAAAAAAAAAAAAATACTGAGAGTGAAGAAAGGCAAATAAGTGTAAAGAAAAGTAAAGTAAATTAAATTCTACGACCTAGGTGCCAGGCTATTGTAGGGCGAGAATAAAATAAAGAAAGAAAGATAGAAGTAAAAAAATAAATAAATGAATAAATAAGGAAATAAGTAAGAGAACTAGGTGGGACGAAATAGGCAAGGACCCTTTTAAGAGGTATAAGTACGTAAATGATACGGTGACGGGTCAACAAAAGGGGCCAAAATACTAAAGAGACTACCACGAAATAAACAATAAAGGTTTCCATCCCGGGCCAGCAACGACCCAGTGCAGCAAAGTGAACTTGTACGAGATAATAATTCTGAGTCCCGAGAAAAATATATACTAATGCTAACTCTAAAAGATCTAAAACAAGCTACATGAAAGTTCGTACGAAATAAAGGTAGAATACGGAGAAATGAATTCAGAATCCACCCCGCCCAGAAGAAGAGCGAAGCAAGAAATACTGAAACGAAAAAATAAGGCATGTGCCACTAAGAAATATAGAGGGCACAGAGAATAGTGGGAGCGGTCGGAAAAAGGGGGAAAGTATCCGGGGTCTAAGCCAGCTGCTATAAAGGGCGGAGTCCGCCAAATCTATCAAAGACTAGGGGAGGGGGGGTGGGGGTACTAAGGCTACATGGGGCCAAAGGGCAGCCTCGGGTGGGCGAGAAAAGACGCCGACAAAGGAGAAGAGCTGGGGTAGAAGGACAAAGGGGAGAGGGGGGAAGGAAATAAAGGAAGCGATAAAAGAATACAAAGAAGATCTTACGTCTTCCTTGGCAAGCAGGGGTTACCTATTGCAAAATCGGCAACTGGGGTGTTATAGCCCTAGTCTACCCCCCCGGGTCATTATGGGGTTTGAGGGCGAGGTAAGTCCTACGCAATCTATGTTTACATGCAGTAACCAGTTCATCTTTCTTGTTTAGGAGTTGGTCCGTCGAAAACAGCATTTGTAAAGTTTCCTCCGAGCATAAATTACACGGACGGCGTCCTCCCGTGTAAGAATTGGCTCTGGACAGTAATCTCCAAGTGAGATCATAGGTGATGTTGTTGTCCTTGAGGTCCCATATGTGGCCCGAAAGTGTAGTGGCGTGACGCCGGGCCGGGTTTCGGAAGGTATGTCTATGTTGGTATAGCCGGGTCTTGAAGTCACATGCGGTAAGTCCTATATAGGCTTTGTTGGAGGTATCCGTCCTCACGTTGCACTGGTAGATCACATTACGGTCTCTGCATCTATTGTCGAGTGGGCAAATAGATATATCCGGGCAGTTACACCTCCTGGTCGGTTCTCCACTGCTAATTAGGTTATTTCTGCCATCGGGGTTGAGTTTTTTGTTGTTAGAGGAGACGATGTTTTGTGCGAAGTACCGTTCCGACCTCCTCCCCCTCCCCCCCCCCCCCCCCTCCCCTGTATCTTCTTTGACCTCATGCCCAGCTGTAGCTGGCACTACCAACGCTTGATTGGGTCTACTCCACCCCCTCCCCTCTTTCTTCTACTGGCAGGTTTAGCCACCATCTCCCCTACTAATTTGCAACCACAGAATTACTACTGATTTTTGACAATCACTTTGACCATATATGGAATTACCCCTTGAGAAGATCGGCTATTTAAATACCAGGATAAATTTTCATTTAGTCCAGAATTAGCCGTCGAAACGGCTTGAGCTCAGCTGTCGGGGTCTTACTGGTTCCTATTACCCACTCTACTACCTCAAGTATTGAGTACTTTGGTGCGTTATGGTCCACCTGGTTCCTTACCACATTTCCTTCGTTATATATATATATATATATATATATATATATATATATATATATATATATATATATATATACATATATATATATATATATATATATATATATATATATATATGTGTGTGTGTGTGTGTGTGTGTGTGTGTGTGTGTGTGTGTATATATATATATATATATATGTATATAATAGAAAGAGAGAAAAAAGATAGATTGAGAGATAGATAGATAGATATTCCTCTGCAGATATGTATTATTTTGTGAATATTCGAATATTCATATTTCTGTTATTCTGTCAACGGATTGGTGTTATACTTTCTAAATTAATTCGTTAAGAAAACATTACATTTGCCACTCTATACTAGATATAATCATTCAACATTTTTTGGCAGATGTAATATTATATTTCCTATTATCGAATTATGTGAATGTGCCTAGCTTTGTGGTTAAGCTATTCGGCTCATGAACTTCAGGTCGTTTCCCGACGGCGCGTTTTCTCACCGAGCAAGACCATTTATTTCAGGATATCCCCATCCTCTCTGCTGTCAACTTTAGTTAAGCCCTCAATTCGAAGTGCCAGCTTTGTCACATTCTGAATCAAACCTAGCATTACATTAAAAGTAAGCATGTCTATGAAATACTTAGCCATTTCCACCATACATTCACTACAAGGCTCTTCCATTTGGTGATATCAATTGGAACACATCTCGCCGAAACCGACACAGTTTCCGTTATTATCATATTACACAAAAAACCTACATATATACATAAGTAAATATAAATGCAGTTATATATACACCCAATAACTATTATAATGGAATATACCACTAATATTGTGACAAGAAAACCCATCGAAAACAGATATTTCAACGATTCGTGAGAAATAATTCATTACTTTAAATTACTGTAAATACATTTGAACATGTAGGTTGGAACATGCTAAAGTAATATGGATTCAATGAATTTGCTGTTGTTTTGTTCATAGAACTAAAATCATTTTTATCTCTAGAATGAAAGTACAGGGTAATTTGGATTCAATATTAAAAACTAATATAACGAATTAATAGGAATCATTAATATTGAATTATCGACTAGAAATTTAATTATTTAATTTCATTGGAAATTTACTAAATTTTAGAAGTAGAAATATAGTTTTTATATGACATAAATATTTAGTTATGTCATATTGTATTAGATCCGGCGCGTCAATGTTAATTTATAATAGTAAATTAAAAATAGATTCAAGAATATTGATGGCTGAGTCTTGCCCATATACACACATACACATATGCACTTACATACGTACACAAAAAATGCACACATTCACACACACACAAACACACACACGCCCACACATACATATACACACACATACACAGATAGACACACATTATATATATATATATATATATTGTTATGCTTTGGGATAATTCAGAAACGAAATATATATATATATATGTATACTAGGGAGAGGATCAGGGGTGTATAACACTCCACTTATCCAGCAGGCAGGATAAGGTTAGCTCGATGTCTGAGGACAGAGCCGTGATATAATAAATAACAAAGAACGCCTATAGCATATGCATATCTTTACTTGCTAACATTGTTTCATCCGCACTATAAGTGGGACTCATCAGAGCATAAAGGTTAATTACATACCACACAAGCAATAACAAATCCAAGACATTGAAGAATGAAAAATAATAAAAGATAAAGGATATTAAGGAAGTAAAAGTAAAAATAAAAATAAAAATAAAAATAATAAAATAAACAATGAAAAATAAAAAATAATTGAAAAATAAGGGGTGCTATCAGTCACAGTTGGGCGGGGTGCAGTCAACATATAGTTACATACAAGCATACACATGGATAAGAGAACAGACAAGAGTAGATAAGATAGATAGGATTAGGTAAGAGTAGGTAAAAAATAGGTGAAAAATAGGTAAAAAATAGACTTATAATATATATAAGAAAATATAAAAAAATATAAAAAAACATACATATAAAATATAAAATATACAGATAATAGTGATACAGGGTAAGGAATGAAATAAAATAATATAAAATTAAAATTAAAATTATATAAAATAGAACATAATATAATATAATCATAAAATAAGATAAAATAAGGTAAACTAAAATAAAATAAAATAGACTAAAATAAAATAATATAATATAAGATATAATTAAATATAATTAAATAAATAAATAAATAAAATTAAATAAATAAATTAAATTAAAATTAAATAAATAAATAAATAAATAAATAAGTAAATAAATAAATGAAATTAAATAAATAAATAAAAAAATAAAATTAAATTAATTAAAATGAAATGAAATAAAATAAAATAAAATAAAGTAAATTGAGATAAGATATATATTTTTTTAGAATATATTTCTTGAATATATCAGGGGCCCACGAAGGCACTAAGTGTCACAGTTATCAGTATCACTTGACCATTTTTTTAGAATATATTTCTTGAATATATCAGGGGCCCACGAAGGCACTAAGTGTCACAGTTATCAGTATCACTTGACCATTTCAAGGCAATGGAGGCGTTCCAGGTTGGGCAGTCTCAAAAGTTCACTCGAAAGTCACGGGTGTGCATTCACACAGTTGAGCGGTGGGGTAATCACAAACCGGTTCACACCCGGGCAGGAGTCCAATGGTCAAACAGAGGTACATCGAAGGAAGGTAGGAGAATTCACGTGCAGTAGCAAGAGGCAGACAATTGGGCCGAAAGCAAGCAGGTGCAGGCGGGTTAGCCAAAGCAAGCAGACACAGTTGGAGCGCATACAAAAGATATATAAAAAAACAAAAGATATATAAAAAATAGCTTCAAGAGCCAATATCATGAAGTCACCGCATTGGGACATCACAAGATTATACACACCAATATGTTCAGCACGTATATGCACATATACACACCACATGCATATGCAGAGACGGTATACATATATATATATTTTTTTATATACAGACATATACAACCACCTACACCCATACACATATAAATTTATACACAGACACACACGCACACACACACAGCAGAGGACACCCGGGTCAAGCTGATATTAAACACAGAAATACCACATTAGGCAAGACCCACCACCACGGATAATACATTCAAAATAAATACATACGATGAGATGTAGTAAAATAAAATTGAATTCCTACGGAGATAATCATGTCCGCACGTGCCATTGCCCGATTTAAGTGTACACAGACCGTTAGTAACTACGGAGGGCTATCGGGGCCAAAACGTTACTTTCGGGATCATAACAACGACCGTAAATATATGGAAGGCCGATCGTGCTAGAAAGACTACAACCCCGGGCAAGAGCTCCAGAAGTCAGCCTGTAGATCTTAGACCACAGAATAGGAGGGCAACACGTAACTGCGCCACGTATCTACTGCTTACGGCGAGATGGCACAGGTCCGCCCACAGTTACAGGCTAAATTTCTATTTGTGCAGCCTATATCACAGTACACGCTCTACATAGTTACATTACATCATAACTCATGCGCATACAGAGGTACAGATCCGCAAGATACACGTCAGGATAGACCCACCAATGCACCAATAGTGGGTAGGCGAGCGTGGATGGGTTACATCCGCTGTGCCAAACAGGGGTGCTTATTAACATACACACCCACTCACCTGTACACCCCAATATCCAGATCAATATCCTCCCGCAGGCATACGTATACACTCACCGACTCATATACATAGAAGACAAACAATAGGAGACAGTTACACACAATAAGAGACAGTTACACAAGATAGCCCAACTGTAGAAATAAGAAGTGCTAGCTAATAGGTTTAAAGTAGAAGAAAGAGCTTAATATTCGGTGGGGGCAAGAGGAACATATTTCTGACTTTCTGTTTAGTAGAGGGCATTTAGCAAATATAATAGAGTGGGATTCGGCAAGGCATAGGTTACATACTCTATTATGAGGAGTATATGGATGGGATTTAGCAACCTGCCGCCAAGTAAGTGTGTAATGTGTTCGTGCATTTTTTAAATTGTGGACGTACGCTGCCAAGGAGGTGGAGTTCCTCAGTTTATTGTGTCTTAAAGTGCACTGGTGAGAGTTAAACATGGTCTTAAAGGGGGTGGAGGTTGATCCTATATAGGTTTTAGTGGACGCCGTAGTTACCACATCACACGCATAAACTATGTTTCTAATAAGGCAGGAACCATTCAGGGGGCAGCCTGAAGCCCTTCTACAGTTAGAAGGCTTCAGGCTGCCCCCTGAAGTAAAGATATGCATATGCTATAGGCGTTCTTTGTTATTTATTATATATATATGTATGTATAAATGCATGTTTGTGTAAATATATATATATATATATTTACTAATATATATGAATCAACACAAATACCAACATATCTATATTTATTTTGCAAAAGAAAATTTAGCCAGAATGAAGTATACTAATTATGTGAATGTGCCTAGCTTTGTGGTTAAGCTATTCGGCTCATGAACTTCAGGTCGTTTCCCGACGACGCGTTTTCTCACCGAGCAAGACCATTTATTTCAGGATATCCCCATCCTCTCTGCTGTCAACTTTAGTTGAGCCCTCAATTCGAATAGCCAGCTTTGTCACATTCTGAATCAAACCTAGCATTACATTAAAAGTAAGCACGTCTATGAAATACTTAGCCATTTCCACCATACATTCACTACAAGACTCTTCCATTTGGTGATATCTAGCAGTACGGTTATGAGGCTAGCTAGAAACTGCGAACGATGTGCGTTACACAGTCTTTTAAATTATTTAGAAGTGAAGCATATCAATTTGTCCCTGGATGTTTACTGAAGAGAGCATTCCTTACACTTTTTCATCTCGAAACATATTTGGATTTTAAAATTTAAACTTATCTACGGAACAGGTTTGATTTTGAAATTTAAATGTGTCTAAACATCATGGCCATTTGGCAATACAGTTCGTCTTTGTTGATTTATTATTTTAAATCGATATGGACAAACTGTAATATTATAATTAGTATACTTCATTCTGGCTAAATTTTCTTTTGCAATATAAATACACATATGTTGGTATTTGTGTTTCATCATATATATTAGTTTATACACGGCTCAGAAATATTTCTTTCTTTGAGCTAATTTCATTGTAAAAGAATTCATTACACTTAATATATATATTTATATATAAATGCATATATATGTGTGTGCGTTTGAGTAAATATATATATACAGTATTTATAATAGACGAATAGACAAAATAGAAATTATTTCAGTCCTATAACACCTTAAAAAGCTGAAATATTATATAGAAAAATATGTCATTTGTAGAGCTGCACATCTCCGAAATTATATATTAAATATAAGCATTGCAAGAGAAGATACCTTTTAAAATATAAATAAGATTTCACAGACAAATATTTGCTTAAACAACGGTTTTATTCTGGCAAAAACAGATATTGATTGAGATTATTAATCAATAAATTAAGACGCCATAGATATACATGTACATATATATATATATATATACATGTACATATATATATATACATATATATATATATATATATATATATATATATATATATATATATAT
>OZ024740.1:191199519-191232019 GCA_964016885.1 Eledone cirrhosa
CCTACCTAGCTATATATATATATATATCTATATATATATCTATATATATATATATATATATATATATATATATATATATATATATATATATATATATATATATATATATATATATATATATATATATAGAGAGAGAGAGAGAGAGAGAGAGAGAGAGAGAGCGAGAGCGAGAAAGAGAGATAGACAGACAAAGAGAGTTGGATTGATAGATAAATAGCTGTATTGCTTCATTTACAGGCTTCAGTGATTGGATGCATTCAATGGTCTCAATTACTTTTTGTAGAATCAATGTAATACTTATGTGCAATGTAGAATGTTTACATCGAAGTATCATGGATATGGTTGGATTTCCACACGAATATTTTGTTTGATGGATTATTTCTTATACCAATTAGTTATGTGGTCTTGGAAAGAAATAGTTGGATTATATAGAAAACATAAGCATATCATAGACGAAGTAGTAGATTTTAGGTACAAGTATATCTAAAACAGATGAATTGTTGAGTATGGAGGATGCAACAGCTTAATGAGTCATTGAGTTAATACACATTATCTTCCCATTTTACTAAATATCAATTTAGAAAGAAACAATTAAAAACAATGATTTTGCAACAGATACTTTGCCTTGCGGTGTTATGACTAATTTGAAATATTTTTGTTTTTCAATTTTAAATAAAATTAAATCATTCTTACGATTTTTTTTAACGAATAAGAGATCTACAGAATATCGAGATGAACTCATCATTATTTTGATCGTAATCAGCATTAGTTACTTAAAATGTAATCAATTTATTTTAATATGTTGCCTTATCATTTTCTTCATAATATCGGACTCTGGAATTTCAATAGATATTTTTCTTTACATTACACGTGAAGAGTTACATTGAAAGAAAGCTGAAAAAAAAAGAAACTAAGTTATATGTCACATCAGCTTATACGGGTTTCCGCATACATGGATACAGAAACTGCTGAAAGCTTAATCGAATTATAAAACGGAGTTTTCATGAAAAACAGAATGCAGATTGAAGTGTGATTTGCATGGCACTTCTAGGTTGTGCATGATTGCCATGACTTAATGTATATAATCAAATATTTCTTCGTCAAATCTATCCGGTGAAAGCCCACTGCGAAAGAGCGTATATGTGGAATGATAAACAGAAAGACATAAGAAATACAAGTCACAGACTACTCCAAATCACATCCTACTACTTGAAAGTGAAAAGGAACATTATATAATGTATTCTATACTTTGAAAGAATGTATTTGCTTGACTTGGTATATTTCGGCATTGATCTGCACAAGGTAGAATTAAGCAAACTCTATCGCACAGCGCACACACCACACCCATCATTGTTGTAAGCGATAAAAAACGATACACACATTTGCAATATTTGTCGGAGAAAAGAGATGATATACATTATGTGGAAAATGTATTCCACATGACATGTGGCAAGATGTATTATATATTTAACCCCGGGACAAACTCAAATACATATTTGAAAATATAGTCAAAGCAAAGTCGATAAGTGCAAATAGTAATTAGAAAATAAATCATTAGTGTCTCACAAAAAAACAATCTATATAAAAATATATATCTATTTTGCATTTACTTAATTCTTGTCATTGTATACATAAAAATGTCATGTACCTATAACAAAAATATCTTCAGATCTTTCCTATATATACCTGTTTTATCTTTTCCCGCCTTCCAACACCACCATTGTCTATGAGGAACACGTTTCCTCGTCTATACGCCTTCTCATCACATCCTCACTCCAACTAACATGGCGTACAGGACTTATTGTTTACACCTCACACAATACATGAATCACTTCTCTTCTAATCTGGCCCACCTGGTCTCATCATACGGGATGTTAAGTCCCTCTATACTGTTATCAGCCGAGTTCATTTTTCCTCTCCCCCAACATTTCCTCGGTATTTGGCCGTCACCTCAAGTCTTCACATCCAGCCTTATCCGTCTGACCGAGCTGGTCCTCTACCAGAAATGTTTGTCTTTCACGAGTGAGATAAACCAAAAAAAGACATGGGGTTGTCATGGGCCTAACAATGATCCCCAGCTGCATCAACTTATTTGCCGGCTATTTTCCGGCCCAAAACCTTCTGAGCTCTACATACTTTCCCTTGACGACTGCATTGGTGACACGTCAATACCCCGCGTACAGTTTGACTCCTTCCTCTTGTTCTGTTCGTTCCGCCAAGCCCTTGCTTCCACCACCTCCATCGCCACCACTTCCGTCTACTTCCTGGATATCTCTGTTTCATTCGACGATTCCAATCGCATTCTCGTCACGTCTGCCATTTTTCAGCCTACTGACTCTCACTCCTACCCCGAGTTCCACCTTCTATCATTCCACCCACAATAACACTCCATCTCCTACTCCCAATTCCTTTTTCCCCGCCGTGTGTGCGGTCGATCCCATGTTTTTGTCGCTCGGAATTCATGGACAGACTCTTTAGCCGGCAAGTTTACTCCTTTAGGCTAATAGAAGTCACCCTAATCAGAGCAATGGATTCGTCTGAACCTCTGCGTTTACACCACCCCAAACACCTGACTATCATTTCCTTTCACCTACCACATTTACAGTATGCCACTGTATCAGAAAATTCTCCGCCCCTTCCGCCTCGGCCAGTTCGATCAATCTAGCTCTCACATTCCCCTCTCACCACTTTTCTCATTTAAACGTGCACGCAACATTATGAAACATTTCGTCCACTTTTTCCTCGCTCCTTCCATCTACTCTCCTGGATCCCTTCCCTGTACCCAACAAACCCTACATGTGCAGCTTCATTATCCACACCACCACACTCATCGGGTTAACGGCCGTTTCATTCATAGTAGATGTTAGGTAATTTTTTTTGTTGCTCTTCGAATAGCCTCATCTATGGGTTCCGGTGCACTATACATGTTGCTATTTACTTTGACTACAGAGGACGACGACTGGCTGAGAAATTCGCTTAACATGTGCGGGACATTAAAGTCGACAACTCGGCTTCGAGTAGTCCGACATTTGCGCTTCAGTCGACTGGGTTCCGGCTCACCACATTGACCGGACGTCCTGACGCGCGCTGCCAGTGTGAACAGAGGTTTATTTGTTTTCTCAGTAACTCAACCCCCATAGCATTAATGCAGCCACTTATTTTTTCTTATCTGTCACTGATACCTCATCATATATCCTCCCTCATCCATGCGTCCTCACTGAAATACTCACATATAGATGCCGTATACTATAACAAAATACACTAAAACATATTTGTAAACACACAAGTAGACACACACACATAGACTGGTATGTATACATCATGATCAATACTCCTCTCTTTCAAAATGATACTCCCTTGGCGAAATAACGAATTCATACTGTGTTGGTTTTCCAATGTTTAGGAATACCAGGTAATGCTTCTTGCGTTTTTGAAACCATAGTATGTAGACGTTTATATGAGTGAGACTTTCCTTCCCTACCTTGTCTGGCATATACTCCCGTAAAGCGAGTTGGTTTCACAGTTGGTTTCATATATATATATATATATATATATATATATATATATATATATATATATAGGAGGTGAGTTTTATTGTACCACAATAAAGCAATGCAAATATCGGATAAGTAGCCCTCTACAGTTTGTATACTGGAGTATAAATACTATTCTTAATTCCCTTTTCTTCATGCATAAACCTCATTAACTTCTAATTTCAAGATCTTTTAAATTATCTATTATCTTCCAACGGCATTTTAATTTTTCTCTGTGAGACAATATATATTTTTTTCTCAGTCGTAAAGGCTATCTCTCTCTCTATCACCCATCTCTCCGCCTCTCTCATCCTTCCTTCTTATACTCCTCCCCACCATCCTTTACTCTCATCTCTTCGTCTTCCTTACTCTCCCCCATCACCTTTTTCCCAATCCCATAGATCAATCTTAATTTATTTTTCACATGTTGATTTAAAACTTCACTATTCAAAAATGTTTTTTAAGCTTCATATCATATCTCCCTATTTTATCCGATGAGAAAGCAGATATCATCCCATGATAATATTTGTTTTTGAAATGCGCATAATAAAATACTTGGAACTCTTTTAACCATCTTTTGATCTTATATTATATATATATATATATATATATTTATTTATTTTGGACGTTTTGGAAGCCTCAACGATGCAGATGGGTAAATCCCCGGGTAACAGAATCCGGTGGTGAAGAGAGAGATGTAAGGTAATGTAGAATGAGATCTATAGTGTGTAGAGGAACGTAGGAAAGAGCGTAACAAATAAAAATAACAACACGAGATAGAGTTACCTTGGGGAGGGGGGGTTTAATTGTTCCTATATTTCGGATTCGCATCTATCAAGTGTGGGATTTTCCGGGGGGAGGGATTATCTGTCGGAGTGGAACGTTACCTGTCCTCTGCTGTCCGCTGTTCGTGACTAACTGAGGTATTGTGTAGAGCGGACGTGCGCGCGGATAAGGTGCGGTCAAGCAACTGTCGAAACAGTTCTTATTATTATGGGAGTGGGATCGCTAATCCCAATAGTCCATCGGAAAAAAATCGAATTCAAGTATGGTGAACATTTTGTTGAACTCCCGGCACATCAAATTATATGTGTTAGTGTAAAGTGTTTATACGTGTGTATTTGTATACAGGTATGTGGTTTCACGTGCACAGGTTTCTTTACAGATTTTTATGATTAAATAAAAATTCGAGTATGCCAGATATTACATATATTACGAAGGAATGATCAGCAGTCGTTTGAAGGATTGCCTTTCAAATAAATTCCCAGCTACCCGTATCCTACGTGTAGCATTAACTGGTATTCTGTCATTAGTTGAGAGTAGCAGTGATCGATTGGGTGGGGTTTGCGTTGTAGATTATCGAGTGGTGTCAGGGTGTAAGCATATTTAAAGAAGGTACTCAATATGTTGGTGTAGTATAAACATATTTATCTATATATATAACACAAATAATGTCTGTGTATCTGTTTTCCTAAAACTCGAGAAGTCCCCAACCGTTTTTTTTCAAACTTTACACATGTAATACCTATGTCCCTGTGAGTTGTTTGAGCAAAAAAGAATTTCAAATGATTTACTCCTAGGGATGGAATTAGTGAAGTGGCCAATGTCTGTACATAATGAGGGAGTGAGAGGGGAGAGAGAAATGGAGAGGCGAATTTACGAAGTGGCTCTCTATTCCTCCTCCTCTGTCTCCCCATTCGTCACAGCGTTTTTCGATAGAGGGAAGAAATGTGAGTGAGTTATTAAGAGAAATAGTGAGAGTGAAAGAAACAGACACACTACAAGAGGGGAATAGCGGGAGATAGAGAGAGAGAGAGCGATAGACACTGTGTTTGATACATGAGAGTGGAAGAGGGGAATGAAAGCTATAACTAATTAACATGAGTGCGTGTGTGTGCGTGCGCGCGTGTGTGTGTTCGTGCAGCGTTCCACTAAGATTAAAATCTATTAACATGTGTGTGTACGCGCACACGTGCATGCATGAGTTTGCGATTTTTTTTAGTGACAGCATATTCACTAACTTACACTCATTCCAACCGCTGATCTTACGGTTACCCCTCTCCACATCCATACCCTGGTTAAGACGGCGCTCACGGCTTAGCAATTACATAGTCAACCGTTCGAAATTACATGCATTGGTTTTTAATTCACTGAGGAGTTTACTCCTTACTTTACCAGTGTGTTTCAGTGTACTTCGACCTGCTTTTAGGTCATGCCTCGAAGGAAGAGACACTCCATTGGCCGAAAACCTGTGAAAGCAGCAATAACAAGAACAGAGCTGGCAAACGAATCGTCAAGGAATCTGCTATTCGACGGTCGCAAGAGGCTAAACGTGCTGCCACCAGAAGAGCACTTCAGACAGACAACCAACGAACCATTCGCCGAACCGCTAATGCCGCATCAACTTCTGTTGCACGAGCTGCCGAAACGGAAGACCAGCGTAAAAGATGTCGGAGTACGGATGCTGCGCGAGATACACAGACCACGCAAGAACAAGACATTCGACTACAATATAATGCTCAACGAAGGGCCTTTGGACAGGATATTTCAAAGCCGTGTTGCTCACGATGGTCCTTAAAAGCATTCGAGTAAAACACTGACTTTGATTACAGACATGAGAATTGGAAGTATGTCAAAGAGGTGCTCTTTCTGCAATGCAAGAAAGTGGCCCGGAGAAACACCTGGCTTGCGTTGCGCAAATAGAACAGTAAAAATACGTCCCCTGGAGGATCCACCACAACCGTTGAAGCTCCTAAATTCAGGCAGTACTGCGGAGTCACGACATTTCCTGACTTACATCCGGAGGTATAACTGTGCTTTCCAAATGTCATCTTTCGGGGCTAACATTGTCAAGGAAGGCGGATTTATGACCACATTTAAGGTGGAAGGTCAGGTGTAACATAGAATCGGATCCCCCCAACCTGCCGCCAATCAAGAACCTCAATTTCTTCAGATGTACTTTTTGGGGAATATCAACGAGCAGGCAGCCAGGAGGAACTCCATTTCACCTGGTCCCAACGTCGAGCTTATAAGGAAACTGCAAGACATTCTGCACACAAAATACAGCTATGTAATTAGCTTCAAGTAAGCCTTGGAAACAGATACCACAGCCAATTTTAATGTGGTAATTAATGCCTCGAAAATGCCATCTGAGGAGCATCCGGGTCGGTATAATTATCCTGCATGCAATGAAATCGCTGTACTTATGCATGGGGGTCAGCATAATCCACGAGACATTGTCCTCGAGCGTGGAGATAGCACTCTTCAGCGAATCAGCGAAACACATAGGTCTTACGATGCGCTCCAGTATCCACTTCTCTTTGGAAATGGTGAGGACGGCTATCAGTACGGAATTCACCAGCATAATCCAGTAAACACTCAACACTCCGTTAAAAAAACAGTTTCATGCATGGATTTCTACCCCTATCGCTTCATGGTTCGTTACGATTCCTTCAATCACCTGCACCAGTCAAGAGACCTACTTTAGCAATTCACCGTTAATATGTGCGCAAACATGGAATCGGGGAGAATGTGTTTCATTCGGTCACACCAACGGCAACTGCGGTCCGTAAACTACATCCATCTCCGAGATGCCATCAACAATGACGCAGCTCCCAGCAGCTTAGGAAAAGTTTGCATTCTCCCCTCCACCTTCAACGGAGGCTCGCACTACATGCACGAGAGAACGCGGGATGCTATGACCTATGTACGGCATTACGGCAGGCCCGATATGTTCATCACATTCACTTGCAATACAAAGTGGAAGGAGATCGGGGCAGAACTGTTCCAAGCCTTTCGGCTGAAGCTTATCAGTCTTATGGAGCTAATCAAGAGAGGGCAAGTCTTTGGCCCAGTAAAGTGCGAAATGTACACCTTAGAGTGGCAGAAGACGGCCCTACCGCACACCCACACCCTCATTTAGCTGTCAACAAAAATATATTCAAATGACATTGAGAGCATCATCTCCGCAGAGTTTCCCTATCCGTCTATAGACAAAACCTCTATGACATAGTGAAGACAAACATGGTCCATGGTCCATGTGGGCGGGGTTTCAATTTAAGCGCATCCTGCTCGAACGACAATGTCTGCAGCAAAAGATTTCCCCGAAAGTTCCTCCAAGAAACCCAGACTGGCGTTGAGGGATACCCACGGTACAGGCAACGCCAACCCGAAGACGGTGGTTTTACAGCAACAGTTGTACAGCACGAAGTCGACAACAGCTGGATAGTGCCATACTGCCCATTTCTTTCCAAGACCTTCGGTGCTAACATCAATGTCGAGTTCTGTAATTCAGTCAAGTCAATCAAGTACATATGTAAATATGTGAATAAGGGTTCAGACGCTGCTATGTTCGGACTTTACCAGGACAACAGCCATGATGAGGTCACGCAATAACAAGTTGGCCGTTACATCAGCAGCAAAGAGGCTTTCTGGCGTATTTTCGGCTTCCCTACATACAAAAGGCACCCTGCAATTGAACAGCTCGCAGTCCAGCAGGAGACCGCTCAAAGGGTGTACTTCACTGACGTTAATGCTGCTGAAATGCTGGAGGAACCACGGGAAACCACCCTCACTGCATTCTTCAAACTTTGGCAGGCCGATTCATTTGCCCAAACACTGCTGTATCCTCAGCTGTCGTCCTATTACACATGGAATAAACAACATTGGGTTCCAGAAAGGCAGGTCAGCCTGTTGATGGACATCCTCGCATAAAGTTTGACAGTTGCCTAGGGAGCGTTTACACAGTGCACTCGATCCAGCATGAGTGTTTCTACCTCCGTCTTCTGCTACATGAGGTAAGAGGAACCCAGTCCTTTCATGACCTTAGAACTGCCAACGGTTCCATGTGCAGCACTTACAGGGAAGCTTTCTTGGAGCGCGGCCTTCTAGAAGACGGTTCGCAGTGGAATGCCACTTTATTCGAAGCTGTTGCATCTCAACCGCCTATGCACCTACGAACTATATTTGCATTACTGCTGCAAATTTGCGAACTGAGGGATGCTATCTCTTTGTGGGTCAAGTATAAAGATGACTTATCCGAGGACTACAAACGTCAGGCGCAAGTGCAATAGTCTGAGATGGAACGTACCAGCGACGAGGCCTTCAATCTAGCGTTGATTGACATAGAGGATAGAGTTACATCACTCGGCTGAAATTATTTCCCCTCATATGGTCTGCCCCAAACTATCCGTGCAGGGTCAATCGTACTTCCTACAGCTCTTCTCCGAGAAACGTCCTACGACGTTGATGCTCTTACAAGTACGTTCTTGAAACTGAACCACAACTTCTTCCGGACCAACATCGTGCTTACACCATTGTTGATGTTAACAACCAGCATGAGAGTACAATTACACGGCGGCCAAACGTCCGCGGAATTTGCACAGGACATTTTGAAACTTGGCGACGGCAAAATAACTCCGGATTTTTGACCTCAGTTAATTCTGCGGTGGAGCGATAAAGTGTTTCCAGATTTGATAGACAATTACAAGAGCAACGCATTGTTGTGTGAAAGAGCAGTGCTAGCTCCAAAAAGCATCGCTGTTAACAAAAAAACCAACGACCAACTACTGCACTCCCTTCCTGGTGTTCTTCACACTTACAAATTTGTTGACACGATACCAGAAACCAATGAAATGGTGAACTTTTCGGCGGAGTTCCCCAATTCCTTGGAGCCCCCAGGACTACCGCTTCACATGCTTCTCCTGAAGGTGTGCACCTCTCTAATACTGCTACGGAATTTGGAACCACCAAGACTGTGCAACGGGACAGGGCTGGCTGTAAAATAATTGATGGCACATGTAATCGAGGCAACAATCCTTTCTGGATGCGGAAAAAGGTGATGAGGTCTTCATTACGAGAATTCCTCTCATTCCCTCGAGAGCTGAAATTCCGTTCACCTTCCGAAGAATCCAATTTCGGCTTCGGGTCAGTTTTGCTATGTCGATAAACAAGTCCCAGGCCAGATTCTTTCTGTGGCCGGATTTCTTCTGGAAGAACCGTGTTTCTCCAACGGACAATTGTACGTTGGGTGCTCTAGAGTGGGCAGCAGGGAAAGTCTTTTTCGCATTTGCACGCCGAAGAAAAACAAGAAGCATCGTTTACAACGAGGTGTTGTAAATGCAACAGCGAGGAGATAGGTCCGTAATCACGATTTCTTTAGCCAGCCTGATGAGCTTTGAAACAGTCTCTTAACTAAAACGTATGTTTCCCCCTGTTTAAGATGATCTCCTTTAGAGAAGAACCCAGCTTGACAATCGGCGCCGCAATTTAAGGTGGATGAACAAATCGTGAACGCATACAAAGTCATTCTAATGGCTGCCAATGAACGCAACTGAAGTCCTTTTTGCGGCCGTGGAGGACGCAGTCAAAGTCGTTTCAAGGGCCCTTTTTACCGCCGAAATTGTTGATGGTAACCCCTTATTTTTAGGGCTGTCAGTGAACGCACACACAACTCTATTTAAGGGGCCCTACTTGAAATTGTTTGTAGACTACCGCAATGGTAAATTCATATCGACAAGCATCCGCTAAAACAGTGTTATAAGCGCTACAGTGACCAGATAGGTACGTTATCGCTCTTCTTAACAAGCCCGGTTACCTGTACTTATTTTTCCTAACAACATTTGCTTTCTTTGGTTATAGGTGGACACACACACAAACATGTCTTAGCCCCTCCCTCCTCCATGAAATTGGAAATTTATTTTGCTCACAACAATTTTTTTTTTTATGAACTAAGAATTGATTTCATAGTGTGTCCCAATTGAAGAATAAAGTGAATTTAGAATAACACATTTCTATACAACATATTTTGCTGTTTTCTTCGAATATGTAAGGAACAATTTCATTCCCGTGCAACGCCGGGTGCCTATGCTAATTATATATAGAAAAGATTTTCAAATGAATAGAACTGTTTCAATTGGATGAAACAGTTCTATGTCTGTAGATATAACAGTTCTCTCCCTCTCCCTCTCGCGTCTCTCTCTCAATATCTATCTATTTGTCTATCTATCTATCTATCTATCTATCTATCTATCTATCTATCTATCTATTTATATATATATATATATATATATATATATATATATATATATATATATATATATATATATATCCACTGGCGATGTCGCTTCAGATTTCAGAATATGCGTAAAAGTTTTCGAGATTCGGATTGAATCGATGACACCAATATTAAAATGTCGAAAACATTGAATGATTTTCCACCTTGAAGCAAGTATTCTGAATCGGAAATTGACTTCATGTGATGCAGTTTCATCAATAACGTGTATTACACATACAATGGTGTATTGCATAAAAAATATTTCCGTTCTTCGGAAAGAAAATACCTCGAGAAAATGTAATAAAAATATGAATGGGAAAGAGAGAATATTTTCAAAATGTGTATTACTTTTACAATTGAATTTTAATAGAGGTGAATACGCAAAAGTTATAATAAAGGGAAACGTTTCGATAAAAAAAGTAAAATATATTGCGAGTTAAACACATAAAACGACATCAATTATAATACAAATAACATTGGATATTCTTCTAAAATACGTAGTTGAAGAGAGGACTTTGTAGCAGACTACGTAACTTTGCTATCACATACAATCATATAGTAACCTGACGTGGAACTAGGTGTATGTGTCTTCTCATCAAATAACTGTGAATTAACACTTTGCCCTCATTTATAAAAATGAAGAATATGATGCCATTGAGGAGGAGGAAGGACATAATGCAGGGAACGATGGCCTAACTTTGAGTTATTTTAATGGAGAATTTTAGGTATTCCTCGTACAGTGCAAGGGCTTTAGGTAGGGAAACACGCATACTGGTATACTAATTGAGTAGCTTTATGTCTATTGCGATTTTAATACACAAAACTTCCTGTATATGTATTTTTACATGCCTACATATATATATATGTATATATATATATATACATATATATTTATATATAAATATTGTTATACTTTGGGAGGGTCATGTTGCCAATAAGAAACACACGCACCAGTTGTTTCACTTCAATGTATTATAATAAATTTATAATAAATTTATAAATTTGTAAATTTCTGGTTGCTTGGTTCCACAACCAGATAGTTGTTTATATATAGTCATAGTTATTTCGCCACACACTCTGTGACCTCTTCAGTGACTGGGGATTCCTTTCTTTGTTTCTGTGCCTCTCCTTTTTTCTGTCCTACGCCATTTTGTTTATGTGTGTGTGTTGTGTAATTAAATAGAAAATATGAGTGGAACAGCAACATCACAACTTACAATTAAGGACAAAATGAAAACACACACACACATAGAACAAACAACCAACCAGTAACATGTAAATAAACAAATAAATAAATGAACATAAACACACACAGACACCCGGATGTGGTGCATGCGCAGACTGAGCACACAACACATACACAGAAACGAAATGGCGTAGGACAGAACAAAGGAGAGGCACAGAAACAAAGAAAGGAATCACCAGTCACTGAAGAGGTCACAGAGTGTGTGACGAAAGAACTATGACTATATATAAACCACTATCTGGTTGTGGAACCAACCAACCAACCAGAAATTTATAAATTTATAAATTTATTATAAATTTATTATAATAAATTGAAGTGAAAGCAACTGGTGCGTGTGTTTCTTATTGGCAACATCACCCTCCCAAAGTATAACAATATCGGTTTCAACACACGATTTCAGATAAAGAATCTTGCTAAACAAATTCAGAAACGAAATATATATATAAATATATATATATATATATATATATATATATATATATATATATATATATATATATATATATATATATATATATATATATATATATATTGAGCTGACTTTTGGGAGGCTCCCATACAGCTCTGAGTTTTTCATCCTATATATATATATATACATATCAAAATGAAAATCCGAAGGCAAGGTAAAATTCCAATCATTTAATCACGTCACATCTTTCAATAAGAGATAGATCGATTGTGAAGCCATGATCGATTATCACTGATCTCATCAGGTGAAAATGAATTGTCTTCAAATGCTTGATATGTGGGAGGGAAAATAACGATGTTCTCTCACAGAATCATTCCCTCATATGGAGACACACCAGTCAGTCAGAGACACGGCGAATGCTTCAGCTGAGGTCATAAAACTTTTCCGATTTCTATCGCTGCAAAAGACGCTGGACATAAATCAAATCTGTAGATATTCCATCAGTCAGAGTTAAAAGTGAGTGGGTACACACACACTCCACACCCACATACATCGGTTCGAGGTCAAATAAAAATATATACATATATTTACACACATCAACACAGTATTAAACCCGTAGAATTAGCGTGGGTGGGTACACACACACATTATTACACACACCGAAGCGATGTCCGAGAAAAAGAAAAAATATATATATAAGAAAACAAATATAAGATGTACCAACACAGCACTCACCGAAAGTTTGTTCACAAAGCAACAGAAGCTTTGTCGGTCATATCTCAATTTGACGATGTAAATTCGAAATATTGGGTTAATCGGACATCGCTTCGGTGTGTGTGAAAGTGTGTGTGCACTCACCCACTCTAATTATACGGGTTTAATACTGTGCTGAAGTGTGTAAATATATGTATATATTTTTCTTTGACCTCGAATCGATGTATGTCGGTGTGAAGTGTGTGTGTACCCACTCACATTTAACTGTGACTGACTGTATCCCTACAGATTTGATTGATGTCCAGCGTCTTTTGCAGCGATAGAAATCTGAAAACTGTTATGACCTCAACTGAAGCTAATAGCAGTCGCCGTGTTTCTGACTGACTGGTGTGTCTCCATATGAGGGAATGAATTCTGTGAGAGAACATCGTTATTTTTTCCTCCCTCATATCAAGAATCTGAAGACAATTCATTTTCACCTGATGAGTTCAGTGATAATTGATCATGGCTTCACAATCGATCTATCTCTTGTTGAAACATGTGTCGTGATTAAATGAATGGAATGTTACTTTGCCTTCTGATTTTCATGTTGATACTTATACTCCGTTTACATCATCTAGCTATTCCCTCGAATTGAATGGGAGATATACAAAATTGTGGAGAACTTAATATTGCTAACATAAAATTATTGGACCATTTTACACAGCCAATAATGCACCTTACTATATAACAACTATATATATATATATATATATATATATATATATATATATATATATATATATATATATATATATATATATATATATTAATAAAAGGAATTCCAACTTTGTCTGATTTACTCGTTTTATTTACAATCCTTGAACATTTATAAGGGTATTAGAATGAAATAGTATGGTAGAATAGTAAATGTTAAGTGTTAATTGAACAAGTACTTTCATGCTTTCGCAATCTTCAGGTTCAGGTTCAAGTTTACAATTTTCAACATTTGAAAATTGTAAACTTGACTGTCACCACATAATATGAACCTGAAGATTGCGAAAGCATGACAGTACTTGTTCAATTAACACTTAACATTTAATATTCTGCCATACTATTTCATTCTAATACCATTATAAATGTTCAAGGATCGTAAATAAAACGAGTAAATCAGACAAAGTTGGAATTATTTTTATTAATATAATCTTCTATACACAATCATACACCCCCGTGTATATTTCTCTCTCTCTCTCTCTCTCTCTCTCTATATATATATATATATATATATATATATATATATATATATATATATATATATATACATGACAACTTTATATATATATGCATGACAACTTTAATTTAATTTTGGTTAGATGTATATATATGAATATTCATAAAATTTAAGTTTTCTCAGCGTGGAAGGTAGCCTTTAACCGTTGGATACTATTTGCATAGTAAAGAAAAATTGATGGGTGCATGGTAAGATATTAACAAACATCGGACCGAGAGTGTAGGATAGAGGGCGAAGAAAGAGAGATATAGAAGGGGAGATGGGGCCGGAGAAATATTGGGGACTTGAACGATCGAGAAACACGCAGTGAGGGATAGAAAGATGGAGGGAATAGATTAACAAGAACATGAAACAGTTTCTCACGTGGGAAAAGGACTATATATAGAATTATATGGATTCGCACAGGATTCAAATCTCTTTTGTTCAAACGCTAGAAAAAGAGGAGAGAGTAATAGGGGACATCCGCCTCAAGCTGCGATCGGAGAAAGAAAGACTCTTTGCTGTTCGAAATGGAGCAGCCGAAACCACTGTTGGAAATAACAGCAGCAGCAGTGGCATAAATGAAGAGAACCAATGGCTGGACATACACAGAGAGAGTATGCTTGCTGTTTGAACGGCAACAGCAGCAGCAGCAAGCGGAAGTAACATTGGTAACGAATGAAACAGGGGGAGGGGAAAAGGCGAGAAACCAAAAATGGGGAAAAAATACAGATATAGCGAGTTACCTGCCTCTTGACCCTATCCGTTCGGTGTAGAAGGCCTGACCTGGCTCATGTTATGTATAAAACATTATTTTGAAACCTTCGAATCGATGAGGGTATATGAATCTTCGTATACTGAAATTTTTCATATATTCGCTTCAAACCTTTCCAATTAATGTTTTATATGTTTTGAGGCAGAAGTCCCCCATTGCTCTTTTTTTTTCTCGGGTTTTCGTTTCCCCTTGTTTTTGTTGTTTCCACTGTTAACTCCGCTTGCTGCTGCTGCTGTTCCCGTTCAAATAGCAAACATACTCTATCTTTGTATCTCCCGCCATTGACTCCCTTCATGTTTGCCATAGCTGCTGCTGTTAATTCCGGCTGCTGTTGCGGCTGCATCCTTTCGAACGGCAAGGAGGCTCTATCTTGGTATCTCCCGCCATTGGCTCCCTTCATTTTTGCCTCTGCTACTGTTGTTATTTCCACCTGCTAAAAGGGAGTAAAGTTCCCTATAAATCGAAGATAATCGGAAATAGTAAAGGTTTTATTTAATCCAACTCAATATATATTTATATTTTTTAAGTTAAATACAGTTACAAACATCACCATGCTTTGGGGAATTGTTTATGGTAGTGGGAAGATTGTAGAAAATATGTTATTTTACTTCCTTATTGTGGGTGTTTGTACAGTTTCGGCACGATTGTGTATATAGTTCACGTTTAATTGTAGGGTTCTCTTATATGAACAAGGATAAAGGAATGAAAAAAAATAAATAAAATAAAAACAAATTAAGATAGAAAGATGATTGAATGGGATCCATTCGGAAGAAAAAAACATTCTGAAAGAATAAATAGATAAATGCTTCTAAAAAAAACCTTTCGTTTAAGTTTTAAATTATGAAAAAAAACATATTTCAAATTATGATTGTTTCATTTTCTTGTGTTGTATTTTTGTGGTTGTATGGGTGTGTTTGCGTGCACGTGTGTGATTTCAAATGAGTAGGCTTGCTTTCAGATGTATGTCGATATTGATATGATAAAATACAAATTCGGGAGTGCCAGATATTATTTAGTTTTAATGGAATGTATTCGATTATTTAACGGGATATTTCTATATTCTGATGGAATGTTCACATTATTCTTATTTATTACGTAAACAATAATCTAACCTTACTACTGCAATTATTTCTCCCTTAATATTTCCAATAATATAATTCCTCTAAATCTAATATTCGATGAATAACTAATATTTAACAGTTCCGAACCGAACATCCTATTTATCTCACCAATTCATCTCGGAGAAAACACATCAGTATCTTTTATAATTCTCCAATTTCTTGTAAAATAAAGAAATGATGATCACAGCCCGAATGAACTTCGGAAAATATTAAGGAGTTTCTCAGGTGACAAATGATCAAAGAGGTTATTAATGTCACATACATGTATCTCGATTTTGTATTTAAATATCGCTTGAGATTTGATTTTATAAAACATCAATTTTCCGTAGATAATGGATGGTGCGTCCGACTAAAATTCAAACAAAATATATTGGGACTAAAATGTCAACGAAACGACAATCATGGCTAACGAGTAAAACGAAAATCAAAGGACGCAACAAAACAACATTCTGATTAACGCACAACACTATTTTTTTATCGATGTATATTACACAAATTCGTATGAATGTGAACACTCGTTCAAGCACACACTCTCACACACGCACGCACACAGACACACATTCGTACATATGTATACATCTCTCTCTCTCGCTCTTTCTCTCTCTCTCACTCTCTCTCTCTCTCTCTCTCTCTCTCTCTCTCTCTCTCTCTATATATATATATATATATATATATATATATATATATATATATATATATATATAATTGGAGGCTTAGTAAAATCGAATCCTTGGCGGTGTGCAAGCAAATTCGACCTACGATATGAATGAGTTAGCAAAGCACTCAACAAGGTAGGTCCTAAGAGTAATAACTTACGTTTAAATAGCTTGACAAATTGAACATTGTGGCAGGCAAAATCTAACACACAATACCAAAACAACGAAAGAACTAAAACGTTGAAAATATAAACCTGGACAAATCAAACGTTATACGTTTAAAGTGTTTCTATGAATCCGAAATCAAATATCAGACTTACGTAACTGGCACGCTCGTGGTATTCATGGTTGAACAGAGGACTCATTTCATCAACAGGAATTTCGTTCTACCAAAGAGCGGGGTGAAACGCTGAATGGTGCCGCTAGCAGCGGCGATTCGAACATTCAGTTGTCATGTGTTATTTCCAACAAGGGAAATAACCCCCCAGTTTTTTGGCGGGTCATTCAAAGTGTAAGACAAAGGAAATATTATAATTTCCGCTAACATTCAGAATGAGCTCTCAACCAGATGTTATTAAACAAACACAAATAATTAACTAATCAACACAATTGTCTAATTAAATTAATTAGTTAATTATTAGATCTAGGAGGAAATAATATAATTGGAGGCTTAGTAAAATCGAAGCTTTATCGGTGTGCAGGCAAATTCGACCTACAATATGAAATGAGTTAGCAAAGCACTCCACAAGGTAGGTCTTCAGAGTAATAGCATACGTTTAAATAGCTTGACAAATTGAACATTGTGGCAGGCAAAATCTAACACACAATACGAAAGAACTAACAGGTTGAAAAAATACACCTGGACAATCAAACCTTATACGTTAAAAGTGTGTCTATGAATACGAAATCAAATATCAGACTTACGTAACCGGCAAGCTCGTTGAATTTATGATCGAACAGAGGACTCATTTCATCAACAGGAATTTCGTTCTACCAAAGAACGGGGCAAAACACGGAATGGTGCCGCTAACGGCTGCGATTCGAACATTCAGTTGTCAAATGTTATATATATATATATATGTATATATATATAACAATCTCTCTTTCCCTCTCCCTCCATCTCTCTCTCTCTCTCTATATATATATATATAAATATATATATATATATATATAAAGAGAGAGAGAGAGAGAGAGAGAGAGAGAGAGGGAGAGAGAGAGAGAGAGCGACAAACAGGGAGATAGAGAGAAAGAGAGATTGCTATATATATATTAATAATATATGCACATATCCGACCCCACCACCTGCCGAATCTTCCAATCCCCCTTCCTTCAAACGCGCGCGGCACCTCCGCTCCCTCATCGTACGCAGCTCCCTACCCTCAACCCTCGTTTCCCTCGGTTCCCTTCCCTGCCCCAGACTTCGCTGCCACACCTTCCCCCACATCTCCAACACCACCACCTTCCAGGGTCCCAACTGCCACTCTCTCTCTCTCTCTCTCTCTCTGTCATGCCTTCCCCTGCACATCTTGCAACCTCGTCTACGGACAGACCGGACGTCACCTGGAGGATCGGTTCATAGAACACTTCCGAGATATTCGTCTCGGCAGGTGTTCCCCCATCGCCTGCCAATTTCGGTCCCCTGGACACTCCGCTCACCACCTCACCGTCTGTGGCCAGATCCAATGCGATGGGACCGCCGCCATCCGCCTTATGGTCGAGCAACACACCATCTCCACCCTACAGACCCCCCCCCGGCGGAATTCCCCACCCATCTTCCTTTAGCCTTCGACCATGCCCTTGCCATACACACACACCCTACTAACACCACTAAAACATTCCCATGTTTCATCATCCCTTCCACTTCCTACCAACACCCACCCTTTGGCCCGCACCCTCAACAAGGACACACCCAGCAGTACATATATACACTCACTCACACTATTCACACACCCTACTACCACAACTAAACCCTTCCCATTCATCAACATCCGACCACCCCACAACTAATAATACTAAAAATCCCCCTGATCCACTTCCCCCTCACCACAAACACACGATAACACACATCACACATACACCCACGTACACACCGATACACCACCCACCGCACGCCAACGTAAACGCCATTAACCAACTACTGACACACCCTCATTCAACCCACCCCCACCAATAATACTAACATACTCTACCACACACACACACACACTCATACCCAAACATGCACACACACACACCAGTACATTCCACTCACTCATACTGTCCAAAGCACCTTCTCTCCCTCTCTCCTCGCACTACAAATACCCCTACCCCAACACATACATACATCCCACTAACACCCCCACTAATATACACCCCCACATTACCACCCGCTTTCTCAACCTTCCACACATACCCATTCCCTCCCCTGTCGGCTGCACTTCCGCACACACATCCACACATTCCACACCACATACAGACCATCCCTACCACCCGCCAGCTCCCTCCTCCCTACATGCATGCTTGTCACCTTCGTACTGCTATATCCTTCCTCAATCCAACATCCTTCGCCGTTCATTGATCTTCTGACCACTTCCTGTTTCGCGTGTACCCCACAACTCTCTACTTCCTCAATACCATACCAAGGATTCTACACCATCAGTCCACCGCTCCAGGCATCCACCCTGCTATACTCGGAATTTTTTAACACCCGTTCATACACTCTGCGGAAAACATCCAGGACAACAAACAAACACAGTATTTTACCACTAGGGCGGTGGATTGGCAGTATCGGTAGAGGGTCGGATGCCATGCTTTCAAGCATAGTTACGTCCCTTTACGATCTGAGTTCAAATCCCGCCGAGGTTGACTTTGCCTTTCATCCTTACGGGGTCGATAAAATAAAGTACCAGTAATGCACTGGGTAATTGCTGGCCTTGTGCCTAAAGTAGAAACAAGTATTTTACCACTACGCAACGATAAATCCACATCACACAAAAACTCACACACGTGCATATCCTCACATACACACACTCAGCCTCCAGACTCCACTTTTCCCCTCTCCTCCACCACATCTGATCCCTCTCCATCCACCCACATACACACACTGACTCACACCACACCCCATGTACACATTGGTTTCCCTATTACCCGAACATGGAACCTCGTTCTTCCCCAAACTCTCACATTCACATCCATGCACACACACCCACACACACAAACGTACACCTACACACATACGCACACACCACCGTCCGCCCTCCCAGCTCGGACCCCTGTCTCCCTCTTCCCCTTCATCTGCCCACCACTACCACTTCACTTCACCAACCCTTTCACCACGTGTTAAAAAATTATATTTACCCTCTAAATATGTTGTTTTCCTTTAATGTCTTTCCACAACTCCCCTCACACCCTCGGAACTCATTTCCTGTACACTGTTCTCCTGGTGAAGAGCTTATGCCAGAAACGTCGTTCTACACCCCCACTCTCAAGCGTGAACCTAATACTAACACATTGTACTGCCTCTTCGCTTTGTTTATGTTTCTTGTTTTCTGTTTAAACTACCATATATATATATATATATATATATATATATATATATATATATATATATATATATATATATATATATATATATATATATATATATATATACACACAATATATAGAGCAGCACACAGATACAGCGGACACAAGCATATACATGAATATATCCACATCCATCCTAGAGTTAATGGTGCCAACCTTAACCGATGTTGCTCTATGAATAACTGGGACAAACCAATCCGAATGGATTAGACTGAACCAGTATCAGAGCTATAAAGTACATTATGAAGAGAGAAGAAACATTAGATATAATTAGTAATAAGATGTATCATACCTAAACTGGTTCTAAATTCTTCGACTACGTAGTTTCGTGGCATAATCAAAAACAATACATCACATAGATATATAATTTTTGTGAGTTCTGCCAACTTATCAAGAGGATACCTCATTAAGGGTTTCAAAAACACGTCTGTAAGATGCGAGATAGAATCCCAAAAGGCGGAGGGGGAGTCAATCACGTGATACAGCGGTCACGAAACAGAGCTACGCCTCTTATAACCCTGAAAAAAATAACACGGAGGCGCAGGGGGTATTTATATCGAGGCCGTGGTTAAGGAGGCAAGAAGTATGAGTAATGTTAGCTTTCCAGCAGCCACTACACTTCAAGGGTTACTCGACCAAAGGGAGTTATAAACAATATATAGAGAAACACACAGATATATATATATATATATATATAGGTTGTAATAAAATGAAAACGAAATTTCATTTCTCACTCTTAGTTCGGCACTTACTTAAATGTAAGTATGTGTGTATACGTACATACATATATGTATACAGACGTACAGTAGCATGCATATATATATATATATATATATATATATATATATATATATATATATATATATATATATATATATATATATATATATATATATATATATATATATACACATATATATACATACAGGTACACATACATATATGTACGTATTAGTTTAGCGGACGCTTATTATAACGCCCGCTTTGTCCGTTTGTAAAACAAACTGACAGCCTGCATTTATGCCGTACGGTGTTAAGGCAGCCACGTCACCTTTTTGTTCAACACTGACAGAGGAACGTTCAACCATCTGGCAGAAGGGTATACGGTGCTGATGATAGCTAACAAGCTTGAAACTAGTACATCGTTCCTGTGTCAGTGTTGAACAAAAAGGTGACGTGGTTGCCTTAACACCGTACGGCATAAATTCAGGCTGTCAGTTTGTTTACAAACGGACAAAGCGGGCGTTATAATAAGCGTCCGCTAAACTGATACGTACATATATGTATGTGTACCTGTATATATATATATATATATATATATATATATATATATATATATATATATATATATATGCATGCTACTGTACGTCTGTATACATATATGTATGTACGTATACATACATACTTACATTTATATATATATATATATATATATATATATATATATATATATATATACATATGGCTGTGTATATATGCGCGTGTGTGAGTTTATGTTTGTGTGCGTATGTTGTGGGTCCACGATGTTTTATTGCTATACGTGTTTGACATGTAAAATATTCGAATTAATTTCGTTCTATTACTCAGGGTATACTTTCGTGATATCTAGCGTTTGTCAATAAAATATGTGAAATTGATTACTTATTATTTTCGTGTTATGTACGAACTCTACTTTAAAATAGAATAACTCCTTTTCTTAACTATTTTAGGAAATATTTCTAATTTCTTTAACATCTTTCATTTCGCTTTGTTTAATACGATGCAACGTTGTTTTGTTTCCTATGTTATTTATGACAACTATTTTTACATTATAACTAAGTTCAGTTTAGATGACTATAAATGAGATCACTACTTGTATATTTCAACATATTTTTGAAAATTCATTGAAAATTGATTGCCCAATTTTATTATGTAAATTATAGAATCTCTTGTGAAAAACAATATTTGCCGTTTGTAAGTTATAAAAGTATTGTTAGTTCTTTTTATTATTTTGCTACAACGTTAATCAACCATTTGTCTAAACATTTTTGTGCTTTAAAAATAAGCAACATCCAATAGATTGTTTTGCCCTTTCTCTTAGCTGTATTAACAAATAATTATTATTGGATTACTGACCGCTTTCACTTTTGACTGTAGTTTATAGGTTTAACTTTTTATAAAGTGTTATTATATAAAATTAATGGGTAACTGATGTACACATTGCAGATAATCTAATGCGGATGTATGCAACAATATCTGGTATTAAATTAGAATTTTATGATACAAAATGTTATAATTCTAATGACAATCATGTTTTATTTTGTGTTCCCTTACTTTTACCTTGAACAATCTCCCTTACGTTTCATATTCAACACTTATTTTATATATTATTCACTTTTTGACTTTATCTTTTCCTGAACAACCTCTCGTATTTTACCACCCTGATCCTTTATCACATACTTTCAACAACAACCTATTTTTACAGCTATGGTCTATACATAGAGCACTCGTTTTTCCTTTGCACTTATCACACCAAAATATATTTATATATGTATAGTTATATATTTGTAATGCGCTGTCCTATACATAGAGCACTCGTTGTTCCCTTTGTTTTCTCTTCGGAAACACCTAACACATATTTTTATGTATATTTTATGTATATATATATATATATATATATATATATATATATATATATATATACTTATGTGTGCATATATATATATATATATATATATATACGGAATGATTTTCTATATGTTTCTTCGGAAAACATATTTACTCCATTCCAGAAACTAATTAGTTGGAAGTGATTTTTTAGTAAGTAAGTTATAATTTTCTTATTTTACGTCTCTCATATATATATATATATATATATTTATATATGTATGTATGTGTGTGCATGTATGTGCATGTATGTATGTATATATATATATATATATATATATATATATATATATATATATATATATGTGTGTGTGTGTGCGTGGAGAAAACTGGATATTAGCAGTAAGCTATGAACTCTATTATGGGTGCCCTACTCAAACAAAACACATCTCCGCAGGATATATTTATATTAAAATAAAACTAAATTGATTAATATCATCAGACAAGCTTTCAAGAATATTAGAGGATTGAAAGAAAGGTGCATTCAAAACATCGAATTTTAAATTTACAAGAGCCACGTATAAACGTGGGTATGTTTACAGTCATGCAAAATTTAAGGTTTATTATTGATGTTTTTTTCCCGCAAGCATGTTTAAGGTATGTTAGATCTGTGAATTGGTTATAGCAGTGGCTGCTAAAAAGACGTGTTTCTTTAAATATATATTATATTCAAATATATACGTATTATAGAAATATTTGAAAAATATTTTGATTTTCGTTAGTCAGGTATCTCATGTAAGTTCAAAATGCTCCAGAGCTTACCAACTTCCGTCACAATCCCATCCACGAGCACTCTTTATGTGACTTGTACATTAGCCACCGCACTAATCGACACTAGCCATATTTTATTTTCAATCTATTCCGAAAGAATGAACGACTATATTGGATACATCATTAGTAAACATGAGATACTAAGAAATACGTAGACTCAATTAAATAGTGTAACGCATGTTACAAATCATCTGACAGAATTTGAAACAAGTGGTATATACGTCGAGCGTAGTCATTCTGCTCACTCCTCTAATGCTACTGTTCTGATCAATGCTAACTGACTTTGGCTGACACAATTACAACTGATCAACGAGGGTATAATATTGACACGATCATTTTCATATATCATAGGTTTTTGTCGTGTAGAAACAAATAGGGGCTCCACCTCATCGTTCGAAAGATTGCTAAAGAGGAATGTAAACTTTTCTTCAAATCACTGCCTTTAGTTATAAAAGTATTTACGGATACATGCTATTTCGTAAATCATATGTTTAAAAGTGGTTCCTGGTGTGCGTTAGAATTTACGAAATTTGCTTCGGTGGAGCGTCTACAGCAAGTGGATATTTAAAAGTCTAGAGTCGAACCAAGCCATGAGAATAAATGTCGCATAGGGGACTCATTCCCCCCGCCTCCTATAATTATATGTTTCTCCCCAAACTACCAAAGCACACTTCTACTTGTATATGCGCTACAATTTAGGTACATTTTATGTTTATCGCATATAGAAGTTTGATATATCTTGGTTGATATTTGATAATATAATGTCAACATTCCAAGTAAATGTTTTTGTCATGTCATACATTTTTCTCCACCTTACTATTTGCCAATTGCTAGTATGTGTATTTAGAGACAGATTTAATAGGACATATTGGTGTAATTACTTTATAATTATTGAAAGTTGTAGATGTAATATGACCGGGTTGGACTCCAATTGTATTTTCTGACCATTTTTGAGTGCAAAAAACTAAACTATTCACTACAACTAAATTAATAAATTTGACCCACACAACTCGAATTTAGAAATGCTTCCACCACCGAGTTATAAATATATATACACTCTCGGATCCTAGATAATAAATAATAGGGGGAATAAGCAGGTGGGGAAGGTGAACATTTGGTTAAATTCTTATAAGCGCGCGGGGGCGGGGGGGGGGTAGGTAATCGCATAGTGTATGTTCGGTAATACGGCATTTCTAGTAATGTTTTTTTTTTTGTCATATATGTGTTTTATTTTATGTAAAATAAAATTATTATTAGATTCGCCAGCTGTTGTTTCGATATGAATCACTTACAATAAAATTTCGCAGGAGATAAATTAGCAAAATCTAATAAGGGATAAAAGCTGGGGGCCGGATCTGAAAAATTAACAAGTGTTTGTGGTTGGGAGGTGGGGCGATTATTCAAGGCCTGAGAGTAATTGATATAGAGAAGGGTATTGGGAGAGACTGCTGTATGTTACATATTGAGAGGGGGAGTGTGAGTGGTGATTGGTAATAGAGAGGAGTATAATGAGAGACAGAGTCGTGATAGATATAACGAGGAGGAGAGTTTAGTGTTAATTGATATAGAGAGGGTATTGGAAAATAGTACGGTGTAGTGGATATATATAGAGAGAGTATAATGGTAATTGATTTAGAGAGGGGTAATGTAAAATAATGTTGAATAGTAGATATTGAGAGGGGGAGAAATTATTTGTAATGAATATAGAGAGGGGATTCACAAAGTATTTTGTATGGGAGATATAGAGAGTTAGAGAAAGCTGTAGTAATGAATATAGGGAGGGTGATTGGGAGTGGGTGCCGTGTCATAGATACAAAGAGGGATAACTTTTACTGGAGAGTTATGAAGTGAGGGAGTATGGGAGAGAAATGTAGAAATAGATAGAGAAAGGGGGATAATTTGATGGTAGTAGATATAGAGAGGGGAATTATAGAGAGTGGGTGAGATTGGTGTTAATGGATATCGTCAGTGGGATATTGAGTGTGTGCCGTGTGTTAAATATAGAGAGGGGGAGAGTTTGCTGTTAATGGCTATACAGAGAGGGAAAATGTAATTGTTTTGTATGGGAGATTATGAATAGTAGATATAGAAATGGGGTATTGACAGAGAGTTGGAGAGAGGGAGTGAGAGGGTTGTGTGGTAGATATAGAGAGGGGAACAGTTTGTTGTTAATTTATAGAGAAGTGGATAATGAGAATGTTGTAAGTTAAATAAATATAGGTTGATAGTTTGGTGGTTATTGGTATAGAGAGGGGGATTGGGAGCGACATGTAGATAGATATATAGAGGGGGAGGGGTGGAAGAGACTGTGTCGTGATATATATAGAGAGGGGGTACGTTTGGAGGTGATGGATATAGAGGGGAAATTGGGAGAGAGTGTTGTATGGTAGATATAGGGAGTGGGAGAGAGTGGTGGTGTTTTATATATAGAGGCGAATTTATATATAGATATGTAGAGGGGGACTGTTATATATATAGAGAGAGATATAGAGAGGACGAGAGTTTGGTAGTAATAGTTTGAGTGACGTGGATTGGGACAGAGTGATGTATATTAAACATAGAGAGGAGGAGAGTTGACAGGTGATGGATAGAGAGATGAATTGAGAGAGTGTCGTACATATTGTATACAATATGTTGTACATATAGAGATGGGGAGAGTTGTGCGTTCATTGATATTGAGATGGGATTGGAAGAGATTTCCGTGTAGTAGATTTAGAGATAGTGAGAGTACTGTGGTAATTGATATAGAGAGGGGTATTGAAATATTGTGTTGCATGGTAGATAGAGAGGGGGGGCTGGTTGGTAATGTATATAGAGAGGGGGATTTGGAGAGTGTATTATATGGTAGATATAGAGAGTTGTAGAGTGTTGTAGTAAGTAATATATAAAGGAGGAGTATTATCAGAGAGTGCCGTGTGGTGAATATAGAGAGGGTGGGGGGACTTTGATTGTAATATGGTAATATATTTAGTGAGCGGGATTAAGAGAGGGTTATATATTAGATAGAGAGAGGAGGAGACTGGCGATTGATAGAGAGAGGGGGATTGGGAATGATAAGTGTAGATCGATATAGAGAGGGGTGAGTCATGTGATAACTGATATAGAGAGGGTTTTGGGATAAATGTGTAGTATATTAGATCTAGAGAGGGGGAGATTGATGCTTATCTATACAGATATGGGTATTGCAAGAGTGTACAGTGTAATCGATATAGTGAGGAGGATAGTGTTGTGGTAATTAATGTAGAGAGGGGGGATTGCAATAAAGATCCTTGTAGTACATATATAGAGCGAGTGAGTTTGGTGTTAAATGATATACCGTGGGTGATTTAGAGAGAGTATTGTATATTTGATGTAGAGAGGAGAGTTTATTTGTAATGAATGGAGTGAGAGGTTTATAGTGATAAGTATTGATAGATATAGTGAGCAAGAGAGTTGGGTAGTGACGGACAGAGTAAGAGGGAATGAGAGAGAGTGTTATATGGTATATATAGTTAGGGGAATAGTTAGATAGTACTTGATATTGAGAGATTGATTGGGAGAGAGTGTCGTCTGGTAGATATAGATAGGTGTAGAGTTCAATGTTGTATATATAATGAGGGAGTTGCGTGACATAAATACTGCTATAGGGTGGAATTGGGGGAGACAGTGTCGTAAAATATATAGAGGGTAGTTTCCGATGAATAAAAAGAAAACGATTATGAGCGAGTATTGTATAATAAATATATATAGAGAGAGGTAGAGTGTAATGGTGATTGATAAAGAGAGGGGATTTTGATAGAATGTTCTATATTGGTTATAGGGAGCGGGAGGCTTTTTTAGTTATGGATAGAGTGAGGGGTCAAAAGAGGGCGATGGGAATGTTTGCTGATGGGAATGTTTGGGGATGTTTTATATAAGAGGGGGATTGGGAAAGTGTTTTGTATGTTAAATATAGAGGGGAGAATTTAGTGGTTGTAGATGTAGAGAGAGGGATAATGGGATAATGGGAGACTGTCGTGTACTAGAGATGGGGGGGGGGGGTTATGGGTGATTGATATAGAGAATGGGACGTTTGGTGCTAGTGGTGATAGAGAAGGGATTAAACGATAGTTTAAATGATAGACATAGAGAGGTGCAGAATTTGGTAGTAATCGTCGGTCCGAAAAGGGGGTGGAATCGTTAAGTGTATAGTGTACGTACGTAAATATGGCATTTCTAGTAATGTTTCTGTTTTGATTTACATAATGTATTTTGGGGGTTTTGTTTTGTTTTGTAAAGATTATTATGAGATTCTCCAGCTGTTGTTTCAATATGAATCACAATAGAATATCGCCGGAATAGATTGGCAAAATATAATAAGAAGTAAAAATGTGGGGAGGGAATATGAAAAATTAACAGGCAAAGGGTGTGACGATTATTCAAGACTTGAGAGTACGTGAATTATTGACGTAGGATAGACAACTAAATACCGAAGTAGAGTTGAAATATTCATTTATTATGGCTAGGTGATGAGCCTTGTTACTCTCAAGTTTCAACCGTCGACTCACAAGATTATTAGAAGAGAGCGATGATCATAATAAATGAATGTATATATATATATATTAGTAAAAGGAAAAGAAAATGCTGACAAATTGTTCCCAGTGAAAAATAGTTTAATTAGGAATAAGTAAAAATTAGTAATAAGTATTGGTTAGTATTCAGTTTTAGTTTTAATTTTTTACCGGTTGCGCATTTCTAATGCTTTTCAAAAAATAATTTTGAGATAGAGCGCCCGTGATGTTTGCTCTAATCTGATTAGTTTTGGAAATTCTACGTGTTTTATGTGAAGAAAAATGGGTCCAGAGGTATTAACATTTGGTTTGTTGTTGAATGTAACGTGAATGAGTACTATAAGTCTCGCAGCAATTCGTGTTGAAAAATTCTTGAGTCAAAACAATTTTGATTGGTCGGTAGAGGTCACGTGAATGTTAAAAATTGATTTTGCGCCAAATCAAGGTTTGTCGAAGAGTGTCCTTTTTCGCCAGATTGAGAAGAAGTCACTGAAAAATAAGTCTTTTAAGATGATTATGTGTGTGTGCGTGTGTGTAGTAAAGAGGTTCATTGTTGTGATAATGGTCAGTAGGGATGCGTGTGTGAATTGCAGTCATATTGAAAGGTCAACAGTTCAGGTGTCTATTAAGACAAATATGTGTGTGTGTGTGTGTGTGTGTGTGTGTGTGTGTGTGTGTGTGTGTGGGTATGTGTGTGTGTGTGGGTGGGTGTGGGTTTATGTGTGTGTGTGTAGCAGAGTGATTCGTGGTAGAGGGCTTCGGTCAGTAGGAATGTGTCTGTACGTGTGTGGGGGATATTTTAACATGTTGAGAGAAATTGTTCAGCTCTTGTCTTATCCGGAGAGTGTGTATGTGTGTGTGTGTATGTCTGTTTGTATGTTAGTGTACGCGTTTGTGTGTGTGTGTGTGTGTATGTGTGTGTGTGTGTGGGGGGGGGGGGGGGGGTAGACCAGTATTTTGGTGATACTGGTAAAAATGGTGTACATTATTCGATATTTTCAGCAAAAACGATTCTCGCAAGAGAACATCAAAAACATGAATAATAAAAGGTGTGAAATGATATATAGCATTGCCATACACCAAGGTGTGTGTGAGTGTCCAGTTTGAACGTACTGCAAGGGAAATACATTAGGCCATGCAGTATTGGAATACTTGTGTACAAATATGTATGTGCCCATCAGTGTGCAATGCTTGTGTGCGTATATGTATGTGTGTGTGTCGGCACGTTTATATCTATAGACATTAAAAGGTATGCAAATTTGTGTATAATTGTGTTGCACCATAGAACGTGTTTACGTACGTCATTGTGTTTATATGTGGATAGAGATGTATGTAGGATGTATACTGATGTAGGTATGTATGTTGAAGTTTGTATGTTGTGGGTTCGTCTTAGGGAGAAGTGTTTAGACGGAATCCGTATTTTTTAATAAAGTGAGATTCCTTGCTGATGCGCTGGGTGTGGCTGGCATTATCTTTAAATTTGTAAAGTGGAAAGATTCTAAAGTTGGGATGATTTTGGGCGGCACAGGTATCAATGTGTTCACTCAGTGGTATTTTCCTGTATTCCCGTATTTTAATTTGTGATCTATGTACAGTCATGCGTTGGCGAAGGCTGTTTTTTGTCTGGCCTATGTATTGTTCTCGACAACCTGATCAAGTTAATACATATATTAGATTTTCTGATGCGCATGTGAAATTGTGTTTTACTATAAAACGTTGTCCTTCTTTGAAATAGAATTCTGAACCCTCTATTAGGTTGATGCATATGCCACAGTTGGGTCTATCGCATTTATTTTTCTGTGGGTTTCATTGTTGAGGTTGGCAGTACTTTGGCATGTGTTAGGATGTTTTTCATTGTCTTAGATTGTCTTTTGCTCTTTATGCTATCGTGTGTTCGAAGGATCTGGTTCATTCTATGGGCCTTTCTTAACACAGGTATGTTCTGGAGGATGGTGTCAAAGGCCTCCTTGTTGAGAGGGTTGTGTGGAGATGTATGGAAGAGGTTTTAGTTTCGGTTAATTTACTTTAGGGTTTATGATGTCCTGGGTACTGAGTTTTAGGGCACGTTGGATTCCATTGTCAATTCGAGATGCAGGGTAGTCCCTGCCTATGAGTGTTTCCTTTAGTTCTTGTAGCCGTAAGTAACATGTGTTTTTATTGGAGACTATAGTACAGATTCTCTTGGCAAAGTTGTAGGGAATATTAATTTTAACGTGTGGCAAGAATTGAAAGGAAGATATTGCTCGTAGTGTGTGGGCGTGTAGTATATGTCTGTTTCTATTTTTTTGTATGAATCTTAATGAGGATGTCGAGGAAGGGGAGTTGTTGATACGTGTATTCAATCGTAAAGTTAATATCCGTGTTGACCCCATTTATATGGGTGTGAAATTCTTTAAGTTTCTCGCTGTTTTCGTGCCAAAGGATGAAGAAGTCATCTAGATATGGCTTCCAGTTCTTTTCTATGTGTAAGTGGAGAGTGTTTCCAAATTCGTTTAGTACTTTAGTGTAGAGGGTGATTTCTAGGTATCCCATGACTAAGTTGGCATAAGTGGGGGCTGTTTTCGTTCCCATAGCGGTCCCAGCATTCTGTCAGTAGGATTTGTTATTAAAAACGAAGTAATTGTTCTCCAAGATATGTTATGACAATACTATATATCATTTCACCCCTTTTATTATTAATGTCTTTGATGTTCTTTTGAGAGAATCGTTTTTGCAAATTACTGAAAATATTGAATAATGTACACCATTTTACCATTATCACAAAAATACTGACCCCCCCCCCCACACACACACGCACACACATATTTGTCTTAATAGACACCTGAACTCTTGACCTTTCAACATGACTGCAATTCACACACACATCCCTACTGACCATTATCACAACAATGAACCTCTTTACTACACACACAAACACACACACATTTGTCTTAAAAGACTTATTTTTCAGTGACTTCTGAATCAGGCGAAAAAGGACACTCTTCGACAAACCTAGATTTGGAGCAAAATCAATTTCTAACATTCACGTGACCTCTACCGACCTATCAAAATTGTTTTGACTACAAACATTTAGGCAACACGAATTGCCGCGAACTTATAGTACTTATTCACGTGACGTTCAAAAACCAACCAAATCTGAATACCTCTGGAGCCACTTTTTTCACATAAAACAGGTAGAATTTCCAAAACTGATCAGATTAGAGCAAACATCACGGGCGCTCTATTTCAAAATTATTTCTGAAAAGCATTAGAAATTGCAACCGGTAAAGACTTAAAACTAAACTGAATACTAACCAATACTTATTACTAATTTTTACTTATTCCTAATTAAACTATTTTTCACTGGGAACAATTTGTCACCATATTCGTTTCCTTTTACTAATATATCACAACTCGTGTGTTACACCTCTATTCTTTTAAATATATATATATATATATATATATATATATATATATATATATATATATACATATATATATATATATATATATATATATATATCATAAATCATGTCTTTAGAATTATTAGATAAAATATATACCGTTTCTTCTTCCAATTAGCATAATTAACCATATCAAAAATCAATTAGACCAAGCTATAAGAAGAAAGGCTCTTATGAAGAAATCTTCGACAAATAACCGAAAGTGGCCTCTTCGCGGTGGCCCCAATATAGTATATTTATCCAACATTTCGACAGCATGTGGAAACTGACTAAATCTATCATCAACCATACACAATTAGGTGTAAAATTAAACTTAGAAGAAATGTGTACATACCGTAATTATATCTCTAGCATGGTTTCATCCGAATTTTTAGACATCCAATTAATAGGAATGTCCTGAGTTAGGATTCATCAGGAGACAAACTCAAAACCAGACATCTAGTTTTTCAACCTGATCGCGCCGAAATTAGATTAAAACATGGCTAAGAATCTCTATGTGGCTGTGGTCAAGCTAGAAAGAATGTGATTGGTTGCTTACGGCGGGTTGGCTTGTTGCTAGAAAGCGCAGCCAAATATCGCCAAATTTAATCTCAACCTAACGGGAGATTTTTAAATATAAAGTTTTACATATACATAAAATTATAGATATATATGTTGCAACCGGTCACTTTTAAGCTCTATGAAGAATTAATAAATTAAATAATCAGAGCAATATATCATAAATCATGTCTTTAGAATTATTAGATAAAATATATACCGTTTCTTCTTCCAATTAGCATAATTAACCATA
>OZ024740.1:191237019-191262019 GCA_964016885.1 Eledone cirrhosa
AAAACCACTCCGCATGTGGTTCCCTCATAGCTCGAATCTAGGAAAGGAGTTTTCGATTTCCAACTAAGGCCCCTGAAAAAACTTATCCAACTAATCCACTCAAGTATTTTGCTTCTACACAACATCGTTACCCCAAATGAACATTAACTGGACTGTAAAGTTTACTAGGTGGTTTTCCCGCGGAAATTCTATTAATTTTTGCCGAAACCACTATTCGGTCAATTCTGACTAGAACAATATCCCAACGATAAAGAGCGCAACCTTTCTTCGCAATTTCTTTATGAATTTTACCAAAAAATCCATATGTCTTGTCATTTCTCATCTACATTTCTACAAATATATATTCCGAATTTTGAAACACGTTTAAATATTTTCCATTCCTTTGAAGGACAACATATTTTTCATATCGATATGTTTTTTTCTTGCACTCACGCACACCATCGCAAACACCCACGGGATACGCACTAACAATTTTATCTATCAATCTGAATCTCTCTGTCCTCATTAATGAGCTCCGATGATATTTTGCAAATCTAGATCTACTGATATCACAACCGCGTCTCACCGATATGTGTTTTTTGCCCGGCAGAAAGTAGGGTAAAGCAATGAATTTGAGACAGACATTAACTAAATTTAATTTACAATTTCCTTTAGAGTCCAAATTATCTAACCTTTAATGATATGTTGTATTAAGTGGCTTGTATGATAGCATGATTAAACATTTGTTAGATATACATCGCTCTGAACCAAATTATATCAACTTTAACATGCCCTATATTTAGCATTTGTCTTCGAAACCCTTCCTCCTCTACTTTAGTTACCTTATGTCTGTGACCTCCACAATGCTCACGTAACTATGCAGTTGCTATCGCACTAAAGATACCAAGAAAACATCTTAAATTACAACGTCACCTAAAGTGTAACTTAGACAACATTACTCTTCAAGTGTGTTACTCCAACTAGATATTGAACTGGCTGGAGTTCTCCTATGCTACACGTAACACTTTTGCATAATCAGATATGCATTGCAATATTTCACCGTTCCTTTTAGAATTTGAATTTTCTCTATTCCAAACAACTAGTAATAATATACATATTTCAGGTTAAATCAGGATGTAATACTCTTTCTATGTCTCGAATGTTACTAGCGAGTGAAATATGTCACTTGTGCCTCATAAATAATGGCGGCTACGTAACTGTGAGTTGAATATGAATCGGATCACAATTCCTCTTTTTCTTAATCAATCTGTAATGATGACATCGTCCATTATAAACATTGAATGCATCCGTCAGAAATCCACTCCCCATTCTACTCTTGCGGCATCTGGAGTATCGTTTCCCGATCTTCAGTTAATAATTGATACACGACTGCATATCACGCCCTCCTTAGTTTTCGATGTTATAGCAAATATTTTCTCCATTAAGCATGTGATACTGATGGTATTCCAGTAATAGATTTCTGTAATAATTCGCCTTATCGAACTAACTCCGATAATATACTCAGTGTTTAAATGAGGATAAATACATTTTTTATTGACTTAGTAGCAAGATTACAGGTAAATTGCACACATGGTTAAATGTTTACAAATGTTCACACTGACAACTACAACGTTCCAGACACAGCGGTTCCGGATGAGCAATGGATTCAGGAGCGTTAAGAAACATTTCATTTGGAAGTGTAAGATATCCTCTTTCAATTTCTTCTTTCAGTCCATCGACTGTGTTTGGTTTTGTGCCATAAACCTTATCGCTGAGATATTCCCATAAAAAGAAGTCCGTTGGATTGAGATCTGGGGAAGTCGAAGGGAATTCAACACTACCTCTTTGCCCAATCCATTTGTTCGGAAACGTTGCATCAGTGTGGTAGATGGGAGGGGCTCCATCTTACTGAACATAAATCTCTTCGTTGACAGGCAACACTTCCACATGTGGACGGATGGATTCCTGGGGCAAGTTTAATTAAACATTTCCAGTGACAATATTATAAAAACAAATTAATGGCCCTAGGAAGCCAAATACTGATTCCCCACACCATACTTTAACGCTGGGTAAGATCATATGTTATTATTATCATAAGGGCGGTGCATTGGCAGTATCGGTAGAGGGTCGGACGCCATGCTTTGACGCTAGAGTTACGCCACTTGCCATTCTGAGATCAAATCCCGCCGAGGTTAACTTTGCCTTTCATCCTTAGGAGGTCGATGAAATAAAGTACCAGTAATGCACTGCGTAATTGCTGGCCTTGTGCCAAAAGTACAAACAATTATTATCATGCAGATTTTTAGCTGTCCAGTATATGCAATGGTGCCGGTTATTTGAGCCAGTTATCATAACACTGGTCTCATCGCTGTAAATAACTTTGTATGGAAATGCTGATTCTTCCGCGGATTTGCACATGTGCTACTAACAATATTCGGCCCTCCTGCCAGGATCGTCTTCATTTAGAGAGTGGATTAATTTTGGTAAGTAAACTTTCCAATTAATTCGCACAAAATGCGATGGGCACTTGACGTTTGGTATTCCTATCTCACGAGCATTTTATCGTACAGATCGGTGGAGGTTTCCAGCAAAAGATTTTCCTTTGAGAGTGTGTTTGAGAAACCTTGATCTTCCTAGGCGCTCTTCATTGACGTTATGCAAAGTTGCAACTGTTTCAAAATTATCTGGGATGCGGGTAATGGTGCGCCGCTTTGGATGTATTGTAACATATCTTCTAAGTTGTATTTGCCATTCCATGATGTTTTCGTGCTTCCTGTAGCAGTTTTGGATTATGATACATTTTCGTACTTCTACAATTAGTAGGGTTAATTTGATCTGAGAATATATAAAAAATGTATTTAGTTACGAGGAGCCAAATAATGATTACATATACGGAAAGCCTGTATATATATATATATATATATATATATATATATATATATATATATATATATACAATTCATTTTTGTAATTTTTTGGCGAGATTTCTGTCAATAATTCCAGGTTAAGCTCATCAGTACGCCACCAACATGTCAAAATGCATCATAGGAGCATATTAGAGAACATAGGGTTAACATTATATCGACACACAGAAAAGATACCATGCTCAGGTAAATCACATAGGCAACTAAAATAAACAAACTTCGACCAACATTTAACAAAGAAACATGAGTGGAATAGCAAAATTACAACTAGTAATTAAGGACAAAATGAAGACATACAGACACACACAAAAACCAAACTAACAAAATAAATCTGACAGACACAGACAGAACAAGTAAATAAATAAATAAATAAATAAAAACACATACACCCCACGGAATGTAACGCATGCAGAAACACACAGATAACAAAAGCAAGATGATGTAGCACACAACAAAGTAGAGACACACAAAATAAAAACCTAGTCGCTGATGAGGATGAAGGAATATGTCATTAAAGGGTTTTGGAACTATAGAAACAACTTTCCGGTTATCGAACCAACGAAAAAACCGGAAACTTATAATGCACTAAATTGAAAACCAACTGATGCTTGTGGTGGATGTCATGTATCGGTTCAGTTTGAGTACTTCCAGGAAATGTGTGGTGTGTGTGTCTCGGTCTCTTATGTCGGTGCATTTGTTCCGGATACGTGTAGTTCGTTCCTTATGTATCCGAACTTAGCGCCGGCTGGGAGCGCAATCTGAAATGTACGAACAGGTCCCTGCTGGCGGATTTTGTATAGAAGCAGGTGTGGATGTTACCTTCCTCTGTTACCCTGATTTGGAAGTCCAGTAGGGATAGGGATTCGCGGTCATCGGAGTGTTCCATGCTGAACTTTATACTGGCGATCATGCTGGAGAATGTTGTGTATATTTTATCCGCCACCTCACGGGATAATGTAAGGATGAGTATGACATCTACATATCGGTGAAAAGGGTATGGGAATGGCATGTGTTGAGGGCTCGGCATTCTAGCGGGTTCATATAGGTGATGGCCTGCAGGCCCGATAGGCTGGATCCCATCTTTAATCCTGTTGTCTGTCAACCACCACACATACAGACAGTCAACAGGATTACCCATGGGATCCAGGCTATCGCGCCTGCTGGCCATCACCTATATGAACCAGCTAGAATGCCGAGCCCTCAACACCTGCCATTCCCATAACTTCTTCACCCTATATGTAGATGACATACTCATCCTTACATCATCCCGTGAGGACGCGGAAAATATATACACAACATTCTCCAGCTTGGACGCCAGTATCAAGTTCAGCATGGAACACCCCGATGACCGCGAATCCCTATCACTACTGGACTTCCAACTCAGGGTAACAGAGGAAGGCAACATCCACAGCTGCTTCTATAAAAAAAGCCGTCAGCAGGGACATGTTCGTACATTTCAGATCGGCCCTCCCAGCCGGCGCTAAGTTCGGATACATTAGGAACGAAATACATGTATCCGGAACAAATGCACCGACGCTAGAGACCGAGACACACACACCACACATTACCTGGAAGTACTCAAACTGAACGGATACACGACATCCACCACAAACCGTGCCAGAAAGAACAGAGGAGACCACACCCGAGGCACTAACACTTGCTTCCTGAAGCTCCCACACTTCAGTGTAGAAACAACAACATCCATCCGCAGAGCTATCAAACAAGAGGGACTAGATATCCAACTGGCCCACTCAGCTCCTTCTCTACGCGGACAGCTAACCAAAAGACACTCCACCAGACATGACAACCGCTGCAGGCTAGCCAACTGCCCCAACAACGACACAGGCCTATGCCACCAGGCCTACGCCGTATACAGACTAGAGTGCGACACCTGCAGTAACTTCTACGTAGGTAGCACCACTAGACCACTCCACATAAGAATAAAAGAACACCTCAATACTAACGCTTCCTCATTTAAGAAACACCTAGTGAAATGCAAAAACACCGACAAAACCATAACAGTTAGGATAGAAACTAAGGAAAGAAACCTCGGCAATCTTAGAATTAAGGAAGCACTAATTATAGATAAAACACAACCACCAATCAATACTAGACTAGAACTCAACACCCAATTTATAACTTGATAGAGCATCTAGCCGCATATTTACACCCCCCTCTCACACACATGCACACATACACACGCCTACATCTCCACTTATTCTCTCTCACACACACACACACATACACACACTAAGATCAGTTCTAACACGAGATAATATATATCCCCCACATTTACGTATAGACATATCTTCTCACACTCATACACACACACACACAGAGACACATATACTTACACCTTCACGCATTCTCCCACACCCTTAAACAGGCATGTACATTAAAAGCCCTTTTAAAGGGAGACTCCTCTTTATCCACCTACCCTTAACTCTTTGACATTAGAGATAAAACAGATACTCTATATCATTTCCTGTCGGCATGACTTGGCAAGCTATTTAGAACACTGGTTTAACCGCTTTACTTCCCTCCGAAGAAGACATATTATCTCGAAAATTAAGGACATTTAAATAAATCTAAGGTAACAGACTAATTGTCAACATTATATTTTCCGTTTTCATTCTATATTCTATGTCCATACCTGCATTGTTTTGGCTTTACTATACATATACAAACGTTTATACCTCATTACACAATGCTTCAAGTGAACCATAACTTTCTCACATATATATATATATACACATATATATTTATTAAAATAACAGATTAAAGTTTAAGCAAAGAATCGCTGTTTTCACCCTTAACGGGATCTTCTGAAACTAACAAAGTCAATCTGTAAACGCAGAACTGGATATTTCAAAAAACGTTGCAACCGGAGGAAGACAGGAAGACGATACTTTGGTTCGTGGTAACGTTCGCTGGCAAAGAACGGGAAAAAACGAATAATACGTCATTAATAGGAGCGGTGAAAAACAATTACGCGCAAAGACAAAACCACGTTTATGGTATAAAAGAGGTCGTAGACTAATGTTCTCTTAGGTGGTGCATAGAGACGTTCTCTGGCAATGAACGAAAAAACAAAGATAATAAGTCATATGTGGAGCGTGGAGAACAATAACACGCAAAGACAAAACCACGTAAATGGTATAGCAGAAATCGTAGACTAAATTCTAACTAGGAGACCAAATGAATCTCCGCTACAGAGTTAAGAACAAAGTAAATAAATACAATACAGAAGTAATAGAAACAAATAAATACATACACGCTAACAGATACGTACATACACAAGCATACGCAAAATCTTACCATATATATATATAAATATAAAAACAAATAACGAAACGAAATTGAATTTCGTTTCGTTTGTAACTCACTTTTGTATGACTGACGCTAAAACAATTAAGTTAAAAATGTACATCTACATATGCATACTGAAATACTAGTATGCATATGAATACACACACGTATACATATGTAGATGTAACAAGTCTTTCACTGGTTACTTTACTGTGAGTAACCCAGCTATTCTGTATGTAAACACACAGACAAACCGGTTTTTAGAGTCATACTGGTTTTCGAGGAAACACCTTTCCTCTATTCTCCAGAAAGCCAGCAAGGAATATTGAACTAGTTTCGTTGTTGTTACAACTCATCAGCAATATTTACCTATCTACCGGCCTTTTTGGAGAATCGTAAAAGCACATATCGTTATATGCTTTTTCTATGAAAATTAGTAGTGGGTAGACTAATTTGCATAGAGTGTGAGTACGTATACATATATATATATATATATATATATATATATATATATATATATATATATATATATATAAACATATACATATATATATTATAATGTGAGAACATTAGTCTACGACCTCTTTTATACCACATATACATATATATTATTCAAAATATTAACAAATGAAAAATATTCTCATAATCAAAATATATACTTTATTACATATATTTGAAAGCTACTGTGTTGTTTTTTCAGTACGTCTGATGAGGACGTATCGAAAACACAACACAGTACTTTGAAATATATATAATAAAGTATATAGATGGGTTATGAGAATATTTTTCATTTGTTAATATTTTGAATAATATTAAAAACTCCAGGAAAACCTTTCTATTGAGTGCTTCTAAACTATTGTAAACTTTTATTCATTGAGTAATCAACGAACAATACTAATCTTTGGTTATATATATATCTATATTGTTATACGTACATTCAGACACACACCCACACAAACACACACATATATATATATATATATGGGGGGGGGGTGTATTTATTAATGTATGTATGTATATCTATTTTATTTGTAATAGTTGCGACCATCTTCATATTGAAAACACGACTGCGCTCCAATTTGATGAATTTTAGTCAGAATAATTCGCCATGCATAGTTTGGAAAATTAGCGTTCCCGAATCCATATCTTCAACGACGTTTCGACGCCTTCATGCTCCCATTATCTGGATCAAAATATTCGAATTAGTAGCATATTGGTGAACGTTTTTATCAAAGATATTGAGGTAACATGGGAACGATAGAACTCGTGGCGGCTGTTTGCATCTATTATTTTTTTATATAGGGATTTATAATGCATTCTTTTGTTAGAGGTATTTATAACGTATTCTTTACATTTTAACTGTGGGATATTAAGGAATGGCTAGTTGATGCTTTAAACTCTTTGCTAAGTTCCAATCAATTTTCAGGTTTCTGTTTCGCTGGTAACATCATTTTGAACATGTAATATATAGTTTTAAATATAACAAAAATGTCTATAATAAATTCTTCTTGAAACCTGTTTTGTTATTGCAGATGGATATAATTAATCAAGTATGAATTTCGAACAATAGCATGCCTTCGTATTCGGAACAAAAATAAAATATAAAATATGAAGTACAAATTTCCTTAAGTTGGTGTCGAGGGTATGAATTTTACAAACAATTCTTCTTTTTTCTTTTCTATGAAAAGGATATTTAAACACTAAATAAAAACAGCTAATTTGAAATGGATACACCAAGATTTTCTTTACATTATTACTTTGATGGCGAAATGGTAATTACTCGTAGCTCCAATCATCAATCCTGTTTCTCATTTATAGATATTTGGTATATAAAAAGAGATTCTTTTAGCATAAATTTCAATTTAGATTGTCGTTTGAAATATATCACAGACGTTCAACGAAATAATGATCAAGAAGAAATATAGCTTATCTCATATTGTTGATACAGGGAAACCATTTTAACACACACACTCACAGAAATACACACATACACACATACACGCACACACACACACCCACATATATATATATATAGATACATCCACATACTTCAACAATCATTATCATTAACATCATCAACACATATCATCCCTCGCTCCCAGATCGACTGTATTATATATCCCCCACCCCCCGTCTGCCTTACCCTCTAACACACCGTAACCTCTGATCATCTAATCATCTTGTCGAACATATCACCCCAAAACCACCACCATCACCATGTCCAAAACACACATCGCCGTACGTCCATAAACGCTTCTCCCCCGCGTTTCCTATGTCACCTTTTAATCGGTATTCGATCCGCTATATATATTTTTGTCACTCACAAATCCACCATCACCACCACAAAACACAACTCCATACTTCATCAACACCGCCAACACGTACCTCCACTCCCCAACCAATAATAGTGTGTGTGTATGTGTGTAAGTATTTTTACACATACGGGCGTATAAGTGTGTGTGCGTGTACGCATATTTATATATATGTGTGTGTGTGTATGTGAACACATATATATATATATATATATATATATATATATATGTGTGTGTGTATATATGTATATGTATGTGTATATATATGTGTGTGTATATATATGTGTATGTGTGTGTGTATACGTATGTGTATGTATGTGTACGTCTACATATATGTATATGGGTGAATCTGACTGTATGTACAGGTGAGCTCATATATGTGCATGTATGTGTATATGTGCGTGTGTGTGTGTGTTTTTTGTACATGTGTGTGTATATATATATATATGTGTGTGTGAGTATACGTGTGTGTATGTGTATATTTTGCATACGTGAGTGTGAGTCCATGTGCCCATATCCATATGTGTGTATGAGCATATGTATGTGTATGTATATATGTATAACACCTTCTATGTTGCCTCTCACCTTCCCCCCATCTCTGTCGTTCGCCATCCCCACCAATACCCCCCACTCTCCATATTCGTGTCCGCATGCGCGCATGCACATATATGTGTGTATATATACATATGGCTGTGTATGAGCGTGTGTCGATATGTGTGGGCAAGGATGTGCGTTTGTGTTTTGTGTTGTGTGTGTTTATACAACAGTATATGTTCACATATATACATATATGTGTGTGCGTATACGTATATACAAAGTATTTGTCAGACGAAGAGCGTCTAGCTATGTATCTATGTAACGACCTGACACCACCAATACATCCACCACACCATCACAAACGCCGCTACCATAGATAACGGCACCACTACCACACCCCCGCACACACGCTAACCCGTCTACTGACAATACACTAACCTCATACCACATCCATCCCACTAAGCAACCATATCCACCACCATATCATCACATCCACCCCACATACTCTACACGCCAAGGCCAACTCACCACCACCACACCACAGCCCATCTCATCCACCCACCGTCACCAACATCTCACCATCACACCCACCCCCATATACACTACAGGACAGTATATCGCCTTGATCCTTCCCACCAATCAAAACAACTCATTTTGTCAAACTCTTGAAACTCTGACTTTACCACATAGCATGTATTTTATTTTCTTATAGCATTTTAAGAGGGTTCGTCGAGCTGCCGATTATTGAGTCGGGTAGGATCGATATCGATCGAACCTTGAGCTGATCAGTGGCGAAACGCGCGTCACCTATCAATAAATGCAATGAAGGAATAATCAATCGTCCTTGTTATCCTCTCAATATATTACACTCTGTATAGCTCTACACCTCATAACAGAAGTGAACCTAAACATCGAGTGCTCTCCCGGGTGAATCTGCAGTAACTCCTAGTTACACCCCCTGGATATATATATATATATATATATATATATATATATATATATATATATATATATATATATATATATATATATATATATATATATATATATAAAATAAACTAAAATAAATAAATCAAATATTTAAAATGTGGCTTCGTTTATTACTGCTATATATATTTCGGTGACAGCCATCTTTGGCTGTGACCTCTTCAGGCAGTCCGAATTAGTGTGGTAGAGACGACGAGTACACATGTTGTTGAGGTGTTTAACTTTGTCAATACTCTGATATGCCCAGTTCCTGGTTGGGTTGTTATTTCACTGAGGAACTGGAATCATATGAATTTAAACAAACGAATTTCAGCGTCAAAGGACATCCTCTCCTACCATTGGTCAGTTGTGACGACATTCCTGAAGAGGTCACAACCAAAGCTGGCTGTCACCGAAATATATATAGCAGTAATAAACGAAGCTAAATTTTAAATATTTGACTTATTTATTTTCGCTTATTTTACATTACTCCGGAGTAACCAATCCAACCTGCGTAAATCGTCGAGTGCTCCAATCTGCATACTTGGTGTTGGTATACAACCAACATATGCTAGAAAAAAAAAGAAAATAAATATATATATATATATTAGTTGGCCCGTTCTACGGCATCCAGATACATATAAATAGCTGACTTACGTAGCTTCGCTTGGATAAACAGATGATAAGCCGTCTTTGTAGAATAGTATTACTGTGGAAATTACATAGCATAGTATAGTATTATTGTTGAAAATATCTAGTATAGTATGACTGTTGAAAATATATAGTATAATATAGTATTACTGCTGAAAATATATAGTATAGTATTACGGTTGAAAATATATAGTATAATATTACTGTTTAAAACATATAGTGTAGCATAGTATTACTGTTGAAAATATATAGTATAGTACAGTATTACTGTTGAAAATGTATAGTATAGTACAGTATTACTGTTGAAAATATATAGTACAGTATTACTCTTGAAAATATATAGTATATTATATCATTACTGTTGAAAATACATAATATAGTATGCCTGGTGAATACAAATAGTATAGTATAGTATTACTATTGAAAAAATATAGTATATTAAAGTATTACAGTTGAAAATATGTACAAGAATATATGATTATATATATAATTAATTAATAGTTGCTTAGAAGCGAAGTCAATGGAGACAGGCATGGATACCGGCTGATATTATAAGCGCGCGACGTTATAGCTATGTATCTATCTAAAAAGACAGAGTAAGAGAGAGGAATTTCGTATTATATATATTATCTTTATTACTAAAACATAGAATATTTGTTTGTCTGTCAGTCTGTAACTCACTAAACTCGAGAACTACCCAACTGATTGTTTTCAAACTTTACACATGTAAAACTTATGGTCCTATAGAGTGTTCTGAGCCAAAACATTTCAAATTGTCAATGCTCTAGGGACCGCATTAGGCGATTTAGCGATCTCTCTTAGTATTTCTCTTTTTAGACAGATACATATATATTACGTTGCGCCCTTATATTATATGTCTGCATTAAGTCATTATGACGCCGCGTGTGTGTGTGTGTATATATGTATATATAGTGTGTTTGTATATATATATATATAGTGTGTAATGTTTTTCGAAATATTTACTGCTGCGTTCACAGATTTATTATTTTAGTTTCAGAAGATCCGGTTAAGGGCGAAAGCAGCGATTCTATGCTTAAACTGTAATCTGTTATTTTCATATATATATACATAATTATATATTCGTGTACATATATTTTTGCATACCCATATAGACAAACGTATTTATTTCGCGATAAAGTATTGATTTTCATCGAACGGAAAAAGATATGGTATTGTACGACGAACTGTTTTTATAACACAAAATGTAGGCACCAAACCGAGGCCGAGGTATTCCGTACTTCTCTGTACTGTTATTTATATATTCGTGTAAAGATATGTTTGCATACACAATAACAAAATATAAACAAAAGTATTTAGTTCACGATGCTCGAGAAGGATAAATATATATCAAATATATAAGAACCCTAGATCAAATCTCTAACAAGTATATAATAAAGTACGTTAATGTGCTGGGATAATTGGTGGCCTTGTGACAAAAGTAGGAACAATTATACCTCTTTTTTATACAACTGTAAATAAAATCTATATGTATGTGTGAGGTATATGATTTTTAATGCAATGAAATACCAATGACCGTTGGCAAATCACTGATGAGGGACTCATTTTATAACATGTTATCCATGTGCAACCATGCAGTATTCTTCTCCCCATATTTTTCACATATATTTACCTAAACTGCGATTCTGTTTTTTTCTCTCTCTCTCTTAATGCTCCCTCGTTCCTTCTGTTTCTCTTACTTTCTTTGGTCCCCTCTGTCATGTCAGTTAACACTTTCTCTCTACTGACCTCTTCTTCGCACTTCCACACACTCACTCACTGTTTCTCCCCTTCTCACTTCCCCCTGTTCGCTGCGAAAACGATTTTCCTTCTTTATTGCATCGGATTCATCGCGAAAGGTCTATTTCTTACTCGCTCATATATTCACCCAGCTTATACTGATAGAATAACTATGTAGCTTGTGTTTCTTCCTATCTTCGGTTAGCTTTCCCCTGTGTTGTTTACTTGTCTCACTCGCTTTACACGTTTTAATTGTCCTAATATCTTATTTTAGTTATTATTGCACCAACGTGAGGTATATGATTTTTAATGCAATGAAATACCAATGACCGTTGGCAAATCACTGATGAGGGACTCATTTTATAACATGTTATCCATGTGCAACCATGTAGTATTCTTCTCCCCATATTTTTCATATATATATATATATATATATATATATATATATATATATATATATATATATATATATACAGATCAGAGCAAACAGCACGGACACACCCTATTTCAAAATTATTATTTTTGAAAAGCATTTACAAATGCGCAACCGGTAAAAACTTAAAAACTTAAAACCACAACTGAATACTAACCCATACAATCACTAATACTCTTTTATTCCTAATTAAACCACTTTTCAACTGTGAACAATTTGTCAGCATTTTCTATTCCGTTTACCAATATATATATATATATATATATATATATATATATATACGTACGGTACGGGATGGTGTAATAAAATGTACAAATTAAACTGTCTTTTATTTATGATACTAACACTCCCACAATAAAGTGGAGCCGCCTCGACCTTTGCTTGACCGCACCTATTCCGCGCGCACGTGCGCTCTACAGAATATCTCAGTTATACACAAACCGCGGACAACAGAGGGAGACGTATCCTTCCTCTCCGACTTAAAACTTTCCCCCTCGGAAAACATTCCAGTTGATGGATGCAAAATCCGCAATATAGCGACAATTAAATCTCTCCCAAGGTAACTATATCTCGTGTTATTATTTTTATTTTGACGCCCCTTCCTACGTTCCGCTACACACTATAATCTCATTCTACATTTCCTCACATCTCTCTCTTCACCACCGCATTATGTTACCCGGACATTTAACTATTTGCATTGTTAAGACATCCAAAACGACCATATATATATATATATATATATATATATATATATATATATATATATATAATAAAGAATTCATATCTAGTAACATATATATATACATACAGATGCATATCAATGCTAGCAAATATATAGGTGTTGTCTTAATAACAGTGTGGTTCAATGCATGGGGTTGCAGAACAATAATATAAGAGACGTAAAATAAGAAAATTATAAAATTAACTTACTTACTAAAATATCACTTCCAACTAATTAGTTTCTGGAATTGAGTAAACATATTTTCCGAAGAATAATATTGAGAAGCATTCCGTCGTCAGGAAAGTCTATTCTCATGTAAGTTTCCAGGCAAAGCGAGGACACTGGAAACTTATTAAAAAATAATTCAGTGGATAGGAAATAGCAAAGCGTGGACTGAATTCCAAGCCATTGAGAAAATCACTGCCTCTACGTCTGTGGCAAATTCAAAAAGAATCGAACACGTGACATCGAGGTCAATCAGTGGAAAGTTGTTTGCTAATAAGACAGCGGTCTGCCTACAACCGTAGCAGCAGTCATGGCCAATATTGCTCGACAAATACTGCAACCCCATGCATTGAACCACACTGTTATTAAGACAAAACCTATATATTTGCTAGCATTGATATGCATCTGTATGTATATATATGTTACTAGATATGAATTATTTATTATTATCTACAAATTATTTGTCGAGCAATGTTCATTTATCCGTTCCCCTATACTACGAGCTGTCTCACCTATGTACACTATATTTTTGTTTCTACATTGTCCTTCAGTACATCTTATGCTATAAGATATAACACAAGAAAAAGTCGTTTTCAAACGATGGTTACAGTATAGAGAACGTTCAATTTTGCTGTTCAAAAGTTTGTTTACCGACGTTAAAATGCAGTATATCTCCAAATTGCATAACTTGCAGAATCGATGATTTTGCTTATATGCAGGCGCAGCTGCAATAATTTGCCAATCAAGGGAGAATGCTTGATTGTTCCTCCGGAGCTGCCAGGCTTTATCGGCGAGGGTTATTACGGAGCGCATTTTCTCGTGCCTGATCGAAGATCGATGTTGGTATAGGCGAGCCTTGAAAGAAGTTGCGGTACATCCGACGTAATACCATTTGTTGGTTCCGGAATTTATTGTACATCGGTAGACAATATTGCGTGCTAGGCACTGGTTATTCAGTGGGCACGTCCCTGGTTTGGTGCAGTTACAATTATTTTTATGTTTTGCAGTAGAATCCTGGATAGTTTGGTGGGGTTGTAGTTGCGTGTAAGTGCGTTGTATGTTGCTATGCTGGTGCGCTGAGTCATTAGGGATGTACTTATTCAGTATTGCTGAGTTGAGTTTTTAAATTAGTTGTTCTATGTTAGGTGCAGTGGAGTATGAGAGTCTAATGGTGCGCGAGTTAAAGATTTTATAGTATTTATGTGAAGTTGTAAAGTGTTTATTGATTAGTGTATAGAATTGTGAGATAATCTTTAGATTTCTATAGAGGATCTGTTGTGGTTAATGTCACGGACGTTCATGGAGTGACTCTGGGCGTCGATGATATCGAACTGACTAGTCTGTTCCGGGAACAATTCGAGTCAGGGACTATGGATAACTTCCAGAAATGCCTCGCATGCTAGTGCTTTATTGTGGCAATGTCAGTTCGAGATATATATGATCATGTATAACTGCAAGCTAAATAACATGTTCATAAATGTCATTGATTTCCATAGAATATAAATGTAGGACCAAATTGATTTGTTCCAGCGCTATTAGCTATTATTTATTTGTCAATAAACGCAAAATATACGAGACCAACTGAGGTACGTCAGACAAATTATTTGCTGGAGTTTTCGCGTATAACATCTAGGGGAAAATTGATGTTAATTTTTTGTAGGATGTCACTATCAATTGAATTATATAGACTATAATATATCAGCAGATATTGAATAATGCAATTTGAACTGTTCTTATACGTCTTCCTGCCTTGAATAAATGATACTTTGTATGGGATCTTGTATATGGTTTGTTTTTTAAATATTTGATAGCAAAATATCATGAAAAACTAACACATAAACTGTATGTGTAGACTTCTATAACACTACTACTACTACTACTACTACTACTACTACTACTACTACTACTACTACTACTACTAACACCGCTAGTACTGCTGCTGTTGCTGCTGCTGCTACTACTAATACTACTACTACCACTACTACTACTACTACTACTACTACTATTACTATTACTACTACTACTACTACTACTACTACTACTACTACTACTACTACTACTACTAAGTTAATTATAATAAATGCTTTATTGGCCTGAATGACCCACATATAGGGGACGATATAAAAGACAGGGACGGTGGGGCTATTAGAGAAACATCGCGTTAATATCAAACAAAATAACACCAACCATAACATTAAAAGAATGCGAATAACCAAATAGAGGTTGAGAAACACACAGGTGTGATTGAGGAACCCCACAAATCACGAACCAACCAACGCTCCGAGAGTACTTAAGTAGAGCACCCTTTCCCTCTTAAAATCAACCAGACTACAGGCACGTGCTCTGAGTTTGCCCATTTACACAGGCATTTTCTCGCAACATTCACTCACCTTTTAGTAAATGTACGCTTGGGCATCACTTTACTCTCCACTCTCACCATCTTTTGCAAGTTGCTGATGGACTGGCCGAATAGAAAGGCGTCTGTCTATGAGATATTTCAATCTCGTCCACCAATCAGCATTTTTGCTACGGCCACCAGGCAGGGGCGAGCTGCCTGCTCTTTCCGGCAAAAAAAAGGCGGAATTACTATCTTCACTCTTAACTCGGTATATAACCGGGTCCACCCAGCACGCAAACATACTTGTCCCACATAACTTCGCATGTCGTAAAGCACGGAGATTATCTCGAACTGACATTGCCACAAGAAAGCACTAGTATGCGAGGGATTTCTGGAAGCTATCCATAGTCCCTGATTCGAATGTCCCCCGGAACAGACTAGTCAGTTAGATATCATCAACGCCCAAAGCCTCTCCATGAACTCCATGAACGTCCGTGACGTTGACCACAACCAATCCTCTATAAAACTCTAAAGTGGAAGAATGTCTGCTAACAACATTGCCCGGCTACTAGAAGGCAGGGAGCTCTTGGCAACATTCCAGACATGCCAAGCATCCAGTTTCGGTCATTTCCTGACCAAAGACAGCAGTTTACTCAAAGATATAAGCAGAGGAATGAACTCAACTGGATAAACTCAATCGAATGCTTTGGATTGATCTAAATTGATCATAGTCCCGCGGAAGCTAGGTTTACACCCCTATATGATATATTGCATGAGGTGAATGGTTTGGTGTATGGAACTGGTCGGTATTGCACATGTTTGCATCTCCGCTAACACCCATCGATGACAAGCGCCGACATCTTCGCTAACAGCTTAGCCAAAATCCAAAATTCTGATTAGTTGACATATTGGCCTGAAAGTGTCTGTGGTATCGCAATTGTTCTTGTCTTTTCTCATCAGCGGCACAACGCTTCAGCTCACGGGACTCGAATCTTCCCGTTCGGTTGCCAGATGCATTAGACCACTTCGCAGAGATCTTAGAACAAGTTTGTTATGTGTACGTAAAACTCGTGGGACAGTCCATCTAAACAGGTTGACTTGCATCTCGTGCATCCGACCAGGGCATCCAGAATTATGGCTGATATTATCGGCCTTTCACAACACTCAGCATCCACTGGGGACAATACGGGGAGGCCTTCAAGTTAATACGTGAAGAACGCCAGCGTCTCCAAAACCCCATTGTCCCGAACAGTTGGGCAAGTGCTGGTGTAAGACCGTATAAATGTACCTGGTATCTGCTACCATGTGTTTGTCTCGGTCAATCAAAGACCGAATCGTGGTTTTGTTACCACGCTGCGCCTTCTCCACACGGGCCCATCGAATAGCTTTCCATCCGTCGTTTCTTATAGCACGTACCTTAGATCTGACAATGCATCCTTCATGTGTTGCATTGATAAAATGGTCTAATGTCATACTCAACATTACCAGGTCAACTCCAATTTAGCTACAAGTTCCCAATTTTCCACTTTTTTCAAACGTTAATGCTTTAGTAAAGCATAGTGAAACTACTGTAATCTCTCTTTTGAGAGCAGCGTGTCACCTGTTGTTGACCACTCTCCTCTCAACTTATACTTACATAATTCATAATGATAAGAGAAAAAAGTAAAATAAATTTAACATTTTACACTCGCTGTTTTATTCAGGGGTAAATGTTTGTGCAATTTTACATATTCACACTGACCGTGATAGGCCGAATATAACATTATAGATTTCCGTAAAGTGCCAAGCATTTAATGTAAAATTCTCATAAGTTTGCCATACGAAACATATTCCTAAGAGCCATTCCAAATTTTCTCCTCCCCGAGCACATCGAAGAGATTTAAAATGGCCTTAGCTTCAATAATTGTTTCTACTTTAGGCACAAGGCCAGCAATTACCCAGTGCATTACTGGTACTTTATTTTATCGACCCCGTAAGGATGAAAGGCAAAGTCAACCTCGGCGGGATTTGAACTCAGATCGTAAAGGGACGTAACTATGCTGGAAAGCATGGCGTCCGACCCTCCACCGATACTGCCAATCCACTGCCCTTAGCTTCAATAATGAGGATAAAGCGGATGGCAGATGTCAACTAGTGTATTAGATTCTAGTAGCAATAACAACAGGTTGATATCAGCCGTATGGATAGAGAACACAGCAGAGCAATCAACAAACTCAACAACACCACGTTGTTATGGCTACCCAATGTAAACAAAACACAGAAATAGCAGCGACAACAACGCCCACAATAAAATCAGTTCTGCTGACTTCAAAAGAATAGGAGATATCAACATATATATATATATATATATATATATATATATATATATATATATATATATATATATATATATATATATATATATATATATATATATATATATATATATATATATATATATATATATATATATATATATATATATATATATATATATATAAACTGATGCTGCTGACCTTGAACTCGTGAAAAACAAAAAGTCAGGAAAATAGGTGAAATCCCTTAAAAGTACCGTTATCCACACAACTGCAATGAAACCCGCGCTACCGCTACCGCCACATCTACCACCACTACGACAATCATTTGTAAAATAACGTCACCATCACCGCCACAGAGTCTGTTAATGGTCGTAATAATTTGTGGTAGTGATAATGGTTCCTAATGTAGGCACAAGGGCAACAATTTTGGAGAAGTGGAAAGTCGATTAAAACGAGTGCGTGCAGACGGTATCGTCGTTCGGCACACATCTCAGAGATGTCGGTCTGAGAGAACTTTCGTACATGTAGAGTATGTCATAAACCGGCAATGCCTTCCTGTGGAAATACCAAGTCAGTGGTTTCTGAAGTTTGTCCATAGTTCATAGCTTGAATGTTTTCAGGAAGAGACTGGTGATCCTGATGTCATGTTCACCTAGTTTCTATCCGTGAATGCCATGTCTATTTATCACCACCAGTCCTATATATTACGCTCGAGTGGAATTGACACTGACCCAATTGCTCACCTGGTAGTTGGTCTGAGCACGTGACAACAGTTCACAGACCAGAAGCCCAGTATTTGTAAAAGATTAACCCACTACTACACCTCAGCTAAAGAGTCAAGCAGCGGAATGATATGATTAGCGACCTCACCTATACACCGTTCACGAATATATGGGGTGCCTTTCATTCGGTGCATGTTTGAGCGTCTACCTTGGTCGTATCTTTCTTTGTCACCGTTACTACACCCGACTCACACATCTGTGAATTCTCCCAATCTGCTCCAAGTTCAAGTAGTGAGCAGTGAGGAAATCGGAAAACAAATCTAACTTGTGTATATAAATATCATAGGGGTGTGCACCTAGACCGGGCGATGTGCGCCTCGTATAGCCTGCCCACACTCCTCATATCACTGGCCGTATGTCACGACAGACACACAAAATAAAAACTGTTGTCCGCTACCTGTCACTTGTTGTTAACTAAATGCTATATATTCTGCACAAATAGTTGACTTGAGAGGGCCTACTTCTGCCACTGTTGCTTAACTAATATGTTAATCTAGTCACTGTTGGATTCACTTACCTGGAACGAAGAGTTAAGCCTGCTGTAACCATGTCCCTTTCTAAGTTTTCTGTCTAGGTCAGCCATGCAGATCAGGAATTTGTGTTATGAAAAGAGGACCGTTTTAAATTGAGGATCCTCTACACTATCCATATGCGATAACCTAATCATAAACCTACGTAAATACAATCTATATGGCTGTCTGCGAATGATCTATTTTCACAATGCCTCAGTATGTTGGGACATTTTCACACTTCACTTCTGTCACCTACTTTCATATAGTCCCAGCGAACGTCTAGGATGCCGTTCCCATACTCCGCTAACATTAACGGGCGACATGTGTTGTTATTATTGCTGTTGCTGTCGTGGTTGTTCATGTTGTTGATGCCTTTGCTGTTGTTATTATATAATGTCGCTACTAGATCGGTGGATTGGATGTGTCGGTAGAGCATCGGATGCCATCATTCTAAGCATAGATTTACTGCCTTTTATGTGTTGATTTCAAATCGCACCGAAGTTAACTTTGACATTCATCTTATAGGATCGATAACATAAAATGCCAGTTATGCAATTGGGTCGTATTATGCGAATGTTATGGCCTTATGCCTAAATCAGAAACAATTATTAATGTAGTTGTTATTGCTGTAACTGTTTGGTCATTGTTTGGTCATTGTTTGGTCATATTTTTTTCTTTCGTAGATATGGTGTTGTTTATGGGGATAGTATTGCTGTTGGTTTAAAATAAATTTCAGGCGTAACTCCTGCTTTGCATGACTTTTGGGTTTTGGTGTTGGTTGTTGGTGTTTTCCTTAATATTACTCTAGTTAGTGTCATTTTTGCTGTTGTTGTTCTTAAGGTTGGTATAGTTACTGTACATACGGCTATTATTGTTGCTGTTGCTGTTGCTAATGATATTTCCAACTCATTTCTGACGCAATGATTTAATATCTTTATTTATCTATTAAAGAAAGTGTGGAATGCATATATTTCATAATTGGCATCGTGAATTTGAGTCTGTCTTAACGGAATATATATTTCAATACTAATTAGTTTTTGATTATGTAATCATTAGGGAAATAAATTAGCATACTAAACCTGCTCCATTGTTTTCTTGATACTGATGTATAATTCGGTTGAACACTTGTAGAGTAAATAGCATCTTACGTTCACTTTAATTAACTGAAACCTCGAGAATGTAATTATCTCTGTTCTTTACCTTTGCAAATATATACCCATGTGAAACAATTATATAAAGCAAGCTTATAAATATTTAATTAGAATATACGATGCCAGTATCGGTTAAGCAAGAATCATTTCTCCTGTGACGGTAATTCTATTATGCTCTATTTATTTTGCTGCTGGGCATATTGGTTTCTGAAGGACAATATATGTTATGCATAGGAATATTTTTAAAAATACACTCACTCATTGATTTCATTACCCCAAGATAGGATTATGCATAATATTCTCCTCATGTCGATATCATATTTATGAACATAGATATCGTGCTATCCCGTGGAAAGCTGCAGAAGTTCAACATGTATATTTGTTTTTGAAACTGTGTATATACTGATAGTAGTCAAATTAAAAGTATTCAATCTTTTTCTAATAATTACTAAAAACATTTTGAATTGGTTTTCGATCATATATTGAATTATTGTTTAAAGTTTGTAAAGTATTAACATTATGATCTATTTATTGGACCGGAATTCGGAATTCATGTTATTGAATGTGGATTAAGAAGAGCTTCTATAAAGTGTTGTGATACATCAGCAATTACAATGTATGTGAAACTAATAGCAAGTATATGATGAGAATGGTATTAAGTGTTTGATATTAGCGGACTTGATGGATTTTTATGAATGTAATATTAATAACATTTTTAGAATGGACAGAAGGACAACAATTTAAGACCTAAACCCCGTTAATATTTTAAACTCTATACTTGGGTGGTACTTAAGTTTATCCATTCTAAAAGGGACTTTAACGCAAATCATGAACTTTTCGAACTAATACCACATTGCTTTTGTTCAACGCTGTATCGATTATATAAATTCACCGCCCTGTTGTGATATTTCACAATAAAACAAAATAATCCATGTCATTGATTTCAGGAGTCATCAGAAATATAACATGGAATAATTCAGTATCATACAATTTTCCAAGATATTTAAGAATTCTGAATAAGTCGCCGTTGTTTATCAATATATATTTGATAATAAGCATCGATACTTGTTTACAAAACGAGAATAGAAACACGGGTTTTCCACAAGCCTTATATAATTTGGGATGCGCTTGACAGCCAAATTTCAATAGTTATGAATTCATTTTCTGTAACATCGTTATCAATAAACATCATCGAGTGACATGTAAGAGAAATCGAATCTCTTCCGAGCTGTTTCATATCGATAACCGAAATGTTATTCTACAGAAATCGATTTAATAATATTCCAAATGAACAATTGACGTATACTAACACATTATACTTCACGCTGTTAATGCATTACCTTCTGCAGACTGGATGTCATTTAATAGAGTGATACCAGGTAACATAATTGTATACACCCACATTCCTCTAACTAGTGCTGTTATTGAGATGAATATCTGGATTCATTCCATTTACCTTAATTATATATTCCGTGTATTTCATCTTTCTCAAGTAATGTCATCATACTTAACCTACTACACACATTTACATTAGCTTGACGAAATATTTAGATGCATAATCAATGAATATGAACTTTGTTAGTATGTCAGTAGTATGTCTTGAAGTGTAAGTTTATTAATTATTAAGACCATGTTAAATACCCTAAATCTATTTCGTGTACCTTGGAACATAGAACCGAATGTTATTTTCAAATGGCAATTATGTTAATGCGGGTCATAATAATACTTTACATAAACTATACTGATAATGATGCATTTCCACAATTGGATAAAAATATAATTCACCACTATCTTGGAAATACTTTGTTTGTTTTTACCCGATATTTAGTTTTGTTATAAATTATGTTCTAGCAAATTTGTCATTATGTTTATGAAGATATAACGAATAAGTAAATGTTAACTTGTTGGCCTGAATTACTCATGAAATTATATTTAAGATATATATTGAGATTACTTCTATACCCGAAAAAGGTAAACGACACTATTTATTTTGATATTCATAACTGAGTATAAAATCACACCGAGCACATTTTCAAATGCCAGTATACTTTGTATAATTATGTGACATTTTAAAATTATTATATGAGCATATTGCTAATGATCATATTTTTTACGGTAGGGATGTATTTACTATGTAAGTCATTGAATGCGTATGCTCGCGTCTGAACCTTCTTTCAAGCAGAAATATAAAATATATTATGGACAACATTGACTCGCAAACTCATTTCCGATGCTTGGATATATTTTTGACTTATATCACCCATCATATACGTAAATATTAACATAGAAAACATTGCTATATCACATGTATTTATCATGAAACACACAGAATATTAAAACTTACGAAAGTGGTTGTTCATTGTAAAAACATTATAAGATTGGAAAACTAGAGTCTCCATTATATGTTTCTATGACCTTTACTATCATTAAATGCCAGATGAAAGTTGAAAGCAAATTACGCATTCGGGTTCTTGAAGCAAAAATCCTATTAGATGAATACGAGGAAATATTGCATTCGAATAAAAAAATTATGGAATATCTGGTATGCATTTGTGTGCCAATGCATAAATAAAAGAAATAAGAAATCATATAGCCAGAATGACCTATATTTCAAGCAGCAATTTCACAGACAGCTATTTTGCCTAAAGATACGATAGTAAAACATTATAATTGGCTTCACTGCATTTGATTAAACTATAATTTTCAACAAAAAATATCTTCAAAGATTACCTCTTAAAAGAGTTTAAAATGAAATTGTTTCATTTATGTATTATATTTATTCAACTTGCTCTTTTTCTATCTGAAGGAAAAGATAGATTACTAGCATATATTTTAAGGAGGAAGAATAAAGTGAACGTCAGTTTAGCGAATTGGAAAACAGTATAGTGATCGATTGTCGATGTGCCAGTTTTGAGGGAAATAGAGTCAGAAAATTTCTATTGATATACAATAGCCATCTTATATATGCATACATACATTACCTAAGCAGTTCAATAATGATGTATTGAACATTTGTTTGCTATTCCTATCAGTCTATTCTAAGTCGTAAAAGTTCAGTAACACTAAGATTCATTCAGGAATATAATGATATTAGACGAGGCATGATCTGAAATTCTGTGGATAGTGAGCAATAATCAATTTAGTTGACCCCAGTGTATACCAAATGTATTTATACAAGTTTATTGAAATTTATTTAAATCTAACGCATACCACCAACGGGGATTGTATACCCCAGCAAGATATACGACATAAAGACAAAACACCTATGAGTGTTGTCAGCAGATATTAAACCTCTGCGGGAATACGATATACAATCAAAGATCTGAGTGTAAAATGGGAAAGAGATGAAAGCTTCTATAACATGAATACTGCACTTTAAATCCCAAAGGTTGTAGAGCATAGAGTAAGTTAAATCGGTTCCCTTATATTTGACAGATATAATGCGTTTGGATCTCACACAACGGGAAGAAAAATCCTACATATTTATTAGCTGGATTGAACTGATATCGTAAAAGGGTATGTCTAAAATATTTGATACATTCTTGTCGATTCAAGTAGCCACCACACAATTATTTTCAGTATCAATAAAATCATCGATCATTGAAACTGACAGAAGTATTGATTTTGATAAAATGCCTTGTGTCATTTGTTCAATCCTCTGTCGTTCTGACCTTAGTCCACATTGATACCAGCTTTGATTTTATGGTTACATTAAATAAACTACAAGTCAAATATTCGAAGCATCTATCAAACCCACCCTCATTTAAAAAAGAAGTAAGTAATCAGTATTCAAAGAAATATTAGATTATATGCTCAGTAATGTTTGTGTTTTTTACATATTAACTACGCATTCTTCGGTTTTCGATTTCGATCTAACTACGTAAGACCACTAACAAACAGAGTGCATTGATATATTAAAGAAGTTAATATGAGATTCCGATTAGAAAATCGTTTGTGATTAAACCACGCAAAATTCATAACAGCTACTTGCAATAGACTATGTTAATAGACAATAATATTTTATTTTCTTATAAGATTTTTTTATAGTAATCTAATTTTTGTTTTCCGAACTTTTAAGCTTATTCGGTTTATTCACTATCGTCTT
>OZ024740.1:191267019-191389519 GCA_964016885.1 Eledone cirrhosa
GTCATATATTAACATCATGAAATTTAAGATAATATATGACTTCGATATATAGAAAAAGTGGATTGCTAGAGGTTAATCATAATTGACTTTATGAACTGATGCTAAAAAATATCAAGAATGACGTTTTACAATATTTCCTATCCATTTCAATATTAATCATTAACATATCTGAGGATTGAGGAAATACCCAATGTAGGTAACGATGAGAATTTAATCTACTTTAATTCCTGTCGTTCATACTTAACTTATGATTACAATGTAATATATATAGCCATGTATATAGGCTAATTAAATTTAAACAAACTAAAATGAAAATACTAGAAAAGAAATCCTTATTCATATAGTATATTTGTTTAATGTTTAAACAATTAAGAACATAATTATGGCGTTTCGATTGACTGTCGTTTATTGGGAAAAGGAGATGCAGCAAGACGAGTGTATTATGTAAGAGATGGAATACGATTGAAAACAGACAAATCAAGGGAAAAATGGAACATAGAAAAGAAACGTTAATAACGTGCGTGTTCACATGTCAGCCATATTAGATAACATGGAATGAGGGAAAATAACTCGATTAGCAACTTACATCAGTGTCATATTCTAGAATATATATATATATATATATATATATATATATATATATATATATATATATATATATATATATATATATATAAATTAATATATGATAAACACTTACGTGTTTTTGTTGTAATTGACACTAAAATAGCTAGAATGAAATATCTTAATTCAAATACATATAGTCTGCCGCTGTCGATCTAAAAAATAATACATCAATACTCACAAACACATATCGGCAAAAGGCCTTGGTACCTAGACACGTTTAAATTACAAAATACAAAATTTTTCCGCAGATCAGTTCGAACTTCATATTTTAAACATGTTTCACAAATTTTGAAGTTCGGACAGATCTGCGGAAAAAGTTTGTATTTTGTAATTTAAACGTGTCTAGGTACCAAGGCCTTTTGCCGATATGTATTTGTGAGTATTGATTTATTATTTAATAGATCGACACAGGCAGACTATATGTAATTGAATTAAGATATTTCATTCTAGCTATATTATTGTCAATTGCAACAAAAACACGTAAGTGTTTATCATATATTAATTTATACTGCTCAGAAATGATTCTTAGAGCTAAAATAATTTTAAATGACCCCATTGATTGTAAACTCTAAATTATATTATATTACTGCTCCCTCAGTTGAGCTGAATTTGTAATCCCATATAAACGGCTGTTATTTCTAGCACTATAGGTATAGGAGGCTAGAGGACTGGAATAATTCGTGTGCAAAACCTCGTGTATTTTAGCTACGTTAACCAGACCTTACATATTTTTCCGAGGTGAAGTTACTTAATTTATCTGGGTACATATTGATAAACACAGAAAATTAATTATCTCACTACTAATTAATTAATTATTTCACTAATATACCATCATTTGTGAAACATGTTTAAATTTGGAAGTTCGGACTGATCTGCGGAAAAAAGTTTGTATTTTGTAATTTAAACGTGTCTAGGTATCAATGCCTTTTGCCGATATGTGTTTATGAGTATTGATTTATTATTTTTTAGATCGACACAGGCAGACTGTATGTATTTGAATTAAGATATTTCATTCTAGCTATGTTATTGTCAATTACAACAAACACACGTAAGTGTTTATCATATATTAATTTATACTGCTCAGAAATGATTCTTAGAGCTAAAATAATTGTAAATGACCCCATTGAGTGTAAACTCTAAATTATATTATACATATATATATATATATATATATATATATATATATATAATAATTTCTAATCTATCTTCTAGTAAACTTATTGTTGATGCCAACGCCAATTATTATGATTAATGCGCTATCCAGAGCTGGTTATCCAGACATAATTAAATACACTAAATAAACCAACCTTGGCAGAACTTATAGTAATATAGATAGTTATAAGCATACCAATAAAGTAAAGAGGAGATCTAGATATAAAAATATTATCTGGTACAGCGCTCCATTCTCTCTTTCAATATTAGTAATATTCTTAACTTATCTTTTAGGGCGTTAGAAAATTGCTTCCCTCCTTCTCATACCTATAGTACAATGTTTAATAAGCATACCATTAGATTCTCTTATTAGACCACTTCTAACATTTCTAACCTTATCTCAAAGCACAATACTAAAATATTAAATAATAATGCATGTGATTTATAATAATATGACTTTAAGGCCCGACGTCAATATAAACTCTAGACAAGATAACGTAAATATAAATACGACGTCAAACGTAATTTTGATGAATGCTTCTAATAATAATCTAAATCAGGAAACATTAGCACCTCCTTTAGATAATTCCACCAGTACAATTCCTATTATAAATAATCCTGGGCCACTTGCAAATAACTCTGTTAATAATATTAATCGTAAATGCAACTGCCCTAATAGAACTAAATGTCCTCTTTATAATTTCTGTCTAGATAAACATCTAGTATACGAATGTAAGGTTCTAACTAATGCCATTTATCATACCTACATTGGCTCTACTTTACTTCCTTTAAATCAAGACTATATAAACATTCTTCCTCTTTTAAATATCCAATTAAAAGAACACACACTGAACTCTCAGAACTCATCTGGTCCTTAAAAGACAAAAACATTCATTACAGAATTTATTGGCTTAAAATATGCAATGCTTCTCCATATTCTAACGCTTCCATATCTAGGGCTTGTAATTTATGTCTAGCTGCAACATTTACCATTATCTCGAATTTCAACTCTATAATAGTTAGACGCACCGATTCAATTTCTCTCTGCATCCATACATCTTTTAAGTCATTTCACTAAGTATACAGCTAATAGCCTATATATTATTCCATGATTAAGATTAAAAATGTTCTCACACATAAATATTTTTTTACAAAATAGTATTTTCTCACATATTTCAGTATATTCTCCAACGTTCTTAAACATCATTTGGTCAACTACTTTTTAAATCACTCTAGTAAATTCCTTTATCTACTTGGTGATACAAAATATTAATTAGATAGTTCATATTTAATGGTTCTTTATATTATTTCTTCTCATTATTATATTTTTTAAGACGCTCTCTTTCCCCATTTATCACATCAATTTAATCAGTATAAACATTCGTTGATTTTGTAAACAAATCATGATGTCATATGTATTTCTCTTTTCTACGCTTAAATAATTATAACATTTTCCTGTATTTACTTGTGGATTAATTTAATATTTAAATATTTAAATAGTTTTCCCACATATTATATTCCTTTATATATAATCTATAATATATGCTTTTATATATCATCTGTAATTTTTAATAGTAAACTTTTAATTTTTGACATTATCGGTCTACCCTTATTTATTTCCTTCTATACTTATATACTTTTTCACAGAAATATTTTTTCAGTTACATTCTATTTAAACAAACTAGGACATTATATCGTTTTCTACGCTTATAAATCATTTAATTTTATTTTACTTTATTTTATCTTATTTTATTTAATTTTATTAATACATTTTCACACCTCTTAGTATATAAACCCTAAATAAATAATATACCTAGTTTCTATATCTGTAAACATAAACTTCATCAATCATAAACCTCATCAATTTTTATTTTATTTATTTATTAGTCGTATATATATTTTTTCCAGCCCTTATTCACATCTGTTTTTTCAGTTTTGACAGCGTTTCCAGTTTAAATGTCTCTCTCTCCCTCTCTCTCTCTCTCTCTCTCCCTCTCTCTCTCTCTCTCTCTCTATCTCTCTCTCTCTCTCTCTCTCTCTCTCTCTTCTTTCTCCTTCTCTCTCCTCCTTCCTTCTTAAATTTTTCCTCCGTTATCTTCTCCTTATTTTTCCTTTTTTCCTCTTCCTTCCTTCTTTTTCCAATCATCTATATCATTTTATATTTATTTATCATATGTTGACTGGACACTTCTTTGTTCACAAGTGTTTTTTAGGCATCATATCATGTTACCTTATTTTATCTGATGAGAAAGCAACTACCGTCCCAGGTAGATATTTGCTTTTGAAATGCGCATAATAAAATATGTGGAACTTTTTTAACCATCTTTTACTTTCTTCTTATATATATATATATAATTTGTTATCCCATGTATATATATATATATATATATATATATATATATATATATATATATATATATATATATATATATATATATACATACACATATATATATATATATATATATACATACACATATATATATATATATATATATATATATATATATATATATATATATGCTACTGGTACATTGCAATAGCATACCGAAAAAACAGTTATTTGTTTTCAAATGATAGCACGCTCGTGAAAATATCTGTACATATCATTATATATATAATTAATTAAAAGTTGGTTAGAAGCGAAGTCAATGCAGATAGGCAGACTTACAGACAGATATTGTAAGCGCGCGACGTTATATCTAAGAATCTATCTAAAAGGACAGAGTAAGAAAGAGAGAGGAATGTCGTATTATATATATTATATATAATAAAGTACCAGTTATGTACTCCTCACTTTACATACGGCCGTCAGATTTATTAATATAGATAGAGATTGACAATAATAGAGACATTTAATCCATGATACGTTAAACAGAAGAACATATATAGAAACTGCAAAATATATGAATCTTTATTTAAGCGATCACTAACCGGTAGTGTTGACATTTGAAAATTTTAAAGAATTGAAACTTCAAATAAACAATAACATATCTTTAATAAAGAATAACGAAACGTTGAACACTAAAATACCCTGACTTTCTTCCTTGGAAAATGTTACATCTACGGTGCAAATTTGGTGCCGTTTGGCCAAAAGCTTGTTGTATACATACATACGGTCGTCAGCGTTATTAATATATATATTATTATTATTATATATATATATATATTTCTATACTTGGGTAGGGTCATATTTGTGTAATATTGCCAGAATTAATAACAGAACACACTCACTGTTTGGTTGGTTTTCGCTTTTCGATTCTGTGACTTTTATATCGATAATCAAATTTATGCGGTCCTCAATGTTGCCATTGACTGACCAACGGTCAAAAGTAATACAGATACAAAAGTAATACAGATACAAAAGTAATACAGATACAAAAGTAATACAGATACAAACACATATATATAGTTTATCAAAGTTCTTTCGTTGCACATCTGCAACATCGTCAGTGGTGCTATAGACTCCTCCCGTTGCATTGTATTTCTACGCCATCTTTATTTAGTATATATATTTCGGATTCTGTTATAAACCGATTATTACATGCAAATTAACATTTTAAGGCACATTTAGAGAAGTTTGTTTTGACTATTTGAAGCCAGTCACTGACTTTGAATGAGGAAACAGTTATAAGATACAACATTAGCTTTGTTTCGTCATGATTACGTATACTGGCTAATTAACATAATTATGTATTAGTAACACAGATTAAACGTTTAAGAGAGTATAAGGTAAAGACAGAAACTGAGAAATATAACCTATTTATGAAGTGTTGCTCTTGTGTTTACCCCGAAGGGATTCATGGCAAATTTTACCTTAATGAGATTTGATCTCATAGCGTATTGAGCCATAACATACGGCAAAATGTGTAACCGACGTTGTGAAGATTTCTCAAATTGGCGCCTTCTATGTTATATGTTTGCATATAATAAATATACATATATTCTAGTTGCCTGCGTTTTAAGCATCGAGTAACAACGCGATATACTGCATTTGAAAGCTATTACAGCTCCTCAACACTCGTTTACTTGCTTCAAGATACCGCAGCATGAACGACGGTATCATTTATAACGTTTTGTACAACACACTATCTATACTGGTGTTTCCAAATAAAATCCCTCCCATTAATTACAAAAAAATAGATGAAAGATTTTGACTTCGAATCAAAATTGCCATAATTGTTTTTTTTTTCTCTAGCTTTGATTTCGAATGGTCCAAATTGCGTTTAAGTCTCTTTAAGAAATTGTAATACTTTGTATTTTTTAAGAAAACAAATATTTTGCTTCAAAAGAACTTTTCTAAAAAGGTTAATGGAGCAAAGGAAGTAAATTTGTATGCAATGAGAATTTTGAAATTTCAATAAGATAAGAATTACTGATTAATGACGGTGTGTTTGTAATCAACATCAGCATTACCATTGAAATACCAGTTTCCGAATACTAAATAGTACTTTTGCACTTCGATATTTTAAATGGAATATTCTTCATGATTGTTCATGTTCAGTTAATATTAATGCAAATAGAAGGAAATAGAATATACTTACACTAAACCACAACGGTATAGTTGAATTAATATTTGTATCATAGCGATATAAAAAAATCATCAATGACTTAAAATAACGCTAAGACACAGTAACGATGTATAATAGCTGCATTGTGTTTCATTTTCCCTTTTGTAGTCTTTATTGATAACAAATGAGTCAGTGATCCAGATATGTCTAACGTTTAGCATTTACTTCGGTATCTATTTAGCTGTTATAATCTAGCGAGAGAACAGAAATTTCTATCATACTCAACTCTCATTTTCTGCATTAATGCCAATGCTGATTGTTTATTACAACTATATAACTAAATATAAGATATATACACCACCTTTCAAATATTACAGAGTACAACCCACATATTACAACAGATTCCCTTCCTTAATCACAGTCAAAATTTATATTAATGTATCGTTTTCAAAATGAGAATGCAACCACTCACGACAAGGGACCACATACGCGTAAGAACGCACACGCACGCACTCCCATATATTCTTATATCTATATATTCTTATATATATATATATATATATATATATATGTGTGTGTGTGTGTGTGTATGTGTGTGTGTGTGAATGTGTCTGTTGACACCTGTAATATAGCTTAAGAGAAACATGACAATAATGATAGGCACCCAATATTTGAACTGGTTTATATAATTCTCTTGGCCTTTGTAACTCTAAGTAGAGCTTTAAAGAATTAGCTTTTAAAGAATGTCCCTTTTCTTTAAACCCATCAACCATGACCGATCCCCAACCATCTTAAGACACCTGAAATATAGGCATTGTTAGCTTAAGAGTAACTTAAAAATAAGGAGTGGAACCCCAATTTGAACTAGTTTATAGAATTCTTTCTGCCTTTGTTACTCTAAATATAAATTAAAGAATTAGCTTTTAATGAATTCCCTTTTCTTTTAACCAATGACCTCCACCCATCCCACTCCCCACCCTCACCTACCACCAGAAAATATATACATACCACAACATTTATTTTGGTCAGCCCGATTCCTGATGATTTCTAAAGAATTGAAACAGTTCTAGTCCTGTAGAATCTCATCTATATTAAAATGTTTATACTCTGCTATGTATCGAGTACCTTACTTACTGTGGTTACCTCAGATTCAACCAGGAATAACTTACCTATATATATATATATATATATATATATATATATATATATATATATAGTATATATATATAGAATATGCCTGTGGATGAAATGAATCCCCTGTTCGATCATGGAATATCACAAGATTAAGTGTTACGTAAGTCGGATACTTGATTTCGGGTTCATAGAAACATATCAGACGTATTGCAGAATATCGTTGGATCTATCCATGTCTGTTTTTTAACCTGATTAGTTCTTTCGTTGTTTTTAGTATTGTATGGTTGGGTTTTGCCTACCGCAATTTTCAATTTGCCAAGCTATTTAAACGTATGTTATTACTCTAAGGACCTACCCTAATTGAGTGATTTGCTACTCATTACTTATTGTAGGTCGACTTTGCTTGGCCACAGCCAAAGCTTCTATTTTACTAAGCGTCCACTTGTATATATATACATATATATATATATTCGTGCAATATATGTTTATATATATTACAAACATACGTGTTGCTGCTTGTATTTCAGGAAGTCATCATGTCAGTTTGTTCACAGGTTGTGGGGAAGTTTGCACATTAATGTAGCTACCATTTGTTTATTTCGAGTTAATTGAATCCTTATTTTCTGTCATTTCTGTTCACCGTTAAACAACAGCACATCGAACACTACTATTATCGTAAGATTTCCTACTTTAATATCCTTGCCTTTTCTCTCGAGACAGAGCACACAGTTAACAATATCCAATACCCGATGTCATTTAGTACGACGATAGATTCTTATGGAAAGTATATGATGAATTTGACGCCAAGTCTTGTCTTAGAAGCCTCTATAAATGATAATTAGTAATACACGATAAAGCATTTCATCACACACAATTAAATAAAGGCATTACCAGTGGCGACCGCAGGTTGGTGTATTTCCCTAAATGTTTGTGTCACACTTTCAACATAAAGCAAGTGATATTATTAAGTTGATTCATTATGCATACTAAAGTAGATTTAATCAACATTACCCTATGTTCTGAAAACAAATATTTTGTATATATAATACTTTTCAAAAGAAAGCAAATTTGAAACGTCTCGTTGGTGATGCATGTTATCCAAAATATATTCATACATTCTGATATCAGCTTGAATTAGATCAATATACATATTAATGGCGTTAGTGTTCCTATGCTGAGATGGAGAAAACACGTATTCGGATTCCTTTTAGAAGTGCCTTAACCCTACTTATAAGCTTCAAGGCACATGCCCAATTGAGCGAGGCTGATCAACTCTAGAATATAGTAGACATAGTGTATTTTCAGTTGGAAAACTTGCAATTAATTTCGAAAATTAATGCATATGTTTTAATCTAAAGTTTTCTCTGTTTCCTGAACGTTTATTAGCCTATTGAACCTTATATATAATTATTTACATTTTACATATTATATTTCGGTTATCTTCAACCCCATCACTATTATATATACCTCTCAGGTAACAAACACAAACATACACACACATATATATATATATATGTGTGGTGTATGTGTGAATGTGTTTGTATCGAAAAGTTGATGTAAGCGAGAAACCTCTCGTTTTAAATATATATACTATGCTCTAGCAATTTGTATATAGCTGGTTTTCAGTTAATTGTTGATTAATGTTGTACATAAAACAAGCTACGCCACATATTATAGCGGTTATAGCGGTTGCAATACTTCAATAACCATTCATTTATTGACACAACAAATGTAATCTATAACGAAAATACTGTTGTAGAATGCTGAATGGCATACATACAGAATAGAGGACATTTATACTGCGCTTTATTTTTTCCGTTTTACATAATTTCTATAATTAACAATAAACATAGCAAAGATATATTACATGTTCTATACGTGATTCTCAATGTAAAAAGAAATGATGAATACGAATAAGTTTGGACCATCAGTGGACCAACATTATACTTGAATGTTTGCTTTCTACGAAACGATTCTGAATGTGCACAGAAGTAACAGTTCTTAGCCATAAAAACAGTATGATTTAAGTAGATGTATTAATCTGATGTAAAGACACATTAAGGAAATTGAGTCCTTTAAAATTGATGTGCATATAAATCAGAAAGTATAGCATAAAATGTAATCCGCTAGGGAAGCTTTATTTCTAAATGTAAATCAAGTAATAACTCCTCAGAGTTATAATATAAAGAGAATAGTAAATCATGACCGAACAAAAAAAGTAAATACATTACATTCACATTTTATTCATGAGGAATTGTAAGAATGCATTAACCCTGCAAACTCTCCGGGTATTTCACGTTGGTAAAACGGTGTATTCGTCATTGTCTTTTGAGAGCCCGCTTTTTTAACGGGACTGCAGTTCTTAATATGGAAGAGTCTACAAACACGTATCGCTTCTGGAGGCTTGTTAGAGCTACTCCTTCCAAGAAATGTTGTACAATAAGCTCAATAGCGGTTCCAAAATACCTTCCCAGATAAGTTAGTGGATGAAAATACTAATTGGTAATCAAGACTTACTGGGCATAGATTACGGCAAAATATTAGATATAATATTATGTAGAACCTAGCAAATGCCCCGCTTATTTTTAACGCGATCTTTCAGCATTGTATTTATAGGTAGATGAATGTATTCTGTGAAATTTCATTTTGCTTGACACCTTCTGAATTCAAGTTCCGTGGATGTCAAATCAAGACACATTTTGTTTTCATATTATTCTCTAGTTTTCGGAATCCATTGCTCTAGAAGCGTGTGGCGCATGATGACTAGTATCTACATTATTATTACTAGTAATCCATAATTACTCTTATAATGTCTATTCAACTGTTGCATAGCATAATTGGCAGAGATTTAAAAAAAAAACGTTTCGCCGAATTTTCGTTTCACGCTTGTGTTGTGTAGGTGTACATCTCAATTTCCTCTTACGTTTACACTTTCTGGGTGTAGACAATAAGAGAATTTTAAATAATGGGCTCGTTAAATACTGTAAAAATGAAAGGTGCTGCACCTAAATTAGAATTAATTATTGGTATATTTATCTAGCGTGGTGGATAGTAACACTTTTTGAATGCCGTTCAGATCCTACTTGGCTAATGCTTACCTTTCTATATACAGCAGCACATATTGTAACGAAGAAAAGTATGAAACACTGGTATATCGACGGCACATATTGCCATCATTGAGTGAGCGGATGTAAAGTGTTAAAATCATCATCAATATTCTCTAGTGTGGTGCATAGCATACATATCGAATTAACATTATCGAAAATACATTTTACTAGCATGGACATTTCTCAGAACTAATGGATATGCTCAACACCAATTTTTAAAGACGATAATACCTACTTGATTGGGGGAATCCAACAAATGTTTTTTTGATGATGGAAGCAGAATTGCCTTCAATATAATATGAATTAGCATGGAACATTGAAATATGAATCATATTTTGGTATTATTCATTTTAGTTATCATTTCCCTCATCAGTGCTTTATTTATAATTACCAGTATTCGACGTCACATAATTTGCCCTTATTCCTGACGACAGAGAACGATTATTGGGTTGGACAAAAGGTTCCCACAGAAATGTTCATAGTTTGCTCAGGACATTTTGAAGATGGCATGGCCACACATATGTGGAAAGCTGCTAAAAATAGGCTTGGAAGTTCTGCCCAACCTAGCGTATTTACTCGACTTTACGTCCATTGATTACCACCTATTTCGTTCAATGAGTAATCCAATGCATTCAAATACATTCGCCAAGAAAGTGAATTACGGAATTATTTGTGCTTTGGAAATTCTGGAGGTGGCACAGGCGCAAATATCTAAGGAGTGACGTTGGCATTCAATAGGTGTATTTCTCATTTACTGTTATGCCGTCCACGGGGAAGCAACATAGATTAATCAAAATCGATGTTTACCTCTTTGTTTATTTTGTGATTTCAAATATGGCCTAATCGCAGTAGCAGGGAGTCGTCGCATTTACAATGAATTTGGGTTACACACCATGTCGCAATGCAGTGCCAGGGACCGGTGTGACCGCTATCTTGCCGGTGATTACAGATTTGATAATTGATCTTGCGCAGGACGTCCGTCTTCAATGACATGCAATGATGTGAGCTGGTGGAAACATACCCTCGTCAGACCACACGTCCACTATCCGAACTGCTTCGGGCTTCGGCATCAACAATCATCAGACCCTTAATTGCAATAGGAAGCAATCAATGCTGGGCCAATGGCTGCACCAGATTCTAACTGACTCTAAATATAAGTGTGGGTCTCCTAGTTACTACCACACAAACAACTGGTCACATTGCATTGTCACTGGTAGTGAAAATGGTTTCTCTACATTAATGTCAACAGCAAGCAATCGTGAGTTGATAAACATAGTGAGCCACAACCGCTAGAAAATGCTGGCCTCTCCCCAAGCAAGGCTCTACTGAGCATATATTTCAACTAAAAATGTGGTACCCACTACGACCTGCCCCTACAGGGAACCAGCATAACATCTGAGGTATATTGCCAACAAACTGACTGTTAATAAGCGACAACCACACAGGTGCGCCCACACCATGGCTCTGTTCGATTTTGTTCATGATAGCTCTCGGCGTAATCCATCAAGAATAACTTATGAGAAGCTGGTAATGATAGGCTGGGAGGTTCTGACCACACTTTTTGTATTCACCTGACATCGCGTCTCCTAATTACCACTTTTTTCCGTCAATGAGGAATCCAATACAATCAAAGACATTCGCAAATAAAGAACAATTAAATTAGTGACTTACGGAATCTTCATATCAAATCTATAAGGATAGAATCACGCAACTTCTTAAATGATGGCAGATATTTTCATGACTTTAAACATCGCCCAAATGATTAATCGTGTGAAAAAACGGTGAAAACTACCGTCCAACCTAATATTACTGATCTATTACTATTCTCATTTACTCCAGTCTGGACTGAGTAGATAATTATCAATTATATAATGGACTTCATCAAATAGACAATATATTCTTTTAAAATGCTAAACCTTGTGACTATGTGGGAAATTTCAATTTCTTACATATTAACGATTGCAGCTGTCAGAAAGCGAAAATCCTTATATGAAATGTATGTTTCCTAGTTCGATATATTACACACCATGTATATTTCGAGATTCAGTTAATGTAAACCGTTGGGTATAATATATTCTGCTACTATTAGTACGAATTTGTCTTACATTTTTCTTGATTCAAATAATTTCCAGTTAACTAGTGTGTGTCAATAAGAAGATGCTGGATAAAATGCTTTCTATCGATGCAAGTACAAATTTGGCTAGTATTCGTTTGAGAAACAATGAAATAATTATCAGATAAATACTGTGGTGAAGGAAAAGAAAAGCGTTTGGTGTAAATATTAAATAGAAATATAGTTTAGCTATCAAACATTCCACCTATCGAAGCACTCCATATATTTTGGTTTCTTCAGTCCTGAAAAAATATGTTGATTGTAATTTCTGTTGCAAGATCAATGTGAAATTTAATATATTCCTCATAAACATCTGAGAGAAAATATAAATACAGCTCAAGCGTCGCTATTTAACAGCAAGCTTAATAATTCAATATTTCCAAGGCTAGCCAGAATTTCATTAGATTTTAGGTCAATAACAAAAACAATACTGTTCTTTTTCTTTCTCCTAGATTTCCCCTTTTATTCTTCTGAATTCCTCTTATTTGCCATTTTTTTAAATATACATTTTTAATATCCAATAATTCTTTTAGTTGAGAGCTATTTCACGTCACATTGTTATCATGCATTGTTTATTAGTTTGCGAAATTCTCTCTCTGCATAATCATATGTGTTTGTGTATAGAATTGTGTAGGTTTTTACATTTACTGTTGTATGACAGTCTACATGAGATTGTGTGTGTATGAGTGGGAGTGAGAGTATGTATGTGTTGATGTGTTTGTCTGTCTTTGTGAGAGCAAGTTGTCAGATGAAAGCAAAGCCTTGTATGTTTGCTAACAAAATATGCCGAGCTCTATTCAATTATTTTTAAATCAATGTACTATTAACTCACACGCATTTTCTGTGACTCTTATATTCTTTGGTTATTGCATGCCTCCCGAGGATTAATTAGTGATTTGAAATTCAATGCGAAGTCTTGATTCCGGGTGAATCTGTTTCCTCGTACACATACACACATACATACTCATTTATACATAAATAGAGAGAGAAACAAAGGAGTATGCATATACTTGTATGTGTGTGTATCTGTGTGTGTGAGTGTGTGTGTGTCCAAAATTGAATGATAAATTAAAGGAGACAGAGGGATAAAGTTGAGTGAGGTAGGACAGAAACGAAAACAAATTATTTGTCATAACGTAGATGGTTTCATTTAACCATCTACTCGAAAAGTGTTTATGATGTAGGACATTCAGTTGCGAGTGGTGTGTGTAAACTAATGTATGCGTCGAGAGAGGGAGGGGGGGGGGCAGAAAGTTCCTGGCACGTGGATAACTGTCACAAACTCTACTAACACAATTAGAGCATGATTAAAAAATATATTAATGAGCTTTCTAAGTTGTTTTCTTCGTTGGTGTATTAAGAAATCTCTTAATAAAATATTTTACTGATGTATGTTTGTCATCATAGGCTCATTCTAATGCGTTACGATAGAAGCGAGAATGAAGTGTTAAATGTAATGGAAACAATATCATGTATAGGTACATTGGTTAAAATTGTGATTAATACATATATTAGAATATTATTTGTAGACAGTATATGCGGTTTTCAGTAATTTCTTTTTTTTAATTCGTAAGTTATTCATATCTATATATCTATCTACCTATCTCTCTCCTTCTCTCGCTCTCTCTCTCTCTCTATATATATATATATATATACACACACACTCACAACCACACACACACACAGGCTCATATATATGTATGTATATATATACTTACATATCCAGTTATTTATTTATTCGTTCATTTATATACATTTCCATCTCAGTATGTGCGGGCGTACGTATGTGCATGTGTCATTAAAGGGTGTTAAGTAATAAATAAACCTATTGGAAATTTGACTGGATAATTGCCTGTTCGTATTAGTAATTTATTTCAATAATTTACATATGTTTATATTCCACAATTATGTCAACCTTATTATGAATTAAAAACGTTGAGAATAAACCGTAACATTATTAATATATAATTTACGATTAATTTTGTCAGATATGAATGTTAAGAATATGTTGTATCACATACGATGTAGATATCTAAATTGCAACCCCCGACTATTCAATTCTTCTTTATTAGTGGTAATTTATAGCATTTGAGATCTTTACGATTCCCTTTCAGGTAGATTCGAGTTGTACTATGTTACATTAGTAGCAAAATAATAGTTATTGCACAAATGTGAACAAAGACCTTGTTGTTTAAAAAAGCCTATCATCATTATATTGGGTTCAAAGTGAACGACCAAGACGGGAGATGGGCCTACAGCTTTTCCCAAATGGCTGGAAAGGAAAAGAAAATATATGAATGCTGCAGGCCTAGTTGTGTAACACGAGCCACCTAATTATTTGCATGATACAACCAGGTTGGAAATGTTTTAGATGAAGAGAAAATGAAATGTTGATTATCAGGCCATCCGTTCTCGCAGAACTGCAGTGCGGAGAAGATCTATATTCAGATGTCCTTTCAGAAATAATCCCTGAATTGAATGATAGTGAAAAATAGTACTTTGAAGTAGATTTTAAATCGTCAACATCAACGAATCCAAGATTTGCTTCAACGTATCTAACAAAAGTACTATGCATAATAAGAGAAAGTGAACTAAATGATCTCATCAAAGAAATAGAACTGCATCCAAATAATACGGATTTGTTGTGATCCAGATTAAAGCAATTGCATTTTCTTGCTGTTGATGTCAGTGTATAATTATTTAGCAATCGTAATAAAGATTTTGGACCATTTGGGGGAAATAGTAACGTTATGACGACATAATGTCTCCGGGATCCCAAACATTGGAGATTTTTTATTGACTCACACATATTCAGTCTTAAAGGAGTTTTACTACACATAAGCAATAGGTTTCTATCCCTTGTGTTTAGATATGTTTTGATATGTAAGAAACATGCGAGAACATGTGGCAATAATTTAATGTGGCAGATCTCTGGTGACCTAAATTTGATTGCTTTCTTGATGGGACTAAAATCAGGCAACACGAAAATTTGTTTTGTTTCGTGTGCGAATGGAACAATCGTACACTAGATTCTCATTACACAATAAAACATTGGTTACGCCGCACTACACAGGAGACTGAACTAAAAAGGTTCAAAATCTGCCTCTGTATATATGGCGAGACAATATTGCTGCTACAGTTACACATCAAACTTGGTTCGTGAAACAATTCGTTAAAACTGTAAATAAGAGAGGAAGGGCTTTTTTTTTAAATAACTCGGAAGGGTGTTTCCAAAACTAAATGAAGTGAACATTATAGAGGGTACTATTTTAGTCCCCGAAACCGAGGAACATTAAAGGACGTCACGGTGTATATTGCCATATGTGTAAGAGACAGAGAATATCTCAAATTATGATGGAGAGTTAGTGCTTTGCAATGATTTAACATGTCACGGAAGCGTTGCGAGTTGATGAATATTTTGTCAGTGGTGTAAGCAACCAAAACAGGATGGATTAATATTAGTGAGAGTTTACAAGAAATACATTCTTGATAGGAAATGAGGTTATGGTCAATGTGGTCAACATTGCAAGCTTCTATAGAAAGGTAATTTTGTATGAAACAACAATAGGGAGAATGATATGAAACACTTCATGTTATATTTTATAGTTGCTGAATCATTGCACACATCACAGTATTGGCAATATAATACTCACTCGCTTTGCTGTTCAAATAGTGTAGAAAATATTTTAAGTAAAACCATTAATATAAATTTTAAACCTCTAGGAATGAAAGTATAATTTATCAATTACACTTTCCCGTGGGAATTTGTGTGCTAGCGTTTAGCTCCAGTTTTAATGTGGTAAATATATGTAAAGGGTATGACAAATAAATTTCCCACTGGCAAGGATGCGAATTAATCTCAGAATTTAAAATAGATCTAACTGATATATAAATCCTAGCCTTCCTTTTTTATCTTGCCCATCATATTTTTGTTGTTCATATATGCTGAAAGCAAATTATAATAATAATAATAACCCTGGTATCATATATTTGACAATCTGTCGTAACCATATGTTATAAAGTTTAAATATTTATCTAAATCTACTTCAAAATATGGAGAGGGTAATAACATATTTTTATCAAACCATTAATGTTTGCTTACATACTTAATTGTCGGTGATTCTTTCTTATAGTTTATGTGGAAGAAGGAATAAAAATAAAATCATACTTCATATATAAATATTACCGCATTACAGATTTATACTATTATGCCTATTATAATCCTTTCCTTCACTTTATTTGCTACTGAAAATCAATATTTAAAAAAAGCCCCAAAGATTTTGGCACTTTACTATAAAATATTAATATATTATATTTAATGCTTTATTGTACATTGCTATTAAATTCATATATATTTACCACATTAAATGTTTTGATCTTTTTCATTTCCGATAAACTGATACTCATTTATACGAGGGATTTTCTTTGTTAAGAAAATATATCCAAGACTGTTATTAAAACATGATTTAAGATCCAGAATTGATGACATATTCATGGTTTTAGAAAACAATCTTGTAATGTTCATTTTTGAAATGAAATTGAAGTGTGGCTATTCTTACTTTCCAGATTCAGATGCTATAAATCAAATATAATTTCAAAATTTCAAGTATATTTATTTTGTGTCTAACGAATCTTCAGGCTATAGTAAATATGTTCACGCGAAGAGAATTGGAGTGCACAGAACTCCCCTCTCCAACGACGTTGGTTATATTTATATAAATGTGAAATGAATTTAAATTGAATTTCAATGACAATTTCCAACTCAATGCATTTGGTGTTTCGTTCTGCTTTAAAGATTAAATATTTCAGCATATGTCTCTCTCGGCATTTAACACAGTACATCATTCAAATGAGAGGATATCTAAGCAGGAAAACGACCAAAATCCTTCTCAAATGCAACATCACTGTTTGCTAGAGTTTAATGATATGGTGGTAACAGTTATGATACGTTCAATTATAAGTCGTCAAAAACATTGGTAAGTCATGAAATATTGTTGGCATAACGTATAACTAAAATATAGGAAACCCTTTCTAATTTAGCTTGAATGGTATCTACATGACTGGAAATACATTAGAAAATATATTATTTTTCCATGATGGTGGGTTTAGACCTTACTAACTGCTCTAGCAGGCGAAGCAATAATTTAGATTTTCTGTTGATAATCATATTCTTATTATTGTTGTGACAGTTGTTGTTACTGTTAATTATCTTTGATATTTTTGTTTAACATCGATTGAAAAGATTGACATCGATTGAAAAGATTTATTATCATATATTTTTTAACCACGACTATACGACTTTATGAAAGTAAGGTTGGATTTGAAGAAGATTTGTCAACTAAGACTTCCCTAGAATGAGATACGACTTTAAGTTCCTATCACGTTTTGCGTCTGGAGGAATTATCTCACTTAGTTACAAAATGGATGTAAGTCCTTTCTTTCCTGACAATCAAAGTATTTAGGAAGACAATTAATATGAGAAAATATTTTCTTACTACAGAAAATCACTCCTGTTTCCAAATTCCCTGTTATCATGCTTGTAAAATCGGACTTATTTTGCGGGAATTGTAGCAGTGTAGATTATAATGATGTAATTGAAGGTAGCTTTCATTATTCTTCAATCTAAAATCAGTTCTAATTAATATGTAATAAGAGGAAATATATTCCTGACATAACGTATACGCCATTTCATTCCTTGTGACCGTAATTGTAAAAGGTGCACCTCCAAGGACAACATCCGCTCAAGGTGTTGTAACATAAATAACACCAATACAATTAACATTACCATTAATATCACAACTACAAAAAATCATCATCATCACCATTATCATCGTCATCAGCAACATTCATATTCATATATACATACTGTGTATACATACATTTATTATTCAAGTTTTAGTTGTTGATTTTACTTTTACAATTTTCGAAATGTTGTAATACAATATAAAAATAACAACGAAATGCTTAGACAAGCTAATAATTAGTTAATTAAGTAACCAACCAGATGATTAGGTACGTGATAAAAAACGTCAATTACCATCAGTGCATGTGATTTTATAATTAAAACAAATATATTTAATATATAATTATTTCTAGTTTTGGCAAAAGGCCAGCAATTATACCAGTGCATTACTGGTACTTTATTTTATCGACCCCGTAAGGATGAAAGGCAAAGTTAACCTCTGCTAGATTTGAATTCAGACAATAAAGGGCCGTAACTCTTTGCTGAAAATCATGGCGTCCGACCTCTACTGATACTGCCAATTAACCAATTATAATACATAATTGTTTCTACCTTTGGCACAAGGCCAGCAATTAACCAGTGTATTACTGGTACCTTATTCTATCAACCCCGTAAGGATGAAAGGCAAAGTTAACCTCGGCGGGATTTGAACTCAGAATGGAAAGGGCCGTAACTATTTGCAACAGAGCATGGCGTCCGACTCTCTACTGATACTGCCAATATGATATGAAATCAATAGTAGACAACTTCATAATTTCCATAAACTTTTAAACAGAGGATAAATGTGTTAATAGTTATTGGGTGATATTATTGGCGACAGATTGGTCGGCTATATAGAGCATCGGAAAAAATGATTGAGGATGTTTACTAACATTCACATATATATAAAAGGAAACATAATATTAAAAGAGTCACACACACATGTACACATGGTCATACGCAAAGGAACCAAAATCCCGCTGTCCCTGACTTGTCTGTTACGCTCTATCCATCTCTCATTATTATGAGCATTGGCTATTAAAATATAACAACAGTGTACGATTTGTTGGTAAATGGCCTAATGTGCATTAATTGACAGACATAAAAGAGTAATGGTGTAGATGCAATACCTAGATTGATTTTAAATCCTTCCTCTGGCCCAATTAATGTCCACATTTCCAAGGTTGCTAAACATACATTCATTTGGAGCTAATGAGAAATATATATACGTTGCTATTCAACCGGCTAAAAAACAGATAATAAATAGTAATGAAACCAGAATCTACCATTTGCCAAAGGGATACGTAGATAACGTAGTTCATGGTGATCTTCGCCTGAAAGAAGACATAAAACATAAAACATCATCATACGTCTGCTTGAACATCACTGACACAAGGTCTGACACAACTGCAATAACAACATATAAGTGTGTATAAAATACTAAGTTTATGTTCCCTTCAATTTGTATGCATTGTTTATATTTAGAATGGATAAATAATTAAATAAATAAATAAATAAATGAACTGAGAGAAATGAAAGGGGAAACTATCGGAGAGAGACATTCAGGAAATCTATAAGTGTTAGGTTTTTCTTTGCGAAAATGTTGACCGATTTTGATTTATTTTTAAGGAGCAATAAATTAAATTAAATATGTGGCCTAAAATGTATAATGGGTGCCTATTAATTTTTGGTGAAATCAAATTTAATAATAATTAAATGGTGATAAATTAAAATAATTGTTTCTACTTTTGGCAAAAAGCCAGCAATAACCCAATACATTACTGGTACTTTATTTTATCGACCCCGTAAGGATGAAAGGCAAAGTTAAACTCGGCGGGATTTGAACTCACAATGGCAAGGGCCGTAACTCTATGTGTCAAAGCATGGTGATACATTAAAATAATGATTAAAGAAAGGTGAATCCGAATTAGACATTAAGGAAAGAGGGAACTAAAAATTTAACGTATACTTGATTTCCAGCATAAATGTTATTTCAGTAGGAGCCACTGACTATAATTGATTACCAATTAATTTCAAGTTTACTAAAATATTCTATGAAATAAACTACTACTACTACTACTACTACTACTACTACTACTACTACTACTACTACTATGAAACACTACTCCCACCAGACAGAGGGAAAATGCTTTCACGGCTTAGAGATTCGAAAACTCCAAATTCACTATGGACTCGGTGGATAGCCTGAACCGTTCGACACGAGACAACAACTGTTCAACAAAACTCCAAAGGACAGTAATGCACAGACACTGGGCGAAAGATTTCGTCGGTGGTCCATCTGTACGTACTCCCGTGCCTGTAAAGATATTCTTGTTAAGATTGTCAAGCGAGGGATTTCTAGAAAGGATCCATAATCCATGGCTTGAAAGTCCTCCGAAACAGACTGATTAGTTAGATTTTGTCGAAGCCCAGACATTCTCCAAATGTGTTGTCGCACTTGCCTACCACTAAACCTCTATAGAAATTTAGAGAGGAATGTTTAATTCCCGCATCATCCTCCTGCTAGAGAGCTATGGGCGCCTGGCAACATTACAGATTCCTAGCCGCCAGTTTCGATCTCTTCATGGCTGAGGACTGCAGCTCAGTTTAAGTGACGATCTGCGGAAAAGCCTCTCTCAAAAACGGTGAACACGCCTTCCAAGCGTATATGAATATCTTAAAATGACATAGCCTCAGCGCATGTTTGCGCACTATCAGACACGGCCTGCTCAGCCCTCCCTGTAGAGGGTCATTGGAGCAGATGGGCCGACGCAGCAATTGATCTTCGCCCTGTCATAAGAAGTAGAAGAGCAGACGTTCCAAATACTGCCAATCCATCGTCCCGTGAATGAAACTTATAATGAAGAGCAACACATTGTTAAGAGGACTTAAAATGAGTTTAGTTATGTCGTTTCCACGACAATAACCACACAATGACACAACACTATGGGATATAACTAATGTTTCTGACTGTCGGAACACATTTACGTTCATTCTTTATTATAACTACATTGTGATTTCTTGTTATATTTTCTGCTCTCATAACCGATTCAAAAGTGTGCTGTTATTGTTGCTTTCTCATAATGCTAACCCTTTAGAATTCTCTCGACAGAAGGAGCTGAAGTTAATCATAATCTACTTGTCACAGCTACAATTTCTAACACTTCTTCATGATTTGTCTCATATCTTTTCCCGCTGGATTAACAATTGCGAACTATTGAAAGTATTACAAGAGTCAAAACATGTAGTTATATGCACATCTCAACAGAATATATGTCATTGTGAGTCAACACACCTTTCACCACCTATCTGTTCTACAAAGAACATATGGCAAATGAAAAGACAGCGTAGCAATTAAACAACTGTTGTTGTGACGCTAACGATAGATAGATTGCTAGTTATTCTACCAATCCAGCCGATACATATATATAGACTCATCAGGTAAATTATTAACTCGACCCATCTCGAAAACCATCCAAAGCTGTGTCAAGGTAGAAAACATTGGTGGTTATTAGTATTGTTAATATCGTTGACGTTGACTTAAACACTATGTTTATACATTTCTGTAGAACGACTTTGCACTCACATATGCATGTTTGTATGTTTTTCGTTTTTCATGTATTTAGTATGGTGAAATATGGCGAAAGTTATTTCCGTCAACCATGCTGATAATAAAATAGCTTTATATAATGGATTTGATATATGTTTTCTCGATGCTCCCAAATATAGACAGATATGCTTAAGTGTCAGCTCCATTAATGATTACATCGATCTAAGCACTTAAAAAAACATTAATATGTTAGAAACTGGAAATTGGTTTTTAAATGAAAATCTCATATTTCTTACTCCCGTCCTTCGACAGAATTTCTTTATTCTCTTCATTGTCCTTTTTCACTATTCAACACAATTTTCCTCCTATCTCAGTTCAGATCCCGATGTTTGACTTACGTCATTATTCATAGGATGTGCAAAACCTAAGTATCATCTATGCACCAGTTTCCTCTACATGCCATATATATAGGCCAAGCTAGAACTGCTCATTTATTTAATTAAACAAAATATATACATAGGAGCAAAGGTCATGGTTTACCGATGTTTGCTAGATTTCATTGAAATTTTCGTCAAACATCCTCGGATAACATCCACGCTCTCTTTTATCCCTAGCTCTTGAAGGAGGTGTAGTGGCAATATAATTATATAGTCTTGGGCCTTCCAACAGAGCTTATATCAGGTGTTAACACAACAGATTTCCTGAAGCGAAGGAAGGAGATACAAAAAAGATATAGAATAAAATTCGAACCCAGTACGAGACTGTGACTATTCTTTCAACTTCGGAAGGATAAAAAGCAAAGTTGCCCTTGAGGGATTTGAATTGAAGGAGGAGGGAGCCGACGGAAATATCGCAGCTTATTTTACCCAACGTTCTATAGACTCTACCGATGTAGCGCAAACCAGATTACATTACAACATCATAAACAAAAATGCTTCTTTCACTCATATAGTATCTAGTGTAATATTTCCGATCAAAGTAAAAGATGTTCAAGGCTATAATGTATTTGACCATATTCCTTTTCAATCAGAGTTTATATAAAACAAAATGCCTACTATGATATATATGTGCACACCATTTTAATCTCAATTATATATTCTTTATTCATACGATCGCAATAATCCAGAAATGTTTCCTATACTCTAATACATTGTTGTTTCTTATGTATTTCGTTGTTTAGCCAGATTAGTCTCTGCCATAGCAAATCTATGATGTATTGCATTCTAGTCATAGCCAAATCACAATTTGTTTTCTATACAGATCTACAGTGCCCATCCTTACCTGCATGTTGTAAGAGGGTTCATTATGACTTGAGTAAGATCAGGAAACGATTTCAGACATGTAGAGCATGTTTCGTATTCAACGCAGTCATTTTATGTGTACGTAATTCGTAGGAATTTTATAGAAACAATATCTTCGCAGAGAGAAAATAAATTAGTTTATATTCTAAACATATTTCAACAAATAATATAAATCGAATCCCCGATAATGTCTGTACTAGGTAACTCAATTCACCTAAACATATATGTAATCGTAAATACCTAATGCCTGAGAGAAATAGTGAACCTCTAAGTCTGGGAATGTTTGAGTCTGTGTTAAACAAATACTAACAACCATCATATAATGCTGAGTGCAGAAATAGGAACAACATTACTGGGAATTTCAATCAAGATAAACACCAATTTCATATCACGTTTATGGAAAGCATATTCAAGCATAAAGTTGGTGGAGTAAGTGTAATATGAGCCAAGGTTCTTCATATAATGTAAAAGATAACAAAGGGATTTGAAAGTTATATATATGACTGGTATTATGTTTGAAATAATTGTATTGGAGGTATGTTGATTCCTGTGTGATTCTAACTTTATTTGTTAGCAACTTGAAGTTTGTTCACCTATAATATCAGTATAGTTAAAACCTATTTTTCAATAGAATGAGATTCGCACATGTTATTGTAGACGTTGTTGATCTTCTACTACTATCGCTATTGTGACAAACTCCTCACATATAAGTAACATCCATTGTTGCTAACCTCTTTCAATTTCGTTTTCCCTATTATGGATATTTGCTATTGTGATATTACTCATTACAATTCCATGTATATGTTGAATAACACTATGCTTTAGCAATAGAACGTTATGGGATCTATTGCAAGTCACTAAATTTACAGGTAAATTAAAAGAGTTTCCTTGTGTGAATACATATTGGATACTTATAATATAGTATCAGTGCAGAGATATATTTTAAGAATACAGACGCGCGTATTGTCCAATAAATCTTAACCTAATTCTTTTAAAATCTCACTGTGCTCTCCTTTCAGTGCGTCCTTTGGGGGTTACAACCTAAACTACGTATCATGCTTTTACCATGGTTACCATTCGCACATTTAATTCTATTAGAAATTGGTTGGTTTTAATGTTTCTTCTCGACTATTCATTGAGCCAGCAATATGAAGAAATATGTATTCATGAAATATGTTATAGTAACAAGAAAAATAAAACTTTACAATATATATTTTCATGTGCTTGGCTAAGTGCATCTATGTATATTTCAATCAACGTGGTATGTAGAATCTCCGTAGTTATACCACCAAATGAAAAAATGTATTGATTTTGTTCCTACTTGTCGTCTCCTATACGTGTGATATATGTTTAACTTAGGATCCACGTGTATTGTCAATATATAACATACTATATTAGCATTAATATCTCTAGAAAATTGTTTTAGTTTTTGCCTTTCGGAATAACATTAAATGATGGAATAATAGAACATTTAAACTATTAGAGTAAAAATAAATTCTGAACTCAATATTTACATTAATTCTTTGAATTTTGAACAGAAAAGAAAGCTTAAATTTTCGTTGCAACATTTATTTCTTTGTTATAAATTACATTAAAAATATACAATTAAGAATTCAGAAGAGCTTATTTCGAAATTATGTAGAATACATATTTTGGTATTGATTATTCTAGATTAGCGGAGCACCGATTTTGAACTGGTTAGTGTTATCTCTAACGAAAAGCATCCGGAGTTAACCCATCTAATCTTGTATGTAATATAGTCCGGTATCGTTTGGAGAGATTTTCACGTTATTCTACGACCAAGTAAACATATAAATTGTTTCGAGATACACTAATTATCTATGTTAAATTTTAAATAACATAGAATGTCGGGAAGTTTGACAATAGCACATATCTCTCTCTACGGGATCGTAGATATATTGTGTATGTTATTGTTAGTGATGCTGTTGAACAGATTCAACTCATTTCTTATCGAAGCGAATTATGAAACCTAGATACTGAGAAAAGAACAAGGCTCCATCCATATATTGAATTTTTCTGTATATGCCAGTGCTTCATCGAGCTGAGCACCATACATTCTTTTTACAGCCATAAGTCCCAGTTTACTTCAGATCAAGCAATCATGATGCGTTCACGTCATTCATTGGTGCAGTCGTCTCACTTCCATTTATTTGCAGATTGAGCCATAATCAAGAGCTCCGAGCATTGATTTCTCTGGGAGTGTTACGATCTAACACATCAGAATTAATATCAAAGCAACATCTCTAGCCAAGACTACCCACTTATTTTGTATATCTAGGATTGCCTTTTCCAAATTATAATGTTCTAACTCATGAGGATTTAAGTGATTTTATATTTTACATCTTGAAAACCAGTTTCTTGATTATCTACTTATTGGAGATGTTTCAATGTAATTTTCTTAGTAGTAAACATGTAATCTGCATTATCAAAGGAAACATGTGTAATAGTTAGAAAAAACTACCATGCAACTGATGTTCATGAAAATTGTAAATGATAATAAACGATGGGAGATATATGGAGAGGAAAGTAATTTAATGCTAAAACGTTATATAGTTGAATATAATTGCACTATTTCTGAAGAGCGGGAGGAAAGGATATTTGGATTTGTTTAAGGCTTTGAAGGATCTCCACGAATAAAGAGAATTAGATGTTATGAAGAATAGATAATAATAATTGTTTCTACTTTAGGCACAAGGCCAGCAAATACCCAGTGCATTACTGGTACTTTATTTTATCGACCCCGTAAGGATGAAAGGCAAAGTCAACCTCGGTGGGATTTGAACTCAGATTGTAAAGGGACGTAACTCTGTGTTTCAAAGCATGGCGTCCGACTCTCCACCGATACTGCCAATCCACCGCCCTATAAATAATAGATAATAATAACACAATGTTAAACGTTTAAAAACACCTAATCATTATTGTATTGTTCTTTGTTGTTTACGCAAAGCAACACACGTATATTATAATCTAATAATCTTCCAAGTTCATAACAATATTTTTGAATTTAACGACTGCGAGTATATTTCCAGAACACAAAAGTGGACGTGAAATGCGTATGATTTGGACGGTGGAGAAAAACAGATGTTATTAATATACTATAGTTTTGTAACTTTAAGCTCTAACAATTCTGCCATGCAACTACTAGGTAACAGAATAAATGATGTCTAGCATAGCAATATATTCTCTAGTTATTTGAAATATTGCAAAAGCATTGATTGTCCGAAAATTAGGTCGCAGAAATGAGGCCATGTTTGGGACATTATTTTGAATCAGAATCGGCAACCTTTGAAGGAATATCTCACACATTATCGTTGCTCGTTGACTTCAAAATCCTCCTATACATACAAGTGGATGGTGTGTATCCATTCGATAGCAGAGTTTGTAAACCACATGCATATCTGTTCTTGTATAGCTTAAATGTCCCGAAAATTCCAATACATACATGGTGAAACCAAGCTGTTATCTTCATCGTTATCAGGCAGAATTTTTGTTTGGTTAAGCATTAGTAATATTTGTTTCTCCTGTTATTGTATTAGCTATCTTCATAGTAAATTGATACAACCATACAAAACGGTCCCAGGTACAAGAAACTGAAAGCATGTTACATTGTATGAATATTTTTCAACAAATAATAGAAATAGGTAAACAGATACGAATAGTTTTCTAACAGAAACATTACAAATGCATATGTATGGCGAGTGAATATAGAAGTTGAGTCTATATAGACTGTATATCCCGCTTTCAGGAAAGGTGCGATGAGTATTAAGAAAAAGTGATTTCAGCATATGAAATAGCGCATGATATGTGTGGTCGAATGGCGGACAAATCACCAGGCTGGAGGCGAAGGCCATGAATTCCTTGTTTTACAACACAACTCTTCACAACTGCTTTAAGAGCTGTCCATTGCAACTCCTCGCAGGATGAGAATGTTCAATGTCATGAGATTTGAAAAGCGTTGGCAATGATGTTTAATCTCTCTAAACATTGATATAATAAAAGAAAATAGATGGCCCATACTACAGCTCAGTATAATTATAGTTTTGGAAATACAAGATGATTAACTAGTTGCTGGGTGTTTAACCAAACATGTCCGATAATACATAATCCCCTGCAGATATAAAGATTACAGCTTTCACTTTCCGTAATGTATTTTAGCATTTAAAGGCACTGCATGTGGCTTCTCCGTACTTTGATCGATCACTGTAAATAAATCGTCATCGCTAGCCTTCGAATATGCAGTGGAATCAGATTCCATTGTCACAAATAAAAGCCGACCTAACGAAACCATTTCTCACCATCTTTTTTATCATCCCACCCCTTTGCATGTCTTCGCACTAGAGCTTCTGCTGCAAAAGCATGGTATGGAGAAAGCAATTCAACTTGAACATAATCATATGTTTATATGTGTATGACATTGAAAGCGGGAGATGCCTGCCAACGAAGTTGTTGAGGACGCATGCGAGTTGAGGAAAATATCCTGAGGTAACTTGTCAAATCTCCTTCCATTGTTGATTCGTGGCTTCAGGCTGAATGGTTATCGCTTTGCCGTATCTATCAGGACATTAAAACCATGTCCTTCTAAATGAAATAATAGACCAATAAACATATGTTATAAGTGAGTTCCTCACAGCCGAATTCATAATTGTATTGCTAATTAATATTTATATAACATCATTAAGAGTGGTGAATTGGCAGTTTCGTTGAAGCGTCGGGCAATATGCTTTATGGCATATAGATACGGTTCTTTAAGTTCTGTGTTGAAATCCCGCCACAGTTAGCATTGCCTTTCATCCTTAAGGGAGCGATAAAATAAATTACAAGTAAATCTAATCGACTTTAACCCTTCACGCCATATTGCTAGCTTTCTGCCGATACTAGAAATCATTATTCATGTCAACATTTCACATGCAAATTGTTTAATTCGAATCTGAATATTGTGTACTTTGATAACATTTTCATTTCTTTCTCAATCGAAGATATTGAGATATTGAGATGTCTGTCAAAATAATTATATTTTACTTTTTATCTTTGTTTATCAAGACGGGATGGTAACATTTGAATTTATTGACAGACTCGTCGTAAATTATGGTAACTAGTCCATTGTTGCATACCAGAATAAATACATGCTACTGTCTCTTCCCTAGATATGTCTATGTATATACTTTCACTATGTGTGGGTTGGGCAGCGGTTAATTATTTATTTCTTCTAAATATATAAGATATATTTTATTGCAATTCCTTCCTTCACCGTATGTGTGTAGGTTTGTTATATCTAAAACCATGTACCCTATTTCTGTCTTTATTTCGTACCCAGCTTTATAGCGATAACCGAAATATATGTTTGCACATTTCTCTACGTTCTCTCATTAATCAATGTTGGAGTTGTCTTTTGATTTCCCTTATTGAAATGATACCTTCATGGATCTATTCTGTTCATTGCCCTTATCTAAATATTGGATTCCATGCAATATATTCTAATTTTTGCTTTAGTATGTTAAATGTATAAGAAAACGGTAGAATATCCTATTTCGTTAACACCCGCAATATCGCATTTCAACAAATAGCTGTACCGGTTTTAGGGAAAAGATACATTACTGGTGCTGTACTTTATCGAACCCGTCAGGATAAAAAGCAAAGTTAACCTCAGCTGAGTTTGAAATCAGAACGCAAAGAGCCGTCACGCTGTGCTTCAAAGTATGCTGTCCGATGCTTTACCGGTGCTGCCAATCCACTGACAGTCATTGATTAATTATTAAACAAATGAATTTACGTCAACATAATTGGGTAAATTGGCAATATAATAGAAACCCATCCTGAAGGCAGATGATTGAAATCAGTAAAAGAAAAAAAAAAGAAAATTTGGCTTAACTAGGCAAAAGAAATATAGTTTCATAGGCAATGTGTTTTCCAGGAAATTGACTCTCTGTGAGATGACCCGAGAACAAAATTATTTAAAATACCACTATAACTTTTCCGTCTTCAAGCGTTGTACTCAAAACAACAGACCCCCGCCCCATATATATATATAATATTTATTACGTTCAGATGAAAAACATTCAGATTTTTATCGAAGCAGGGGTGTATGTTGAGGAACAATTCGCTGTTATTTCTAATATGTTTAGTTACTACATAGTGAAAACAACACTTATGCTTTATGAGAAATATATATGAATGGAAGAGTTTTGTATAATATTCTAGAAGTTTGTCATTTCTGAAATGTAGTGTGGGTTGTTTTATTTGTATATATCTCCTAAAGAATATATGAAAACATATTACTTTGTATATCGATTAAATCAGTATTCTTTAAATATTGGCTAATTTGTTGGGTATTTTTTTTTATTTAAAACGATATATATAAATATGTTTTGGAATATTCGTCAATACATATTTACTGCGCAGTGTCATACTCATGATAATGGATATATTGAGTACTTACGTAATTTCATGTTTAAGTAAGCTGATAATGGGAAGGAAATCGTTACAGTTTAGAAATAAAATAAATAAAATAAAATAAATAAAATAAAATAAATAAAATAAATAAATAAAATAAATAAATAAAATAAATAAATAAAATAAAATAAATAAAATAAAAATGTGTACATTAAGAAGAATAAATGCATATAATTGCAAACAAATTATCGTGTCAAATATTATAGAGCAATGAATCTTACGAAAACAAAGTATTATCTCTCTCGCTCTCCCTATATATATATATATATATATATATTTATATATGTATATACATACAGACAGACACGCACACACACACACATACACACATACACACATACGTGCACCCGCACACACACAAACAAACACACACACACGCATATATATATATATATATATAATCTTTATTACGTTCAGATGAACAATATTCCTATAAAGGATTAAATATTTACGATAGAACTCGAAAAGAGAAGATATTAAGCCATTAAACATGTTTTCCGTTCGGTTATTTCTTTAATTTTAGATAGAGATGATAATAAATTATATAGAATTACGAAAGATAGATATTTTCTTTACGTAGAAAAGAAATAATTGTCCAAAAAAAGATTATTTAACCAGAATAATTCTCAGAGGTTCCACTTGAAATATATTTAGCTGTTGAATAGGGTTTCGTCTAGCACAATAAGCATTTTGCAAATAATACGATTACATTTAGCTCTTCAAATAACATAACAAACTCGATTAAATCAACCACAGTGAATTACTGGTAATTTATTTTATCGACCCCATATCGCCCACAAGGAAGGCAACGCTAACCCCGGAATGATTTAAATTCAGATCGTAACTATATGCCGCAAACAGGTTGTCCAAAGCTCTTCCGATAATGCAAATCCACCACACTTTACTCTTTTTATAACAATAAAAAAACGCACAGCAGTAAGCGTCAGATTTCTTTGTGGTGCTGTTAGTTGTATTAATTTTAAATTTACCTAATTCAGTATATTCTATAATGTTCCTCTTAGCATTGTTGAATGAACGCCTTCCTTTTCTCCTAACCAAATTCTCTGAAAGTTCTCTGAAAGTTCTCTGAAAGTTCTCATTATCTAAAATATAACGTATCGCCAACCTCATATCTCCTGCACACCGACAGCCACTTCATGTTCAATGTTACACATTGATATAGCGTATTTTCATTATTCCTTGAACTTTGAAAACCCTACTATTCAATGTTGCTGTCAATATGATGACACATCAGTTATAACATGTAATTTAGCCCGATGTGCGTCATCATCTAATAAGTATACCACTAAAAATGTCGTTATATCTCTAATATCTTCATTTTCTCATATATAGTTTTTAGAATCACGTTATGAAATGTATCTGATGTGTTTTAGTTACTATAGAGTGTGATTTCGGAGAATCTTTTGAAATTCCTCGTGACACATTTAACGGTCAGATAAATTTATTTTACATGGCAACGAATTCTTATTGTTTAATGAAATGTTGAAGCTGATTAGAGCTGTCACAAATTATCATAAAATATATGAAAATTATGTTCTATCTGTGTCTAAAGTCTGTGCTAATAACAACTGTTGTCATTGATCCATTGTATTTTTTCTGCCCTATGTCAATTCAAATTGTTACTTGAATAATTTAAGTTTTTAGATAAAGTGTCTGGAGGCTCTCTTTGTAATATTTGAATTGCATTGCAAAAGTGACGAGGTTTTACTGTATTATATAGTTATCTTTTCATTCATTCGAAATATTGTCATTCAAAGATTACTCAAAATATTTATAAATATTCTATGGTAACAATCGGATATTATTATATGAAATTCAACAGGGTATTTTTGATTCTCATCTTTACTAGTGAACGTGTTCAATTTCTGAAAGTGATTACACATCATTGATCTCCTGCCAGCTTTATAATAATCATTCACATTTCAATATGAGTATCAATATTAAAGAGGTACAGATAAGCGGTTTCGTGATTATGTTCATGTCATGAATTACCATTAAAAATGAGAAATTGGAGAAAACTGGAACACTTTCCTAATACGTGGGAATACTGAAAATAATAACCTAATTGTCTTTATATTTTTCCAAAATCATTTTCTTGGATATAGTTTTAGTCTGTCACTTTATTAAAATTGCAAATTTCAAATAGGTTCAATGTGATACCTAAGCAAATGGTTATGATAAATTACCATGTCTGTCAGTGAATAATAAGCACACCTTTTATGTAATGCCATTGTAAGTATAATTATTGAATTATTATATATCCTACATGTAGATGTCTCTGCACAGGCATTCTTGAGAGGACGAGTGACTCGGTTTTCTCATTACTGATTTTCATTCCAGCCATGCAACATTTGGCATCAAACCTATCAAGATCAAATCGGAGATCACCTTCTATCGAATTAAGTAACATCGTGCCGTCTTTAAATTCCAGCCAATTGCTATGATACCTCTTCCAACCTGGCTGCGCATGTTAATTCTGTTCGATTTTGCACCATTTATCCTAGCACAACTACTCGGGCGTTCGTATAGAGATATCAGCGAAGCAAAGGGTTGACCATCGAACGCATACTCATGCAAAACCTTCCACGGTAGTTTCTGAAAACATGGTCGTTGCCATAATGTCATGAATGTCATAATGCCACAATGTTAATGTTTAGTCGGCTGTGATGCTTCCGAGAAAACACTCTCCCTACATCTTTTCACCAGACTCGTAGAATAGACTTTACCGGTGAGGCTTAACAATGGAATTCCTCTGTAACTGGAATAATCTTTCTTTTCTCTCTTTTTATAAATTGAGATTATCACTCCCGATTTCCAATGCGTAGTTGCCTTTCGAGAGATCCAGACAACCCGGAACACACGTGTACGCTAACTACAGGTTACATTCTCCGTTTAAGGCTTTTAATATCTCGGTGCTGGATCTCATCTTCCGTAGTGGCTTTACCATACTTGAGAACTTTAGCTGCTCTTGTGACGCCAGTCTCTGAAATATTAGTCACCTCTCCGAAATGCACCTCGTTTACATTAGATTATGCTGTTGTGATCGAGTTTAAGCTATGGGCGAAATATTCTCTCCTCCTTGCGAGGATGGACCTCGTTGAAGCGTCATTGATATCAGGTGTGGAGGAGGACTTTCATTACGAAGTCGTTGAGAGAATACGATCGCGAATTCAAGTGGCCGAAATGGGCTTCCTGCGAATGTTCTTTGGATTAAATCGATAGAGTGTATAGCTCGGAGGTGAGAGCCTCAATTCATGTAGAGCCGCTACTTTTCCGAATTGTCACATCACAGAGCCTATACAATAAGCAAGTTTTTTTATTTATATCAGGAAATAATCACTGGCCAGATTTGACGGGCAAAACCAACCAGCAGGAAACGTGTGCAAGATGGTTGGATAACATCCATAAGCTTGGCTTGTCTCGTTTGGGAATCCAGTCGGTTGCTTCTGACAAGACACTCCAGAAGGAATGTTCGAGGTTCTGTCCACATGACACTCTCAAGAAGAAGAAGAAGAAGAAGACGAAGAAGAAGAAGAAGAAGAAGAATAACATATTTTAAATACTGTTGATAGATTTCGCATACTGTCACAATGAAACCAACAAACACAAATTGAGCATGCGTTAAGTAAATTAATATTATTCGAATTTTTTGGCATATACGAGAGACCACAGGGAACATGGTTCAACGTTATCATGTCCTCATAATCGAAACATCGACAACATTGTAAATTACATATTAACAATGCCAGCATCACTCAGTATATTATTAATTACTTAGGATATAAGTATGGTTTGCTTAGAGATTGAAAAAGAAAACATTGTTTTTTCACATTTTCCTCTTGCGTTGTTGTTCACTTCGATATAGATGTTATTGCTGTATATTATTAAAAGATGAAATTTGTAAATCGAAACACAGTATCGTGAAAAATTACGAAGTCTATGGAATTGGTTTTGTTTACAGGAATATTAAGCTATGAGAAATTCAGATAAAAATTCTATTGAGCTAATGCCTTAGTAATATAAAGTGTATTAGTAAAATAAAAAAAATAGTTCTTGCTATTTTTTTTAAATTTTAGTAATACACTTGCTATTTACTTCGATAGAAAGTGACTCTGTAAACTTGTCTATTGTATCACTGTCAACATTCTGTATTTTTTCTCCATCTTCATAAACAGATTACAATTTGTTTCCCTTTCAAAGTAGTTTGTAGAAATAACACTTTCGCTGTTAAATATATTTACTATTGTAAGCAATGCTTATTTATATTACTATAAGCTGCTCTAAAGTATTCATGATGCTTAACAACAACGATATTATAAACGGCAATACGATTAGATATTTAGTCTATCGTCATTAACTTTAGAGAATATTTTTTTTTTTTCAGATTTCAAGTTGTCGATCACTTTGCAGAGGAAGGACACTGCTAATGAACGGCAACTTACCCACCTTGGAGGAAAGGCTGAAAAAGGTTAGTCTTTGATGGGGGAAGTGAATCTGATAAATAAACCCCAGTGTGAGGTAGAAGTTCTAAACCAGGTGACCGATCATGTCAACCATATGAGTAAACATACGGTCCTACGGTTATATGCACTGTTTGACCTACAACTTCTTGTACACAGAGATTTAGTAACTTCTACATTATGTTAGGTAATACTTCTTAAATGTGCTGTGCCCTGGGATAAAACTTGAAATATAAAATTTCGATAAGCTGCTGAACCACACAGTCCCCTTGTCACAACTATGCTTTCAACATTAACGTCTTCATGATATTTCTGTATATGTTTATCGGATCACCATCAATTATACTATTTCTAGATATTTTTTTTTTTACACACTTGCAATCTTTTGAAATATGTTAGAATTCTAGGGCATTGAAACGTGCACATCCAGAGATATCACATCTGATGAAAAGCAGAGATATACCAAATAGTTGTGCAATGTAGATACGACACAATCCTTGTAAATAAAAATAAACATAATATTTGATTTAAATGTGTAGAACATTATAAGGTTTTGCAACAAAATATCTTATATATTTAGTTATTTAATAGCCATCTTCATTTGTAACAATAAAATTGAAGTGGGGGGAGTGCTATAGTACTACATTCCTCAGAATATTACTGGTAATATATCACGTTGAACATAAGACCTACGAAACGCAATATTGTGCGGAGTATTATTTAATTTCAGATTGTAAAGCAAGAGAAATACCGTACATCATTTTGTCTAAATATTATACGAACGCAACGATACGTATTGCCAACCCAAGACGGATGAAATTTTAAAGATGTTATTTACCAAACTTGAACTGAGGACGTAAACGTGTAATAAATAAACACTTTGAGGGTCTTTTTTAAAAAGTTGTACTAATTCCTTATTTCGACGCACTAGTATCGATACACGAGTAGAAATTATATCAACGATTAACTAATATGTACGCACATCGTCAACGCAATGATATAATATATTAAAGACGGAATAACATATGTACATGCGTACGATATAGTTAGTCACAGCAGCACTCTATGATAATGCAACTGAATGGTCTAATAAAAAATACACATTCAAAGTGTTTATCACCTCCTACACAGTTAATTCAGGAATGATGAATGCATGCATAGAAATATACTTGCAACAACGAGGCACGTCCACCAAACACTGTGCCAGTAGAGTACATTCGGGTCCTGAATAATCATCCCGTTGCTCCCACCCGCTTATATAAGTTTACTGATCTAATTCCAGCGAAATATTATTTCAAATGTTGTGGTCGTTAATGCAATTGTTGCTCTCCTTTCTTGTGTTTTTGTTGTTGGTGCTGCTGTTCTTGTTAATGGTGGTACTTTTTTTATAATAATGGGGTGGGGGGTCATTTCACGTGACTCAACGTTTGAGTCACTGTCACGTGAGAGCGGGCTTACCGACAGGTGGGGGGGGGGTCTGTCCATATATTTATATGAAAACAATTATTTGTGAAAATAAATTAAAGCTCATATATTTAGCTCCATGGGCCGCATATTATGGAGTCACCTTTTCGCAGGTCAATGACGAATGTCTCCTGACCTATTTGTATCAATATACAAATTTAAACAACTTAATTCTACAAACCTATCAGAGTTCACAATCACACATTTTGTCACTTTAGTCACTATTAATAATAATAATATGATTAATAACAATTTATTGTGTATATTGCTTCATCGTTGGACCTCAGAGGGAATGAAAAGAAAATGAGAAAGTTGAGATATTCCGGGAGATCAAGAGAGAAAAACATAAATTATGGAGAATCGGTCATGTTGAAATGGTACCGTTTGCGGCTGGCGAACTGGGAGCAGTTACTAAAATAATGCCCGGTTTAAGAAGCTAGAATTTACCATAAGAGTGCAATTATTGCAGAAAACGGCAAGGATTCTAAGAAACGGTGTGTGACAGTTAAAGAAGAAGGAATGACCTGAATTACCTTTGGCCATTGTCTATTGGTACTGTTTCGGTATATCATCTGCCAGAGGAAGAGCGTTACGAGTAATAACTATAATATTATTATTATTTACTATATCTCTATAGGGTGGTGGATTGGCAGTATCGGTGGAGGGTCAGAAGCCATGCTTTCCAGCATAGTTACGTCCCTTTACGATCTGAGTTCAAATCCCGCCGAGGTTGACTTTGCCTTTCATCCTTACGGGGTCGATAAAATAAAGTACCAGTAATGCACTGGGTAATTGCTGGCCTTGTGCCTAAAGTAGAAACAATTATTTACTATATCTCCTCCTCTTCCCTGTTCCATGAGAATGACACCTGAAAAAGTAAGGCGACTGAATGAGTGAATATAAACTTTTACCGTTATATCAAAAACAAAAAGGCAGCATTTATATGTAACATGGAATATTTGTAATGAAATAATTTGTACATCATCGCAATTCATTATATCATTTCCAATATATAGCATTTCTAACTATTTAACTACAAGATATTTAATTACGCATTAAATTACGTGTCGTAAATATTGATAGTTATAACTTATTGTTTTATTACCTTTATTACTTTTATCAGCATAAATATGTTCATGCCATAATCGTTTCTGATTTAGGCACAACGTCAGCATTTTCTTGGGAGGGGAAATTCGATGAAATCGACTCTAGTGTGTGACTGGCACTTTATTTTATCGACCCAATATGGATGAAAGGCAAACATAAGCTCGGCAGGATTTGAACTCAGAACGTAAAGGGCCGTAATTTTATGCTCTACTGATTTCGCCAATCTAGCACCCATGATTTACGGACATAAGATTCAGTTGAAAGATCCAGGTCAGTCAGGCTCCCCACTATTCTATTTTGACTTTAGTAAAAGCTAGTGGTCTGATGTCAAAGAAGTGTATTAAATATATATATATCTAATTTGTTAAATATACTTCATCAGGAACAATTCACTAACTTAGGAAATTTCCATTTCATGTGTCCACAATGATAAATATTCTACCACCGACTAGTATACTGTGAAAGGCTTTTAGTATATTATGTTTCAATTATGCGATCTGTGATAAGTAGAGCACAATGCCAAATAAATTATGAATCTGTGTTTACGTAAGTTTACAAGTTCAACAATATTCTCTTCTTCTTATTCTTCTTCTTCTTCTTCTTCTTCTGCTCCTCCTACTTCTTCTTCTTCTTCTAATTATAATTATTATTATTATTGTTCTTAGAGTCTCAGTCATTGATGTTAGTTATCTGGAAAGTTTGTTGAAAAGAATATCAAGCCACTACCTGCAGCCTCAGATATTCAGGACGTATCGGAGGGTTATTGCTGTTCCCAGCAAGCATGCCTTTTGAAGTGTTCCAAAAGGCGGGGCAGGGCCAATTTTCTTTCACCATCCATGGACATTTTTGAGATAGTACCTAGTGCCCCTATGACAATCGGGACCACTTTGACTTCATGGCAGGTCCAAATCCTTTTTACCTGCCACTTTAAGTCCTGGTATCGGTTAATTTTCTCCCACTCCTCTTGCACTCTCGGGTCGAATGGGCAGGCCACATCCACAATCAGGCACGATCTTTTTTACTTGTCCAAAACCTCCAGGTCAGGTCTATTGTGTTCCAGTTTCTTGTCCGTCTGTATCCTAATATCCAACAGCACCTTCACCTGATTGTTTTCTATCACCCACTCTGGCTTATGCTGATACCACTTCTCAGAACGTGGTAAATTGTTTACTTTGCATAGGTGAAAGTGGATCACCCTGCCCATATCATTATGTCTCCAGCCTTTATAGTGAGTCCGGGCTGGGTATTTACACTCGGATACAATGTGAGCCACAGTCTTCTCTCTCCACAGATCCTGCACAGTGGGCTTGCATCCTCCTTGTAAATATGGTGTTTCAACCACTTCGTTTTGAGGGCCGGCTCTTGCGCAGCCATTAGCATTCCTTCTGTAGCCTTTTTAAGGTCTCCTCTCTTCAACCAGTTCCATGTCTGTGGATCTCTAAATTCAGTTTTCTCAGAGAAGGTACTATGAAGGGATATTCCTGAAGGCTGATCTTACTCATTGTTGTTATTTCCTCCTTGGACATCCCCTGGCCTATTGTCCTCTCCTTCAGTACAATTCTGAGCATTCGCTCCTTACTATCAGTTATGTATTTGTGTAGGTTGTTTTTCACCATATCAATACAGTCCTCTATGCTGATAAGACACCTTCCACCTTCAGATCTCCTTAAGTAGAGTCTATCGACATCACTCCTCTTCTGGAACATGTTGTAGGTAGTCAATAGCTTCCTAGTCTTCCTATCGATTTCCTTTTGTTCAGCAACATTACATCTCATAATTCCCGCACTGTATCTAATAATAGACACAGCTCGGGAATTTACTTCACTTATGGCATTCCTACTGTTCAGATGTGACTTTAATACACTCCTTATTCTCTGAATGTATTCAGACCTTATCAATTCCTCCATGTTGTTGTTCTTGATGTCATCAGCCTCAAGAACACCCAAATATTTGTATCTTTCTTCAGTGTCAATTTCCTTTATCATCTCACCTGTTGGTACCTGGATTCCGTTGTTTCTGCTCAATTTACCCCTCTTCATCACAAGGATTCCACACTTACTAATACCAAACTGCATACATATTTCATTGCTGAAAATAAGGACAGTGTCAACAAGCACATCCAACTCCTTCTCAATATTCCCGAAGAGCTTAAGATCGTCCATGAAGAAGAGTGATTTTTGGTAAGCTCTTCATTTCCCAACTTGTATCCTCCTCTCACTTCTCCCAGTATAATGGTCAGGGCATCAGGGCAAGGACAAACAACAGAGGGGACAGACTATCTCCCTGAAAGATACCTCTCTTGATCTTCACGCTTCCCCTGGATTATCCAGCTCATCTTAAATCTGTTTTCCAGGACTTCATGCTTTTGCCCAACAACTGTCTGATGGTATCTGCCACCTTGAAGATCTCTAGACTTTGGTTATCCAAGCATGTGGTACCATGTCAAATGCGTTTTTGTAGTCTATCCATCCCATGGCAAGACCAGTGTGTCTCCTCTTGCAATTCCTCATTACCATCTTATCAATAAGTAATTGGTCCTTTGTACCACGGGACTTCTTTCGGCATCCTTTCTGTTCGTCCGGTAACAAGTTGTTTGTGTGGTGGTGATGGTAGATTTCCTCAGACACAATGCTTGTCAACAGTTTCCACATTACAGGCAGACATGTCATAGGTCTATAGTTGGTAACATCATTCCCCATGATTCGGTTTTCATTACCAGAACTGTGGTACCTTTTGTCAACCACTCTGGTACCTCACCTGACATCAAGCAGTCATTGAACATGGTTGTCAGTTTCGGGTGGAGGGACGTTATAATTGTAATCCAATACCCCTGCACACCATCAGGGCCTGGTGATTTCCAGTTGGTTAGTTTTTTTGCCTGCCCCTTAAGAGTTTCAACTGTGATACTCAAATCAGTTTGTTGGTGTGCCTGTTCACTAATCTCATTTTGTACTGTCTCAATCCACACTGCCTTGTCATTGTGTTTAACATCCTGCTCCCATATTCCTCTCCAGAATGTCTTAGTTTGTTCCACCTCAGGGATCAAGTCGTTGCCTCTTTTTTTCCCTTCAAGCTGTCCAAACAACATCTTCTGGTTGTTGTCAAACATGCGGTTCTGTCTATGACTGACTGACTCTGCTCTCGTATCGCCTAATGTTTGCACTCTTTGCTACAATGCGTTGCTTCAGTTCCTCTATGATAATATTTAGCTTTTTCCTCCTAGTTTTGTACTTTATTTCCTGTCTATTTTTAGTGTCTATGTTTTTTAGTGTCCCATTCAGTAGGGACTCAAGCGTTCCAATGTCATTTTTCATTTCCCTGATTTGACCATTCAGTCGTTTCTTCCACAAAGGTTCTTATCTTTTTTGTTTGTTGTTTCCTCTCCCTTTTATGCCAAGTAATTTCCTCACCGCATTTGCTGTTGCTTTGAAGATATAGTTGCACTGGTGAAGGCCCCTCGCCTCAAGGTATGGGATGACATTTTTTACCTTAGCTGTTGTTACTTTTAACATTTTCATATCTACAAATCTTAGGTTCATAGGTTTCCCACTATCATTGTTCAATTCATCTACCACTAAGTTTAGGATATCAACCAAATCTTGTCCTAGCCCGTTAGCATTCATCTCCTCAATGGCCGTATCTTTGTTCCAGGTATTATTTCTTTCAGCATTCAGATCATTGTCTGCTTCGGATGGTTCCTCAGTTCTCTCGACCTCGTCACCTTCATTTCCCACTGGCTCGTTTGCCAGGGAGTACGTGCTGGGTGAGAGTCTGTCACATGACATTCCAGTCTCCACTTCACCGTTATGCGCACTGTTTATGTTCGACTTTTAAACACTCTTATCGAGGATTGCTGAATGTATGGTTAGATAACCACCGGCGATTTCATGACCCTCGATGAAATTAGTGTGACACTATCACGCTGTAGACGAACATAAATAAGCAAACAAACCAATAGGTAAAAACCCCTAAAAAAGAATAAGCATAAGTTTCATTGTAATGTAATGTTTGAATGTCTAAATCTTTTCTTTTCCTTGTTTTTCTGTCTGTTTGTTTTTCTTTTCTTTTTATTTTCTTTATGTTTTTCGTTGCTGCTGTGCTGTTTTGATTTTGAATTTTTGTTTTTTTGATTTTTTGACCGGGTCATCAAATCAGTCTATTTATGTATTATTATTATTATTATTATTGTTATTACACTTTGAGTCTCAGTCATTGATGTTAGTTAACTGGAAAGTTTGTTGAGATGAATATCAAGCCACTACTTGCAGTCTCAGATATTCAGGATGTATCGGAGGGTTGTTGCTGTTCCCAGCAAGCATGCCTTTTGAAGCGTTCCAAAAAGCGTGAAGGGGACAATTTTCTTTAACCATCCCTGGAAACTTTTTGAGATAGTCCCTAGTGCGCCTATGACAATCGGGATCACTTTGACTTCATCGCAGTTCCAAATCCTTTTTACCTCCCACTTTAAGTCCTGGTATCGGTTAATTTTCTCCTTCTCTTTCTCTTGCACTCTCGTGTCGAATGGGCAGGCCACATCCACAATCAGGCACGATCTTTTTTCTTTGTCCCAAACCACCAGGTCAGGTCTATTGTGTTCCAGTTTCTTGTCCGTCTGTATCCTAAAATCCCACAGCACCTTCACCTGATCGTTTTCTATCACCGCCTCTGGCTTATGCTCATACCACTTCTCAGAATGTGGTAAATTGTTTACTTTGCATAGGTGCCAGTGGATCACCCTGCTCATCACATCATGTCTCCAGCCCTTATAGTGAGTCTGGGCTAGGTGTTTACACTCGGATACAATGTGAGCCACAGTCTACTCTCTCTCTCCACAGATCCTGCACAGTGGGCTAGTCTCCCCCTTGTAAATGTGGTGTTTCAACCACTTCATTTTGAGGGCCTGCTCCTGCGCAGCCATTAACATTCCTTCTGTAGCCTTTTAAAGGTCTCCTCTTTTCAACCAGTTCCATGTCTGTGGATCTCTAAATTCAGTTTTCTCAAAGAAGGTACTACGAAGAGATTTTTCCTGAAGGCTGCTCTTTCTCCTTGATGGTATTTACTCCTTGGACATCCCCTGGCCTATTGTCCCCTCCTTCAGTACAGTTCTGAGCATTGGCTCCTTACTATCAATCACGTATTTGTGTAGGTTGTTTTTCCTCCATCTGAACACAGTCCTCTATGCTGATATAACCTCTTCCACCCTCAGATCTCCTTAGGTAGAGTCTATCGACATCACTCCTCTTGTGTAACATATTGTAGATAGTCAATAGCTTCCTAGTCTTCCTATCCATTTCTTTTTGTTCAGCAACATTCCATCTCAGAATTCCCGCACTGTACTTAATAATAGACACAGCTCGGGAATTTACTGCACTTATGGCATTCCTACTTTTCAGATGTGACTTTAATACGCTCCTTACTCTCCGAAGGTATTCAGTTCTTATCAATTCCTTCATTTTCTTCTTCTTGATGTCATCAGCCTCCAGAACGCCCAACTATTTGTATCCTTCCTCAGAGGCAATTTCTTTTATCATCTCACCTGTTGGTATCTGGATTCCGTTACTTCTGCTCAACTTACCCCTCTTCATCACAATGACTCCATACTTACTAATACCAAATTGCATACATATTTCATTGCTGACAATACGGACAGTGTCAACAAGCACATCCAACTCCTTCTCACTCTTCCCGAAGAGCTTAAAATCGTCCATGAAGAGGAGGTGATTGATGGCAAGCAATCCCTTTCCCAACATGTATCCTGCTCTCACTTTTCGCAGTACACTGGTCAGAGGCATCAGGGCAATGACAAACAACAGAGGGGACAGACTATCTCCCTGGAAGATACCTCTCTTGGTCTTCACGCTTTCCAAGGATTCTCCAGTTGATGTTAACACTGTTTCCCAGGACTTCATACTTTTGCCCAACAACTGTCTGATGTTATCTGCCACCTTGAAGATCTCCAGGCTTTTGGTGATCCAAGAATGAGGCACCATGCCAAATGCCTTTTTGTAGTCTATCCATCCCATGGCAAGACCAGTGTGTCTCCTCTTGCAATTCCTTATTACCATCTTATCAATAAGTAACTGGTCCTTTGTACCACGTGACTTCTTTCGGCATCCTTTCTGTTCGTCCGGTAACAAGTTGTTTGTGTAGAGGTGATGGTAGATTTCCTCAGACATAATGCTTGTCAACAGTTTCCACATTACGGACAGACATGTGATAGGTCTTTAGTTGGTAACATCATTACCCTTGATTCGGTCTTTCATCATAGAACTGTGGTACCTTTTGTCAACCACTCTGGTACGTCACCTGACATCTAGAGTCATTGAACATGGTTGTCAGTTTCGGGTGGAGGGATGTTATGTTTTTAATCCAATACCCCTGCACACCATCTGGGCCTGGTGATTTCCAGTTGGTTAGTTTTTTGGCCTGCCCCTTAAGAGTTTCAATTGTGATACTCAAATCAGTTTGTTGGTGTGCCTGTTCACTGATCTCCTTCTGTACTGTCTCAATCCACAATGCCTGGTCATTATGTTTAGCATCCTGCTCCCATATTCCTCTCCAGAATCTTTTAGTTTGTTCCGCCTCAGGGATCAAGTCGTTGTCTCTTTCTTTCCCGTCAAGCTGTCCAAACAGCATCTTCTGGTTGTTGTTGAACATGCGGTTCTGACTATACTGGCTGACTCTGTTCTCGTATCGCCTGATTTTTGCACTCTTTGCTACAATGCCTTGCTTCAGTTCCTCTATGATAATATTTAGCTTTTTCCTCCTAGTTTTGTACTTTATATCCAGTCTATTTTTAGTGTCTATGTTTGTTAGTGTCCCATTCAGTAGGGACTCAAGCTTTCCAATGTCATTTCTCATTTCCCTAATTTGACCACTCAGTCGTTTCTTCCACCAAGGCTGTGCTCTTTCTTGCCTGTTGTTTCCTCTCGCTTTCATACCAAGTAGTTTCCTCACCGTATTTGCTGTTGCTTTGGGGATATTGTTGCTCTGGTGAAGGTATGGGATGACTTTGTTTACCTTAGCTGTTGTTTCTTTTAACTTTTTCCTGTCTACAAACCTTAGGTTCATAGGGCTCCCACTATCATTGTTCAATTCATCTACCACTAAGTTTAGGTTATCTACCAAATCTTGTCCTAGCCCGTCAGCATTTATCTCCTCAGTGGCCGTATCTCTGTTCCAGGAATTATTTATCTCAACATTCATATCATTGTCTGTTTAGAGTGGTTCCTCCGTTCTCTCGACCACTTCACCTTCATTTCCCACTGGCTCGTTTGCCTGGCATACTCCACCCTCCATCTCCAAGATATTATTATTATTATTATTATTATTATTATTATTATTATTGGCGACCTACGTAGTAAATCGTATTATCGTGAGCACCACAACGGTTTGTTATTTTCAGTTGTTTAAAATTGCTATTTAGGGAAAAGTTTTCTTGTTAACTGTATATAAGACATTCAAAAAGACACTCAAAAAGATTGGGGCCTTGAGCCCAAAATTTAAACCTTTATAATTATTTTAAAAAAAGAATTTCTTAGAAAAATCATGGCCGACTCACAGCTGAACCCAGTAGCTGAGAGCCTTCCTCACAAACTAACACATCACACCGACACCACCATTGTAAATATTACTACGTTTGCCAACACTAAAAATATAAGCAGTAGCAATATTTTAAATTTCTCTCAGGCAGACATTCATTTCCCGCCATTACCAATGACTGCAGGTGTTGAAGCTGCCACCCCCACCACCACCACCACCACAGCAACAACAGAAACAAAAGAAAAAAAAAATTATCTCGTGATATCGAAACGAATTCAGCCAAAATGAACGCTTCATGACCGAACACCACTGACGCCAACACCACCACAACTGAAACTAAAATTAACAATAACAAAAATAACGATAACAACGACAGCAACAATGAAAATAAGAAAACCCTGTCTTTTGCCAGAGTAGCGAAACATTGCGAAGCATTCCAGGTAACTCAGGAGGAATTAGAAGAAGCCATAAAAATGGTAAAGAATGATGGGTACATGGTCCCCCCCCCACACACACACACACAAACCTAACAAAATGGAGCATTGGCACCTATGCACCGTGTCTTATCGGACGATTAACATAAAATCGCGCCAGGTGGAACGGGCATCCGAGTCCAAAATACAAAAAGCTTTGGGACATGTGTGGGCAAAAAAACCCCACATCTGACGTGGGCAGAAATATTGAACCGTGGACGTGTTTTTGAAACGCAACAGGAGGCCAGAGAACACTCCAAGGCCTCATTAAGAAGTGACGACTTCACACCCGTCCCAAGATATTGTGGCCAGAGACTCGTGAAGATCAGGGTAACCCACGTTTCACCGGCCATCGAAATTCCCTGGCTAATGGCTGCCGTCCTCGCCGGCATCGAAGCCAGCACCAAGATAATCGAAATAGCGAAAGAAAAGCAGGAGAACTGGCCGGATCTGGGATGGATATCCTGATCCAAGCGGACCAAACAAGCATTGAGGAGATCCAAGAGGTAATAGACCTCACTGACGGCAGCCACCTCACCGTAATCGTCGAGGGCAGAAAGCCTAGGTGTGTCGTTTGTGGTGAAGGAACCCACCTAAGGGCTTTCTGCCCTCAGGATAAAAGGTTGAGGTCATCTCTCTTACCCACCCCAGTGACTCAAACATCAACACCACTAGCAGCAGAAATGGCAGCAACAACAGCAGCAACTGTAACAGCAACAACCCCAGCAACAATAGCAAAACCAACACCACCACCACCCAACGCGCCAGAACTAGCACCAGCTCCTACTCCATCCACCACGCCACAACCAAAACCAAGGCCTGTGGAGGATTTTCCACTCTCCGACCTATCGCACCTGGAGGCAGATTGTGACGACGAGGAGAGGGAAACGGTATCAATATAAAGAAAAAAGAAAAAGAAACCAAAAAAAGAAAATATCCCCTATCTTCCCCCTCCCAAAACAAAATACAGAGGGAAACGAATAAACTATCAAACAAAAAAGTTAAGACAGCTATGCCACCATCCACACCAGCATCACCAACCCCATCACCACAAACACCAACACAATCACCATCATTAACCCCAACACCACCATCACCAACACCACAACAGACACCAAAAAGCTAAACAGAAACAAACCCACAACAAACGCAAACAAAACAAAACAACCAAAACGATACACACTACACAGCAATAAATTTCAACAGCAACCAATTATTACACTACATCCAACAAAACACCAGCGTCACAGAAAAAGACTACACGACAACCCAAAAGCTCACACCACCTCCACACATACAAATTACTCGCATCACACAGAAAATGTACATGACACTAAAACAAAAATTCCCCAAAGACATCGGAGACTTCTGACTAACACTCTCCAGGAGGATTTATAAGGACATCCTTCCTGAGGAGGCCAGAAGAAGTGAAAACGATGGAGAAACCATTCTTCTTCTACCAGAAGTAAGGTAAGTGGTCTTTCCCATCTTTTCCACTCCATTTCAACATGACCTCACTCAGAATAGGCAGCTTAAATGCGCGTGGCTTTGGGTCGTAATGGAAGAGGGCCACCTGCTCAACGACCTCAGGTCACTGAACACAGATGTAGTAGCCATCAGTGAGACCAGAGTCTCCGAAGCACGGGCCTTCGCATCGATCTTCGGCGGCTACGATGTGTACGCATCTCCCAGCCGTCCTGCATCGGGGGGAGGAGTTGCTGTTCTTTTTCGGAGATGTTTGGATTTCGCCACACGTGCCATCTTCCTGAACCCAGAGGGTAAGTTGGTGGTGCTGGACGTGACCAGCGAAGACATGCAAGATTTCAGGCTAGTAGCAGTCTATGCCCCGACAGGTGCAGGGCGGCCTGATGTCTAGCGGCGTCTGGAGACCTTTCTTTGAACGTCCCACTCTTTAGTGTTAGTGGGCGACTGCAACGGGATCTGAGATGCATGCTGGGACTGTGTGGGATTAGCGGATAGGGGAGGATGGTGCAAGAGCATTACCAACCTGCTCAGACATTTTGAACTGTCTGACACGTACCGATTGGATTTCCCGAATGTGCCAATGTGGACTTGAACAAATCGCATAGGGGCATCGAGATCATATATAGATAGAGTATTTTATGGGGTAATAGATAGGTCTAGGATAGACAGTCCACAATTCAAGATAGTCAGCTACACGGACCACAAATTCGTGATCTGTGTGCTTAACTTAGATAGGCTTCATAGACCCAGACCCAGCTACTGGAAGCTAAACGCGTCCTTACCAGCGTGCAAGGCTTACAGAGACCGGATAAGCGAACTAGTTACGGGCGTTGACGAGTGCCATCGTCAACAACAAGTGGTGGTTTGCTCTGAAAAGAGCGATTAGAATAGAGTCCATTAGGTTTAGGAAGGCTTTAGCAATAGAGAAAAATAGAGCAGAGGGAGAACTAGTTAGAAAATTAGACGAGGCGCTTAGCAAAGGCATCGCGACCGACGAACTTGCGGCGAAATTGGCCCTTGAACAATTCTTCAATGCAAAGCATGGAGGCTGCGTTGTCAGAGCTAGGGTGCGTACTCTCAGACACGAGGGGGCGAAAGCCGTTCAATGGGCCCGAGTGGCGGAGGCGCGTCGTGGCAACAAAGCCACGATTCCGTCTTTGGTGGACCACGACGGGCGCATGCTACTCGATCCCGGGAAATTGGGTGAAGCTTTTCAGCGACACTTCACACAGCTGTTCGAGGGCAGCGGCGTGCCAGATCGAGGGATGGACTTTAGTGTCTACCTCGACGGACTGCCGCGGCTCTCAGCCACTGAGGAGGAGTGTTGCGAAAAGCCGATAACAGCCGCTGAAGTACGGGAGGTAATGACGGGCTGCACAAGGGGTAAATCGCCTTGTTTGGATGGTCTGCCCTATGAACTTTACGTACAGATGCTAGATTGGTTCGGAGGCCTCTTGGCGGACGTCTTCTGCAACTGGCAACAGAACGGGAGAACTCCCAGCTCTGGGAGCCGAGAGCTGTGGCGCTGCTGAGAAAGGATCCGAAAAAGGAGGATAACATAGATAATTGTAGGCCCATAACTCTGCGAAACACAGAGTTCAAGATTTTGGCCAAGGTGCTAGTAAAGGGGTTGGCGCTTGTCGTTGAAGGTCATGTGGGAGAGGCGCAGACATGCGCCATTCCCGACAGATCCATCCACGACAACCTCCACCTCATGCTATACATCGTAGACAGGGTAGATAGGAAACCTGGCACGACGGCTCCTTGATCAATTTAGATCAGTCGAAAGATTTCGATAGGGTCGACCATCGTTACCTAGCTGCAGTCCTGAGGGCGGCTGGCTTTGGGCCCGTCTTCAGACGCTGGATCGCTACCATGCACAGCGACATCTGCTCTGTGGTGAGAGTGAACAGTCACCTTTTGGAACCGTTCAACATCATGCGCTCGGTCCGCTAAGGATGACCCCTCTCGTCCCCCTTGTACGTATTGTCCTCGAGCCATTACTGCACAGACTGGAGACGTTGATGGGGTCCTGCGCGAACTAGGATGCGGAAGATCCGTGTCAGCATATGCGGACGATATCACCGTAGTGGTGTCGTACGCCAAACACATCGAGGCGATCGGCACTACTCTAAGGGAATACGAAGCGGTGACAGGAGCAATGATCAACCAGAAAATGTCAGCGGGCCTGCAGCTCGGCACCTGGAGAGGCAGGTCCATGCCGACCAACAGCGTCGTCGGGCGCTGGACGGACGGACCGGTTAAATTGCTAGGGGTCTGAAAGGTCGAGCGGAGGTGGCTAACGCGTACATCGCGTCAGTCATCTGCTACCGACTGACCGTCGTACCTTGTCCTAAGCCCCGTTTGACTGCGCTGGAGCGTTTGCTCTTTCGCTTTTTGTGGAAGGGACGGGCTCCGATCGTCAGGAATCCATCTGCTGTCAACACCCGCTACGTGCAGGGCTGGGCATGCCGTGGTTGATGATGCGCAGACAGGCGCTCAGGCTACGACATCTACAACTCTTCCTCGACGGTGATCAGGTGTGGTCGCCGTTTGCTAGGCGCGTATTTCCCTAGCTCGTCTCCTTGACGGACCTTCAGTCCTGGGAAACGCGAAGACCGAGAGGGAGCGCTTGGAGACTGGAATGTCTTCAGGCGCTCACAGCCCTCGACCAATCGGGCAATGTGATCGGTGGAAACTCCAAATTGGCGTTCTATAGAGGATTAGTGGAGGGGAAGAGCGACGACGTACTTGGAGAAACTCAAGGCGTCGACGAAAATCAACTAGCCAATCTCATCGGAAGAACTTTCGGTCCGGGGCCTATGGACAACTTCCAGAAATCCCTGGCCTGGCAGTGCTAGCGAGGAGCTTTGCCAGTTCGGGAAAAACTCTACAGGCATGGAGGTGCCGTCAGCCGGGCATGTCTATCATCTGAGTCCATCGTGAGGATTGCCACGCCCTCTTTCTTTAGCCGGGAAGGGCAGGAAGTTTTTACCTGTCTGGGCCATGGCGAAAGGGATAGTATGGTGGACACGTTTGAAAGCGCTGAAGACGAGCACTTACCTCTTCGGTGATGCCTTGATTGACTTTTTCAAATTTCATTTGAAAAGGAAAACCAGAGTAGAGAGGAAAGTGCTCTCTTCCCAGCATGTTGTTGAAAGATGGGTGAGAGAAGCAAGAATGGCCCGAATGAATGGGCCTAGTCTGAGTATGTATCTGTAAATTAAAGGTCGAAAACCGGGATAGGGCACTTGCCTTGGTGGTCAGCATCACTGTGACCTTTTACTGGCCTTTCTCCACAAATGTCCCCCGGAATCTGCCCCCTATTGGGTAATTTGTTATTGTTATTTTTTGTACATCCTCTGTTTTTGTTTTTTACACGCAGAAATCCCCATTTGTACCGTCCTGTATTGTCCTGCACTGTCCTTAATGTCTACTTTATGTAAACCATTGTGGTTAATAAAGAAATCATTATTATTATTATCATAACAGCTGCATTTATCTTGCTTTATGTTCATACGAGTTATCACCAAGTCACAACCAGTGACCTCAAGAGACAACAAGGTCCGCCATGTTCAAGAAAGAATATACATATTCACACATGTATCTTTAGTGTTTAGGCTTGTGATGTACTTTTATTGACATAATCCTCCTTAGTATATGGGCAGTTCCCATTAGTATTATCTTTTGTATTTCTCCTATATGCGGGTTTCCTGGGATTTGCGATAAGTAATCATTAGACCCCTTAGGTATCATTCCTAGAGCGCCTACAACCACTGGTATTGTTTTAGTTCTCAATTTCCAAATTTTTCCAATTTCTATCTCCAGGTCCTTATACTTGCTCAATTTTTCAAATGTTTTTATAGATACATTCTTGTCTATTGGAACGGACATATGAATTAGCAGGCATACCCTCTTGTTAAAGTCCTTCAATATTATATCAGGTCTATTTGCATCTATTTTTCGGTCTGTTTGGATGCTAAAGTTCCACAAGATTGGGATGTGATCATTTTCAAGTATGGGAGGTGGTTGATGCTCCCACCAATTCTTTTGATGGGGCAGGTCAAAATGCTTACACTTTATCCAATGTATGTATTGTGCAGCTCTGTCATGCCTGTTTAGGTATTCGGTTGGAGCTATAGGACTGCACATTGAAATTATATGGTCAATGGTCTCTGGTTGTTTTTTACATACACGGCATAATGGGCTGCATCCATATTTTATTATGTTGGCTTGGTAATTTTTTGTTGGCAGACACTGATCTTGTGCTGATATAATCAGTCCTTCAGTCTCCGATTTCAGTCCAGAGGATGCCAACCACTGATGGGTTAAAGTTTTGTCAACATCAGGATTGTTAGCTCGTTCTGGGTATTTTCCATACAGAGGCTTTTCTTGCCATTTCTTAGCCAGTTTCTGTAGCAGTTCTATCTTTGCAGTTACTTTTACCTGCTTTGCTTTTATGTGTTTTCCATTTCAGCAGTAAATGGGACTTCTGAAATGTGTAGTCCATTACTGTATATGTGTGCATCTTTTGTAATGGAGTATGATCTTTTGATGCTTTCGTGTTTCAAAACGAGTTTGATCATCCAATCATGTGATTCCCTTAGATATGTAGATAATCCAATTGTTGCAGTTTTCAACGCAACGTCTAACTGGATTAACCCACGTCCTCCTTCTTTCCTAGGGAGATATATTCTATCTCTATCTGCCTTAGGGTGATGCATTCTGTGCATTGTTAAGAATGTTCGGATTTTTGTATCGAGCCTACGGATCTCTGTGCTTGACCAGTTGATGACATTGTAACTGTAGGTTAATACCGGTATGGCAAGGGTGTTTATGGCATCGATCCTATTCCTTGCATTCAATTCCGTTCTTAAGATTGATCTTACTCTGCGGTAACATTCCTTCCTTATCCTTTCCCTCATTGTCGAGTGCTTGATTCCGTCTCCTTCACAAACACCTAGATATTTGTAAGTTTCCTCTTGATCAAGTTCTCTTATCACATTCCCTCGATCAAGATTAAGGTCTGAACTTTTCAGCATCTTTCCTCTGGTGAACGTTGCTTTGGCGCATTTATCTAGTCCAAACTCCATTTTAATGTCTTCACTGAACTGCTCCACAGTGGATAATAGCCCTTGCAATTGTTTATCATTTTTTTCAAATAGTTTCAGGTCATCCACGTAGAAGAAGTGATTAATTGTTTTGTCATAGACGTTATATCCATTTTTTTGTTTCATTGAGCATTATTATTATTATTATTATTATTATTATTATTGTTATTACTCTTTGAGTCTCAGTCATTGATGTTAGTTAACTGGAAAGTTTGTTGAAATGAATATCAAGCCACTACTTGCAGCCTCAGATATTCAGGACGTATCGGAGGGTTCTTACTGTTCCCAGCAAGCATGCCTTTTGAAGTGTTCCAAAAAGCGTGAAGGGGCCAATTTTCTTTAACCATCCCTGGAAACTTTTTGAGATAGTCCCTAATGCGCCTATGACAATCGGGATCACTTTGACTTCATGGCAGTTCCATATCCTTTTTACCTCCCACTTTAAGTCTTGGTATCGGTTAATTTTCTCCCTCTCCTACTCTTGCACTCTCGTGTCGAAAGGGCAGGCCACATCCACGATCAGGCACGATCTTTTTTCTTTGTCCCAAACCACCAGGTCAGGTCTATTGTGTTCCAGTTTCTTGTCCGTCTGTATCCTAAAATCCCACAGCACCTTCACCTGATCGTTTTCTATCACCGCCTCTGGCTTATGCTCATACCACTTCTCAGAATGTGGTAAATTGTTTACTTTGCATAGGTGCCAGTGGATCACCCTGCCCATCACATCATGTCTCCAGCCCTTATAGTGAGTCTTATTATTATTATTATTATTATTATTATCATTATTATTATTATTATTATCCTCCTCCCGCTCCTCATCCTCTCCTCCTTCTTCTTCTCGTTCTCCTCCCGCTTTTCCTTCATCTTCTTCTGCTTGTCAGATGTGTCCGTCTCCAATTCTCCCAGCTGATCGTTTTTACATGATTATTACACATCCAATTATTGAAACATTTGCTGAACCTATTTGGAATACCAACACATCTCTCTATATGTGATACAGACAAAGAAGAAAGTTTTACGATTAGCTACAATTTACATTAGCTATGCTCAAATTGCTTATATATATATAATACACGCACACACACACACACACACACACACACACACACACATATATATATGTCTGTGTGTGTGTATGTGTGTCTATTTATTTATACATATACATTCATATACATATATAATCATATACATTATACATATTCATTCATATACATATATAAGAAAGAAAATACTTAGAATATTATTGCTACATGTATTCTATGAATGAACTAAAAAAAAAACGTGGTACACAATATATGAAAAACATTATGTCTGCAACTTGCATACGAACTATAAATGATACTTTGTAAACTTCAAGAATCTTTCTTTAATTAATATACAGAGGCATTTGATTACTAAAAGTAAAAGTATTCGTGAAAAGAGGCATGTTTACCAAACGTAGGTTTTTATTGGCAATAATATTATTCTGGTATCTTGCCAGTAATTTACTATAAATTTCTCTCAAATTATTTCCATAAGTAAAATGTGCAGCTTTGTTTTGGAATAAACCAGTCATAATGATGCGGTAGTTTCTCTCTGTATATTTGCAGAAAGATACCCACTGTATGGTTATGTGTATTACAATGCACAAATATGGATATAGATGTTTCATAACGTATATGCGTGCGCATACCATTTTTCTTTCTCTTTTACATGTCCAACACATAATTAGAGGCTATGGAATTGGGTATCATTACACACGCGTATATTTATAGAATCACACGCACACACGTATATATATATATATATATATATATATATATATATATATATATACATATATATACACACACACACACGCATATATACATATATATAAGTATATATAAAGAGAGAGTTAGGGATAGATAGAGAAAGAGAAAAGAAGATAAACAAACCGATATATAAATATATGCGTCGGTTGGCCACATTTTATATATATATATATATATTTCACTCTCTCCCTCTTTCTTTCTCTCTTTCTCTCTCTCTCTCTCTCTCTCTCTCTCTCTCTCTGTATATATATATATATATATATATATATATATATATATATATATATATATATATGCTTATTTCTTACATGATTTTACGTGCTTTTATATGTAGGAGGCGGAGGGTGGGTCGGTGCCACATGCAACTAAGGTATATTGTGCAGATTCCATAATTAGCGAAGAACAACTACCAGTCTATATGGAGATTGCAATCCCATACGTTCTATATATGCTGAGATGTATACTTACATTGTAAATAAGAAGGTAATTAAATGAATGCTGAAATACACATCTATTGTAGAAGAATAGCATCAATGTAATGAAAAACTCGAATTATTATTCTTAATTAATGAAACAAAACGACCGAAAGAATTAAATAACAATTACTAACACAAATTATGTGAGCTTTTCCTAATATTACACGTATACATTTATATATATATGCATATATATATATATATATATATATATGTATATATATATATATATATATATATATATATATATATATATATATATATATACGTTATTCCGGGTTGAATCGGAGGTAACCACAGTAAGTAAGGTACTCAATACATAGCAGAGTATAACAGTTTTAATATAGATGAGATTCTACAGGACTAGAACTGTTTCATTCATTAGAAATCATCAGGAATCTGGGTATCAACAAATAAATATGGTATTTATAGGTCTCTACAGGTGGTAGGAGAGGGTGGGGAGTGGGATGGGTGCAGGTCATTGGTTGATAGAAAAGGGAATTCATTAAAAGTTAATTCTACAAAGCTATAGTTAATTTTTATTTTTATTTATATTTATTTATGTTTTTAGAGTAACAAAGGCAGACATAATTCTATAAACAGGTTCCGGATGGCATACCATATATATATATATATATATAGATAGATAGATAGATAGATATATATATATGTATATGTATATATTTATTTACTTGCATTTTTTCACTTTGTAACCATACATTCAGATTTAATATCAACCTTTAGCATTTAAACCGGCCATATCCGGCCAGAATTCTCTCACCTCTTTCTGTTCAAACCAGACGTAACTGGCTGCCCATATCTATATTAAGGTATTGTTCTGAAACTAAATGACATCGACATTTCGTTGATTTGATATTAAATAGATAATTTTGTAAAATAAAGCCTTTACCATAAAAATACAGTAGTAAGTATAGAATGATGTAAATGGTAAAGGGTTAATAAACATAATTGTTTCTACTTTAGGCACAAGGCTAGCAATTACCTCAGTACATTACTGGTACTTCATTTTATCGACCCCGTAAGGATGAAAGGCAAACTCAACCTCGGCGTGATTTGAACTCAGATCGTAAAGGGACGTAACTATGCTGGAAAGCATGGCGTCCGACCCTCTACGGATACTGCCAAACATAATATATCCGATTTAGTGATATCATTGAAGGAAATTCCACCGTAGACACAAACAACATGAACTTTTTTACAGTTGCTACAACTACCACATCCACCACTACTACTAAATCACGTATGCTGCTGTTGCGACTACTACTACTACTACTACTACTACTACTACTACTATTATTACTACTACTACTACTGCTGCTGCTTCTGCTGTTGCTGCTGCTCCTGCTACTACTACTACTAGTCAACTTGGTTTAACTTTTCATTAATGTAGAGGATTAAGGGCGGTGGATTGGCAGTATCGGTAGAGGGTCGGACGCCATGCTTTGACTTATAGAGTTACGGCCCTTGCCATTCTGAGTTCAAATACCGCCGAGGTTAACTTTGCCTTTCATCCTTACAGGGTCGATAAAATAAAGTACCAGTAGTGCACTGGGTAATTGCTGGCCTTGTGCCAAAAATAGAAACAGTTAATGTAGAGGATTTTTTCGGCATGCACTATTCCGAAAATATCCACCAACGGCTAACTTCACTAATCCGATATATCGGGCCCTGATCAATTTAGATGAATCGAAAGCTTTCAACAATCAGCAGTTGAGAGCACTACTGAAAGTTGCCAGTATCACACACATTTTCAGGGAAATTATCCCTGATGTGCCCAGGGACACATGCTGGGTAATCAGTGTGTACGATCTCAATTTTACTTGTTCAATAGCAGGCTCTCAGTCTACAATCCTTCTCCAAACATATAATGATATCAAAACGATTAGAGACGGGTTAAACATGTGACTTGTCGGGTAGGATATATCAATGAATGATCGGGCAGGGCTAAGGCATTTCCAGATTTTCAAGTGACAGTGAACAAATGTGGCCGGTTTTTCCTAAAGACGTGTTCCCGCAGTGTTGCAGTCCTCGAATTTGCGAAAACCTAGAAGGAGCACTTATGCAGATAGGGAGTGCGATCGGTGTCAACTTCACTTCACGTGTTAGAGTCTGGCGAGTAAAAGTGACGACATTCTTAGGGAGACCGCGTGTGTCAATGACAATAAGCCACAATTTTCCGGATAAATTTTGGACCACATCCCATCATCCTTTTCTGATCTGCAAATATTTTCAGAATACCATCGTCTGTAGTTTTAAGGTATTGTTCTTCTCCAATGATAAATTGTTTGCCGACTCAAGCTGGACCATTCCTCTACCATTTTCTCTAGTGATGTAGAGGAGGTGGGTATCAGTTTTGGGTGATGTAGTTTATTACAGGACAGAGCTTTCTTCAATTTGGTGTCCATTTTCTATCTTTCATTAACGTTCCAATTTATGATATTGAAATTATAGGTGATACATGAGACTGCTAGCACTGCTATGGCAAATATTTCATTCTTTGTATTGAGCTCAATTTCCAGAAAGGCATAAACTTTCCGGTAGCAATCTAGATTAATTTTCTCTGTTATGCTGGCCTGGTAAATACATTGGTCTTCATTGATCCCTAGATATATGCAGGTGTGTTACTGTTCTAATTCTTTAATTATTGAATTCATATATATACATTCCCATGTCATTCTGCTCTTCTTGAATTCGACTCAGGCGCATTTTTCCAATCCAAACTCCATCCCTAAATCATCGCTGATCACATTAAATATCTTCAACAGTCTTTGCAATTTGTTGTCATTGTTGGCATACAGTTTCCTGGAACCCATGTTCAGCTGCAGCCATATTTTGTTTGCTGGCGTTAAAGACAGCTGTGTGAGTTGAATATAACGAATCAGTTAAAAGTCTGTAGTTCATAATGCCTTCATGGTATGATAGTGATAGATTTGCATACCATATAGACATGCTATATTTTAGGAAGTTTGATATTACTAGGACAATTGTCAGAACTAACAAGGTTTTCAAAAGCCCGTGCCAGCAACATTAAAAGTAACAGCGCCACGAGCAGCAGCAGTATCGAAACCACCACCGCAACATCGAAAACAGAATGAAAATAGGGTGATAATGAGGAAAGGACTTCCACTTCCTTTCACACTGCCAAAGCAAATACATACATAAAGATCCACACACACAAAAACCTATATCAGATCTTCGCATGTTTCAGTCGGCCGGTAATCGAAGGTGGGTTGGCAGTGCTGTTTTGGATAGGCCTGGATCTCGATGTAAGGACGATTTTCCTGGAACCGGATGATGAGTTGATGATCCTGGATGTGAGAAATAGTGTGGTCATCTACGCCTCGTCCAGGACTGGGCGGCCGGATTTCTTTAGACGCGTGAAATACTTTCTGGGAACCTCACACCCTATAATGTTAGTGGGCAACTGGAATTGCATCTTAGACGCACGCTTCTATATTATAGGAGTAGATGATAGGAGATGACTGAGTAAACGCCTCAACATATATGTATATATATATATAAATATATATATATATATATATATTAATATATATATATATATGTGTGTGTGTGTGTGTGTGTGTATGTGTGTGTGTGTGTATGTGTGTGTGTGTGTGCGTGTGTGTGTGCGTGTGTGCGTGTGTGTGTGCGTGTGTGTGTGTATGAGAGAGAGAGAGAGTGTGTGTGAGAGAAAAGGTGAAGTTGGAAATAGCGGGGAAAATATATTTTTAGGGTCTGTTTTGCTTTTTTTTTTCCTTTCTTTCAATTGTCAAAGTGACATTATTGAATAACTGAGAGGGAAAATTCTCTTAAAAAAGAGTGTTATAATATATATAAAGTATATATATATAAAGTATTACCGGTTTCAATGTATTTGTAAAATACATATTATCAAATGTTGAGTATTAAAATCAAAAATAATTAAAAAGAATTAAAAATTAAAAGTCAAAGATTTAAAATTAAGAGGTTACTTTTTTTATCTTCCTGGAGACTGGGAAATGAACTCTTGTGGCTAGAGAGAGAGGTGTGAAATCATGATATTAGCAGTAGCAGTGTTCGTAGTTGTGTTTCTTTGCATAGAACAAAATTGATTTTAATGACAAAGGAAATATTCTGTAAATATGTGTGTGTATGTCAATTGTGTTAATGGACTGGTCAAGAGTTCAGATGGACGAATGTGTGGGGGTTGTAAGCTAGAGAAAATTCTAGGGGATTGGCAACAGTAGACATGTAACAGAAATTCTGTTTGGGATGACGTGTTTGATTGTGTGTGTATGTGTGATAGCATATACATAAACTAATACACACGTGTGTGGGAGGGAATGGTGTGTGCGTGTAAAGGATTTCTCTTGTGTTTATGTCTCGGATTTGTTGGCCGTGGAACACATACCCTAAAATATATTTTCCGTGCTATTTCCAACATCACACTCTCTCTCTCTCTCTCTCTATATATATATATATATATATATATATATGGTAGGTGACGAAAACATTATAATTTGTTATATATATATATATATATATATATATATATATATATATATATATATATATATATATATATATATATATATTTATCCTGGGTGTAATCGGATGTAACCACTGTTAGTAAGGTTCTCAATACATAGCAGAGTATAAAATATTTAATATATATATGGGTTCTACAGGACTAGAACTGTAGAATTGATTTCTATATCACATATATATACATATATATATATATATATATATATATATATATATATATATATATATATATATATATATATTTATATATATAAATATATATATATGTTTTGCAAAGGGTCACTTTGTGGCTCAATGAAGAGTTCATAAATTAAATAATCAGAGCTATATATCATAAAACATGTCTATAGAATCATTAGATAAATATATATACCTTTTCCTCTGCCAACTAGCATAATTAACCATATAAAAATCGATCAGACCATGGTAGAAGTAACTAAATATGTTCACTTTTCTCCTAGTTTATTTTACACCTAACACTGTTTGTTGACTGTATATCTGGGCGATATGTACATGCTGTCAAAATACTCGATAAATGCCCCATCGCAACCGGCACGAAGGGCTGCTTTCGGTTATTTGTCGGAGACTTCTTCATAGAAGCCTTTATTCTTATAGCTTGGTCTGATCGATTTTTATATGGTTAATTATGCTAGTTGGGGGAGGAAATGGTATATATTTTATCTGGTGATTCTATAGACACGTTTTATGATATATGTATATATATAAATATATGTATATATATATATATATATATATATATATATATATATATATATATATATATATATATATATATATATATATATATATATATATATATATATATATATATCAGTATATTTATAATTAAATATATATATATATGTGTGTTTGTGTGTGTGTTTGCGTGAGTATATGAATATATACATATGCATATATCCATAGTCTCCTGCCATCACGTAAGTTTATATATGTTCTCTAAGGTGGCCATATGTTCTATTTCGGTGGAGTATTGATGAGCTTTTTCCCGTCTGGATATATATATATATATATATATATATATATATATATATATATATATATATATATATATATATATATATATATATATAGACATATATATATATATATAGTAATAATAATAAAATTGAAGACTAAAATCCAAAGAAGCCTCGATAAGGAAAATATATATCAAATATATAAGAACCGAAGAGCACACATATATATATATATATATATATATATATATATATATATATATATATATATATATATTTATTTATATATATATATATGTATGTCTGTGTGTGTATGTGTGTGTGTTTGTATGTATGTGCTTGTGTATGTACGTAATTGTATATGCATGTCTGTATGATTGCCTGTGTGTTTGTGTGTGTCTAGCAAAGTGACATTCAATTTTCAATTACTCAATACAGTACATCCTAAGATGATAAATGGTCAATGAGGTATTTCACATAGTAAGAAGTATATGATTGGAATTCGATCTACATAGAACAGATAAAATATTACAGTAACATATGTCAAATACCAACAGAAAAGAAATTATACATATGTATTCTATGAGAAACGTGAAAAAAGCCGTGTGTAATCTATTTATATATTACTACCAACTTGAAGAAGTTAATTCAATATGATTGCTGCTCAAATAGGATAAAGGTAGTAACACACATATATTTAAAGAACATTTCAATAGCAGTTACCACACAAAGAAAATGTCCTTAGAATTATTGCAAATTATTTGATCGAAACACCTCACTCTAAATTGCGATCACGCAAGATGAGTTCCCATTCTAAAAGAGATAATTACTGGCAGAAAACTTGACTAGCTAAGCTAATAAAACGAGATTCATTCCCTCATATATATATATATGTATATATATATATATATATATATATATATATATATATATATATATATATATATATATATATATATATATATATATATATATATATATATATATATATATATATTATATATATATATATATATATATATGTGTGTATGTATGTATGTCAGGTCACCAGTTGGTGCTACTGGTAACATGTATCCCAGTACAACCTGTCTCATGGTCGGGTCGTTGGCGACTAAACTGGCAACCCCACCAAGATTTCCTGGTGAGGAGGGTGACTTTGGACATCCTGCAGGACTAAAAACAAAACCTGTCAAAGGGCAAAGGAGCTCTTAAGTGTCAATGGCCATCCAAAATCAACGGGAGAGATGACCCCTTATCCTTTGTCAAGGCAGAATTCTAGGAGAAGGAAAACTCTGATATAACACCTGCAACTCTGATGGTATCCAATGCTGTTGACTTGTTCTTCTTTTTGGTAAATATCATCTTGGTTAAGAGAGTGGGACTGGCTTTGTGCAGTGGTTTTACTCACTATAAAAGCGTCACGGCACAATCATTTTTTAATATCTGGAGATCTCTCTGCACTTGTCATCACATGGTATCATGGGCCCAGCACTATGTGTCAATATTTGTCACAAGTGTAGTGTTTGTACCAGAGTTTTCAAGTCGCTGGCTGGACTAAAAAGTCACACTCGTTCAGCGGATCGGTAGGAGTTCTCCTACATGGATATAAAGTAGTGGCCATACTCGAAAACGAGTTGGCAGCCACCATATATATATATAAGTAACAGCCGTACTTGCTGGACACTACGGTTCAATACGGGATGTTTGTTTACAAACAGACCGAGCATTATAATACATGTTCAGTGAATCCATGCGTGCATATATATATATATGTGTGCATTTATGTATATATATATACGTACTACTGTACGTCTGTATGCATATATGTATGTACGTGTACATACTTATATTTAAGTAAAAGCCGTACTAAGAGTGGGAAATGAAATTTCGTTTCATTTTTTCCGTTTTTCGTTTTAGGTGCACCAGCCCGATTAAACCACTCGATATGCAAATTGGGCTACTCAGCCGTTAATATGAATAAGTTAAGTATATACGTTCAACAATCTGGCAGGAAGGTACACGTTGCTGACGATAGCTAATAAGCTTGAAACTAGTACAGAGTTCCTTTGTCAGTGTTGAACAAACGAGCAACGATGGTTGCTGGTCACTACGGCTTAATACGGGATGTTTGTTTACAAACACACCGAGCATTATAATAAATGTTCAGTGAATCCATGCGTACATATATATATGTGTGCATGTATGTATATATATATATATATATACATAATACTGTACGTCTGTATACATATATGTATGTATGTGTACATACTTATATTTAAGTAACAGCCGTACTAATAGTGGGAAATGAAATTTTGTTTCATTCTTTCCGTTTATATATATATATATATATATATATATATATATATATATATATATACACACAATGATATTATATAAAGGAAACTAAATTTATAAAAACAATATTTATTATATTATATATATTTCAAGTGTACCAGAATTTGGTACGCTTTCATCAGATATAATACAAAGTTTGTTTTATAAATGTTGACATAACCAAGAAAAAGATACCTTAACGGTTCAAGTGTTCCTTTGATTGTGAAGGGATAAAAGAAGGAAAGTGAGATATTCAAATTATTAAAATGAGTATGCAAATGAGGCTGCGGTTTAGGGCTGAACAAACGTCATTTTAGATGCTATGCAGAATAGGATATGTGTATTTAGGAAGAAGTATTTAGGAAGAAGAAAAAGCAAAAAGAGCGTTAATTTAAAAGGAATTAACAATTCGGTGGAATGGTGGATTATTATTCCAAAATTTAAATTTATTTAGCTATATTATGAGTTATAATATTGTATATATCATCAATTAGATTATATGAAGAATTATGGTCGTAAGTATATTTTATCTTATTACATTATATAGGTTATAAGTATATAAATATCTATATAGATTAATAATTGTGCATGTATAATTATTATAGAAATAGAAATACTTCACAATTATTAGTTGTTTACATTTCTAATATGTGCTACGAATGATGTTGGTTTTGAATTTTACATTTTAAAAACAGGTGGTTCAAGTTGTAAGAGGAGAACAATTTGTAGATTCGAATATTTTGTTCCAACATTGAAAATGTTTGCAGAATATTTTTAATTTAGCGAATTTATATAGTTTATCGTACATATATTATATCATGTTTATGTTTGCACGATTGAAAAGGGAAATATAACTCCAACCATCTTCGTTAACCGTTAAATTGATGAATGATTTACTGAGAAAATATATAGAGAAAATTACATATTATTATGTTTGAGATTAATTATTTCAGTGTGAAAGTTTGTTTGAGATTAATTATTTTAGTGTGAAAGTTTTAAGGAAAAAAGTAATGTGCATTTCGAAGAAGTATGGTAAAGAGGAAAAATTTTCAGAAAGTCAATTAAAGATTATCAATATACATCTAAAAAAATATATTTTGAGGGGTATCATTAGGAAAATAATAATGTCAGTAGTAAAAAATATTAAAATATATATATATTTAAAAAAAGTAGAAATATTTAAAAAAATTAAGAAGTAAGATCATTTAAAAGAATTTAGATTTAGATTTAAAATGTTTACAAAAAATAGGATCATTTTGAAGGTGTATAAGATATAGTCAATAAATATCATAAATTAAAAATACTTTTGAAAGTGGAATTTTGGCGACATCTGCAAGAAGAAAATAATTTTGTTTTAAGATTAATAGAGTTTTGACAGTTAATTATATACAAAATGTCCTCGATACACTAGTTACCAAATTTTGAGAAAGCCATATTTCCGTATGCAGGTGCTTTCGAAATCGTTCACCAATATATTGAATAGTCTATATTGTTGTCTTTTAAGTTCCAAATTAAATGTGAAAGTGAAGTGGAAGATTTTTTATCGGATCTCTTAAATGTGTGTTTACGGTTATACCAGCATACTTTGAGTTTTGTAGAAGTGGCACCAATATAGTTAAATACTTTGTCTCTAGATTTAACTTTGCATTTATAAATTACGTTTTTGTCTAAGCAATTATTTTGTAAAGGGCAGTTTCATTTAATTCTACAGTTACATTTTCTGGAGTTGTTGTTGTTTGGAACGGTACTATTTTACTTCCTACAAACATATATCCTAATTAATTAAAATCTGCATAAATATATCCTAATTAATATATATCCTAATTAATTAAAATCTGCGTCTAAAATAACGTTTTTTCAGCCCTATACCTCAACCTTATTTGCATACTCATCTTAATAATTTGAAATATCTGACTTTTCTTCTGTTATCTCTTCACTATCCAAGGAAAACTTGAACCGTTAAGGTATCTTTTTCTTGGTTATGTCAACATTTATAAAACCCACTTTGTATTTTATCTGATGAAAGTTTTGGTACCCTTGAAATATATATAATAGAATAAATATTGTTTTATAAATATATTTTTCATTTATTTAATATCATTGAATATTATATTCCAGAAAAACAGTCGAGTGCTCTGAAACAGTTATAAACATTTATATTTATTGAATTACCAACAAATTGATTGTCCCTTTTGCTTATATATATATAAATATATAAACATCTCAGATGGGAGGAAAACCACAAAACCTCCATCTCAATCCTACTTTTGAAAAGCAGAAGAACTCCGTAAACCGGTAAAGGAACCAAATAAATATAATTTTTTATAAAAAAAGACTCCTGTTGCATTTTCAATTTCATCTTTTTTCCCCATACTTACACTCGTGTAGGACACATCGTTTTTTTTTTCATTTGTAAAAAAACCTCACTTTCTAATATATATATATATATATATATATATATATATATATATATATATATATATATTGGAAAATGTGTGTAATCCTTGGTACAGTTAGGTATATTAAGACAGGGGGGGGGGGGAGAAAAAGTGGCTTCACTTGTGCTTTCAACAAATTTATTTTCCTCAGAAAATCCCAAAATAATTTTTTTCCGGATTAGAACCAACAATTTAATTTATAAAATAATTTTTTTTAAGAAAAACATTTTTTCTAATCCAGAAAATAATTCTTTTTGGATTTTGTGAAGAAAATAAATTTGTTGAAAGCACAAGTGAAGCCATTTTTTCTTCTCCCCTGTCTTAATATATATATATATATATATATATATATATATATATATATATATATATATATATATATATATATATATATATATGTATATATATATACGTATATATATATACGTATATATATATATATATATATATATATATATATATATATATATATATATATATATATATATATATATATATATATACGTATATATGTATATATATATGTATATATGGTTGAAGGGAGTCTGGTCTGTAGTTTTTGGCCTCAACTCTGCTACCTGCTTTATGGATATGGTATATTGTGCCTTTTTTTAATCTCTTAGGGTAGATTACCGGTGGCCAAAGATCTTCTGTAGGGGATCTTTAGTGGTCTTACTAAGGCACACCTATATGTTTTTAGGAGGAATGCAGGGAATCCATAAGGTCAAGCATTTGTATATATATATTTATATATTTATATTTTACACACACACGCACACATACACGTACATGCACACACACACACACACACACACACACACACACACACACACACACACACACACACACACATATATATACATATATGTGTGTGTGTTTGTGTAAAATAAATCAAAGAACGCCTACATACTCATACACTTTTTTATTGCTGACAATGTTTCATCCATACCATGGGGCAGGAATCATCAGAGCTTTATAAACACAAGTACAGGGCTGAGTATAAGCTCTACCAAGCTTAGTCACATGAACATTAGTAATATATTAGAGGGTAACAAGATGGAGATCGGAAATGGGGAGTACGGGGAGAATGCTTAGTGGGGTTGTTATTAAACGTTACAGCTACATACGAGGGTACAGGCAGCGTTTTTCACAAGAGGTGGAAGCACGTGAGGGCGCACATAAACAAATACAGCATATAACGATAGTTAAAACATATAATAATAAAGTAAAAGGAAAATAATAATAAAAAAAATTAAAGCAAACAAAGCCAAAGGAAGCTATGCGTTGGTCACTATATATAACAGGTGATTTTGTTCTCCATAACTTGTTATGAAATTATAAGAGGCTAGAGTTATAGAAATACTCAGAGGCCCCTAAGGTACCTTCAGAAAGGTCAAAGGGGATATTCTTCCTCCCCATAGTTACATAATCAGCGTAGAGTAGTATATTACGGAATTACGTGGACCAGCGGTGCTAGACCTGTACATAGAAAGGCACGACAGAAATACAAGCCAAACACTAACAAAGCGGGTTTAAAGCATGATCAAACTGAATCAAAAATGCTTACCAAAAATGGTTAAGTCACTGTACAAGTCACATCTGGCTAGGAGTCACAACATATGCATATCCACCGTAGAGGTTAGTCCAATCGGTTTCATATTCTCCGATTGGTGAGAAATTATAAAATAAGTAGATCGTCCGTAGATGGTAATTCGGTCTAGAGCTTACAGAATATGTAGATCATCCGTAAAGTGTAATCCAGTTGGATTCATACGCTCACCAAAACATATCAGCACATATAGTAACATGTGTTACATGCTGATGTTACACATAAAACCATCCTCACATGTATAAAATCCCAGACCGCGATGTGCTATATCACCAAGTTGCAGCTCCAGGTTCCGTATAACCAAATTCGTCGCAACTAATCCAGCCGCGAACACGTCAAAATAATGCCAGGGTAAATGCAGCAGTAATTCCCCGTTGACAAAACGCGCACTTCACGTGGATTAACAATCAATACAAAACAGAAAATAACACAAAGTGCTAAAATCAGGAAATCCTCCAGGTACCACAGTATGTACATTAGGTGGGGTCATACCCATACAGGTATACAATAATCACATTTCACCTTTAGGTTAAATAGAGTTCCCTTTAACGTAGCACCTATATATTATACAATCGGTTTGAACCCGACCCTGTATGAACACTTCCCCATAATAGAATTAGTTAAGCTAACCTTGAGCTTATTGGCATATCCTAAGTTAACCGCGATTCAATAGTCTTTGGTATGACACAATTGACAATTCTAGAGGTCCAATAATAATAATTATATAGTTTTTGATTTGTACGAATCTTATTGAATTGGTATGATAACACTGTTGGTGATTACATTTTGTTGGCGTCAGTTCGAATTAAATAGCCTCATAGATGACACGTTAGAATAGTCCCCCTTTCTATAGATTTGAAATGTCATTGCTTGATGACTGAAGGGAGTAACACTCCGTATGTGCCTTCTGCGTCATGGATTGGTGTATATATACCATCGCAGTAAGAACTTAGTAGCGACTGTGTTTTTTTTTTTCGGAGCCGAGTTCCTCAATTATTGCGGAGTATGTGAGCTGTCGTATATGATTATTGTATTCCTGTATGGGTATAACCCCCACCTAATGGACATACTTTGGTACCTGGTGGATTTACTGATTTGAGCACTTTGTGTTATTTTCTGTTTTGTATTGATTGTTAATCCACGTGATGTGCGCGTTTGGTCAACGGTGAACTACTGCTGCATTTAACCTGGCATTATTTTAACGTGTAGAGGGTCGGGCGCCATACTTTTACGCATAGAGTTACGGCCCTTGCCATTCTGAGTTCAAATCCCGCCGAGGTTAATTTGCTTTTCATCCTTACAGGGTCGATAAAATATAGTACCAGTAATGCACTAAAATTTGTTGCTCTTGTGCCAACATTAGACAACATGTTTTGAACGTGTTCGCGGCTGGATTAGGTGTGACGAATTTGGTTACACGAAATCTAGAGCTGCAACCTGGACATATTATATATCGCAGTCTGAGGTTTTATACATGTGAGGATTTGTTGATGTGTAACATCAGCCCGTAACACATGTTACTATATGTGCTGATATGTTTTGGTGAGCGGATGAATCCGACTGGATTACACTTTACGGACGATCTACATATATTGTAACCTCTAGACCGAATTACCATCTACAGACGATCTACTTATTTTATAATTCCTCAATTGGACTAACCTCTACGGTGGATATACATATGTTGTGAATCCTAGCCAGATGTGCATTGTACAGGGACTAAAATATATTTATTAAGGATTTTTGCTTCAGCTTGATCATGCTTTAACCCCGCTTTGTTTGTGTTTGGCTTGTATTTGGTGGTGCCTTTCTATGTACAAGTCTAGCACCACTGGTGCACGTAATTCCGTAACCTACTACTATACCCTGATTATGTATACTATGGGGAGGAATAAAACCCCCTTTCGACTTTCTGAATGTACCTTAGGGACCTCTTGGTATTTCTATAACTCTAAGTTATGGAGAACAAAATCACCTGTTATATATAGTGACCAACGCATAGCTTCCTTTGACTTTTGTGTGCTTTAATTTTTTTAATTATTCATTTATCTTTTTATATTATTATTTTCCTTTTACTTTATTATTATATATGTTAACTATCGTTATATGCTGTATTTGTTTATGTGCCCCCCCCCCCCACGTGATTCCGCCTCTTGTGAAAAAAGCTACCTGTACCCTCGTATGTAGCTGTAATGTTGAATAACAACCCCATTAAGCATTCTCTCCATACTCCCCATTTCCTATCTCGCTCTTGTTACTCTCTAATGTATTTCTAATGTTCATGTGACTAAGTTTGGTAAAGCTTATACTCAGCACTGTATTTTTGTGTATAATGCTCTGATGAATCCTTCCTCATGGTATGGATAACAAATTGTCAGCAAATAAAAAATAAAAATGGTATGAGTATGTAGGCGTTCTTTGATTTGTTTTACATATAACGCCTCTGTTCTTGTACATTGAGATCATACAATACTGTCACAAATACGACACGGTACAGGTGCGTTTATGCACATACGCTCCGTTGTCTATGTATATATATATATATATATATATATATATATATATATATATATATATATATATATATATTATAAAGTTTTTCATATGAAATCGTGTGTCGAAACAGATAGTGTTATAGTTGGGGAGGGTCATAGTGTTGTAATAATATTGCCACAATTAATAACATAATACACTCACTGTTTGTTTGGTTTTCGCGTCTGTATCTTTTATATCAGTTAATTCATTTGGTCCATATTGACTGACCAGCGGTAAAAAGTACAGATATAATATAGGGCCAAACAAATATATATAGTCTAACAAACTTCGTTCGTTGCACATCTGCAACGTCGTCAGTGGTGCTATTATGTTCCTCCTGTTGTATTGTATTGCTACGCCATCTTTATTTAATCTGGTTATTTATTTATTTATTTATTTATTTGTGTATTCTTCTCTGCGCATGTGTTTGCGTGTGTGTATAGTGTTTGGTGTGTGTTCGCGTTTGGGTGAAAGTATTTTGGTTATTGTATTTATCTTAGTTTACTAGTGGGTGTTTATATGTGGTTGTTGTCATTGTGCTAGTGTATATATTTATTTATTTATTTATATTTCTCTTAGGTCAGTATTGTTTGTTTGGGTGTTGTTGTTATTGCATTCATTTTTTCTGTTTATCTTTGGCCTTCTGAGTTCTATTTCACTTGCCTCTCTCATTTGCTTATCTGCTGGGTCATATCTATGTTTAGATATCTATATATTAATTTCAACAATGTCTTTATTCCGTGTGCCATAATTTTCGATTAACATTGGTTTCAACCGACTCCGCCCACCTCAACGACGCCAAACTTAAAATAATATGCATAATGCCAACCAATGAGAGAGTGAGTAGGGGAGAGTAAGAATCAGAGAGGCAAACTGAACGCTGTAACTATTACCATGTGTGCGTACGTATGTACGTGCGCGTATGATTATGTGTGTGTGCGTGCGTGCAGCGTTCCACAGAAAGTAAAAGCAGTTCGACTTTATCAAAGAGTGAACCACAGCGGCGACGGCGTGCAGCCAGGAATGAAGAAAAACGGTCCGAACAGCGCCATCGGAACGCCGAACTTCAGAGGCGAAGACGCGCCGCCATGAATGAAGAGGAGCAGGCTGAATAACGGCAAATAAACACTGGAGCCAAGCAGTGATGGCGTGCTGCGATGGTTGAAGACGAACTGTCTGAGCATCATCTTTTATATTAATTAACTATATCTATATCTACATATAATCTAAAAGATTGCAACTTCATTCACCCTTTTGAAAAACGTGGAACAACCACGTATAAGCAATGGTACACGTTTTACAGTCAGGTAGAAGATGAACCATTTCAGTTCTATGTGGGAGCACCTAGAATTGTTCATATACTATGCACAAACAGTACAACGAAGAATCTGTTATATCTGAATGATTTCTTTTACTGTTTTTGTTTGTATCACACAGACACCACGGACTCGCCTCATACTGTAACCAGACAAACATCCAATATAGTCATTTTCTCTTTTACCTGTCTTCTCTTATCATCTGTTCACCCGGGCGAACCTGGGTACGTCAGCTAGTTAGTTTAATTTCTATGTTGTCTATGTTATCGTCATGTTGTTGTCTGGCGTGTTCGTATGGTACTGAACCGTTTTATAGTCCTTTTAGTTCCTCCCAGTGTGGGTCTATCCTTTCACCTATGCTACGAGTTATCTTGGCTAGTTATGTTGTTGTCATGCTTCTGCATGTATCCTATGTACATCTTATGCTATATAATACGTTTCCAGTTTTACAGTTTATCCGAGGGTCAAAAATACAGATATAATATAGACATAAACACATATATATATAGTCTAACAAAGTTCTTTCGTTGCACATCTGCAACATCGTCAGTGGTGATATTATGTTTCCTCCTGTTGTATTGTATTCTACGCCATCTTTATTTCATCTGTTTATTTATTTATTTAGTTTTGTCTTCTTCTCTGCGCATGCGTTTGCGCGTGTGTATAGTGTTTGATGTGTGTTCGCGTTTAAGTGACTCTGTTTTGGTTATTGTATTCTATCTTAGTTTACTATTGTGTGTTTATATTTGTTTGTTGTTATTGTGCTTGTGTGTATATTTATTTATTTATTTATATTGCTATTAGGTTAGTATTGTTTGTTTGGGTGTCGTTGTTATTCCATTGATTTTTTTTCTGTTTAGCTTTGGCCTTCTAAGTTCTCTTTCACTGGCCTCGCTGATTTGCCTATCTGCTGGGTCATTTCTATGTTTAGATATTATTTTAATTTCTATGTTGTCTACCGTCATGTTGTTGTCTGGCGTGTTCGTATAGTACTGAAACGGTTTTTCTTCCTTTTCGTTTCCCCCATTGTTGGTCTATCATTTCACCTATGCTACGAGCTGTGTCGCTTATGTATGTTGTTGTCATGTTTCTGCAAGTACCCTCTGTACATTCTATGCTATATACTACGTTTCTAGTTTTACAGTTTATCCAGGCGTTTACTTTACATATAAAACATTTCCTATTAGTAGAGTGGGTTTTCTTAAAAGGGAATGTTTTGCTGATCAGGGATTGTATGGTGGTTCCTGGCTTTTCTACCACCTTAATGTTTAAGTGGGTCTTTCTCAGGGCCTTTCTACACCGGTTAGCTAATTTCCCTCCAGGGGGAGCGTGAACAAACATGACACTAGCGTATATCTGGTTGTCGTACCATGAGGTGGATTTCCCAATCCTGTGTTTAGTCCTATCTAAGCTATTCCATGATTTGCTCCTGTATAATGGGCACATTCCTTTCATTTCCAGTTCTGTGAGGGTCTTGTACTTCTCCCTGGCTCCTTCGTATACTCTGATTCTGTCTCTTTGGTTGTAACCAGATAACTGCATGCGGTTGATGAAGTGTTGTATGTGTCTTTCCATTTTGTTGCACATGCGGGACACGTTCTTCAGCACTCGTACCAAGACTGCGAGAAGAATATTAAACTTAGCACTACTGGACATTGCTGAGTTTTTGAGTATCAAGTATTTGGAGGCCATGGGTTTAGCGTAGTGTGAGTTAAGAATTTGGGCTCTCTCGTCTATAGTGTTAATCCAGAATTCCGTGTCTAATACAGGTAGTCTATTGTTAGGGTGTTTGGAAGGGTAGTCGTTAGTTACAGTTATACTCTGGTGTATGGAATTAGCTATCTGTTGGATGCTTTCCATTGTGCTACATTCTAAATCATACTTGTTAGTGCTCTCTTGTGGGGATGTCCTTATTACAATGTTAATGTCATCTAAGTAACGAGACTACATGATGAGGTCTACGGAACTCTCATCAAGGAGATCTTTGAGTCTCCTTTCCCACCATACCATAAAAAAGGTTGGCAACGTCACCAGCTATGCTGACGCCAACGGCTGGTCCCTCATTTTGGGTGTAGATCTTCTCTTTGAATTTGAATATGTGGCCCATTAGGGTAGTTTTAATACTAGCCCCTATTGCATGTGCGACCATTTTTCTTACCTGATCATTGTTTTGGGGGGTCTGTATCGCAATCCACCTTCCCATGGGAGTTCTTTTTGCCATTGAGGTTATGGTGGGGGCTCTACATCTTATGGGTCTACTGGGCAGAAACGGCTAAGGTCATGGCTGTCTACGTAGTCAGTGTCATAGGTATGTCTAAGTAGGGGGCCCGCCTGACTCTCACTGATCATCTCCATTCATTTCTCCACAGCAAAATCAATGTTAATGGATGGGTATAGTGATACCACGTCCATACTGCCTATTATGCAGTTAGATAGGATTTTGCTTTTGTTTTTGTTGAATTCATTGATTCTGCTGAGGAAGCCACATGATGATGAACACCTACACCAAGTGGACGTACTGCCAGCAACTTCCAGGCGTCTAATAATGACATACCACCTCTGTATGGGCTCCGCAAAGATCATAAGACAGTCGACGCCCTGACAATAGGACCGCCCACAAGACTTGTATGCGGAGTCAATATCGCTAGCAACTACACGATCTCCTCCTTCCTCTCAATGGTTATACGCCCCATAATCAAGATGGCCCCAGACATATGTGACAGTACAGACGACTTCCTCAGCAGAATCAAGTAATGCAACAAAAACAAAAACAAAAAGCTATCTAACTGCATAATTGGCAGTATGGACGTGGTATCACTATACCAATCCATTAACATTGATTTTGCTAACTTATTAAATATAACATTCGTCTATCTATATGACAATACAAGAAGAACAAAATAAGCCCTGTTGAATTGTATGATGTTAGGTATCAGATATGATGTTTATATGCGTTTGCTTTAAAACGTATTATTAAAAATGAATTTACCAAACTTCCATTGATGGGATGAATTTCGCTGGTCTAGTCGAGAGGGACCATGGGTGGAGAGAGACCCAAAGAAGCTGGTGTTTGGAACCTTTGAATACTACAATTTAGCTGGTTGGTATGAATTCTGTAACTGCTTGTATTGACTGGGAGCAGTCAATACAAGATTTATGGCCGTTTGGTATGTCAAAATAACAGACACATTGGCGATATGAAAGCCGATACAAAATAGAACGTTTTCTATGTGACCATAAGGTCAGCAATTCGTGGAAGTAACTTGAGAGTTAGAAGAGTATCAAATTACTGCTAGAGGTGTTGCCGTCTAGATTGAAACGGGAGTTTTGATTGAAACGCGCGAAAAGATCGAAGAATGAGTAGAATCTGATAGCAAAAATACGGAATTAAAATTGATAGCTACGTGAGTCAATGAAAGAGTGAGTTGCTCAGTGTAACTGAACCGCTGTTATTCTACAGTGAGTTGGGAGTTGTATTTGAAAATAGATTCACCGTAAAAAGCAGTGCTGTATGTGTGTGTAATATGCAGTGGCACCTAAGTTGAAATGGTTATGCGGAAATGCTTCCCATATAACCGAATACTAGTGCATATAGAAAATAGGAAGAATTATCTAGGGAATACCACTTAAATCAATGACATAGCTCATGTGCTGAGTGTGCAGTGAAGAATTTTCGAGCGTGTAAGCACTATATGTAGGAATATGTGTTTATGTTTCTGTAAGCATTTAAATCCAGTTTACAACAAACAAAGAGACAGAAATATGTGGGGCAGCGATCGACATTAAGCGGCTAGTAAACGGATCCATAAGTCACTCGAATTGTGTTAAGCTGATATGCCGTTCCGATATAAGTAAAAGCCATGGCTACTTCTGTCCAGTTATATGTAATGCATGCTGAAATGTGCAGCTTTGCCATGTTTGAGGCGAATATGTATCGATAACATTTTCGTAATTTCATAACTAGTTGAGAACATACCTCGAACGTATTAAAGAACAAAGGACTACAAATACATATTTCATACTTAAAGGTTTCATGCAGTGAGAATGGCTTGTCCGATTGTTTGTTTAGGATAAAGTCAGAAAAAAAGTAAAAAAAAAACAGTAATTAAGAGTTCAAACAGTTCCTTATTTCAAGCTTTTCTCTGTCGGGTACGTGTATATTTTGTGCTCTTGTTTTAGCTGTCACAGAGATGCTGTTGTTATTTTAGTTTTCGAAATCAGATGGTGGCATCTTGAAACATATTTCTATTGCTTTTACAATTCATCAGAAGATTTACGAAAGTCGTGTTTCAGAGCATAATGCTGCTTTTTCAAACCGTTCATTGTTTTGTTTTAGCCGGGTGGTGGTGGTGGTGGTGGTGGTGGGGGTGGGGACTTTATTTCCATGTATGCATGTTGTTTTTTGTGGATATTATTTGACAGTTGCATGGGGAAATGCACCAAAAGCAGTACCCGTGGCGGTATTTCTCCAATTCGAATACTACGTAAAAAATAAATTTATCAAGCTAGTAAATTATTTTCTAGTATATTTCGAGCATGGAGTGGGGTATAGATTATTCAGCCGAAATATCTAAGTTGGGAGAGCGTTATACTGAAAATCTAAGGGTGGGGGGTATACCTTTATTGGTTGTGCGATAGCATGGCCTCATTCTACCGGCTGGAACAATAAATTAAGAAATAGAGAAATAAATCAATGTATATCGCCCCACATAAATGATATGTATTTGAGGTATTTTCAAAAGATTGTTCAAGAAGCAGTTGGACGTTAAACGCTAGTACACAATAAGGAATTCCTTCAAATAGCTTAACAATATATCGCACGCAGGTCTTGACCCTACCTAATCACAGAATCAGATTGTTCAGTAGACAAATGACAAAGAAGTGTACCTCCAGGTATTAAAATATTAAAGTCTCTGAACCATATTTGCCATCAACATTATGAGTGGCCGAAAACGGACAACGGCATAATTAACATAATTCAAGCTACACTAAAATGATATGCTTAGATTCTACTCAATACATTGTGTGAAACCATTTTCAATCATATCCTCACCTTTCTTTCCAGGTTCCAAAATGATTGCGCTAGCCTACGAACATCCACCATGGAATGCATGGCCACCTATATTCATCAATTCTTCAAAACATTACCCTACATAAAAATACGAACCACTGACATTATCAAATATTAAGGGAAATACAGTGGCTTTTGCAAATACTCAACAGATTACATTAGACATTATATTAGACATTACCTGCATGACTACCTTGACAATCCTATTTGAGAATAGAACCTTGAAACCTTAACATTTTTCTTGAGGCCAGTTCCCCCTACACCATAATTAAATCAGGAAAACAAAGTCTAAAAGCCTATGAGGTGGTTTCAAATAGTTCAGATTTCCTTAGAAGCCGCCGGAACGTAATATGATGTAGGGGAGCACTGGAAATATCCTGCAAGAGATTGGATCCTGAAAGAGTTGGTTGCTGAAGGGAAGTTATTTCAGCATTCTATTTCAAATAACGATCGAGGTCAATTTTCAAAGACTAATACTTATTTTCTCCCATTAATTAAAGTTACATGGCGGTGGATTGGCAGTATCGGTAGAGGGTCGGACGCCATGCTTTCCGGCATAGTTACGTCCCTTTACGATCTGAGTTCAAATCCCGCCGAGGTAGACTTTGCCTTTCATCCTTACGGGGTCGATAAAATAAAGTACCAGTAATGCACTGGGTTATTGCTGGCCTTGTGCTAAAAGTAGAAACAATTAATTAAAGTTAGTTCCAACTGACCCGTGTATTCAGGCAGCACTCCCAAAAGATACCAGACAAACACGAGCTAATAACGAAGTGGTTGAATAATCTGAGCAATTCTGATGATTGCATAACACACAACGTATTAATCTTATACTATACTGCATATGCTCTTATGTTCTCACTCAAGGAACTAATCCTGGATTATTGACATATGTCGAAGTTAATAACTATATCTGCGTCAAAAACACTACATTAGCTTGTGACTAGCTAAGGAATTATAGCAGCTTGTAATATATTGATAGAGCCAAATATATGTGCCTTTATCACTCCGCAAAATAACCTAGTGGGCATGCCAGCCGTTTTAGTCTGACTTATGTCATAAGCTAATCCAGCTTATGGCAGTCGTTAATGTGAGAATGTTCGTATGGTCTTTCAACAACATCAACTGTTGTAACAGGTGGTATTTAGTAACATCGTGTCAAGTAAAATGTGTTCTAAAAAATTGCATATGGTACCGATGGAAGTTAAAATAGTAAAGCATTTCATATGAATAATGATAAAATAAAAGGTGCCGATCATTAGATTGGACTAGGAAATATACGTTCCCGTGGGGGTCTTCCATTGCGCATATCAATTTCCTGTCGTACCTCCAGACAGTAAAGCAGAATTTGAATTTAGAAAAGAACGTTGGCTCAAATAACAAAATCTTCATGTCATGTCAGATACTTTAAAAACTCTATCACTTCACCGCCCCTGGTGTAGTATCATTTATAGACCAAGTAATGATCAAAAGCTAAGTTGAAATTAGAGACTTAAAAAAATAAAGATGGAAAACTATAAAAAGGGTCAATCTGACATTGTAACATATCTGGCAAATCGCCGAAACTACCAGAATTGAAAGTTGCTAGTAACTCCTTTTCACCTAACTCACATAGACCGACTAATTTCACTGGTCTGGCAATTTTAAGTCCAGTATCTATCAACATTACATCCGATTCCATTTTGATAATGATACTAAATAATAATTGTTTCTACTGTTGGCACAAGGCCAGCAATCACCAGGGTACATGACTGGTTCTTTATTTTATCGACCCCGTAAGGATGAAAGGCAAAGTTAACCTCGGCGGGATTTGAACTCAGATCGTAAAGGGACGTAACTACGCTGGAAACCATGTCCGATCTGTCTACCAATACTGCCAATTCACCGCCCTTGATACTAAATAATAATATTCTTGGAATATATTTCTAACAAATAGAACAGTGTGTATACTATTAACCTTGTCCATGCCGAGATAACAGTGCATATATATTCTTTTTTACTAAAACTGTGTAGTTTACACGTTATGAACGTAGTTTTGTTCTGCTTCCTTATAGCTAGGTTCATCTGTCGGAAAATATTGCTACCAACTTACCAAGTATCTTCTGGACCTATATGTAATAAACATATCTGGATTTGTGACACTAGCATCATAATAGTAGTGGTAACAATAATACGAACAACAAAACATAAGGCAAAACACATTCTTAACGGAATAGATAACTAGTAAATGGTTTTAGAAATAGTAACAATATCGATAATGAAAAAATATGTTATCTATTTTTTTTTATCAAATCACCACAAAAAAGTTCGAAAACATTCCTGTAATGTCAATGAATATTTCATTTATTTTCCTCACTTTCACTGAATAAGTATGAAATAGAAAAAAGGGTATTTAGAATTCACTAGTTTATGATTAATAAAGACAGTCTATATCATAGTGCAATATTACCATAACAATATTTTATGGTATTTATCATCTGTTTGTTCTTCACTTCTGAATAGAATGATACACCTATCATAACGCATATTACAGCCACATATTATTTCTTTCTCTCTCTTTATTTTTCAATGTTTATGCTTAACTATTCATTCATACAAAACCATGATGTATCAAAGCAAGTTTCTGAACAACTAATAACATTATAGAATCTCTCCACAAATGGTAATTCTACTTAATGCACTTCGCGGTAGCTCTTGACGGTGGCTAACAAATCTATTTCTAGTATTCTGTACGATTGATAAATACTACTAAACAACACATGGAAGTTAGCAGACCTAAGATTCGATATAGTCAAGACGGTATGTAATATAGGGTCCAATTCAGTTTATTTTTTTCAATCGGAATGAAATGTAAAATCAAATGAAAGGAATTAGCAGAAGCAGAATGCAAACAACAGGTTCTAATATGTGTTGTACACAGACATACACGACCAAAATAATAACATACATTTCCAAAATTTCAAGATCAGAAATTTCCTCTTGTAAAGTATACTTTCTGACTCCGTCTGTGTAATTAGGTTATGCTTAAAATATTGTTGCGTACGTATCTGATTTTAGTCATATTGTCTTTGATTTAATCACGATGCCAGTATCCAATACTTACGGGGGCATTATCCTTCACACAGTGACTAAATTAACAGATGACGCAAAAGTATAAACATCCCTACTGTTCCACATGAAGTGGAATTCGAGGCTATCAAATGATGGTAAAAACCAAGACATCCTGTTACGGAGATGATGCATAAAATAATTTCTCTACTAATCAAGCAAGGTTACATTTTTCGTGCCAACGGGTCTTTATAAATTGTAGGCATTTTCAGACATCTACATCGGCATCTAACAACATTTATATTATTGATGGGGGCATTTTAACTTAAGAAATGTTCATGAAGAATTATATATAGTAGCAGATTAACCATCCCTCGGCGGGTTTTTTGCCTAGCATGTGTAGTGTGCATATTGATATTATACGCAAATATATATCCATATAGATATGATACGTCAAATAAAAGAGTAATTGACAATAACGAAGTCTGTGTTACACTCTCTTCCGAAATCAGTAAAGATATCCATGATACATTAAAAAAAGACAATATCATATATAAACTGCATATGTGATAAACTAAAATATTATGAAAATGAAAATAGAGAAAATTAGCGACGGAAATATAAACCTTATAGAACGATGCAAATATATGCACGTTTATATAAGCGATGTGATGAGTGTTATGATATATCGGACGTTAAGTGGAAGTGTTGACATTTGAACATTTTAAAGAAGTGAATGATAACATAAGTTATATATAAGAATAGTTATGTTTAATGAAACTGTTTAATACAATTTGGTAGAGGTTTAAGCAATTAAACATTAACAACCTTTACATCAACAGCGTAGCACGGGCTGAAACATATATATATATATATATATATATGCTATTGTTTGACAGGTGGCAAACAACAGAAGTCCAGCTTTTAGTAATGCAATATTACTAATAATTGATAATGAAATATTTAGTGTAACTTAACATGATTCTATTTTATTTACACGGCAAAATTAAAGCAACAATCCCATGTAAATAGCTATTATTTTAATTGACTGGGCGGTGGATTGGCAGTATCGATATAGTCGCACACCATGCTTTGCAACATAGAGTTACGTCCCTTTAGGGTATGCGTTAAAATCCCGCCGAGGTTAACTTTGCCTTTCATCCTTACGGGCCGATAAAATAAAGCACCAGTAGCGTACCGGGGTCAATTTAATCGACTTTCCCCTCCCGCAAAATGATTGGCCTTGTGCCTATACTAGAAATCATTATTTTAGTTGACTGGGCGGTCGATTGGCAGTATTGGTAGAGGGACGGAGGCCATGCTTTGACGTATAGAGTTACGATTCCTTGCCATTCTGAGTTCAAATCCCGCCGAGGTTAACTTTGCCTTTCATCCTTACAGGGTCAATATAATAAAGTACCAGTAATGCACTTGGTAATTGCTGGCCTTGTGCCAAACGTAGAAACACTTATTTAAGTTGGCTGGAAGATCCTATAGACAAAGTAAAACCACAATTATTCCAAGATATCAATCAGCACCAGTTGTTGTATGATTGCAACTAAACGTTGTGTATATGACATTGATGAGGTTGTCAACAAGCGTATATTAATTTATGTATATATATACATAGATACAAACATACACCGACCCCCGACACACACATTTATATATATATATATATATATATATACATATATATATATACAGGTGATGCAATTGTGTATACATGTTTGGCGATACCCTTTATATATATATATATATATATATATATAACATCCAACATTCCAAATTCTATAAACATGTGACTCTGCAACTATTAAAGAAATCAATATTTTCTTTTGTATTAAAGCTAAAATGTAATTGAATCAAAACAAATTTAATCAAATGTCTCTGATGTTATTTCAATAATATTATCAGATAGCGCTTAAAAGTAATTCTAAAAAAACAATATAAGAGGTATTATATCACTTTAACCTATTGAGGTTATTGATGTCATTATGAAAGAAAGCATAGTTTATTTAAATGCAACATTTCACCTGATAACAATATGAATTCTACATATTCGTAAGATTATCACATTACATATATATCTAAATATAATGTTCTTATACAATCTTCACTCCGCAAGTAGACATGCATCATAAAGCTAGAAGACTTAACATCTCTGATTTGGTTCCCAGTGTGATGTTATTATACAATATTCTCTCTGTAAATAGGCATACATAATTAAGCTAGAAAAAGTAACATCCATGACTTTGTTTTTCCCAAGAACATAGTGTAAATGCAAAAGCTATACTGGTAAACAATCATTGGACTAAAGAAAAGGTCTAGCAACTATATTGTCTGAACCTAGTGCGAAGGTTCCTCTCATCTGGCCTAAGGAATTCATAAAAAAAATAATTTGATAAATATATTTTCTTGTTTTTATCGAATTTGATTAGCCAGCAATACAATCCATAATCGATAGCTTAATATCAAGTCACATCTCACACTAGGTTGAATGTGTTCATTCACAGTTCTTTCATATTGCACAGAGACATAATTTTTTGACAGTAAAAGATAATACTATAACAGGTAAATGCTGCTGCAGTGATTAGTATATTATCGCAATATAGTTTACATGAATCATTTGAATAAAAAGAAAGAGACAGTCACAAAAATGTGGTTATTTGTCCGATGAATAGAGCAGGTAAATTGTCTGTTGTTATGATTATTTTCAGATAAAAATGTAAATGAATGAATATGGGTTATTGCTTTTATTGATATATTTATACATGTCTTTCATGTTCTCCTCTCTCTCTCTCCCTCGCTGTATTTCTCTCTCTCTGTCTTTCTCTCTCTCTCTCTACCTATTTCTCTCCCTATCTCTCTCTGTTAAATATAAATGCAAGTTTACGATTCTGTGAGTCCGCCTAAAACTAGCAAACTACCGGACCAAACTCCTCAAAATTACATGTACATATTCACTATACACTCGGACAGGTAACGGCTGTAAACGTTTTACTTTGCAAAGCAAGAAATTCATTTAGATTCAATTTATCTTATTTTCTAATGAATGTCAAAAGAGATGATACATTTTGTTTTTTATGTTCTCAAATCTATAGATAAGTGAGTAAGGGATGTGAGAGAGAAAGAAAGAGAGTAAGGGATGAGAGAGTAAGAGAGAGAGTGGGAGAATGGAGAGAGAGAGAGTAAGGGGATGTGAGAGAGAAAGAAATAGGAAAAGGGATGAGAGAGGAAGAGAGAGAGAGAGTGGGAGACGGGAGAGAGAGAGAGTAAGGTGATGTGAGAAAGAAAGAGAGTAAGGAGATGAGAGAGAAAGACGATGAAAGAGTGAGAGGGAAAGTTTCCAGCGTTGTTAACTTTTATTTATTTATTATTTTTACAATCTTTTTAACTCTCCCGCTTCCTTAACGTTATTTATCTTTTCTTTATTTTTTGTTCTCTATTCTCTAGAGAAAGGGGGAGGGGTGATAGAGAAAAAGCGAGAGAGGGAGAGTAATGGGATGGAAGAGAGAGAGAGGGAAAGTAGCCAGCGTTCATTAACTTTTATTTATGTATTATTTTTACACACTTCTTAACTCTCCCAATGTTATTTATCTTTTATTTGTTTTTTGTTCGTTATTCTGTAGAGGATGAGAGAGAGAAAGAAAGTGAGGGGATGAGAAGAAGAACGGGAGTGAAGCGGATAGGGAGAGAAAGACAATAAGAAAAGAGAAAAGATGGGAGAGAGAAAAAGATGTAAAGAGGCAGGAGAGAGGGAGGGTGATTGGAGGCATTCTTTACCTAACGTGTGTCCGCATTTATATATATATTTACACACACATATGTGTGTGTTATGGAGGTGGTGGTGGGGGGGGGGGGGTTATTTAGCAGACGATATGTGTTACCATCAAAGATTATTTTCTACATATAGCTAAAGAAATCACAGATGCGTTTATAGAAGTTGTATATATGTATTTAACAGACAAAAAAAAACATATTTTAAAAGATATTTGAATAGATTATTTTCCGCTGTTATTTGAGTTAACACAGAACATATTTTTTTTGTAGTGTTTGTTGCGTATTTTTGTGGGGGGGGGGGGGGTACAAAATTATAATTTCAGAATACAATCTGAAATCCAAATATGTTCTACATATGTCTAAAATTAATTACACCTAATATACATTCAAGAGATCATTTAAAACAACTTTACTGAGTGAATAATACATTCTATAGTTGTTTCTATTTCGGAAAGAGTATGGTGTGTAATCATTGTTTCTACTTTTGCATTACAGGTACTTTATTTTATCGTATGGTGTGTAATAATATCACTTAAAATGCCTACAAAACGTTCCATATCATTATATGGAAGGTCATCTTCAGAGGCTAAGAGAAAGAAAACACAGCGATCTGAAGAAAATGAAGAAGTTCGGCGTGCCCGTTTAGCTGATAAAGAGCCCAAACAGCTTTAGCACGAGCACACCGTTTGGATGAAAGGGAACAAAGGACATATGCTACACGAGAACAACAAATTAAGGAACTACAGCAAATCAGACGAAATGCTAATCAAGCACATCGTTCTACAGCCCGAGCAGGAGAACAAGCCACAAGGAAAATGAACTGGCTGATGGGTGATTTTTCTTATGACCCCCAAAAGGACTACAGCAGTAATCCACAAATCAACATTGGGAAAATAAACAAATGCTGCCAGTAGTGTGGTGCTAAGAAGTGGGCAGCAGAAACACTAAGTCTCACTCGGCTTACTTTAAGGCTTATTTTGCTTTTTGAGCAGCATGCTCAATAGGCAAAGTGAGCCTTAAAACAATAAAGAACCTCCTGAATTTCTGAAGAATCTGCTCCTTGAGCATATCCCAGCAGCACGACACGTCAATAAATACATCATAAAATATAATTCTGCCTTTCAAATGACATCTTTTGGGGCTGACATAAATGGGACTGACTTTAGATTCTGTACAACAAATACAATTCAGGGACAGTGTTACCACTGAATGGGTGGCTAACTTTTGCCACTTTCACAGGAGCCTCACAAATTTGTGCAGGTTACTTCATGGGTGGAAATGAAACACAAGCACAACAAATATGTACTAATGTGCATTGCGGATTGCAGTTCTACATAGTTATAAAGTTACAAGAAATTCTTCACCAACATCACATGTACGTCACTGTATTAAAGTATGCACCGGAGCATATGAACAACACCAGATATCGTAAAATCATCATTAGGGCAGACAAACGCCCTGCTTCAGAACCTCAATGCAGAATCAATGCACCTGTCACTGATGAAGTTGCAATCATAATGGTTGATGAACAGCATGAACGACGTGACATTGTTTTGCATAACGCAGTGGACATTTGGAGCGAATTTGTGAAACTCGTAGAGCCTATGATTCACTCCAATATCCGCTCATTTTTGGAATGGTCAATTTGGATATCATATTCAGCTAGGGTAGATCAGCCAAGGAACGGGACAAGAAACTGGCCGATCAATCAGTTGCCAAGTATTCTATGCTTATCATCGCATGGTACGTGATTACTTTAACCAAGTTCTGCGATTCAAAGAAGTAACAAGCCAGTTTATGGATTTTCTGCGAAGTAATCAAACTAAGTTGAGGGCCGATAAATACATCCACCTTAGAGATGCCATCAATTCTGATGTTGACCCAAGAAATATTGGCCACCCAGTCATACTACCATCAAGCTTCACGGGAGGACCACATTACATGCATGAACGTACACATGATGCAATGGCCTATGTCAGAACATTTGTTCGGCCAGATTTCTTCATTACATGTACATGCAATTCAAGCTGGTCAGAAATATCAAATGAATTATTTCACAATCAAAAACCAAAGGATCGACACGACCTCATTGCTCGTGTTTCCCATGAAAAGCAAAAATAAAAACTCATCTGGCTCCTAAAAGAAGGAATAATCTTTGGTGAGCTTAGTGCTTGGATGACAAGTATTGAGTGGCAGACGAGAGGTCTTCCTCACCCTCACACACTACTCTGATGCAAGGAGAAGATAAGACCAGACGATGTGGATATGATCATTTCAGCAGAGTTGTCTGATAAAGGTGGTGATCCAGAGCTCTTTGAAACCATTAAGTCCAAACTCATTCATGGTCCATATGGAGTCATCCATCCAGCCTCTCCCTGCATGAAAGATCAAAAATGCAGCAAACATTATCATAGAGCTTTTATTCGGGAAACTTGGACTGACAATAATGGATTCCCCCTTTATCGTAGGCGTAGACCAGAACATGCAGGCAATGCTGCAAGCCTAACAATTTGAGGAGCGGAGCTGACCATAAACCAGCAGTGGGTCGTCCCACACAACACATTATTTTGTAAAGCTCATATCATATGTTTAGTATTGCAGCTCCATCAAGGCACACCTATATGTCACAAAGTATATCAACAAGGGCAGTGACATGGCTACCTTTATTACTGACAAAGAACTCAATGATGGTGGGCTGAATGAGGTCAAACGGTACCAAACAGGTCGATACATCTCCAGCAATGAAGCTATCTGGCGAATCTTTGGATTTGATATCCACCAATGCCACCCAACAGTGGTCAACCTCTCAATCCATCTGAAAAATGAATAGAGACCACTGCCCATCAGTTGGCACAAGCATCACATGACACTACACTAACTGCTTTCTTTAAACTCTGCCAGAATGATGAATTTGCTCGATCCCTCCTATATGCTGAAGTCCCAAAATACTACACCTGGAATAATTGCAAGACCTGGAATCGAAGAAAGCAGGGTCATTTAGTAGAAGGTCATGTAGCCAAGTCAACTGATGCAATTGGGCGTGTTTGCAATGCCCATTCCAACAACAGAGAATGTTTTTTGTTTAAGGCTACTTCTGCATACTGTCCGTGGACCAACGTCATTTGAGGATCTTGGGTGCTTCAGAGGAGAGGGAGTGCGCAATATACCAAGAAGCATGTAAACAGGATGGACTCCAACATGACAATGGACACTGGAAGAATTGAAAAAAATCTAAATGTATTTTTGTTGGCCATACCCTTTTCTCTGACAACATACCTAATGAATCGTCTATGAGTAAAGCATTATATATGCTGACTGTAATAGCGAGCAGTATTTAAAAAAATGACCACTGGAAAAAAATAATATTTTCATCTAGATGATTTACTTTGACCTAACGGCAATAAATATTCTGCTATAATTCCTACTTTGGTTAAAATTTAGCAATCGTAATTGAATGGTCAAATATTTTGTAATGTGTGCCAAATATATTGTAACTTTCATAAAATACCCGGGTATCACGGGTAGCTCAGCTAGAATATATATATATATATATATATATATATATATATATATATATATATATACATACAAATATATCAGAATTGAGGCGGTAACAAACAGTTAAACCATTACTCACCAGTGTACTCTATCCTTGGTGTAGTAGAGTGGGTAATAAGATTTGGGACCCCCGACAGCTGATCTCCGGCCATTTCAACAAATATAACTAGCTGTTAAAATGGCCAGAGCTTAGCTATCGGGATCCCTAACGTGTTATACACACAGACATGTATATATATATATATATATATATATATATATATATATATATATATATATATATATATATATATATTAAAATAACAGATTAAAGTTTAAGCAAAGAATCGCTACTTTCACCCTTAACGGGATCTTCTGAAACTAACAAAGTCAATCCGTGAACGCAGAAGTGGATATTTCAAAAAACGTTGCAACCGGTGGAAGACAGGAAGACGATACTTTGGTTCGTGGTAACGTTCGCTGGCAAAGAACGGGAAAAAACGAATAACACATCATTAATAGGAGCGGTGAAAAACAATTACGCGCAAATACAGAACCACGTTTATGGTATAAAAGAGGTCGTAGACTAATGTTCTCTTAGGTGGTGCATAGAGACGTTCTCTGGCAATGAACGGAAAAACGAAGATAATACGTCATATGTGGAGCGTGGAGATCAATAGCACGCAAAGACAAAACCACGTAAATGGTATAGCAGAAGTCGTAGACTAAAATTCTAACTAGGAGACGAAATGAATCTCCGCTACAGAGTTAAGAACAAAGTAAATAAATACAATACATAAGTAATAGAAATAAATAAATACATACACGTAAACAAATACGTACATACACAAGCATACGCAAAACCTTACCATAGGTATACAAAACCACGCACATATAAATATGTGTGTGTGTTTATGCGTGTATACAAATAAATAAATAATTATATAAACGTATATAAATAAATAAATACGTATATAACAAGCGCGCACACATACCTACATATAAATACACGAATGTACGGAGACGTAGGTCAACTAAAACAAGAAGTACACAATACACATACCCACCATACGTACGAACCCGCATACTCACACAGACTCAAAACTCCCGTATACACATAGCAAAACCCTATGTGCCAGAATATATAAAATTATACGCCAAAACAATCAAATATACGTACGAGAAGGTATACGTACCTTCACAAAACAAACGGGTAATACATACTTACCTATGTAAATAAGTAAAGGAATAAACAAAACATATACTTGGCTCCCACATCAAGACGTAATATATCCACGTATAGATCGTACTATCCGTTAGGGCATAAAGTGGGACTGTAATACAGGAAAGTTTTGTGCAATTTATGTTTACAAGCCGAAATTGCCTCAGATTTTTTGTTTAAGATGTGGTCTGTGGCGTAGTGTATTTCCAGGCCCTCAGCGGCGCAGAGGTCACATGGTCTTTTATTTCCGTTATACGATCTAGCACTAGCTAGGATCTCCCAGTGTAACATATATTGGTTGTGGTTGTCTTTTAGACTCCAGATATAAGCTGAAAGTGACGTCATATTCCTTCTTGGAGGGTAACGAAAAGAATGGGTATGCATGTAAAGTCGCTGTTTGAAACTATTAGCGGTTAACCCTATGTAGGCCCTACGGGACGTGGGTGTTACAACCTTACATTTGTAGACAAAGTTACTAGAGAGGCATTTCCCGGATATGGGGCAATCAGCCCGATTCCTACAATTACAGTTAGTACTAATTACAGGGTTGTACGTGTTCCTACGGCTAGGTAGTTTAGCTAAATTTGAAGCTGTGATGTTATGTGCAAGGTTAGGAGTCGTAGAGTAAGACATTTTAATAGTATTTATATTAAAAAATTCACTATATTTATGTGTAGGGTGAAAATGCTTCGTAATAAGGGAAATAAATATCTTAGCTAATGGTGTGGCCACCTCTATAGTATATGGTGGGTTATACCAACAAATGCGACGGGATCTATTTCTTCTAGGTCTATTTTCGTACTCAGTATAAGCTACCTTATCGACAAATCCACTTCGAGCAAGAGCTTCATTGTAATAAGTGGAATGGTAGTTGAACATAAGCTCGTTGGTGGAAAGACGGGAAAGCCTCTACGAAACGTTTTTTACCAGGTTCTTGGTTATGCAAGCAGGATGGTTGGAATGCTTACTTATGTAATTAAGCGTATCATTCGGCTTTCTATACGGGTAATACAACCCATTCAATAAATTGAGGGTAACGTCGAGGTAATTAACGACCGAGGTATTGGCATCAACCTGTATAGAGTGGTTGAAGCCTTTAAAGAAGGCTGTGAGTTCTTTTCTGAACCTGTCGCAAGCACGAGGTCCGCACTTAGTCATGGTCAAAAGACCATCGTCACGGTACAAACCACCGCCCGCGTTGGGGAATTCGTCCTTGATAGAGAAAAGAAGGAAAAGGCCAATAAGATCAGTAACCTCCGCAGAGTCACTGGCGCCCATACTCACGTCGAATGGGGTACTATTGGATTTTTTAATCCAAATAGAGTCGTCGAAATTAATCACCGACTTATGGGCATTGAGGATGACATCGACTTCGAAATCATTAACCACTGTGAGTGTTTTAGAGAAATTGATAGCTCTAAGGAGAAGTGGTAAAGTGATGGACGAGTAGTAATTGTTGATGTCGAATTGGATGAAACGGCAATGTTCCTTGTTACATATGCCGTTGACCCAATCAATCATCGCGAAAGAATTGTTCCACAGTGCAAGAGGGGCCAAACTTCTAATTTCAGGTATAATTCTATCAAGAATCGTTTTACTAAGTCTACCTAAATTGGACTTCGTAGGGTTAATAAGCGGAATAGAGGGGTTGTTCGGAAAATTGGATTTGTGATCCTTCAGGGTAAAGTGGGAAGAAATAGGGTCCAAAGGTTCGGTCTGGTCCAGGATGTTGAGATCAGATGTGATTTTAAACCCAGCATTTCATTGATGACGCACCGATTAGTTTTACGGTAATCCTTAGTTACAGCATTATGTAGTAGTTGATGGTAAGTACTGCGCTCCACTTGATATAGGTTGCCAGTTTTGTCGGAATGGACGTGCACGGCGTTAGAATCCTTAATAGAACGAATTCTATTCTTCAGGTCTTGCTGGAAGGAATTCCTCCTATTCCGCAATTTGATGCTCCGAATCAGTTCCAAGACATCATTTTCGAAGGGTAGCAATGCTGGGTTCCACGGGGGGTTATTATAGGTTTTAAATCCAAATGTATCCTGTTTGTTGTCTGCTTTTCGCGGATTATCGAAATAAAAGGCGCGTCAACGCAACCTTTTAATGAACGCGTCTGTTTTCTGTATCAGGAGTTTTAGGTATGTTTTCCTGCTAGATACGGGTATGTTCTTTGTAGAAATATTCAGATGTTGTTTCTGCATGATCAATATAAGTCAGTAGAGTGCTCAACCGAGGGAGCCAAATAGTAGTAATAATAAATTTGAAGACGAAAATCTAAAGAGGGTTCGATAAGGATAAATATATATCAAATATATAAGAACCGTAGAGCAAATATTTCTTAAAATAACAGATTAAAGTTTAAGCAAATAATCAAGTCAATCTCTAAACGCAGAACTGGATATTTCAAAAAAACGTTGCAACCGGAGGAAGACAGGAAGACGATACTTTGGTTCTTCTGCTATACCATTTACGTGGTGTTGTCTTTGCGTGCTATTGTTCTCCACGCTCCACATATGACGTATTATCTTCGTTTTTTCCCGTTCTTTGCCAGCGAACGTTTCCACGAACCAAAGTATCGTCTTCCTGTCTTCCTCCGGTTGCAACGTTTTTTGAAATATCCAGTTCTGCGTTTACAGATTGACTTTGTTAGTTTCAGAAGATCCCATTAAGGGTGAACGCAGCGATTCTTTGCTTAAACTTTAATCTGTTATTTTAATAAATATTTGCTCTACGGTTCTTATATATTTGATATATATTTATCCTTATCGAACCCTCTTTGGATTTTAGTCTTCACATTTATTATTATTACTATATATATATATATAAATATACACGTCTGCCTGGATGTGTGGTGTATGTATGGAGGTACCTATGAAAACACACACGCACACGCATATATAAATTATGGGTGTTTGCATGCTTGTATGTCTAACAAAAGTTTATATTTTGTATGTTCGTATGCACTTAATTACTATTAATTTCAAACATCAAGGAAGAAATAAATATAAAAAGTATATTGATTTGCACCTTATATTTTAGCGGTATTTATGTTAGGGTTCATTCTTGTCTTTAATAACAAATATCATGCATTGCAAAATATGAATAGTCTAGTAACAAACGGTTTGTTTAAGTGGAACCTGAGCTTATATACGCCACAAACTCTACACTTAAATAATTTTGTCATATAGTAAATGTTTACATTCCTAACTTTTGACAAATAATAACAATCTCTTTCCCTGGCGTTTGAAAATACGACTAAAAGAAACTTCCACATTTCCTTTCGAACCCATCCTTAATGTTATGAAGACAGTAAAGTCAGCCTTCTCCGCAATATGCGGAATCTAATAGAAAGGAACATCAATGGGAAGCTGCTCAAATATGAGGCAAAATGACACGTACAAATGTGAAAATGTGAATGAATGTTTGTAAATGGTTACAAGATAGACATGCTTTTTTAAATGTTATTTGCTTGTAGATGGCGCATTTCATTTATGTAAATAGAAAAAAATATCAAATAGTTTTGAGGGTCTGTGAAAATTGCTGAAAATCTGCAGTCAGGTTTGATCTCGAGAACTTCAAATGTTGATCAATGAATAAATTGTTACTAACAAAGAACGGGAATGTATTTAGTAGACATAATCGGTTTATACTACATGGTACTTTATTTAAGTAGAGACACATGTAGGAAGACTTCTCTTTCTGTTTGCTTTTCTTTCTACAAATTCCCAGTCTATAATATGCATATTAAACGATCTTTATTTAATGCTCAGTCGCATAAAAAAAAACACATTCATACATATACATGTACTCACAATATCACAGCAACGTAGAATATTGAATGGTCAGCAACATATCTGCCCGACGTCTATGCACATCACATAACATGAATGATGTGTTCATACGAATATGAAACTGAAACATTGTTTAAGTCGCATCTAATATATTAATACAAAATCGTTTGTCTTGACTGATTTCAAAGGATACAAACTGTGGCATTGATATACACACTCTCACAGATAGACACACACACATACAAACATACACACTCGCACATACACACACGTGCGCACACACACATATGTGTGTGTCTGTGGGTTTGCGTGTGCATGGTGAGGGCCAAACTAAATGTATACTATACATCTCCAATCAACACCAGACACCAGATCATAATTCCTGCTAAACATGTACCTAATCCTCATTAAACCAGCCACCTACACGCATTAATTACTAATATGGGGAGAAAGGACACCATAAGTATATATATACACACATATACACACATATATATAATATAAGATCAAAAGATGGCTAAAAGAGATCCATGTATTTTATTATGCGCATTTCAAAAACAAATATCATCATGAGATGACATTCGCGTTTTCGTAAGATAAAATAGGGAGACATGATATGAAGCTTAAAAAACACTTGTGAATAGTTCAGTTTTAAATCAACATATGAACAGTAATTTATATTCATGTATGATATTGGGAACAAAAATGAGAGGGGGTTGGAATGGATGAACAAGAGGAGGAGATGAGAGAAGGAATGGTAGGGGAGGAGTATAATAATGAAGGATGATATAGGAGGAGAGATGGGTGATAGAAAGAGAGAGATAGCCTTTATAACTGAGAAAAATATATATTGTTTCACAGAGAGAGGTTAAAAAGCCGTTGGAAGATAATATATAATTTAAAAGAATTTGAAAATTGATGAAGAGAAAAAAATTAATGAAGAGAAAAAAATTAAGAATAATATTAAATTAAGGTTTGTATATTGAAGGGTTTAATAATATGTGCGATAAAAAGAAATTGTTAATATGTATTATTAAAATAAAAATATTAATGTTATTAAGGATATAATGTGACAAGAAGTAGAAGAATGGATGAATTATGAATTTAGAGGAATTAGTTAGTGTTTAAGTTTGTTTTTATGTAATGTAATATGTAAATAGTGTTTTTGCAAATGAACACAGAAAGCAAAGAAGAAAATAGTGTTTAAGGAAGAGAAGACTCTAATATCAAAATATATATGTTTATGAAGTATTTCCTAATGGTAATAATATATTGTAATAAAGGAGATTAGTTAGGGTTTAAGTTTGTGTTTATGTATTGTGATATGTAATATGTAAAAGTTAGACGAGCATGAAAGGCATAAAAATATAATGAACTGAGGTGGAATAATCTAACGTCAAAAAATGTTTATGTTTACGTAGGATTTTTAAAGGTAATACAATAAAGTATTTAAAAGGTAATAATAAGTTTTATGGCCAATGATATGAAGGAAGAAGGAAGAGTGGATATATTGTGGTGAGTAATAATAAGAATGTGAAGTATTTAGGAAGAAAAAGTACAGATTAGAGGTTAGAAATTCAAAGAAAAGAGGAAGAAGGGAAGTGATATATAGGAATGATATAGAATGAGTAACTAGTATTATATAATGTATAATAAATAACATTGAAATAAGGTAGAAATATGGGTATATTTTTAAGGAAATATATATATAAGCCTTTGAGAAAAAGGATTTTAAACTTATAAAGTATTAGATATTAGCTGTATACTTTATGGAATGTTCTGTAGAATTTATGCAAGCAGACAGAAAATAAGTCAGTGCGTCTATTTATTATAAAATCTAAATTAGATATAATGGTAAATTTCCCACATAAACAAAGATTACACGTTCTGGATAGGGAGGCATTCAAGTAGGGAGAGGCAGAACAAACTTTCCTCCAAGAGATGTTATAGTTAATATTTTTGTCTTTCAAGGACCATATGAGTTCTGAGAGTGCTGTGTTGGTTCTTTTAAGTTGGTATTTAAAAGAAGAATTGTGATTATAAAAACGGGCTTTAAAGGAGGTGGAAACGGAGCCAAAACAGGTAAAGGAATAGGTGTCAGTTATAACTTTACATTCATAGATTAAGTTGTTTTCAAGACAATGGTTGTTGAGAAGACATTTATTTTTAACAGGGCAATTACAATTGCGATTAGAGAAATTAACGGAGTTATTAACAAGTGACCTAGTGTTATCTATAGGAGGAATTGGATTGGAGAAGTTGTTTACGATAGGAATAATAGTTTACTGATTTAGATTGGTATTAAGAACATTTGACGAAGTTACGTTTGACGTCGTATTTGGGTTTGCCTAGAGTTAACAATGACGTCGGAGTACTATTACTATTATTATGACATTCAGTGTTGGAAGGAAGTGATTTAGTATTTAATATTTTATTGTTGAGTTTAGAAATAATGTTGGAGATGTTGGAGGAGGTGGAATAGGAAAATGTTATTGTATGTTTGTTAAATATTTTACTATAGGTATGTGAGGGAGGGAAGCGTTTATTTAAGGCACTAAATAATAATTTAGGAATATTATTATTAATAGAAATGGAGATTATATTTTTGTATCTAGATCTTTTATTAAAGTTATTGGAATGATCATAATTAATAATTGTACTGTAAGATCTTCTAGGATTGGTTTCTTTACTGTATTTGATTTTATCAGGATAGCCGGCTTTATAAAGCGCGTTATTATAAAAATTGGCGTTAGCATCAAAGATATTTTTATTAGATGATAGGTTTGATATTCTTTTTCCAACATTACTAACTATAGCATTGTTAATGTTAGTGGGGTGGTTAGATTTAAAATTAACATAATTTAGATTCTCATTGTTTTTATGGTAAGTGTAATATAGGCAGTGTAAAGATTAAGGGATATATCCCAAAAAGTTAGCTAGTTTGATGTTGTTATCAAATTCAATTTTTAAGTTATGTTGGTTAAAGTGATCACGTATATTGTTCTTAATAATATTAAGGTTAACTATGTTGCAATTTAAGATAGTAAAAAGTAAAAAGAAACCATCTTTTGATCTTATATTATTTATACTCCACTTCTACAAACTGTAGAGTGCTACTTATCCGATATGTGCATTGTTTGATTGTACTACAATAAAACACACCTCCTACATATATATACATATATATATATATATATATATATATATATATATATATATATATGTGTGTGTGTGTGTGTATGTATATATATATATATATATATATGTATGTATGTATATCTGTGTGTGTAAGTGTTTGTGAGAATGTATGTGTGTGTGTTTGTATAATTATACGACAGATGATAATCAAAAGAGGTTAGGTGAAACATAATTGAATAGAATACACTTGAGATTCTTGGAGACGTGTAACGGGAAATTTCATATTTCATTCATTGTTTGCATACGATTCTTGTGATTTGCTGTACAAAAGGTAAGGTGTTAATTATTACTATAACATTAAAATCCCTAAGCTGAGGGGATTTACTTTCGAGAATAGGAAATATATAACTAAACAGCAGCAAAAACAGAATGCATCGATGAAGCACATTAATGATGTCCCCTTATACGGACAAATATCTAAAATCTTATTTTCCCATTAATTGGAATGATAAATTCTGTGGATATTCCTGACGAAAAATGTGATGTACCGTACAACATCAAACTTTTACACAGGGCATCTTGATTAGAATATCTATTATTACCGTAATATAGATAAGAAATGTATAGAGTGCGTGTTATTCCCTGTAGAAATACATTGCTATGATATGAGACTGACGTCGTTAGTTTTAGAAAAGGATTTTTACTATAATCTATAATAACACAAATGTTTCAGCTGAAACTCAAATGAATTAGCCTGATTTTCAGAATCGTTCTATTAGTCAAAACAATTATAACCTTGTATCAAAAATACGTCTACTCTCGGGATAAGACAAATAGTTGATTCAGTGATATATATATATATAAATATATATATATATATATATATATATATATATATATATATATATATATATGTCTGTGTGTGTGTGTGTGTGTATGTGTGTGTGTGTGTGTGTACGTGGATGTGTGTGTGTGTGTGTGTCTGTGTGCGTGTGTGTGTCTGTGTGTGTGTGTGTATGGGTATGTATGTAAAAGGTAAACAGAAATAACAACACGGTCGGTTGAGTATATGGAAGGAATATATTAGGTTAACGCTTGAAATAGCGGGAAGAGCGTCTTAACATTTCGCACACTAGTCCTTCAAAAGAAGAAATAATGAGAAATTAGAAGTTACGATATGTTACGATATGGACTACGGTATATTTACGTCTTCAGCTATCCAGATATTCAAGTCTTCCTGAGGTTTGGCAGAGGGTTAGCAATTGATCTGGAATAAAATATGTTCTTGCCCTCAACATGATTGTTGTACTTTTGAGAATGAAATGTGGCAACGTTATATATACACGATTGCCAGAAAAGATAAACCGAATTTGGAATGTTAGTGACATAAAAATGAGGGTGTTTAACATAATTTCATTCAAAATATTACGTAGATTGAATGTTACTAAAAATACAGAAAGCAAACTGTTTCAATTTATTGGTTTCCATTTCGTTTATTGTTTTTCTTTTCCCCACAAAAATAGCGTTTTAGGAATCTTATTAATACCTAAATATATAATTAGCTACTCGATAAACGTTACCAATAATACCGTTGTAATATATACATTTGACAGTTACACCGTAATATTTGCACAAGATTATGCAGTCACTGATTAGGATGATGTTTAGGAGAGTAAACTATTATGGTTCAGAGCGGATTGGCATGTTAACAAAAGACATATCGTGTCTGATAATGACGTGTTCGAAACTATTGATTTTTTTATAGCAGATATCATATATAGATCACTGTGATTCCTTTACCGTCCTTAAAAGAATGAGAAATTTAAATCGAACTCGACACTCAGACATACATGCACCTTACCGATTTCGCCAATCCCCATCGTGATATACGTAATTAATATATAAAGTGAATACATTGACATTTAAATATTATGAAAACTTCATCAAATAAGGTCACGTCGGGAAACGTCAATCAGGGCAGTATAGAACCTACTGCAAAATGAATCACAAGAAAATGAACTTCAAACTAAGCACGTTTATATGACATGGTCTAACAAATACCATTAAAATCAACGTCATGTTTTGACTGGAAGTTTGAGGACAATACAACCACCAATAACGTCTATGGGTGAAAATAGTGCTCTAAATGTGATTAATAAGAAAGAGGTGGAATATAATTATTTAGTTGAAATTTGAAAAGTGATTCTATCTTGGCATCTGTCATAATCAAGATACGATGTGTTCTAGATTTTACTTGTAAATATTGAAGTTAAAAATTGCTGTAGCGATCATCTTAAAACAATAAAGTCTGGCAATATTATTTTTCTTGACCCAAACTTGAAATTACTAATAACATTTGTTAACGAACATGTATATGTGTATGTGCGCTAAGATTACACATTTATGAACACACTATATAAAAGTGCCACATTTGAAAATATAGATACTGTCAGATTCACAAGCAGCTATCATGCTTTGCAAATGTGAACATTACAAAATAAGTAGAGATTGCTGTATGGGGATATACTGTCTTATTATTAGAGCATTTCATACACTAGCAAATACGTGATACTGTTCCCGAGATGAGAGGGGATTTTATGTGCTGCAATTGTGATTGAATGTGGAACCATTCGGTTGCGCAGCTAGAGTTTCTAGTCTGTGGATGGTGATCATGAATAAACCAAATACATATTTGTGCGGTTTGATGGTTCATTGCCGAAATTAGAGATGAGTATTTCGTTGAAGCCTACATTTAGCGTTTTCGTCTCGAAAAATTCCATGGTATAATAGTTTTATTTTTGTTTTCTAATACATATACAAGTATAGATTGGTGTACATATGAAACACGCGACGTTTACGTTAGTGTACATCAATGGTTACCACAATGAACAATCTGAAAACATTAAATAACAGCTACAACCAATCTCAGTATATTTACCGATATAACACATCAGATAAGAAAATGCCTATTATGCAATACACTCAATGATTACAGTGACACACTTAAGTATATAGCTACATGGTCATTGGTAGGGTAGTGCTTTCATGACGGAAACATCATACAGCATAACACGATTTCATTGAGGGAATGAAAACGGCCGATGATTCGATTAGCTGTAGAACGAAAAGTTATTCACATCATGCAGATAATGATAAATGATTGAGCAATTATTTCTTTAATATTGAATACACACTCACACACAAATGCACACGTATACATATATATACATATTTATGCACATATATATATATATGAAATATAAGAATCAAAGAACTGTTCAAAACATTATTGTGCTTACAGCTGTTTCCTCCAAACCGAGGTTTGGATTCTTCGGAGCAATTTATTAATGCATGGACAGTTATATGACCTCCTTTTCAGCCGAGAGACATACCAATACATATTCAAACATTGATACATATTCAAACATTGTGGGTCAACATTCATTACAGAATTTAGAGTGGCAGTACACACTTCGAGATTACATTTATATTAATAGGTACAATGCATTAATAAATTGCTCCGAAGAATCCAAACCTCGGTTTGGAGGAAACAGCTGTAAGCACAATAATGTTTTGAACAGTTCTTTGATTCTTATATTTCATATAACTGCTCTGTAAATCATCTGATGTTTTTACATTGAGCTACTTAACTTACTGGTAATAAGGTAGTAATACATTACTGCCTACCACTATTTAGGGTGTGTGTAAAGTACTTACAACTGCTTAAGGTTTTGTGTTTACATAACCATAAATAGTATAACTAATACATATATATATATATATATATATATATATATATATATATATATATATATATATATATATATATAGTAATTCGGTAATACAAAATATTACCCTTTCTTATATATAATTGTTTATAGATTATATATATAATTATAAATACTATTATTATTATTATATATATATATACATATATATATATATATATACCATATATAAACAGAGAAACACTTAAGCGATACACTGACCAACTCCATCTCACTCAACAAACATTAGGATATACCTAAGTATTTTCGCAATTTAGTGTTTGGAGTGCTAACTAATCAGTATTTCGTGGATAGCAGGTTGTATTATTTTATATGAGGCATTGTTACATAAATATCTCTTTCCTTCCGGACGGCCGTTTCGTTATAAGATTTCTACAATTTTGGATAAATAATTTCCAGGTTGTGTAGAAACTTGTATATAATCCATAGTTTTATAGACAAGCGGGCTCTTATAAACTCATCAGTGGATGCCCAAATATTATCGATAGAAGAATTATATCGAGATTAATATGTTTGTACGAGTGTTTGTGTCTGTGTATATATAATTATTTGTTTTCGAATAAATCCCAATAAGACATGTACAGATTTAATTAAACAAATATTCGTATTTATCTTTCACTGATCAAGGAATTAATATGTTATTACTTTATTAGAGATGCTCTTACTGTTTACCGATTCTTGTTAAGTTGTTATTGCTATCATTAGAAGTATCTCATTGATGGACCTTCTCTCATTCCAATGAAAATATAAAAACAAAAGATTAAAATATATATTTTAAAACGAAATTTAATAAATAATATTCAATACATGAATAAGGATACTTTCATGAAATACACGGACTCATTAACTTTAAACACTTTAGATTCAAACCAAATAAACAACCTATACAAGATAGAAAAAAATTGACAAAAATGTTAGTAGAATTTCCCGTAATACTTAATTTCCTTCGGAAAACAGACTATCGTTTGTAGGAGGGAATATAAGCGGCTCAAACAGTTGACATATTTTATAATGTAGTTATATTTTCATTATTCTTAAGAAATAAAATGTGATGATAGTCACATCCGAGAATCCTTTTAATCATTTATCATCCCAGCTGAGACGAATCACATTTTAACCCAAAATAATAACTGCCTAAAAAATAGCAATTCATGTATTAAATGCATATTCAAAGGACATAAAACAAATATAATGGCAATGGACTGAGAGGGATATACGTCTCATAAATGGGAATGTGAACAAATATATTTCATAAACCTCAAACTTAATATGTTTTATTAATGTCATTATGATACAAAAACCGTTAACGGTGGTAGAATAACAAATTAAATATTTCGTAATATTTGATTATATATATATGTGTGCTAGATTAATTAACGTCAACGTAGTCAAAGAAATACAAACATTGATTCCGTATATATTTCAAAAGAATAATAATATACTGAGCATAAAAAAACGTCAAATACTTGAAGTATTTATATTAAAAGATATGCATCAATGGGTGATTAATTTTGTAAATTCCAAAGGGGAAATATCCAGTATATACAAGAAAGAAATACTGTCAATTGTTTCTCCTTTATATTAGCTAAGTACTGGGAGATTATTCAGTACAGCAAGGCGAGTCAGTCTTACTCAACAATTATACAGATCCTCTACTGCTTACATTAATTTCATTGGGCTATTAATTATAAATGACTATAAGCAGTAGCATAGTACAAGCGTAAACGTTTTAACCAACCGACCTATTATCGTTTAAATGTGTAATTATGTTGGTGAACCAAGTTGTCTGAAAGTTACTGTGACCTTGAAGTTATACAAACAATCAATACACCACGAGCATTTCATATGAATTGTTCTTTAATTTGAAATTACATCTGATAATTGCTTGCTTATGGGCACTTTAGTAAAGCCACATATGTTTCAGAAAATGTCAGGTTCCAACATTTTGTAAAACTATTTACAAAACAAGAGTAGTTTAAAATAACCAAACAGATGTATGAACTTTTACTAATACAATTGTATATGTCATGAAGTGAAAATATAATGTTCTCAAAGCAAAGTCAACATTGTTGTATTTATATACAAAGGTTACATTCATGAGTAGTTATGATCATCCCCACAAGGCATTTCTTTATTATATACCTTAAACAGGTTAAAACATATTTATATTCAATATTAATATAAGTACAAGGCAAACTTATGATATAATATTTCTTTTTTATTTAGGCAAAAGGCCAGTAATTATCCCAGTTAATTATCGGCACTTTATTTTATCGACACCGTAAGGATGAAAGGCAAATTCACCACGGAGGGATTTGAACTGAGACCATAAAGGAGCATAACTCTATGCTGAAAATCATAATATGTTGAAGATACTTATTGGATTATTTTAATCTATTCATTTCTAAATTTCATATATATGATTAAATATAAGAAAAAGATAACTTGGCATTAAATATACTAGTTAATGATAACATCCAGTCATTAAAACGAAGGACGGGTTAAGTTGTTATTATAATTCTAAATGTTAGAGTATTTTTAGCACTGTTTATACAAATCACGTACTCGCCTATATATAGGATTCTACTGTTTAGCACTTTCGACTATAAAATATATTTATATAATTAAATATAATTTTGAATTTTTTGGGTTTTCTTTTTTTTTTCGACTTCAGAATATTGTTGGAGGTATAAGCATATAATAGCATGTATTCACAAGTTTAAATAAATAAACGTGTATGTATGTTATACATCATAGGGGTTCATATGAAATCATATACGATATTTTATGTAGAATACACACGCACAGAGACACATACACACACATAGAGACACACACACATACACACTCATATACATGTATTAAGAAGTGCGTATATATATATATATATATATATATATATATATATATATATTTACATAATTATATATATATATAAATATATGGTAGAAAGGAAAATGATGTGTTCAGTAGAAGATGCTGAAGAGATTCTTTCAGTGTAATATCGAAACATTAATTTATTTACAGAGTGGATATTTCCGCATTTAATATACAGGTTTCCACATTATATGCATTGTCAATTGCGGATATGCATAATATTGTTAAATTACATATATATACAAATGATAATACTAATAATAATAAAAAGGCGAAGAAAAATTAATTTTCACATACATATTCAGAGAGGAAAATTCATTTCTCTGTTGTGTCTGCCCTTCTTTCTCCGTTAATAATTTGGGTTGACTTCTTGTAGTTGGGGAGAATGAGGAGGAGAGGGTAGAAGCAGAAGGAGGAGGCAGAGGATAGATTTGGTGGCAGAATGTTGTGAATGTCCCTTTCAAGAATGGCTGCAAGGTTGGTTGATCTTAGAGTTGACCGGGTGACAGTGGGGGGGGGGGGTATTATTGCTAAAAATACCTATCTTGGTATTCTATCTTAGAAGAAATCATCGACATTGACCTTGTTTTTTTGCCACAAAGAAGATTCAGATTTACTGAAATACTAATCCCATCCCTAAGAGAAATTTCCAGATTCAGGCGAATATACATATGTATATATATATATATATATATGTGAAAAAATGGGGAGAAGAATACTGCAGGTTGCACATGGATAACATGTTATAAAATGAGTCCCTCATCAGTGATTTGCCAACGATCATAGATATTTCATTGCATTAAAAATCATATACCTCACGTTGTTGCAATAATAACTAAATTAAGTTATTAGGACAATTAAAACGCGTAAAGCGAGTGAGACAAGTAAACAACAAAGAGATATATATACATTATATATATTTGTTTTGCGAGGTTTTTTATATGAAATACTGTATCGAAACAAATACTGTTATACATGAGGAGGGTGATATTGTTGTAATAATATTGCCAGAATTAATTACAGAACACACTCACTGTTTGGTTGGTTTTCCCTTCTGTATATTTTATATCAATTAATTTATTCGGTCCTCAATATTTACCATTGTCTGACCAGCGGTCAAACATATAGATATAATATAGACATAAACACATATATATAGTCTAACAAAGTTCTTTCGTTGCACATCTGCAACATCGTCAGTGGTGCTATTATGTTTCCTCCTATTGTATGTTATGTCTACGCGATCTTTATTTAATATGCTTATTTATATATTTATTAATTTTTGTCTTCTTCTCTGCGCATGCGTTTGCGTGTGCGTATAGTGTTTGATGAGTGTTCGCGTTTGGGTGACTGTGTGTTGGTTATTGTATTCTATCATGGTTTACTAGTGTGTGTTTATATGTGTTTTTTGTTATTGTGCTTGTGTATATATTTATTTAATTATTATATTTCTCTTAGGTCAGTATTGTTTGTTTGGGTGTTGTTGTTACTTCATTAATTTTTGTCAGTTTAGCTTTGGTCTTCTAAGTTCTATTTCACTGGCCTCTCTGATTTGTCTATCTGCTGGGTCATTTCTATGTTTAGATATTATTTTAATTTCTATGTTGTCTATGTTGTTACCGTCATGTTCTTGTCTGGCGTGTTTGTATAGTACTGAATCGTTTTTTCTTCGTTTTAGTTCCCCACAGTGTTGGTCTATCCTTTCATCTATGCTACGAGCCGTCAAGCCTATGTATGTTGTTGTCATGTTTCTGCAAGTACCTTCTGTACATCTTATGCTATAGACTACGTTTCTAGTTTTACAGTTTATCCGGGGGTTTACTTTACATATAATACATTTCCTATTAAAAGAGTATGTTTTGCTGATCAGAGATTTTATGGTGGTTCCTGGCTTTTCTGCCACCTTAATATTTAAGTGGGTCTTTCTATTGGCCTTTCTACACTGGTTAGCTAATTTCTCTCCAGGGGTAGCGTCCACGAACATGGCACTCTGGTATCTCTGGTAGTCGTAACATGAGCAGGTGGCTTTGGCTATCTTATGGTTAGTCCTATCAAGGTATTCCATGATTTTCTCCTGAATAATGGGCTAATTCCTTTCATGTCCAGTTCTATGAGGGTCTTATACTTATCCGTGGCACCTTCGTATACTCTGATTCTGTCTCTCTGGTTGTAGCCAGAGAACTGCAGGCGGTTGTGAAGTGTTGGATGTGTCTTTCCCATTTCTGTTGGGTCGCACATGCGGGACACGTTTTTCATAACTCGTACCAAGTCTGGGATCAGAATATTAAACTTAGCACTACTGGATATTGCTGAGTTTTTGAGTATCAGAGATTTGGAGGCCATGGATTTAGCGTAGTCTGAGTGGAGAATCTGCGCTCTCTCGTCTATAGTGTTAATCCAGAGTTCCGTGTCTAATACAGGAAGTCTATTGTTAGGGTGTTTGGAAGGGTAGTGGATAGTTAAAGTTATACTCTCGTGTATGGAATTAGCTATCTGCTGGATGATTTCCATTGTGCTACATTCTAAATCATAATTGTTAGCACTCTCTTGTGGGGATGACCTTATTACTATATTAATGTCATCTACGTAACGAGAGTACATGATGAGGTCTATGGAGCTCCCATCAAGGAGATCTTTGAGTCTCCTTTCCCACCATACCAGGATGGCAACGTCAACAGCTATGCTGACGCCCATGGCTGCTCCCTCATTTTGGGTGTAGATCTTCTCGTTGAATTTGAATATGTGGCCCTTTAGGGTAGTTTAATACTAGCCTTTATTGCATGTGCGACCATTTTCCTTACCTGATCATTGTTTTGGGGGTCCGTGTGGCATTGGTTACCCAATCCACCTTCCCCTGGGAGTCTTCTTTGCCATTAAGGTTATAGTAGGGGTCTACCTCTTGTGGGTCTATTGGGGCAGAAACGGTGAAGGTCATGGCTGTCTAGGTAGTCAGTGTCATGGGTAAGTCTAAGCAGGAGGCCCAGTTCGTCTGTGTCAACGTCGCATAACTTCACCTCACTGATCATCTCCACACATTCTTCCACAGTTTACTGTTAATGGATGGATATAGTGAGAGCACGTCCATACTGCCTATTATGAAATTGGATAGGTTTTTGTTGCACTCACTGATTCTGGTGAGGAGGTCCTCTGTACTGTCACATACATCTTGATTATGGGGCGTATAACCATTGAGAGGAAGTAGGGGATCCTGTAGTTGCTAACAATATTGGCTCCCCATATAGGTTTTGTTGGTGGTCCTGTTGTCGGGTCGTCGACTGTCTTATGGCCTTTGCGGAGCACATACAAGGGTGGTATGTCATTGTTTAACGCCTGGAAGTTGTTGGCAGTGTGTCTGCTTGGCTTTAGGTTGTCGGTCCGCATCAACATGTGAGTGTTGAGGATCTTCTAGGCAGAGACGGATAGCAAATGAATGGGTAGTATCCTTAATTCATGTCATCTAAAAATATAAGTATTGTACATTTTGTGTTTGGAGATACAGACATGTGTGACTCTAGTGCCTGACAGAATGTTCGGCTGCTTTTTCTAGCACATTTTCGGACAATATGGAGATGAATTTGAATCAAAAAGATAGGAACAGCTGTTTACTTCACACCTGCATATATATATATATATATATATATATATATATATATATATATACATTTGGCACTCCTGGTCTATCTGCATATGTACTGAAAATGTAACCCCATACTTTAAACATTATGTTATTTATCATTGATTGGGCCATATATGTTAATCGGTTTTTCATTAAGCAAAAAATATTACCATTATCATACAAATAAAGGTTCCTAGCCAGAATCCAGTCTGGCACAATAACTTATGGAATAAGATGAAATGGACATTAAGGGTATATGTAAATAATAAACATTTTGTAGATATAGATATAGAAATCCAAGGGAAGGTTAATAATTTTTAAATATGTGGTACAGTAAAATATGTGACAAAAGTGGGTAGCTTGGCGACTAATTAAAATATTGACGGATTACATTATCTGTCATTTGTGCATTGGGACTGTTTGAACAATTTTTTTTAAATATTTTACTGTATTATGTGTGTGTGTGTATTTGACCCACGTCGTTAGTATACAGTATTTTATTTTTCAGATGTTTCTTTATTGCAAGAGTTCCCCGCTTTCTAATCAAATGATATTCAGTAAAACAAATTATGAAGTTTTTATGAGATCTCAGAATATTTGATTTATTGATGAATTTTACAGTATTTTCAACTCTTAGTTCAGAGTTAACTGTACCTAGATAGGTTAGGTGACAGGAAACCTAATCATCTACTAATAAAAAGTGGAATGTTTTAAATCATTTTGTCAACAATTTGAGGGCGTGCTACATGGTTACATTTAACCAACAATAAACCCTACCCACCCAAGAAAAGTTAACTTAAGTTAGCAAAAGTCACTACTGTACGTAATTAACATAATAGAAAAAATATAATTTTATTTTGCAGGATTGCATAAATCTTCCCATGTAGATAATGATAGAATGAGTGGATGGATTTTTGTAAATCCTTGAATATACTCTTGATTCGTCCTAAAGGAAAGACATCGATTTTCTTCTTAATTAGTTTACATAAATATTCGCAACGAAGCAGTTGCTTTAAGCTTGACATATTTTCTAATGTTCACTAGTCAACCCCCAAACAAGTATGCTCTGCTTATGTCATGGTTTTTGTTATTTAGTAGATGTAACTTGAGAGAGTTTTAGCTGCTAATATATCCGATCATGCTAACTTATGATTTAAGAGCGTAATAGATATACAGAGTCAAGTTTAATGAAGGAAGTGTAGGAAAATAAGACTAATTATAGTTTGGTAGCAGGTGATGAATTGACTAATTTATAGAAATAAAAACAATTTGTAGAAATATATAGGACAGAGTATAAATTAATGTACCAATAGTTTCCGTAATGATATTTTACATTATGAAGTAATCAATTAATAATTTGATCTGCTATAATAATGGCCTACTCCATAAGGATCCATTTATATTATCAAACATGGCATAGCAAATATTAAAATTGAATAAAAACGAATTTGTCTATGATTAAATGTCTCCGAACGTAATACCACGAGAATATTCAATGACCTGAAGTTAAAAAATAATTGCGACAGCACGAACATTACTAGTTACGGCAGCAATTATAACACGATTGCCATTTCCGTGTTGCCTGGGAAATTCATGGCTGAAACACTTTTCACGAAACTAAACCATTAAATATTCTTGTAAATATACACAGTTATTTTAACTCTTTCGCTATTGCAATGCATACTCACATTGCTATTGTCTAACATGCACAAATACTCGCACACATGCATGCACATTTATAAATAGGTATGCATATATATATATGGGGGGGGGGGGTTACAGTAAGAGGCAAAATAAAGGGTTTAGTATACGTATAAGTGAACAGAAATCAATGAAAACAAACATTGATATGTATATACAATGAAAAATAATACGAAACAACTGTATTTTGTTCTTTTGTATCTTACTTTTTACGTTTTGTATTTAACGTGATGTTTTGACATATTGATCAAACTACTTGATATTAAGCAGCTTACGGCTTTATATTTTTATATGTTTGAAGATTAACACAACAATGAGGAATCAGAAGCAATGTTTGCTGTAGTATTCTGTGATTAATTTGCATGTAAAAATGCAGTGAATGAATTCAGTTCTTATACAAAGACAAGTTGGGATCACATGTTGATGAACTGCTAAACGCAGATTTCATTATCTGCAGTTTTCTGTGTGAAAGAATCAGACGGTAGTGTCTACGGGAACAATGTACACTCATTTATAAAGAATACCTGTAATAATGGGTTGATGGTAACAACTAAAACACAATCTACATGACGGTTGTCATTTCATCTGTCTAATAAATCTTATTATAAATGGTATGAATATCCGTAATCAAACTTATTGTTTGGGATCTCCGTTACATATATATATATATATATATATATATAGGTGCAGAACATAATGTGCTTATACGTGGATGTTCACGTCTGCAGATTACTCCAGTTAAAAGTTGGTGATTAGGAGTGACATAATCTGGATTCACAGCATGATGTTAATACATGACGAGTGACATATCCCCATGATTGCAAAACTGCACCCATGACTCTATAGGCACCTCCTGAAGTGACATGCATAACCATGTTACCGAAATATATATTATGAAATAAGGCAATTATGCTGAAGTAACACCATATTAATTATATGTAATTGATATATATGTATAGTAATGTGTGTATGTATATATCAATTACATGTAATTAAGATGGTGTTACTTCAGCATAATTGCCTTATTTCATAATATATATTTCGGTAACATGGTTATGCATGTCACTTCAGGTGGTGGCTATAGAGTCATGAGTGCACTTTTGCAATCATGGGGACATGCCACTCCTCATGTATTAACATCATGCTGTGAATCCAGATTATGTCACTCCTAATAACCAACTTTTAGCTGTAATAATCTGCAGACGTGAACATCCACGCATAACCACATTATGTTCTGCACCTATATACCTATATATAAATATGTATATATATATATATATGTGTGTGTGTGTGTGTGTGTGTGTGTCTGTGTATAATGGTAGCTATGCTGCTTCCATAGGCGTTATGCCAAAATTAACACAAAATAATGATACAGAACAGAGTGTGGATAGTATAAAAAACGAAAAAATCAGTGATGCATCTGGACTCAGTTTGTTGCGTGTTACTATTGTTTCACCGGCAAATAGCTCGGGATATGATCAATGTATGGATCTGGCTGATTCTGAGTGAGACAATTTGCTCCGAACGAACTGCCCGAGTCCGAAGGAACCTGCACCCGTAGAATCAGCCAGATCTATATAGTGATCATGTCCCGAGCTACCTGCCTGCGAAACAATTGTAAAACGCAATAAACTGAGTCCGGATGCATCACTGTTTTTTTTTCGTTTTGTTATACTATATAAAGTCCAGAATTAGCCGTCGAAACGGATTGGGCTCAGCCGTCGGGGTACTACTTGTTCCTATTACCCACTCTACTACCTTAAGTATTGAATACTTTGGTGCGTTATGGTCCATCTGGTTCCTTTCGACATTTCCTTCGTTATATATATATATATATATATATATATATATATATATATATATATATATATATATATATATATATATATATATATATATATATATATATATTCCTTAGTTAAGCAAAACAAGACCACAAATTTCACAAGGAGGACATTATTAAAATATTGTCAGCATAGTTTTAGTTTAATGTAAGGAATGTAGAGAATAATATTAATGATAATATTGATAATAATAATGTCCGTTTACAATTGTTTCGCTACTCCATATAATGTTTCTGGTTCAAATGATTATAGATCATTATTGATCTGGTTCTGTTGAACATAATTAAATTAGGTACAATTAGTGCAGCTCATCTGAACTTGAAAAGGAATATAAATTCAAATAAAGAAAGAATGTTACATGAAAGTAATGTTCCATATATTGGTATTTCACTATGGTTTCCTGGGTATATCTATTGTCTACCATAGTCGAGCTGTATTCTTCTGTCGAGGCTGTATTGTGTCAGATCTGCTTATGGGTAACAAGATGGCCGCCAATGGACATATTTACCTTACTAATTAGAGGGGGGTTTCAGGGGAAGTAATTCCTCGAGAAATTATAAATTGTGGGTAGTTTATTGTTAAGAAGTGCTAATTTTTTAATTGAGAGCCAATGTAAGGGAGGTAACTTATAATTATTTAAGTTAGCTATAACTATTTAACTTATTAGCTATAAGTAAAAATGAGGGTAGATGACTAGGTTGAGTCTAATATTCTGTTGACAAAGGAATTAGCCCTTCGATGTTGACAGCTAATAGTTGCCTCCGTTCTATTGTTAATCGGTATAGGTCGTGATAGAGTTATGTAATATGGTTCGATAAGACAGAGGTCACAAGATTTTCTTCGTACATTGAACGGTTGGGCCCTAGCCAAGATATCCCATGTTAGTGAGTGTTCAATGTGGGTTAATTTAAGGTTTTTAATGAGCCTAGCTAGAGATGTCGAACATCTGTTGTTAGGGTCTCGGAAGGAAAAATACTGCGCGTTATAGCGTACCTTAAAAGGATTAGATGTAGAGCCGATATAGGAGCTGGTATGGGAAGCAGTTTTAACTGTGCACCTATAAACTATATTGGGTGTCAGGCAATGTCCATTTAGTGGGCATGCATTAGGGTAACGGCAGTTGCAGTTACTTCTGCGGTTAGTGAGGGTAGTGTTGTTTAAACTATGCGGTTGGTCCGTGTTAGAAGGATTAGATGGGGAGGTGTGCTACTAGAGTAAGTATTGGTGTAGTTACGTGGTGTATTTGATGGGGGATGGTGGTACCGCGGTGTGGGAGTTATACTGTTTTAGTTTATGCTGGTTCCAGAATGCGGTGTGGCTAGCTAGGTTAGGTGTTGTGGAGAATGATATTTTAATGTTTTTATTAAAGAGTTTGTAATATATATGGTGGGGTGGGGGAATGTTTAGATAGGATAGAGAAGAAGCGTTTAGGGATAATAGTGGCCAGATTAGATGAAGCCAGGTGATATTTCTAGGCCTATTCCTTCTAGGGGTTCTAGTGGAGTTGGTAGGGGCCTTCATATGGTTATTATTACCTGGGCATTTGTTATTTGTCATCCCATTGCTCATTCTTATTCTAGGGTTGATTTTTAGTTTGCTACTTGGAGTGGGAAGTAGGCCACTGTCACAATTAATATTCCCTGTATAGGTGCTGTTACTGCTAAAATTCCGGCGAATCTGGCTATATGCTAAGGTATTTCTAGTTTTAGTGTTAAGTTTATTATGCTGAATTGCCGTGTTATGGTATTTAGGTATGTAGAAATGGACTGTTCATAACCAGATTCAGAAAGAGCCTTATTATAATATGCCGCATGGTTTATAAATATCTCCTCATTTGCCGATAGCATGGTGATCCTATACGAGATAGATTTGATTACTGCTCTGATGACTGCCGGTGGCTGGTTAGAGTGTGGGCTAATATATCTAAGTATTTCACCTGGTTTATGATAAGCGTAATATAGCTTATTATTAAGATCTAGGGTCACGTCCAGGAAGTTTACTACTTCATGGTTCGGCTCGATGGTGATAGAGAGACAGTTATTTTTAAAGAATCTATGTAATTGTTTTTTGAGCAAGTCAATGCCTCGATTAGTGCAATTGTGGACTGCAAATAAGGCGTCGTCCCTATATATTCCGCCTTGCAAGTGTTGGATTTCAGCTCTGATGTTATGTAATAGGTATTTCCAACTAAATCGGTGATTTGCGCAGAGTCGCTTGAGCCCATAGTGTTGTCAAAGTTGTCTGTTCTGTATTTTCTAGTCCAGAGTGCGCCTTTGTATTCAATGATGGTCTGCCTAGCCATGATGTCAATCTCATTATTGGTTATGTCAGAGTTGGTGCTGGCTAGGGTTATTGCTTTGTTGAGCTATGCGGAGTTATTGAAGCCTAGTAGCTGTCAATGTCAAATTGGAGGAACCTCATAGATTCCTTGGACCTTAGATCGGAGAACCATCTAATGACTTGGCCGGTGTTGGACCACATATTGTAGGTGATATCATCTCGTAGCCCAGAGATGATCCTATCAAGGATGTTCTTACTCATAGGACCCAAGTCACATGTTGGGCGTATAATCTAATAGATGCGTTCTCTATAAAGTTTGGCTTGTGATCCTTGAGAGAACCCCTTAAGGTTGTAGGTACATAAGGGTGGGTAAATTTATCCAGATGCAAGTCCTTAATCAAAGCCAGAGCTTTTCGGTTAAGTAAGTTAACACTGGAGGGTATAGTTTTTTATAGTTTTTATTAAGTTCCTTAAGAAGGAATGAGTTGTAAGTTTCAGGAGTCATGGTGTATAGATTTCTATTGTGTCAGAGGTAGCTATCTTTAATTCTTTTTATAGTTGTTGCTAATTTTGTGAGGAAATTATTCTTGTGTCTTTTTGAATGTAATGCTCCTGATGAAGTTAAATAGATCTTTCTCAAAAGGGTCCAGCAGGATGTTGTGTGGAGGGTTCTTGCAGGTGGTAAATCCGTATCTGTTTGTCCTACTTCGGGCGTCAGCAGCACCCGCACGGTCGAAGTGGAAGGCCTTCTATCGTATTATTCGGATGAAAGAGTTGACACTCTGTATTAGGAGTTTGAGGTAGGTCTTCTTGTCCGGGATAGGAATGGACTTAAGTGATATCCTGAGTTCCTGCTGGCTCAACATGGTGACTGCTAGTAGTAAGTAGCTCAACTCCGGGAGCGCAAGTATACACAGTTCAAGAGTAACCAATCTTAAATATAGAGATGGGTTGGAGAGGAGATAGGCGGGGAGAAGAGAGATTGGTGAATTAGTTAGAAGCCAAGCGTAAAGGCATGTGCTCAACTCTATAAAGACCTCTACCGATTAACAATAGAACGGAGGTAACTATTAGCTGTCAACATCAAAGGGCTAATCCATTCGCCAACAGAATATTTGACCCAACATAGTCATCTAGGCCCATTTTTACTTATAGCTAATAAGTTAAATAGTGATAGCTAACTTAGATATTTGTAAGTTACCTCCCTTACATTGTCTCTCAATTAAAAGAATTACCACTTCTTATCTATAAACTACCCACAATTTCTAATTTGACGAGGAGTTACTTCCCCTGAAACCACCCTCTAATTACTAAGGTAAATATGTCCATTGGCGGCCATCTTGTTACCCATAGGCAGATGTCACACAATGCAGCCTCGACAGAAGAGTACTGCTCAACTATGGCAGACAATAGATATACCCAGGACACCATAGTGAAATACCAATATATGGAACATTACATTCATATAACATTCTTTATTTGAATTTATTTTCCTTGTGATGTTTCGATGAGCTGCTCTAAGTGTACCTAAGTTAATTATTTTCAACTGGACCAAATCAATGATGATCTATAATCATTTGATCCAGAAACATTATATGGAGTAGCGAAATAATTGTAAACGGACATTATTATTATTAATATTATTATTATTATTATTATTCTCTACATTCCTTACATTAAACTAAAACTATGTTTACAATCTTTTAATAATGTATTCCTTGTGGAATGGGTGGTCTTGTTTTGCTTAACTAATGAATATTTCCAGCTCTGTGCACCTAAGCCCTGCATGAACCTAGCCACCTAGCCCGCCTTCCACTGCATATTGCACATTGAGGACATGCCTTTACGCTTGGCTTCTAAGTAATTCACCAATCTCTGTTGTCCCCTTCTATCCCCATCTCTCTCTTTAAGATTGGTTTCTCTTGAACTGTATATATATATATATATATATTGAGGATGGCTCTGAACATTAATCAGTATACACTGAGGATGAAAAACTCAGAGCTGTATGGGAGCATCCCAAGAGTCAGCTCAAAAGTGACACAGAGGAGACTGAGGTTGGCTGGACATGCTCACCGACATCCAGAGTTGACATTGCACTCAGTGCTCCTTTGGGAGCCCCTACATGGACACACTAGAAGAGGAAGACCAAGGTTAACATATGTTGATGCGCTAAGGACAGACACTGGTATGTTGGAGATGCAGGATATGGCAGCGATAATGAGGGACAGAGACCGCTGGAGAGAACTCGTTCATGGATCTCGGGAATTTTACCCGCCTTAGATAGATATATATATATAGTGTGAGAGAGAGAGAAAAGATGAATATAAAATGAAAGTGCTTTTATAAAAGAATTTATTAGGTATTGACATATGTTTCTGTAACAGACGGAATATATATGTATCGCTGCTTGCGTAATCATATAATGTTAGCAATATTCGATAGCAAATGTATAATCAGTTGTCACTTCTTCAAAGATATTGGATAAATTGGAAAACATCAGAAAAATCAAAGTATTTATATTAGTTGTAAGAAAGGAAGTAAAGAGGGGATAGTATATGACAGATGGCAATTCAATTTGGTGGTAAACAAGTATATAGAAGGTTTTTAATGAGAATACAATGAGTATATGGCATATTTTCTCTAAATAAGAATTTCTATCACTATATTATTGATAACTTGAAATGTTATATAATATATAATTGTGTCCGAGATTCACCTTTTCATACTAAGGTGTATTTAGCGGTTCACTAAATAAAGATTCAGAAATTAGGTTGATGAATATAAACAAGAAAGAATCCTTAAATGTAATATCCGAATTGTTTACAATTGTCAACTAATAAAGTGATATAACTATCACGTAGTAAACTTAAAATCTAGGTTCATATGCTTTATAGGTACGAGAGACTAGTGAAAGGATAAACACATTTAATATATATCAATCTAACTGATTGACAGAATACAGTAAATGAAAGATGTCATTCAATGTGTGTATATATAAGGAACCGGCAAAGGCTTCAAGAGCATCATATTTGTCCATCCCCTTGCCGTTTCAAATTAGGTGGCCTCGGGAACGTAACCTTATTATGTAAGAAGGAGTCTGATGAAAGCACGGCATTGGGTACGCAGAATCACGAAATATATATCACAGCCTTATAAATAAAGGACTTTAACATCTGAAACTATATTCATTGACTTGTTCTCTCTCTATACATATATCTACGTGTGTATGTGTGAGCGTATATATATATATATATATATATATATATATATATATATATATATATATATATATATATATATATATAAGTTGAAGTTTCCGTTGAAAATTAAAAAAGTCATAGGAGTGAAGAGTGCTCTATGTAAGTTACAGAGCTAAATTTATAATAAACAATACAATATAATTACCTAATTACCAGAGGTTTCCAGAATAAGACGAATACAAGAAACTTCCTCATTCGTTCGTCAGACAAGGCAATTTAAAACATAGTGAAATATTTGAAAAATGTCCTCAAAAAAGCTTAACGTTTTTTGAAATATCCGCTTCTGCGTTTACAGATTGACTTTGTTAGTTTCAGGAGATCCCGTTAAGGGTGAAAGCAGTGATTATTTGCATAAACTTTAATCTGTAATTTTAATAAATATTTGCTCTACGGTTCTTATATATTTGATATATATTTATCCTTATCGAGCCCTCTTTTGATTTTAGTCTTCAAAATTATTATTAATACTATATATATATAAGTAGAAAACTGGAGCGTTATATTTGTAGTAATAGAGCTTTCAGTCCATGTGATGAATTTGGTGGAAGTAGTTCGACAACGGTTACTTTCCCATGCCGAGAACAAGAGTTTCATCTCATTCGGATTCTCACACCGACCTGAAGAAGGGGGAACATTTGTTCTCGGTATGGCGAACTGACTGTTGTGAAACTTCTTCTATTCCTATCTATATATATAAAACAGTGTGATTGTGTGTGTGTGTGTGTGTGAGTGTGTGTGTGTGTGTGTGTGTGTGTGTGTGTGTGTGTGTGTGTGTGTGTGTGTGTGTGTGTGTGTGTGTGTGTGTGTGTGTGTGTGTGTGTGTGTGTGTGTGTGTGTGTGTAAAGCCCTAAAACTCGAGAAGTACCCGATCAATTTTTTCAGACTTTTCACGTGCGTTACTTATATTTCTTGCAATGGGTTAAAGAAATTTTAACTGTTTCTGAATTAGGCGAAATACCGCATTTTAAAGGCGTTTTTATTCTTTTTTAAGGCGTAACTTAAAGATTATCCAGCCGATCTCCTCGAAATTTACAGCGCACATTATATATTCCCCTGCCATTGCTATGGACAAATTTCCGATTCGATTAATGGTTTCAAGGAAATTTACGAATTAGCATTGGGTATTAAATGCCATTTTAATTTTCAATATAAACGCTACATAAACATCGTAAGTAGCGTATAATATTTCGTTAAACATTTGGTTTATTTAACAGAGGGCACAACACTTTCTTACTTTTAAGCAGGACCATTTTCGGGGGATTGAGGAAATGAGGAGGACCTTAAAATATGTGTCGGTGCCCTGTTGATTATGCGAGCTTTCAGCACGCCCAAATGCGGGCCCTGTGTACGTTGACATGTTATTGTCACCGTAAAACTCACGTATGTGCTACTTCTTCTAAGACTCCTTTTGTCGCACCTAGTTTGCCATGTAAATGCAGTGCAACTAGTCCCGCCCAGAGTTTGTGCTTATTGCACGATGACCCCTTTCTGCTGCAGGTGCGTTACCATGCTGATTTCGTCATCTCAATATCCCTACTTCGTGCAACGCTGGGTCCTGCTACTAGTATATATATATATATAGAGAGAGATGCATATGTTTGTGTATGCATATGTGTATGCGTATGTATGTGTACATGTGTATACAAGTGTGTGTGTGCGTGTGTGTGTGTAGCTTTCAGCTACCTCTAAATATTGTTTTTTATCACCACCTCTTATTAGTACTCCTTCACCTCTTTCTTGTTCTTTGTTTATTCTTTGTATATTATTTTCCCCTATCTATCTATCCTAATCTCTCTTATCATTTCAGTTTCTCCTTATGTGTCTTTTGTGTGCATTGGTTCATCATGCATCGGGAATACTGTCAACATTGCAGGCGAAGCACATTCTGAGAAACAAATATCTAGACCGTTAAGGACCATATATAGTAGTACGTGTAAAATGTTTAATTAGACTCTTTATCGGATAAAGTTGTGAAGGGAAATATAAAAGAGAAGATATTTACACACAGAGACAAAGTGGGTACTTAAAGCGCTGTGGGACTGAAGACATCACAGCAATTCCTGTTATAATAAAATATGTTTTTATGATACGCATCATGGAATGCAATCCTCCTCGGTTGCTTTGAACATTACATGTTGAACGTACGAAACCAGTTTAATCACAAACACAGCTGCTGTAAAAGGTAAACAATAATAAAACTAGTTTCTAAATAAGCCCAAATTCAGCAATAGGTGGTTAGGCTGGTTATGACATAAGGTGACTCATTGATACTGCATTTACTGCATGGCGTAAAGTTTTGGAAATACTGGTAATTTTTTTTTTTTTTTTTTTCAAAAATATTCTAATAAAAACTTGAAAATATTCTAAAGAAAGAAAAAATTATTTTCCATGATGGCCGATAGAAAAATGTGTCCGTGATGAAGAAGCCGTCTTGTGGCACGATGCAGCCAATCAGATGGCTGGGATCGAAGAAAACAAGCTGAACGCGGGAAAACAAAATATTTGAGTGTCCATTTGCAATTTCGACAGAACGTTGAAAGCAACATTCTATATCCAGAGAAATTCTTTTTTTGTTTATTCTTTTTTTCTTTTTCTGTCTTTATCAAACTATGCTCGCAATAATAATTTTCAATCCAAAAGAGAAATTTTTTGTTAGACGTCGAAAAAAAACGCTTTCTTTTGTGTTGTATTTTTTTGTTCGTCTGTATGCGTCAGTCAGAAGAAAGTTATGACAGAAATATCGTGTGCTTCAACAAATGGAATATTATGAATTATTTGAACTTACGCTAAGCGAGTCTAGCAACCCGATTCGAATATTCCCAATGTTAAGCCACTCCATATTCCCGTTAAAACGAATGGCGAATTCAAATAGGCTGCGTTTTCATTCTTTATCGTCGAAGAGTCACCGATAAAGGAAAGTAATGGTTTCTCTTTGTTGATATAAGTCACCAATTTGGTTGAAGATGTAAATTCCAATTTAGCGGAGAAGTATATTTCAGAAGTTGTAATGTTGCCACGAGGAACCAGATTTGGTAGAGAGATATGATAGGAATATCAACAACGACTTTAGCTTGGTTTTACATTATTTATTAACAGAGGTTGAGCTGGCATGCCAAGAGAAATGAAATAATTCAATTAAGATTACAAGAGAAAATACGGTCGACTGGCCGAAGGCGTTTAGCCAGCTCCGTAGGAATGTTTTGTCGTTACATATTGTTTGCGCTGGCTGAGCAAAAGGACAAGCGGTATTTACTTTAGCATGGTCAAGCCTTGAAGTCATCTAGCCTGGAAGTGGTGGCGTCCTCAAATCTTTGCGGGCTATTTCTCCCCCAGAACGCGTAGGGATACATCCTCTTCTACTGGCGCTGATTGGCTAAGCTGAGCCAAATCACGCACAGAGAATGTATGTGAGCCCGCAGGAATGTAGGTCACTACACTTGTTTTATTCCATTTATATTCCCATTTCAAGGGCAACTTCCCTTTAACATATTTAAACATTATGCTCCGTTTATAGATAACACTATCAATTCAGTGTATTCATAATGTTATGTCTGGAAATAGTGAGCAAATACCAGGGAGAGAGAAGCGTGAGATAGGAAGTGAAGGGTGAATGACGCAGGTAATAAAAATGATGACATTCTACAACTAGCATTCTGATTGTTTTAATCAGTTTCGCTTATATTTCATACTATGAAACACTACTATTTAGGATACTAGGAATACACTTATAGACATATACGCTTGGGAAATGTGGAACATGATAAATTAACTTTGCTACTTCTGAGAATTCCGGGAATAAAGTAATGTAGTATCTGAGAATATATATATATATATATATATATATATATATATATATATATATATATATATATGTATGTGTGTGTATGTATGTATGTATGTATGTGTATGTATGTATGTATATAAGTATATATATATATATATATATATATATATATATATATATATATATATATATATATATATATATATATATATATGTAAATATATATATATATGTATATATATATATATATATATATATATATATATATATATATATATATATGTATATATATATATATACATATATATACATATATACTACATATATATATATACACATATACTTATATATATATATGTATGTATATATATATATATATATATATATATATATATACATATATACATATATTTGAATACCTATATATATATATATATATATATATATATATATATATATATATATATATACATATATATACATATATATATATATATATATATATATATATATATAAATATATATATATATATATATATATATATATATATATATATATATATATATATATAAATATGTATTTATAAATATATATACATATATATATATATATTTATATATATGTGTGTGTATGTATATGCTTGTATATATATATATATATATATATATATATATATATATATATATATATATATGTATATATATATATATATACATATGGACTCAAAAGACTTTATGTGAGAAAACGTATCTGTTATTGTGTGTCTGTATGAACTGAATGAAATCAGAAGTAAAAAATGTACATTCAAACAATGACCAAATCAAATACGTAAATCATGACTCGAAGTAATATGTGGAGAAAGAAATCATTCCTATTTACAAAGCGCTCTGTCATTGGATTTGTTCATCGATTTAAGTAAATCACATGTAGCACCCTACGATTGAATGCCATCAATTATTCATGACTTGGTATGGAGACACACACGCACTCACACACACGCGCGCGCGCGCACACACATACACGCACGCACACAGAGACACACACACACACACATACATATATATATATATATATATATATATATATAGATGTATATATAAACAAAATACTATTTTGACTTGACATGAAATTGTCCCATTTGAACAGCAAAAACGATAGAGATATTTGATGTTATAACATTCTAAGACTTCATCATCATCACGATGTTTGTATTTGACTGCAATGTGCGTTCCTTTAGTCAATATTTTACACAGCTTTCCTTAAACCCTGAACCATAAGTCGACCATTAGGTCTCCGGACAAACGATCATCCACGAATCTTCGCGAGCCACATATGTCTCTCAATGACTCAAGTATAGATTACTCCTTTCAATGGAAAGCTATCACTCAGTCCAAGCCATAAGTAAGAGGTAATCCGTTTTGTGGGCTGTTGAAAAAATGATCAATATTCTAAGGAGATTACGTTATAACGATTGCCTAAATGGAAGCGGGAAATCATCTCACGTTGTCCACACGTCTGGAAACACCTCTTGCATAACTACAAAGCTCCGGATTAAATAATTGCAGCATTCTAATATTCTAATCGAACAATTTATTCCGGACTTTCGCACATATCTCTCTTACACACCTCGACCGTGGTTTTGTTTTTGTATCGCTTGGGTGAAGTGATCGTTTCAGCGCATGCGCATTCTTACGGTTGTTTCTCCTTTTCCTCTTTCGTATAACCATTACTAGTCGGAGCTGAGGATCCTCATAAGGTGAAACAATTCTTATCGTTATGGTGAACTAACTCATCCCATGAACTGCGTGCTCTACCACTACTTCCAATGTTCTACCTCTTCCGGTGTTCTATCTTTATATATATATATATATATATATGTATGTGTGTGTGTGTGTGTGTGTGAGAGTGTGTGTGTGTGTATGTGTGTGTGTATGTGTGTGTGTTTGGGCCAGGGAACATCCACATGATCCATAGTATCGTCTTACTGTTTTCCTTCGGTTCCAACGAGGGAATAATAGACAAACATGTATATATTGTTTCTTCAAAATCACGACTGCAAATACGTTATTCACTCTCTTTCCGCCTTACTACCCCTCTGTGACCACTGTAACATGTGTTAATTTTTCCACCACTTCTCGAGATATTTTCACTTGCTCCAAAAAAAACATCCTCTTTCTTACCACTGTACCAAGTGTTAATTTTCTCCCTCCGTCTCTAGAGATTGTCTTCCTTGCTACAAACGCGTCAGGGAAACATTTCTTTTTCCTGATAGGTATCTTTATAAGCCGTATAAACCTCACAAAGATGATGTATTTTTATAATGCAGAAACTTACCCATGGATACTCCAGCGAGTACACATTTCCTCAAAGTACAAGCGAAATTTTCGACAGTCAGGGCTAGAGGAATATTGGTAAGCAATTATCTATTATTTCTTCAAATTTACATTTAAAACTTATCAACGTCTAATTGGTCACTTATTTAGTGAATTTCTCCTGAGTAAGAAGAACATTTAGATGAATTTTATTTGCCTGTTCTTCAAAATTTTAATTTTGTTTATATATATATATATATATATATATAAATATATATATATATATATATATATATAATACAATATGTAGAAAAGATAACACAACAGAGAGAGTGATGGTGTCCCATTAGTCAAATAGAGAAAACCACCAGTGTATGGAATCTATAGCCCATGGAAAGCAAAGTAGATACACAATAGTTAAAAGTATAAGTGAATGTGCAAATACGTACCTTGATAACTATCTAACACACACGTACAAATCCAACAGGATCTGTTTCACCAACTAATTTGTTGACAGAAATGAGTAGCCTATAGTTCATCAGCGTGTGTAAGGCTATACATTTCAGACAACACTAAAATAATCTAAGCGACCGTCCAGCCACACGTGGTAGAGAGAAATTCACAGCGTGCCTAGGGCTGTAACCAGTGGACTCTGTGAGTGAGCTGCTAGAAAGGGCAGCACAACCTACTAAGTAGCGTCTAATGCACCGTTAATGTATCGTAACACATATATATATATATATGAATCTATGCATACTGTATTAGGCAATATACCGTACGTTTAATTAAAAACATTTTGAAGACCTTACGCTATCAATTTTAAAGTAGTGATTATGTCACTTAATTCTTTTCGGCGAAAGAATGCAGAGAAGCTACCAATCTGTTTCATGCTGTTGGCAATCATCAGAGCTAGCTACGTACAGCCTTCTTCCGCCGAACATTATAGAAGTTGGATTCTTATAGAATATTGCCAAATATACTATACATACATTCATGTACACATCGCTATTTCAGAGCACCTATCCTAATGTTTAATGTTTGCTGGACCGGCAATCACTCTGTATAATCAGCTCCTGATTTTTACTGGAATTCTATAAGAATCCAGCTTCTATAATTTTCAGCGGAAGTGGGCATCACGTAGCTCTAATGATTGCCAACACAACAGCATGAAACAGACTGTTAGCTTCTCTGTGTTCTTTCGTCGAAAAGAAGTGATTGACATCGACATTGCTTTAAAAATGATAGCGTAAGTCCTTCAAATTTGTTTTAATTAAACATACGGTATATTACCAAATATACTATGCATATATTCATGTATACATCGTTATTTCAGAGCACCAACCCTAATATATATTATATATATATATATATATATATATATATATATATATATATATATATATATATATATATGTGTGTGTGAGTGTGTGTGTGTGTGTATGTGTATGTGTGTGCGTGTGTGTGTGCGTGTGTGTGTGTATGTGTGCGTGCGCGTGTGTGTGTGTGTGTGTGCGCGCCCGTATGTACACAGCATACGGAGAAGAGAATGTCAACTGTAGGCTATCTACACATATTACGTACAATACACTGAACATAATTAAAGCAAAAGCAAAAAAAAACCAGATAGTCGCTGTATATGTTGTGCGTAACCGAAGAGCGTAGAACTGCATTTGGATATCTAGTGATAGCAGGCAAAAAAATAAGACGGCTGAAACAAAAATAATGTTATAATAGTAAGATGAATAACAGTAGAAACAATAAATCTGAGTAATTAAATAAATTGCATGAAATATTCACATTGTGGCAATTAATTCATGAAGCATCCAGATAATTAGTGCTTTTCACCGATATTTTATAAAGAAGACATTTCATTTTAAAATACGTTTTATTAAATTTATTTTGTTAATTAGCTATTAATCATTTTTTTGTAAATTAGTGATAAGTATATGTGTATTAATTACACGACATATATATTGTATTGTCTTTTGTGAATATCTAGCCAACTATCTCTTTCATATATATGTTTCTAATCTGAAATTAATAAAACAGTAAAATAATTATTTCCATCAGCTAGAATGAAATTGATTTAATTTACTCTATAAATGAATGCTCCCAAAATGAAAGTAAATTTATGATTCACTATACAAAATTTATATGATTTGAATTCTATATTTGAAGAGTGAAAAATCAGCTGCATGTCTGAGATTATATAAAGATTATAAAGTGATAAATCGGGATTAAAATGTAGGATAAAATAGTGTTAATAAGAAAAAAACAAATACACCATTTCACAGTGTAAATAACGCACATTCACGTAAGTCTAATCACTATTTTCCAAGGAGACAAGCAAATGTAAATATCTTCTCAAGAGATGTTAGGAAATGCTTACACTAGTGATGATGTCATGGCACTATACTGAACATATTGCCCAGCTCATGATCATTTTTAATTAATTGTAATTGATATAAATTCAGGGATGTCACCCTTGACGCTTTTGAGACGGGATAGTAATTTAGATAATCATCTATTTGTTCACACTCTGCTATACTTTTAATTAATTTAAAATCATTTGGTTCACGCCCACATTACATTTTAATTATTAGATTTAGCAATCATGGTTAGGGCTATTATATAGTACTGACTAACTGCATAATTGATTAGCCATTGGAGAATACTACTTTGAAACAGCTTACTAACTGAAATATTATTGCAAAAAAATAGAACCAAAGTCATTTGTAATTTCAAACTTGAAAATCAATTACATAAATCAACCCAAATATACCTAGTTGATAAAATATACTTATTATTAGGAAGTCATGTTATCAAAGACCAAACTGAAATAACCATCATGGAATGGTTAATTCTGGAATGTCTATGATAACATGGCTTCCAGGGACTTTTAATTATAATAATGAGAGACGAGTGAATATTTAACAACATCACTGCCAGATACCCTCTTTTGCTTGGTTCCTTTCCTTTCGATTATTTGAGAATCTCGAAGACTAATTTGAGGACATATGCATGAATTTGATGAACGAAGTATAAATCATGAAATACAAAGCTGATTCAAGAAAACATTGGCAGGAACAATATTGCGAATCTGCCTGACGCATGTATTCAATGAACACACCATTCGTCAATAGGAGGTCTGAAATATTTACATGACCTAATGTTATGGTCTTTGCCTATGTTGGATAATGTGTCGGTTATGCTGGTCCTTGGAGCTCTTATATTTTCGTGGAAGTTGATTGGAGTTCCATATGTAATCATAAAACGAATTCACACCTGAGAAGTAAGAGGCCATTTGCTCGGGAACGTGGTTGTGGAGATTGTAACTCACTCATACTGCGTCGGCTTGGCCGTATAGAACGGCAGAAAAAGTTGCCGGTTGGCATAACATTTGCAGTCTGTATCATCTTCAATCTGAAACGAATCTCTCCCACCTGCCTCACTCTCCCTTAACACACACATTTAAAACACACACACACACACACACACACAAACATATATATATATATATATATATATATATATATATATATATATATATATATACGTTATTCCGGGTTGAATCGGAGGTAACCACAGTAAGTAAGGTACTCAATACATAGCAGAGTATAAAAGTTTTAATATAGATGAGATTCTACAGGACTAGAACTGTTTCATTCATTAGAAATCATCAGGAATCTGGGTATCAAAAAATAAAAATGGTATTTATAGGTCTCTACAAGTGGTTGGAGAGGGTGGGGAGTGGGATGGGTACAGGTCATTGGTTGATATATATATATAAAGGTCTACATATATATAAAGTCATAGATATATATGTGTTTTGCAACGGGTCACGTTCTGGCTCAATGAAGAATTAATAAATTAAATAATCAGAGCTATATATCATAAACATGTCTTTAGAATCACTACATAAAATATATACCATTTCCTCTCCCAATTACCATAATTAACCATATAAAAAATCAAATAGACCAAGCTATAAGAATAAAGACTCCTATGAAGAAATCTCCGACAAATAATCGAAAGCAGCCCCTTCGCAGCGGCTA
>OZ024740.1:191402019-191429519 GCA_964016885.1 Eledone cirrhosa
TTTGCCGGGATATATGTACGTATGGTTTTACCGAACATTTATTAATGTATATAACTGTTCGGTATACGTATATATATATATATATATATATATATATATATATATATATGTGTGTGCATGTATGTATATGTATAATAATGATTTCTTTTTTTTTCTTTTTTTTTTATATATAATAATAATAATAATAATAATAATAATAATAATAATAATAATAATAATAATAATAATAATAATAATAATAATAATTGTTTCTACTTTAGGCACAAGGCCAGCAATTACCCAGTGCATTACTGGTACTTTATTTTATCGACCCCGTAAGGATGAAAGGCAAAGTCAACCTCGGCGGGATTTGAACTCAGATCGTAAAGGGACGTAACTATGCTGGAAAGCATGGCGTCCGATCCTCTACCGATACTGCCAATCCACATAATAATAATAATAAGGGTTCAGACATTAATTTTGATCGGGGGAACGTGATAAGAGAGCTTGATCAAGAACAAACTTACAAATATCTAGGTGTTTGTGAAGGAGACGGAATCAAGCACTCGACAATGAGGGAAAGGATAAGGAAGGAATGTTACCGCAGAGTCAGAGCAATCTTAAGAACGGAATTGAATGCAAGGAATAGGATCGATGCCATAAACACGCTTGCCATACCAGTAGTAACCTACAGTTACAATGTCATCAACTGGTCAAGCACAGAGATCCGTAGGCTCGATACAAAAATCCGAAAATTCTTAACCATGCACAGAATGCATCACCCTAAGGCAGACATAGATGGAATATATCTCCCTAGGAAAGAAGGAGGACGTGGGTTAATCCAGTTAGACATCGCGTTGAAAACTGCAACAATTGGATTATCCACATATCTAAGGGAATCACATGATTGGATGATCAAACTCGTTTTGAAACACGAAAGCACCAAAAGATCATATTCCTTTACAAAAGATGCACAAAGATACAGTAATGGACTACACATTTCAGAAGTCCCATTTACTGCTGAAATGGAAAACACAGAAAAAGCAAAGCAGGTAAAAGTAACTGCAAAGAAAGAACTGCTACAGAAACTGGCTAAGAAATGGCAAGAAAAGCCTCTGTATGGAAAATACCCAGAGCGAGCTAACAATCCTGATGTTGACAAAACTTTAACCCATCAGTGGTTGGCATCCTCTGGACTGAAATCGGAGACTGAAGGACTGATTATATCCGCACAAGATCAGTGTCTGCCAACAAAAAATTACCAAGCCAACATAATAAAAAATGGGTGCAGCCCATTGTGCCGTGTATGCAAAAGACAACCAGCGACCATTGACCATATAATTTCAATGTGCAGTCCTATAGCTACAACCGAATACCTAAACAGGCATGACAGAGCTGCACAATACATACATTGGATAATGTGTAAGCATTTTGACCTGCCCCATAAAAAGAATTGGTGGGAGCATCAACCACCTCCCATACTTGAAAAAGATCACATCTCAATCTTGTGGAACTTTAGCATCCAAACAGACCGAAAAATAGATGCAAATAGACCTGATATAATATTGAAGGACTTTCAAAGGAGGGTATGCCTGCTAATTGATATGTCTGTTCCAATAGACAAGAATGTATCTATAAAAACATTTGAAAAATTGAGCAAGTATAAGGACCTGGAGATAGAAATTGGAAAAATGTGGAAATTGAGAACTAAAACAATACCAGTGGTTGTAGGCGCTCTGGGAATGATACCTAAGGGGTCTAACGACTACTTATCGCAAATCCCAGGAAACCCGCGTATAGGAGAAATACAAAAGATAGTACTAATGGGAACTGCCCATATACTAAGGAAGATCCTGTCAATATAAGTACATCACAAGTCTAAACACTAAGGATGCATGTGTGAATATGTATGTTCTTTCTTGAACATGGCGGACCTTGTTGTCTCTTGAGGTCACTGGTTGTGACTTGGTGATAACTCGTATAAACATAAAGCAAGATAAATGCAAATAATAATAATAATAATAATAATAATAATAATAATAATAATAATAATAATAATAATAATAATGTCATAGGCGCACTGGGGACTATCTCCAAAGGTTTCCAGGGATGGTTAAAGAAAATAGGCCCCTTCACGCTTTTTGGAACGCTTCAAAAGGCATGCTTGCTTGGAACGGCAAGAACCCTCCGATACGTCCTGAATATCTGAGGCTGCAGGTAGTGGCTTGATATTCAATCCAACGGACTTTCCAGTTAACCAATATCAATGACTGAGATTCAAGGAATAACAATAACAATAATAATAATAATAATAATAATAATAATAATAATAATAATAATAATAATAATAATAATAATAATAATAATACAGAGAGAATGGCTTGGAGATGGCGGGTGTAGTATGCCAGACAAGCGAGCCAGTGGGGAATGAAGGTGAAGAGGTCCTGAGAACGGAGGAACCACCCGAAGCAGACAATGATCTGAATACTGAGATAAATAATACCTGGAACAGAGATACGGCCACTGAGGAGATGAATGCTGACGGGCTAGGACAAGATTCGGTTGACATCCTAAATTTAGTGGTAGATGAATTGAACAATGATAGTGGGAGACCTATGAACCTAAGATTTGTAGACAGGAACAAGTTAAAAGAAACAACAGCTAAGGTAAACGAGGTCATCCAATACCTTGAGGCGATGAGCCTTCACCAGTGCAACAATATCCTCAAAGCAACAGCAAATACAGTGAGGAAACTACTTGGTATAAAAGCGAGAGGAAACAACAGACAAGAAAGAGCAGAGCCGTGGTGGAAGAAGCGACTGAGTGGTCAAATCGGGGAAATGAGAAATGACATAGGAAAGCTTGAGTCACTACTGAATGGGACACTAAAAAACATAGGCACTAAAAAATAGACTGGAAATAATGTACAAAACTAGGAGGAAAAAGCTAAATATTATCATAGAGGAACTGAAGCAACGCATTGTAGCAAAGAGTGCAAAAATCAGGCGATACGAGAACAGAGTCAGTCAGTATAAACAGAACCGCATGTTCGACAACAACCAGAAGATGCTGTTTGGACAGCTTGAGGGGAAAGAAAGAAGCAACGACTTGATCTCTGGGGCGGAGCAAACTAAAACATTCTGGAGAGGAATATGGGAGCAGGATGTTAGACATAATGTCCAGGCAGGGCGGATTGAGACAGTACAGAGGGAGATCGGTGAGCAGGCACAACAAACTGATTTGAGTATCACAGTTGAAACTTTTAAGGGGCAGGCCAAAAAACTAACCAACTGGAAATCACCAGGCCAAGATGGTGTGCAGGGGTATTGGATTAAACATTTAACATCCCTCCACCCGAAGCTGACGGCCATGTTCAATGACTGCTTGGTGTCGTGTCGGTTGACAAAAAGTACCACAGTTCTGATAATGAAAGACCGAATCAAGGGTAATGATGTTACCAACTATAGACCTATCACATGTCTGTCCGTAATGTGGAAACTGTTGACGAGCATTGTGTCTGAGGAAATCTACCATCACCTCCACACAAACAACTTGTTACCGGACGAACAGAAAGGATGCCGAAAGAAGACACGTGGTACAAAGGACCAGTTACTTATTGATAAGATGGTAATGGGGAATTGCAGGAGGAGACACACTGATCTTGCCATGGGATGGATAGACTACAGAAAGGCATTTGACATGGTGCCTCATTCTTGGATCACCAAAAGCCTGGAGATCTTCAGGGTGGCAGATAACATCAGACAGTTGCTGGGAAGGAGTATGGGGTCCTGGGAGACAGAGTTGACATCAACTGGAGTATCCTTGGGAAGCGTGAAGATCAAGAGAGGTATCTTCCAGGGAGATAGCCTGTCCCCTCTGTTGTTTGTCCTTGCCCTGATGCCATTGACCATTATGCTGCGAAAAGTGAGAGCAGGATACAAGTTGGGAAAGGGAGAGTTTACCATCAATCACGTCCTCTTCATGGACGATCTTAATCTGTTCGGGAAAAGTGAGAAGGAGTTGGATGTGCTTGTTGACACTGTCCGTATTTTCAGCAGTGATATATGTATGCAGTTTGGTATTAGTAAATGTGGAGTCATTGTGATGAGGAGGGGTAAGTTGAGCAGAAGTAACGGGATCCAGATACCAACAGGTGAGATGATAAAGGAAATTGACTCTGAGGAAGGATACAAGTATTTGGGCGTTCTGGAGGCTGATGGCATAAAGAACAAAAAAATGAAGGAATAGTTAAGAACTGAATACATTCGGAGAGTAAGGAGCGTATTGAAGTCACATCTGAACAGCAGAAATGCCATAAGCGCAGTAAATTCCCGAGCTGTGTTTATTATTAGGTACAGTGCGGGAATTCTGAGATGGAATGTTGCTGAACAAAAAGAAATGGATAGGAAGACTAGGAAGCTATTGACTATCTACAACATGTTCCACAAGAGGAGTGATGTCGATAGACTCTACCTAACGAGATCTGAGGGTGGAAGAGGTTTTATCAGCATAGAGGACTGTGTTCGGATGGAGAAAAACAACCTATACAAATACGTGACCTATAGTAAGGAGCCAATGCTCAGAACTGTACTGAATGAGGGGACAGTAGGCCAGGGGATGTCCAAGGAGGAAATAACATCAAGGAGGAAGAGCAGCCTTAAGGGAAAATCCCTTCATAGTACCTTCTTTGAGAAAACTGAATTTAGAGATCCACAGACATGGAACTCGTTGAGGAGAGGAGACCTCAAAAAGGCTACAGAAGGAATGCTAATGGCTGCGCAGGAGCAGGCCCTCAAAACGAAGTGGTTGAAGCACCATATTTACAAGAAGGAGGCAAGCCCACTGTGCATGATCTGTGGAGAGAGAGAGGAGACTGTGGCTCACATTGTGTCCGAGTGTAAACACCTAGCCCAGACCCACTATAAGGGCTGGAGACACGATGTGATGGGCAGGGTGATCCACTGGCACCTGTGCAAAGTAAACAATTTACCACATTCTGAGAAATGGTATGAGCATAGGCCAGAGGCGGTGATGGAGAACAATCAGGTGAAGGTGCTGTGGGATTTTAGGATACAGACGGACAAAAAACTGGAACACAATAGACCTGACCTGGTGGTTGTGGACAAAGAAAACAGATCGTGTCTGATTGTGGATGTGGCCTGCCCGTTCGACACGAGAGTGCAAGAGAAGGAGAGGGAGAAAATTAACCGATACCAGGACCTAAAGTGGGAGGTGAAAAGGATTTGGAACTGCCATGAAGTCAAAGTGATCCCGATTGTCATAGGCACACTGGGGACTATCTCCAAAAGTTTCCAGGGATGGTTAAAGAAAATCGGCCCCTTCACGCTTTTTGGAACGCTTCAAAAGGCATGCTTGCTTGGAACAGCAAGAACCCTCCGATACGTCCTGAATATCTGAGGCTGCAGGTAGTGGCTTGATATTCATTCCAACGGACTTTCCAGTTAACCAACATCAATGACTGAGATTCAAGGAATAACAACAACAACAATAATAATAATAATAATAATAATAATAATAATAATAATAATAATAATAATAATAATAATAATAATAATAATAATAAGAAGAAGAAGAAGAAGAAGAAGAAGAAGAAGAAGAAGAAGAAGAAGTAATAATAATAATAATAATAATAATAATAATAATAAGGATATAATATGGATCCGAAATTTTATGGGACTTGATTCGGTGGTTTATTATATTGTTATATCGCTCAAATATTCACTTTTATGTTATATATTTTGTATTCAAAAAAGAAAATGGTTAGAAATGGAAGAAAACACCCACTGTCTACACTATATAGAACAGCCATATAACAACAATTTCACCAACACCAGAAACTTGATACACCACCTACCCCATCACACTAAATATAACAGCCAGATAACGGCAATTTCACCACCACCACCACCAATCCCAGCATCATAATAATAATTACTATTATTATTGGCTCAAGTTTTAACAAAATGTTTAATTCCAATTTTACGGGAATATGTCAACACAATATATATTAAACATACGCGACACACACTCATAGATACTACATATCACAAAACTCATTAATGACAACGCCACCGCCGCCACCACTCCATCCATCATTGCTACCACTATCCCATCACCGCCGCCACTACTCCTTCATTGCTACCACCACTATTTCCCTGTTAACTTGAGAGAGAAAGGGGAAGGTGGCGGTATCACTAGACAAGGGAGAGGCAAGCAAAAGATATAAATAGCTTGACTTACTGACCTGGCCACCGGCCAAACGTCAACATCAATAACTATGGCACTGCTGGCTCAACCCTTCCTCACCAACAATATAAAAATCCCCAGCACCACCACCGACATAGCCAACAACAATAACAGGCAACTTCAGCAAAAAGTATATTATATTATTGTAATGAACTGGGTGATTGCTGGCCTTGTACCTGGAGTGGAGACAATTATTAATAATTTCATTATTAAGCCACGCAATGCTCACATTAAGGAACCACTCATGATAATAACAATTTAAAAAAAAACAACAAAAAGAAAACCCCGTGACCAAGAAATACCGGGATGGCGGCCGGCGGGGTATAGCCGTATCTCTAGGGGAGAACGACCCCTCTAGTCTTGGTTGCCACTCGTTCTAGAAGTGGTAACACGAAATGATTACCCCTTGGCGTATAAGGATAAAACGCGACAAAATAAAGTAAATGTCTAATGATAAAAGCTCATACCGGATCGGCCGTCACCCGGGTAAAAAAGGGCCGCGTCCCTCAGAGAGGAACCAGACTGGGGTCGAAAAATCAGCTAATGGTTCAAACCTTCCCATCACTTCGGAGCTGGAGACCTCCCATAACCGGAATACTCCTACTGTTGGCCCTCCATGCTCACCACCAAGAAATCCAAAGAAAAAGAGAGAAAAATGGTCAAGGGAAAATAATAAAGAAGTCCTTGAGGCTTTCTACACTGCCATGTACTACCCATCAAATACATCGAATACGGAACAGACATATATCAACTGGAAAAAGAAACATCTCGAAAACAGAGGCTATATTGACAGCAACAAACTAGCCAATATACGAAGAAATATTGTAAGAAAAAAGTTACTAACTGATATAGAAATTGATCAGATCAAGCTATTAGCACAAAATCAGCGAAGGGAAAATGAAACATGTGTCAGTGAAAACGAGGTAAATTGTAACACTTCGAATCCCAGGGTTGGGGCGGAATCACTGGCAACAGAACAAATTAAAGAAAGGATCGAAAAAATGGAGGGAGTGCATGCTCAAGATGAAACTCCAAATGAAAATAATGAGATCGTAAATGATAAAGAAATGAATGAGAATGAACTTGCCAACTTGAAGGATGAAATTATGATCGAATGGATGAAAATGAAAGAATCTGACATGGGGCAACGAGACACCCTCCCTAAGATCCAGAAGTCCAATCAGAACAACAAGATAATACACAAGACTAACATAATTCTCAAAAACATTATCATCACAAACAAACTAAACATTACTGATTTAAATCATCTCTATTATGCATCGTCTAAAGTCACTACTCACTTATGGGAGTGAAGATGAAAAAACAAAGGAATTCCCACAAGAAATCTACTTGGCAAGAGAACATCAATCGCCAAATAAACCCTCTCCGATCTGACATAGAAATTTTAACAAACTATAAAGTAGGTGAATATGTTAAACAAACTAAACTTAGAAAATTGAGAAAAAAGTACAGTATAAAATCAACAAGTGACATAGACATGCTAATAGAAATAATCAAGCAAAAAGTGTCGGCCAAAGCTGCTCGTATAAGGCGCTTTGAAAAACGATCTAGATTCTATAAGGACAATAATATGTTCAAAAACAACCAAAGAAAGTTCAACAGAAAAAATTGGTAAGTCAACAATAACTGCTAAATCAATAGCACCCAAGGAGGAAGTGCAAGAATTCTGGGAAAAGATCTGGGCGCAGAAAATGTTCATAACATACATGCCCCATGGATAGACAGACAAATGAAAGATACAGCTCACCTTGAGAAACAAATATGTGAAAACATAACAGTTGAACAGTTGCGCTTGGCTCTAAGAAAAACCAGCAAATGGAAATCCCCAGGAAAAGAAAAAATACAAAACTTTCGGATAAATGCCTTCACAGAGTCTCATGAGCTGTTAGCCCAACTTTACAATGAAATAGTTAAGGAGCCAGAAAAGATACCATCATGGCTACTTAACGGCATTACATTCCTGCTGCCGAAGAATGATGAGACAAACAATCCCAAAAATTACAGACCGATAACGTGCTTGACCAAAATGTATAACATTTTAACATCAGTCCTAACTGAATACACATATGACCACCTGATAACAAATGACATATTTCCCATTGAGCAGAAAGGGTGTAAACGAGGCTCATATGGCTGTACGGATCAGCTTTTGGTTAACAAAATGATACTGGAAGATTGTCATAATAGACACAAAAATCTATCAATTGCTTGGATAGATTATAAAAAAGCATTCGATAGTTTGCCACACAGTTGGATTGAAAAATGTTTAGATTTTCAAAATATCCCCCGTTGTCAGGAGGTTTTTGTCATTCAGTATGAAGACATGGAAAACGACACTCCTTTTGAATAGGGAAACAAAATCACTGGAAGCTGGAGAAGATAATATTAATTGTGGAATTTTTCAGGGTGACTCTTTATCACCGCTTTTATTCTGCATCGCACTTATACCATTAAGTAAAATGCTCAATGAAACAAAACATGGATATAAAGTCTATGACAAAACCATTAATCACTTGTTCTACATGGATAACCTGAAACTATTTGCAAAAAATGATGAACAATCCACTGTGGAGCAGTTCAGTGATGACATTAAAATGGAGTTTGGACAAGATAAATGCGCCAAAGCAACGTTCACCAGAGGAAAGCTGCTGAAGAGTTCAGACATTAATCTTGATCGGGGTAACGTGATAAGTGAACTTAATCAAGAAAAAACTTACAAATATCTAGGTGTTTGTGAAGGAGACGGAATCAAGGACTCGACAATGAGGGAAAGGATAAGGAAGGAATGCTACCGCAGAGTAAGAGCAATCTTAAGAACGGAATTGAATGCAAGGAGTAGGATCGATGCCAAAAACACGCTTGCCATACCAGTAGTAACCTACAGTTACAATGTCATCAACTGGTCAAGCACAGAGATCCGTAGGCTCGATAAAAAAATTCGAAAATTCTTAACCATGCACAGAATGCATCACCCTAAGGCAGATACAGATATAATATATCTCCCTAGGAAAGAAGGAGGACGTGGGTTAATCCAGTTAGACATTGCGTTGAAAACTGCAACAATTGGATTATCTACATATCTAAGGGAATCACATGATTGGATGATCAAACTCGTTTTGAAACACGAAAGCATGAAAAGTTCATACTCCATTACAAAAGATGCACAATGATACAGTAATGGACTACAAATTTCAGAAGTCCCATTTACTGCTGAAATGGAAAACAGAAAAAGCAAAGCAGGTAAATGTAACTGCAAAGAAAGAACTGCTACAGAAACTGGCTAAGAAATGGCAAGAACAGCCTCTGTATGGAAAATACCCAGAACGAGCTAACAATCCTGATGTTGACAAAACTTTAACCCACCAGTGTTTGGCATCCTCTGGACAGAAATCGGAGACTGAAGGACTAATTATTTTTGCACAAGATCAGTGTCTGCCAACAAAAAATGTTCAAGCCAACATAATAAAAAATGGATGCAGCCCATTATGCCGTGTATGCAAAATCAACCAGAGACCATTGACCATATAATTTCAAGGTGCAGTCCTATAGCTACAACCGAATACCTAAACAGGCATGACAGAGCTGCACAATACATACATTGGATAATGTGTAAGCATTTTGACCTGCCCCATCAAAAGCATTGGTGGGAGCATCAACCACATCCCATACTTGAAAAAGATCACATCTCAATCTTGTGTAACTTTAGAATCCAAACAGACCGAAAAATAGATGCAAAAAGCCCTGATTTAATATTGAAGGACTTTAAAAAGAGGGTATGCCTGCTAATTGATATGTCCGTTCCAATAGACAAGAATGTATCTATGAAAACATTTGAAAAATTGAGCAAGTATAAGGACCTGGAGATAGAAATTTGGAAAAATGTGGAAATTGAGAACTAAAACAATGCCAGTGGTTGTAAGCGCTCTGGGAATGATACCTAAGGGGTCTAATGATTACTTATCGCAAATCCCAGGAAACCCGCGTATAGGAGAAATACAAAAGATAGTACTAATGGGAACTGCCCATATACTAAGGAATATTCTGTCAATATAAATACATCACACGTATAAACACTAAATATGCATGTGTGAGTATGTATGTTCTTTCTTGAACATGGCGGACCTTGTTATCTCTTGAGGTCACTGGTTGTGACTTGGTGATATCAATTTAACCGCTCCGTCCGTCCAGCGCCCGACGACACTGTTGGACGGCATGGACCTGCCTCTCCAGGTGCCGAGCTGCAGGCCCACTGACTTTTCCTGGTTGATCATTGCTACTGTCACCGCGTCGTATTCTCTTAGTGTAGTGCCGATCGCCTCCATGTGTTTGGCGTTTGACACCACTACGGTGACAACGTCCGCATATGCTGACACGGATCTTCCGCATCCTAGTTCGCGCGGGACCCCCCTCAACGTCTCCAGTTTGTGCAGTAATGGCTCGAGAGTCAATATGTACAATAGGGACGAGAGGGGACATCCTTGGCGGACCGAGCGCATGATGTTGAACGGTTCCGAAAGGTGACCGTTCACTCTCACTACAGAGCAGATGTCGCTGTGCATGGCAGCGCTCCAGCCTCTGAAGACGGGCCCAAAGCCAGCCGCCCTCAGGACTGCCGCTAGGTAACGATGGTCGACCCTATCGAAGGCTATCGACTGATTTAAATTGATCAAAGACCCACCCGTGCCAGTTTCCCTAGCTACCGTCTCTACGAAGTATCGCATGAGGTGGAGGTTGTCGTGGATGGATCTGTCGGGAATGGCGCATGTCTGTGTCTCTCCCACCAGACCACCAACGACAAGCGCCAACCTCTTTGCTAGCACCTTGGTCAAAATCTTGAACTCTGTGTTTAGTAGAGTTATGGGCCTAAAATGATCTATGATATCCCCCTTGTTCGGATCCTTTCTCAGCAGCGCCACTGCTCCTCGGCTCACAGAGCTGGGAATTTTCCCGTTCTGTTGTCAGTTGCAGTAGACGTCCGCCAAGAGGCCTCCGAACAAGTCTGGCATTTTTACGTAAAGTTCATAGGGCAGACCATCTAAACCAGGCGATTTACCCCTTGTGCAGCCATTCATTGCCTCCCGTACTTCAGCTGTTGTTATCGGCTTTTCGCAACACTCCGCCTCAGTGCCCGAAAGCCGCGGCAGTCCGTCGAGGTAGACACTAAAGTCCATCCCTCGATCCGGCCGGCCACTGCCCCCGAACAGTTGAGCGAAGTTTCGCTGAAAAGTTTCACACATTTGCCCGTATCGAGTAGCATGCGCCCGTCGAGGTCCACCAAAGACCGTATCGTGGCTTTATTGCCACGACGCGCCTCCGCCACTCGGGCCCATTGAACGGCTTTCGTCCCCTCGTGTCTGAGAGCACGCACCCTAGCTCTGACAACGCAGCCTTCGTGCTTTGCATTGAAGAATTGGTCAAGGGCCAATTTCACCGCAAGTAAGTCTGTCGCGATGCCTTTGCTAAGCACCTCGTCTAATTTTCTAACTAATTCTCCCTCTGCTCTATTTTTCTCTATTGCTAAAGCCTAACTAAACCTAATGGACTCTATTCTAATTGCTCTTTTCAGAGCAAACCACCACTTGTTGTTGACGATGGCCCCCGTCAACGCCCGCTTAACTAGTTCGCTAATCCGGTCTCTGTAGGCCTTGCGCGCTGGTAAGGACGCGTTTAGCTTCCAGTAACCGGGTCCTCGTATGAAGCCTATCTAAGTCAAGCACACAGATCACGAATTTGTGGTCCCTGTAGCTGACTATCTTGAATTGTGGACAGCCTATGCTAGACCTATCTATTTCCCTACAAAATACTCTATCTAGACATGATGGGGATGACCCTATGCGATTTGTCCAAGTCCACATTGGTACATTCGGGAAATCCATTCGGTACCTGTCAGACAGTTCAAAACGCCTGAGCAGGTTGGTGATGCTCTTGCACCCTCCTTCCCTATCCACTAATCCCACACAATCCCCGCGTGCATCTAAGATCCCATTCCAGTCGCCCACTAACGCTAAAGAGCGGGACGTTCCAAGAAAGGTCTCCAGACGCCGGAAGAAATCAGGCCGCCCTGCTCCTGTCGGGGCATAGACGGCCACTAACCTGAAAGCTTGCCGTCTCCACTGGTCACGTCCAGCACCACCAACTTACCTTCTGGGTCCAGGAAGATGGCCCGTATGGCAAGATCCAAACCTCTCCGAAAAAGCACAGCAACTCCTCCCCCCGATCCCGGACGGCTGGGAAATGCGTACACATCGTAGCCACCGAAGATCGGTGCGAAGGCACGTGCTTCGGAGATTCTGGTCTCGCTGATGGCCACTACATCTATGTTTAGTGACCTGAGGTCGTTGAGCAGGTGGCCCTGCTTCCATGACGACCCCAAGCCACGCGCATTTATCCTGCCTATTCTGAGTGAGGTCATGTTGAAAAGGAGTGGAAAAGATGGGAAAAACCACTTACCTTACTTCTCATAGGGGAAGGTCGGTTTTTCCATCCTTTTCACTGCTTGTGGCCTCCTCAGGAAGGATGTCCTTATAAATTCTACTGGAGAGTGCTTGTCGGAAGTCTCCGATGTCTTTGGGGAATTTTTGGTTAAGTGTCATGTACGCTTTCTGTGTAATGCGAGTGATTTGTATGTGTGAGGTGGTGTGAATTTTGGGGTTGCTGTGTAGTCTTTTTCTGTGATGATGGTGTTGTGTTGGATGTAGTGTAATAATTGCTTGTTGTTCAAATTTAATGCTGTGTAGTGTGTATCGTTTTGGTTGTTTTGTTTTGTTTGCGTTTGTTGTGGGTTTGTTTCTGTTTCGCATTTTGGTGACTTTTGTGGTGTAGGTGATTGTGGTGTTGGGGTTAATGATGGTGCTGGTGTTGGTGTTTGGGTTGATGGGGTTGGTGATGCTGGTGTGGATGGTGAAATATCTGTCCTAACTTTTTTGTTTGTTAATGTATTTGTTTCCCTCTGTATTTTGGGGAAGGAAGAGAATTTGTTTCTTTTTTGGTTTCTTTTTTTTTCCTGATACCGTCCCACTCCTCGTCGTCACAATCTGTCTCCAGCTGTGATAGGCTGGGGAGTGGAAAATCGTCCACAGGCGTTAGTTTTGGTTGTGGCGTGGTGCATGGTGTAGGCGCTGGTGCTAGTTCTGAAGCGTTGGGTGGTGGTGGTGTTTGTTTTGCTGGTGGTGGTGGTGTTGGTTTTGATACTGTTGCTGGGGCTGTTGCTGTTATAGTTGCTTCTGTTGTTGCTGCTACAGTTGTTGCTGCCATCTCTGCTACTGGTGGTGTTGATGGTTGTGTCACTGGTGTGGGTAGGAGAGGTGGCCTCAACCTTTTAGCCTGAGGGCAGAAAGCCATTAGGTGGGTTCCTTCAACACAAACGACACACCTAGGCCTTCTGCCCTCGACAATTACGGTTTAGGTGGCTGCCCTCAGTGAGGTCTATTACCTCTGGGATCTCCTCAATGCTTTTGTTGGTCCGCTTGGATCAGGAGCTCCATCCCAGATCCGGACAGTTCTCCTGCTTTTCTTTTGCTATTGCTATTATCTTTGTGTTGGCTTCGATGCCGGCGAGGACGGCCGCTATTAGCCAGGGAATTTCGATGGTCGGTGGAACGTGGGTCACCCTGATCTTTACGAGTCTCTGGCCACAATAGCTTGGGACGAGTGTGAAGTCGTCACTTCATAATGGGGCCATGGAGTGTTCTCTAGCCTCCTCTGGTGTTTCAAAGAACACGTCCACGGTTCCATACTTCTGCCCACGTCTGATGTGGGTTTTTCTTGCCCACACATGTCCCAAAGCTTTTTTGATTTGGGACTCGGATGCCCGTTCAACTCGGCGTGATTTTACATTTATTGTTCGATACGACACGGTGCATAGGCGCCGATGCTCCATTTTATTAGGTGTGGGGGTGGGGGTGGGGGTGAGACTGACCCTCTTTTTTTGGCATCGAACTGTTTTGCTACTCTGGCAAAACTCAGGGTGGTTTTTTTAATGTCATTATTGTTGTTGTTGCTATCGTTATGTTTGTTATTATTAATTTTAGTTTCAGTTGTGGTGGTGGTGACGTCAGTGAAAGTCGGTTTGGGAGAGTCCATTTTGGTTGAAAATATTTCGACATCACGAGTTGATTTATTTTTTCCTTTTGTTTCTGTTGTCGCGGTGGTGGTGGTGGCGGCGGCTTTAACACCTGCAGTCATTGGTAATGGCGGGAAATGAATGTCTGCCTGAGACAAATTTAAAATATTGCTAGTGCTTAAATTGTTTGTGTTGGAAGACGTATAATCATTTACAATAGTGGTGTCGGTGTGAGGTGTTAATTTGTGAGAAAGGCTTTCAGCTGCTTGGTGCAGTGGTGAATTAGCCATTTTTCTTTCAAAGAAATTTTTTGAAAATCATAAAAGTTTAAATTTTGGGCACAAGGCCCCAATCTTTTTGGGTGTCCTTTTCGGAAAACAATGTATGTGCGCTTATATATAGTTAACAATAAAAATTTTCCATAAATGGCAATTTTTAACAAACGGAAATAACAAACCTTTGCGGAGCTCACGATGATACGATTTACTACGTAGGTCGCCAATAATAATAATAATAATAATAATAATAATAATAATAATAATAATAATAATAATAATAATAATAATAATAATAATAATAAGTAGAAGGTAGAAGGTAGAATGGTAGAAGGTCATGAAATCGCTCCCGTAAGTTTTTGATTTTTAACATATTTAAATCAATTGTGAAATAACAATTCTTAGTACAAATGATGCATAAATCACCGAATCAAGTCTCATAAAAATTCGGATCCATAATATATTGTTATATCGCTCAAATATTCAATTTTGTATTATATATTTTATATTCAAAAAAGAAAATGGTTATAAATGGAAGAAAACCCCCTCTGTCTACACTATATAGAGCAGCCAATTAACAGCAATTTCACCAACACCAGAAACTAGATACACCACCTACCCCATCAACCCGCTGTGTACACTAAATATAACAGCCAGATAACGGCAATTTCACCACCACCACCACCAATCCCAGCATAATAATAATAATTATTATTATTATTGTCTCACGTTTTAACAAAATGTTTAATTCCAATATTAGGAAAAATATGTCGACACATATATTAAACATACGCGACACAAACGCATAGACACTACAAATAAAACAAAACTACAGTCTATTCAACAAAATACAGCAACGACAACGCCTCCGCCGCCACCACTCCATCAATCTTTGCTACCACTATCCCATCAACGCCGCCACCACTCCTTCAATGCTAGCACCACTATTCCCCATTACCTTATGTTAACTTAAGAAAGGGGAAGTTGGCGGAATCACTAGACAAGGGAGGTGCTAGCAAAAGATATAAATAGATTGACTTAGTGACCCGGCCACCGGCCAATCGTCAACAACTATGGCTCTGCTGGCTCCCCCTTCCCCACCAACAATATAAAAAGCCCCAGCATCAGCACCGACATAGCCAACAACAATAACAGGCAACTTCAGCAAAAGGTATATTATATTATTGTAATGCACTGTGTAATTGCTGGACTTGTGCCAGGAGTGGAGAAAATTATTAATAATTTCATTATTAAGCCACGCAATGCTCACATTAAGGACCCACTCATGATAATAACAATTTAAAAAAACAATAAAAAAGAAAACCCCGTGACCAAGAAATACCGGGTTGGCGGCCGGCGGGTAATAGCCGTATCTCTAGGGGAGGACGACCCCTCTAGTCTTGGTTGACACTCGTTCTAGAAGTGGTAACACGAAATGATTACCGCTTGGCTGATAAGGATAAAACGCGACAAAATAAAGTAAATGTCTAATGATAAAATCTCATACCTGATCTGGCGTCACCTGGGTAAAAAAGGGCCGCGTCCCTCAGAGAGGAACCTGACTGGGGTCGAAAAATCAGCTAATGTTTCAAACTTTCCCATGACTTCAGAGCTGGAGACCTCCCATAACCGGAATACTCCTACTGTTGGCCCTCCATGCTCACCACCAAGAAATCCAAAGAAAAAGAAAGAAAAATGGTCAAGGGAGGATAATAAAGAAGTCCTTGAGGCTTTCTACACTGCCATGTACTACCCATCAAATACATCGAATACAGAACAGACATATATCAACTGGAAAAAGAAACATCCCGAAAACAGAGGCTATATTGACAGTAACAAACTAACCAATATACGAAGAAATATTGTAAAAAAAAAGTTACTAACTGATATAGAAATTGATCAGATCAAGCTATTAGCACAAAGTCAGCGAAGGGAAGATGAAACATGTGTCAGTGAAAACGAGGTAAATTGTAACACTTCGAATCCCAGGGTTGGGGCGGATTCACTGACAACAGAACAAATTAAAGAAAGGATCGAAAAAGTGGAGGGAGTGCATGCTCAAGATGAAACTCCAAATGAAAATAATGAGATCGTAAATGATAAAGAAATGAATGAGAATGAACTTGCCAATTTGAAGGATGAAATTATGATCGAATGGATGAAAATGAAAGAATCTGACATGGGGGAACGAGACACCCTCCCTAAGATCCAGAACTCCAAACAGAACCAAAAGATAATACATAAGACTAACATAATTATCAAAAACATTATCATCACAAACAAATTAAACATTACTGATTTAAATCATCTCTATTATGCATCGTCTAACGTCACCACTCACTTATGTGGAGTGAAGATGAAAAAACAAAGGAATTCCCACAAGAAATCTACTTGGCAAGAGAACATCAATCGCCAAATAAACCTTATCGGATCTGACATAGAAACTTCAAAAAACTATAAAGTATGTGAACAGGTTAAACAAACTAAACTTAGAAAATTGAAAAGAAAGTACAGTATAAAATCAACAAGTGACATAGACATGCTGATAGAAATAATCAAGCAAAAAGTGTCGGCCAAAGCTGCTCGTATAAGGCGCTTTGAAAAACGATCTAGAATCTATAAGGACAATAATATGTACAAAAACAAACTAAGAAATTTCTACAGAAAAATTGGTAAGTCAACAATAACTGCTAAATCAATACCACCCAAGGAGGAAGTGCAAGAATTCTGGGAAAAGATCTGGGCCGAAGAAAAAATTCATAATATACAAGCCCCATGGACAGACAGACAAATGAATGATACAGCTCACCTTGAGGAACAAATATGGTGATAACTCGTATGAACATAAAGCAAGATAAATGCAGCTGTAATAATATTAATAATAATAATGATTTCTTTATTAACAGCAATGGTTTACATAAACTAGACATTAAGGACAGTGCAGGAAAATACAGGACGGTACTAATAGGCATTTCTACGTGTAAAAAACAAAAAACAGAGGATGTAACAAAAAATAACAATGAAAAATTCCCCAATAGTGGAGAAACTTCGGAGGGACATTTTTGGAGAAAGCCCAGTAAAAGGCCACAGTGACCCTGACCACCAAGGCAAGTGCCCTCTCCCAGTTTTCCACCTTTAATTTACATATACGTACTCAGAATAGGCCCATTCACTCGGGCTATTCTTGCTTCTCTCACACACCTTTCAACAAAATGCTGGGAAGAGAGCTCTTCCCTCTCTACTCTGATTTTCCTTTTCAACTAAAATTTGAAAAAGTCAATCAGGGCGTCACCGAAGAGGTAACTGCTCGTCTTCAGCCCTTTCAAACGTCTCCACTATACTATCTCTTTCGCCATGGCCACCAGACAGATAAAAACTGCCTGCCCTTGTCGGCTAAAGGAAGAGTGCGTGCAGGACGGTTTCGTCGCCCTGCGCGCATCTCGGACATGCCCGGCTGACACCCGTCGATCAAGTGAAAAGGGATGGTTTCTCCATCCCTTTTCACTTGATCGACTGGTGAAGGGACCGTTGAATCGTCCCTTCGGCTGGTTGTCGGCTCTTCTATGAGTATGTCCGAATATACTCTCCGGTTGAGAGTCCCTCCTAGGTCTCTGAAATCACCAACTGCGTTGGGGAATTTCGTTTTAATGTTTGTGTATTGTTTCTGTGCTATTTTTACCAGTCTTATGTTCGTTGGCGTTTTGATTGGTGCTGGTATTATGTAGTAGTGCTGTAAAATGTCTGTGTGTTCAATTATGTAAGTCATTAGTTTCTTGTTGTGTGTATTTATTGCCGTGCATTTGTTTTTATGGGGGTGGGGTGTGGTTCTGCTATTTTCTTGTCGTTGTTTCTGAGTGTGTGTGTTTTGTTGTTGTGTTTGCGATGTTGGTGCTTGTGGTGGTGGTGTTGAAGGTGTTGTTGTTGTTGACGGTGGGGTTGTCACCGGTGGTGATGGTGGTGCTAGTGTGGGTGGTGATGATGTTGGTGGTGTTGCTGCTGTGAGTCTTTTTGCAGTAGCCTTTACCTTTTTTCATTTCTTTCCTCCCTTTTCGAAGGCGACGATGAGCTGCTTCTGCGTTTGTGCCTTCTTACGACCTTTTGCCATACTTCCCCCACCTCACACTCCATGTCTGATTCTGTGAGGTCGGGGAGGGTTACCAGCTCCACACTTTCACTTGTTGTTGTTGATGTTTGCAGTGGAGTCTCTGTTGCAGCTACATTTGGTATTACTGTTGTTGTTGTTAATACTTCCGCTGCTGCTGCTGTTCTTGATTTCCGTGGCGTGGGTATGGGTGCCACGGACCTATCGTTCCTGGTTGCTGCTTGTCCTGTTGCTGGTAGCCGTGCAGCCAGTTTCGGAAGGAGGGCGGTTTTCTCTTTTCTCAGGGTCTTCTCGTTGCACAAAGCCCTGAGGTGAGTCTTCGATCCACAGCGAAAGCATTTCGGGCGTTGGCCCTCAACACTTATGGGCAGTTGAGTGCCGTTATCGAAGTCTATCACATCCGGGATAACTTCGATGCACTACTGGTTGGTTTGGATTAACATCTCAATGGAGGTCCCGACCCAATCTTCTCTTACTTTTTTCTGTACTTGCTGTACAGTTGTTTTGTCCTCGATTCCGACGAGAACTGACGCGGCTGGCCAAGCAGGGGCCATCCCGGGGTGGAGGTGGGTCAGTTTGACCCTCACAATTTTTTGCCCGCAGTAGGAGGTCACCAACACCATTTCCTCGCTCCTTAGGGTCACTAAGGATTGAGACTTTGCCTCCTGGGGTGTGGCAAAAAGCACGTCTACGGTGGTATATTTCTTGCCTCGGGTGATATGCATTTTCTGCTGCCACACAGACCCTAAGGCTTTTTGTATGTAAGCCTCTGTGGGTCTTTCAAACCTACTGGATTTTGTGCTTACTGTACGGTCCGTGACCGTACAGTGCTGTTGGGTTTCGAAAAATGTTTCGGCTGCCTTGCAGATTGCTCGGTGTCCTGTAATTCATCTCTTTTTATGAGGATTGTTTCCAGGTTCTTTGCGATACCTGCAGAGAGATTGGTTTTTCTTTGTTGCTGTTGTTGTTGTTGTTGTTGTCGTCGTCAAAGCTGCTGTTACTTTTCTTGTTGCTGCAGTTACTACGACTACTGCCGCCGCCGCTGTTGCTGTGGTTGTTGTTGTTGTTGCTGCTGCTGCTGTTGTTGTTGCTGTTGCTGCTAATGCTGTTGTTGTTTATGCTGCTGATGATGCTGTTGCGGCTGCTACTGTTGTTTTCCTTGTCACTGTTGCTGCTGCTGCTGTTATTGCCGTTGCTACCGCTATTATTCATGACGTCAGACGAATGAAATTGGTTTTCGTATTTCCCGCACACCTTTTTCGTCGTTGTCGTCGTCGTCGTGGAGAAATTTTGCACACTTTGCGCGTGACTTCTCTTTTATGGAGTCGCTTGCGAAAGAGAAGGGAGGGAGAGAGACACATTTAGAGAAGGGAGGGAGAGAGACAATCTTCTCTCTGCCGTAGTGACGTTTGAGGAAGGAGAAGACGGAATGAGTGGGAGTGACCTATGACAATTCTTTTTCGTAGCCATGTTGTTTTTTTGTTTAATATAAATATTGGGCACAAAACCCCAATAAGCGGTTACTTAACTCCGAAGGGCCAAATAACGGGCAGAAAGAGCCCTCTCACGAGGAGGAGGGTGATTTTGTCTACAATTTGGTTAAAGTTTTAAACAATTTACAATTGTTATAGCGGTCAAAATTTACAATACCTTACAGAGCCGAGCCCCCGTCAACCATAGCATTCAATAATAATAATAATAATAATGATAATAGTATTATAATTATTATTGAATTACTATAAATTCATAATATACTAAGGTGTTTTTAAATAATTTTTGTCTGAACATTATATATGAAGGTGGCTGGTTTCCCTATCTCTGTAATACAGCGAGAATAATTTTTGTGTTACTTTTCAACGACGACAACTACAACAACGTTGCACTGGAAAATTATGAAAGTTTCAAAAACTTTGACACGACCGTCACAGACAACGATGGACAAGAACAGTGACACGAACACTACCACCACCACTAACGCTCCAACACCATCAACACTGCCACCAGCACTAACACTCCAACACCCCAACACTGCCACCTCCAATAACATTCCACACCATCAACACTGCCAACACCACTAACATCCACAACAACATCGACACTACCAACACCACGAACACTCCAAAACCATACCATCAACACTGCCAACACCTCTAACACACCCAACACCATCAACACTACCAACACCACTAACACCCCCAACACCATCAAGACTACCAACACCACTAACACCCCCAACACCATCAAGACTACCAACACCACTAACACCCCCAATACCATCAACACTAGCAAGACCACTAACACCCCCAACACCATCAACACTACCGACACCACTAACACCCACAACACCATCAACACTACCAACACCACAAACACCCCCAAAACCATCAACACTACCAACACCACTAACACCCCCAACACCATCAACACTACCAACACCACTAACAACCCCAATACCATCAACACTAGCAAGACTACTAACACCCCCAACACCATCAACACTACCGACACCACTAACACCCACAACACCATCAACACTACCAACACCACTAACACCCCCAAAACCATCAACACTACCAACACCACTAACACTCCAAAACCATCAACACTACCAATACCACTAACACTCCCAACACCATCAACACTACCAACACCACTAACACTCCCAACACCATCAACACTACCAACACCACTAACACCCCCAAAACCATCAACACTACCAACACCACTAACACCCCCATCACCATCAACACTACCAACACCACTAACACCTACAACACCATCAACACTACCAACACCACTAACACCCCCATCACCATCAACACTACCAACACCACTAACACCCCCATCACCATCAACACTACCAACACCACTAAAACCCCCAACACTATCAACACTACCAACACCACTAACACCCCCATCACCATCAACACTACCAACACCACTAACACCCGCAACACCATCAACACTACCAACACCACTAACAGCCACAACACCATCAACACTACCAACACCACTAACACCCACAACACCATCAACACTACCAACACCACTAACACCCACAACACCATCAACACTACCAACACCACTAACACCACCATCACCATCAACACTACCAACACCACTAACACCCACAACACCATCAACACTACCAACACCACTTACACCCACCCATCACCATCAACACTGCCAACACCACTAACACCTACATCACCATCAACACTACCAACACCAATAACACCCCCAACACCATCAACACTACCAACACCACTAACACCCACAACACCATCAACACTACCAACACCACTAACACTCCCATCACCATCAACACTACCAACACCACTAACACCCCCATCACCATCAACACTAGCAACACCACTAACACCCCCAACACCATCAACACTAGCAACACCACTAACACCCCTAACACCATCAACACTACCAACACCACTACCACTCCCATCACCATCAACACTACCAACACCACTAACACCCCCAACACCATCAACACTACCAACACCACTAACACCCGCAACACCATCAACACTACCAACACCACTAACACTCCCATCACCATCAACACTACCAACACCACTAACACCCCCATCAACATCAACACTACCAACACCAATAACACCCCCATCACCATCAACACTACCAACACCACTAACACTCCCATCACCATCAACACTGCCAACACAAACTAACACCACCATCACCATCAACACTACCAACACCACTAACACCCCCATCACCATCAACACTAGCAACACCACTAACACCCCCAACACCATCAACACTACCAACACCACTAACACTCCCATCACCATCAACACTGCCACCACCACTAACACCCCATCACCATCAACACTACCAACACCACTAACACCCCCAACACCATCAACACTACCAACACCACTAATACCCACAACACCATCAACACTACCAACACCACTAACACTCCCATCACCATCAACACTACCAACACCACTAACACACACAACACCATCAACACTACCAACACCACTAACACCACCATCACCATCAAAACTACCAACACCACTAACACCCACAACACCATCAACACTACCAACACCACTAACACCACCATCACCATCAACACTACCAACACCACTAACACCACCATCACCATCAACACTACCAACACCACTAACACCCACAACACCATCAACACTACCAACACCACTAACACCCCCAACACCATCAACACTACCAACACCACTAACACCCCCAACACCATCAACACTACCAACACCACTAACAGCCACAACACCATCAACACTACCAACACCACTAACACCCCCAACACCATCAACACTACCAACACCACTAACACTCCCATCACCATCAACACTAGCAACACCACTAACACCCCCAACACCATCAACACTGCCAACACCACTAACACCCACAACACCATCAACACTACCAACACCACTAACACCACCATCACCATCAACACTACCAACACCACTAACACCCCCAACACCATCAACACTACCAACACCACTAACACCACCAACACCATCAACACTACCAACACCACTAACACCACCATCACCATCAACACTACCAACACCACTAACACCACCATCACCATCAACACTACCAACACCACTAACACCCACAACACCATCAACACTACCAACACCACTAACACCCCCAACACCATCAACACTACCAACACCACTAACACCCCCAACACCATCAACACTACCAACACCACTAACACCACCATCACCATCAACACTACCAACACCACTAACACCACCATCACCATCAACACTACCAACACCACTAACACCCACAACACCATCAACACTACCAACACCACTAACACCCCCATCACCATCAACACTACCAACACCACTAACACCCCCAACACCATCAACACTACCAACACCATTAACACCCACAACACCATCAACACTACCAACACCACTAACACTCCCATCACCATCAACACTACCAACACCACTAACACCCCCATCACCATCAACACTACCAACACCACTAACACCCCCATCACCATCAACACTACCAACACCACTAACACTCCCATCACCATCAACACTGCCAACACTAACTAACACCACCATCACCATCAACACTACCAACACCACTAACACCCCCATCACCATCAACACTAGCAACACCACTAACACCCCCAACACCATCAACACTACCAACACCACTAACACTCCCATCACCATCAACACTGCCACCACCACTAACACCCCATCACCATCAACACTACCAACACCACTAACACCCCCAACACCATCAACACTACCAACACCACTAATACCCACAACACCATCAACACTACCAACACCACTAACACTCCCATCACCATCAACACTACCAACACCACTAACACCCACAACACCATCAACACTACCAACACCACTTACACCCCCAACACCATCAACGCTACCAACACCACTAACACCACCATCACCATCAACACTACCAACACCACTAACACCCACAACACCATCAACACTACCAACACCACTAACACCCCCAACACCATCAACACTACCAACACCACTAACACCCCCAACACCATCAACACTACCAACACCACTAACAGCCACAACACCATCAACACTACCAACACCACTAACACCCCCAACACCATCAACACTACCAACACCACTAACACTCCCATCACCATCAACACTAGCAACACCACTAACACCCCCAACACCATCAACACTGCCAACACCACTAACACCCACAACACCATCAACACTACCAACACCACTAACACCACCATCACCATCAACACTACCAACACCACTAACACCCCCAACACCATCAACACTACCAACACCACTAACACCACCAACACCATCAACACTACCAACACCACTAACACCACCATCACCATCAACACTACCAACACCACTAACACCACCATCACCATCAACACTACCAACACCACTAACACCCACAACACCATCAACACTACCAACACCACTAACACCCCCAACACCATCAACACTACCAACACCACTAACACCACCATCACCATCAACACTACCAACACCACTAACACCCCCAACACCATCAACACTACCAACACCACTAACACCCTCAACACCATCAACACTACCAACACCACTAACACCACCATCACCATCAACACTACCAACACCACTAACACCACCATCACTATCAACACTACCAACATCACTAACACCCCCAACACCATCAACACTACCAACACCACTAACACCCCCAACACCATCAACACTACCAACACCACTAACAGCCACAACACCATCAACACTACCAACACCACTAACGCAACCATCACCATCAACACTACCAACACCACTAACACCCCCAACACCATCAACACTACCAACACCACTAACACCCCCAACACCATCAACACTACCAACACCACTAACACCCCAACACCATCAACACTACCAACACCACTAACACCCCCAACATCATCAACACTACCAACACCACTAACATCCCCATCACCATCAACACTACCAACACCAATAACACCCCCATCACCATCAACACTACCAACACCACTAACACCCCCATCACCATCAACACTGCCAACACCACTAACACCCCTATCACCATCAACACTACCAACACCACTAACACCCCCAACACCATCAACACTACCAACACCACTAACATCCCCAACACCATCAACACTACCAACACCACTAACACCCACAACACCATCAACACTACCAACACCACTAACACCCCCAACACCATCAACACTACCAACACCACTAACACCCACAACACCATCAACACTACCAACACCACTAACACCCCCAACATCATCAACACTACCAACACCACTAACACCCCCAACACCATCAACACTACCAACACCACTAACACCCCCAACACCATCAACACTACCAACACCACTAACACCCCCAACACTATCAACACTACCAACACCACTAACACCCCCAACACCATCAACACTACCAACACCACTAACACCCCCAACACCATCAACACTACCAACACCACTTACACCCCCAACACCATCAACACTACCAACACCACTTACACCCACAACACCATCAACACTACCAACACCACTAACACCCCCATCACCATCAACACTACCAACACCATTAACACCCCCAACACCATCAACACTACCAACACCACTAACACCCCCAACACCATCAACACTACCAACACCACTAACACCCCCAACACCATCAACACTACCAACACCGCTAACACCCACAACACCATCAACACTATCAACACCACTAATGCCCACAACACCATCAACACTACCAACACCACTAACACCCCCAACACCATCAACACTACCAACACCACTAACACCCCCAACACCATCAACACTACCAACACCACTAACACCCACAACATCATCAACACTACCAACACCACTTACACCCACCCATCACCATCAACACTACCAACACCACTTACCCCCACCCATCACCATCAACACTACCAACACCACTTACACACACCCATCACCATCAACACTACCAACACCACTAACACGCCCATCACCATCAACACTGCCAACACCACTAACACCCCCAACACCATCAACACTACCAACACCACTAACACTCCCATCACCATCAACACTAGCAACACCACTAACACCCCCAACACCATCAACACTGCCAACACCACTAACACCTACATCACCATCAACACTACCAACACCACTAACACCCACCCATCACCATCAACACTACCAACACCACTTCCACCCACCCATCACCATCAACACTACCAACACCACTAACACCCCCAACACCATCAACACTACCAACACCACTAACACCCCCAACACCATCAACACTAGCAACACCACTAACACCCCCATCACCATCAACACTGCCAACACCACTAACACCCCCATCGTCATCAACACTGCCAACACCACTTACACCCCCATCACCTTCAATACTAACAACACCACTTACACCATCAACACTGCCAACACCACTAATACTCCAACACCATCAACATTTTATTCTCGGTTGTACTAGCAGAATGGCCCGGCGTTGCTCGGGATTCAAAACATAGATTGGCATGTTTATCCCTCCTTTCTGAAACAGTACAGAGAAGTACGGAATATCTCGGCCTGGGGATGGTGTCTACATTTTGTGCTTATAAAAAAATTCGTCGTAGATTACCAGGGGTTTAACTTAATTGGGTGCGTGAGAGAAAATGTTCAACCCACGAAAGCCAAGACGTTCGGGTTAAGCAAAAAGGCATTCGACAAACTGAACATGTATTTGTTGTGCTATGGTACAGAGCAGTAAGCATGTGGTACTGCAGTGGTGGAGAGTGGTGTTGTCTTACTCCTTTCAATGTTTCGTCGAATATTCACCCATTGATGCAGAAGACCTAATGAAAAGTGAAGTCGTCTTTGTGAATAGGCAAATCATTTTCCATTACGATTTTTCAAAAGCATGTAATTGCGTTCCCTCTTTTTTTGTTGTTGTTTATATTTTGTTTGTGTGTATGCAAAAATATCTGTACACTAATATATAATTATATATATATATTAAAATAACAGATTAAATTGTAAGCAAAGAATCGCTGCTTTCAACCTTAACGGGATCTTCTGAAACAAAAAAAATAATCTGTGAACGCAGAAGTAAATATTTCGAAAAAGCGTAACACACTATATATACACACTAGATATACTTATACACACACACACACATAGATATCGTGATAATGTCGTAATGCAGACAGCCAGACATACATACAG
>OZ024740.1:191437019-191447019 GCA_964016885.1 Eledone cirrhosa
ACATCAAAAGGTATGCAAATTTGTGTATATTTGTGTTGCACCATAGAACATATGTGTTTACATATGTCATTGTGTTGATATGTGGATAGAGATGTATGTAGGATGTATGGTGATGTAGGTATGTATGCTGACGTGTGTATGTTGTGGGTTCGTCTTGGGGAGAAGTGTTTAGACGGGGTTCGTATTTGTTAATAAAGTGAGATTCCTTGCTGATGCGCTGAGTGTGGGTGGCATTATCTTTCAATTTCTAGAGGAGAAAGATTCTGAAGTTGGGATGATTTTGGGCGCCACGGGTATCAATGGGTTCACTCAGTATTTTCCTGTATTCCCATATTTTAATTTGGGATCTATGGACAGTCATGCATTCGCGGAGGCTGTTTTTGGTCTGGCCTATGTATTGTTCTCGACAACCTGAGCAAGTTAATACATATATTAGATTTTCTGTACAACCCCAGTAGTACAGACCGGGTCCGTAAACAATTAATCAGCTCCTTCCGCGATTGGGATTTAAAATAACCCTACAGACGTCCCTGACCAGAGTAAACTTCCTCGACGTTACGCTTGACCTCAATAACGAGCTGTACTATCCATACAGGAAACCAAACAACACCCTGCACTACATCCACCGCCGGTCAAACCATCCTAGGAATATCACCAATAACCTGTTTAAAAACATCTCCCTCCGCATATCTCGTTTTTCCGCTAATAAGCAGATATTCGAGGAACATGTGCCTTATTACAATCAAGCCCTCAAGCGGAGTAGCTTCCGGGAGGAAATATCCTACTGTCCAGCTTCCATTAGGGGAACCAGCAGGCGACACTGCCGCTGAGGCAATGTAAGATGGTTCAATCCTCCCCAGAACGCCGAGGTGACAACTCCTATAGGGAAACTATTATTTAGGCTCATCGAAAAACACTTCCTTCTACAACACCGCTACCACAACATAATCAACAAAACTACCACCAAACTCTCCTACAGCATCACACCTAACTCTGCACTAAACATCGTCTCCTCTAACAACAACAAACTCAACCCCTATGGAAGAAATAACCTAAATAGCAGTGGAGAGCCGACCAGGAAGTGCAACTGTCCTGATGGATCCATTTTCCCCCTCGACAACAGATGCACTGATCGTAAGGTGATCTACCAGTGCAACGTGAGGACGGACACCTCCAACAAAGCTTATACAGGATTAACTGCATGTGACTTCAAGACCCGGCTATACCAACACAGACATACATTCCGTAACCCGGCCCGGCGTCACGCCACCACACTTTCGGGCCACATGTGGGACCTCAAAGATAACAATATTACCTATGATGTCACTTGGACCTTACTGTCCAGAGCCAACTCTTACACGGGAGGACGCCGTCCGTGCAATTTAAGCTCGGAGGAAACTTTACAAATGCTGTTTTCGACAACTCCTAAACAAGAAAGACGAACTGGTAACTGCATGCAAACACAGATTGCGTAAGACCTACCTCGCCCTCAAACCGCATAATGACGGGGGGGGGGGTAGATAAGGGCTGTAAAACCCTACTTGAAGACTTTGTAACGTGTTACCCCTGCTTGCAAAGGAACACGTAAGATCTTCTTTTATATATTTTTATCGTTTTATCTATATTTCCTTCTTCGCCCCATCCCTTCCTAGTCCTTCCAGCCCCAGTCCTCCTTCTTTGTCGTCGTCCTTTTCACTTTCTCGCCTACCCCGAGGCAGCCCCTCAGTCCTTTCTAGCCTCAGTACCTTCAACCCCATCCCCTACTCTATGATATAATTGGCCGACTCCGCTTCTTATAGCAGATGTCATAGACCCCAGATACTTGCTTTCTTATCCGATGGCTGCCCCATTTCCGTGCTTTCTACATTTCTTAGTGGTATCTCTGCTTTAGTTTCTCGTATATCAATATTTATTTTGTTGGGGTGGGGGGTATTCTGAATTAATTTTCCGTATCAAATTTTTCATATATATCGTACGAGCATTTATGTAGTTTGTACTAGAATTTTGGTATCGTTGCAGCACCCTTAGAGATAGTATTAGTATTCATTTTCGGGATTCTGAATTTCGTATTAGTTTATGTTTTGCACTGGCCTTGTGCCTAAAGTAGAAACAATTACTTCGTATCAGTTTCGGGACTCTGAATTATTATTTCGTGGTAGTTTCTTTAGTATTTTGTTCCCCTTCTCGTTGACCTGTCGCTGTAAGATATACTCGGTTGATTACTACTAACTCATAAAATTGTCTCACTACAATTCCGTCCCACCTAGTAAACTTTTCTATAGTTTAGCAGTACCAGTGAGAGACTTGATGATTGTGGTTAGGGAATAGTAACCAGAAATTGTTTTTTTTATATTTTTAACATTCTTGGTATTCTTCTATATATTTACTCCATATTGATTTACTTATTGTTTCGACTTCCTCCCCACCCCCTCCCTAGTATTCTTGCTTGACCTCCTGCCTTTAGGATCCTGCTGTAGTTGGCACTATCAAAGCACGACTGGGTTTCCTCCACTCCCTCTCCCTCTTTCTTCTACTGGCAGGTTCAGCTAACCCTTCCTTCCACACATTGCCATCATAGAATTATGTGTCTCAACAACAAACTTTTGACCAATCCTTGTGACAATCACTTTTAACATATATAGTATTACCCCCTGAGAAGCTCAGCTATTCATATACCAGGATAAACATTTTCATTTAGTCCTGAATTAGCCGTCGAAACGGCTTGAGCTCAACCATCGGGGTACAACTCGTTCCTATTACCCACTCTACTACCCTAAGTATTGAGTACTTTGGTGCGTTATGGTCCACTTGGTTCCTTACCACATTTCCTTCGTTATATATATATATATATATATATATTTCAGGAGGGCTCTGAACATTGATCAGTATACACTGAGGATGAAAAACTCAAGAGCTGTATGTGAGCCTCCCAAAAGTCAACTCAAAAGTGACGCAGAGGAGAATGATCGTAGCTGGACAGGCTCACCGACATCCAGAGTTGACATTGCACTTAGTGCTCTTGTGGGAGCCCCTACATGGACACACTTAAAGAGGAAGACCAAGGTTAACGTATGTTGATGCCCTAAGGACAGATACGTGTCTGTTGGAGACGCAGGACATGGCAGCGATAATGAAGGACAGAAACCGCTGGAGAGAATTCGTCCATGTATCTCGGGAATTTTACCCGCCCTAGATATATATATTTATATATATATATATATATATATATATATATATATATATATATATATATATATATATATATATATATTTATATACAGTTCAAGAGTCACCAATCTTAAACAGAAATATGGAGATAGGACATGAGATGGGAGAGGAGAGATGTGTGAATTAGTTAGAAGCCAAAGCGTAAAGGCGTGTGCTCAATGAATGTGCAATATGCAGTGGAAAGCAGCTAGATGGCTGGGTTCATGCAGGAAATATTCATTAGTTAAGCTAAACAAGACCACACTTTTCACAAGGAAGAGATTATTAAAAGATTGTCAACATAATTTAGTTATATATATAGTAATATAGAGTCTTACAATTAACCTGTTAATCATTTTATTGACAGGTTAATTGCATAAGTTTATTTTAAAAACTATCCGATTGAGTGCGTATTCGATTGGTGCTATTTATGCAATTTTTGCATGGTATACACATACTGAATTCATTTGCCAAAATATGGGGTTTTCTCCTTGTGAATTCCACATGTGCTTTTACGCGGCTATGTGTCATTCACAAATTTGGTACAGAGCAAGATACCCGTTGATAACGTGATATTCCTTGTTCGATCTTTATACCTAAAGCTTATAATTTTAAGCAGTCAATATTTTGATTTAGGTGTCATAGAAACCCTGCATTTGGATTTAAACATCAATTCCAATGGGTGCAGGTCTGTGTTTTTTATCATTTAATTTGTTTTGACCTGTTTAGCTTGATTTGCTTTTTGGCGTAGGTGGTTGATGCTTTCTTCATCACTTTTTCAGCTTTGCATGGCGTTTTTACATAATGTTTAGCTCTGTTTTTTTTAACTATGGAGCGCTTGCAAGCATATTTCTGATTTTTGCGTTTCATTTCGCTTTTTCTACCTGCCGAAATGCGATTCTCGCTCAATTTATATATATATATATATATATATATATATATATATATATATATATATATATATATATATATATATATATATATATATATATATATATATATATATATTTGTTTTATGTGTGTATGTGTGAATGAAGTAATTCCGTCGGAAAGGTCCAGTAAAAAAGAGTGTTCTATGTAGGTTACAGAGCTTATTGGTTATGTAATAAACAACATAAGTTAATTATTTAATTTACCAGTGGTTTCCTGAAAGCAAATAAATCTGTTTTAGACCATTTATGAGAATACCAAAGGGGCACAAGAATTGTTATTTGCGCACCACGGAAAAAGTTAGAATTCTCCAACATTTGACAGCCACTTAGACCTGCCTTAAATTCAAGACCGAGATCTACAGATGTTGTCCTCATCTGAAATCACATCTACTTTGTAACTGGATTGACATTCCTTCGATGACTCAACCACCTTGAACTTCTTCTTTACTCATTACGCCTTACATCCAATGCGATTATTATTACTCTCTTAACTCATATTCTGTAACCATATATTATTTTTCTCCCTCCTCTCCTCATAGTGTTTCCTCTTTTATATATATATATTTGTTTCTGAGCGTATGTATGTATGCGTATATAGGTACGTATGTATGTGTCTGTATATATATATATGTGTGTGTGAGTGTGCGTGTGTGTGTGTACATATATATATATATATATATGTGTGTGTGTGTGTGTGTGTGTGTGTACATATATATATATATATATATATATATACATATATACACACACACACACACACACACACACACACACACACACATATGTATATATATATATATATATATATATATATATATATAGACACATACATACGTACCTATATACGTACCTATATATATATATATATTGGTAAACGGAATAGCAAATGCTGACAAATTGTTCACAGTGAAAAATAGTTTAATTAGGAATAAGTGAGAATTAGTAATATGTTGGTTAGTATTCAGTTTTGGTTTTAAGTTTTACCTGTTGCGGATTTTTAATGCTTTAAAAAAATAATTTTGAGATAGAGCGTCAGTAATGTTTGTTCTGATCTGATTAGTTTTGGGAATTCTACCTATGTTTATGTTAAAATAGTGGCTCCAGCGGTATTAAAATAAGTCTCCCCCTTCAAGAAGACACCATACCAAATCACTCAACTACTACGCGGATGCCTCATCGTCAAACACAGGGAAAAGATACCACCACCATGATAGATGTAACAATTTCCCAGCTACAAGGTGACAGCAAGGTAATTACCATTTTCTCAACTCTCGCTTCCACAATACACAACAAACCCACACCACACGATACAACCAACAACGTAGGCCACCTATAATACCGCAATCCAACATGGCACATAGAAACACACACCCATACGCGCAGTAAAGGAACACCCCATTCAATGTACAACCACCAACCCGAACCACATTTTACAACAAGGAATATAACAAACACAGGAGACCACTTAACATCAGCAGACAACCCCTCTACCCCAACCATTTTTTTAGACACAGCACACAGATACAGGCAAACAAAATAACACAAGACAGGGAGGAGAAACCGATAGTAATAAAAATTATCAATCTTACTAGTCTTACTAGTGCAGAACCAACACCCAACCTTATCAACTTACTCTCCAAAGGTCTTAAATTCACACCGAACCCACTACGTCCTAACTACTATGAAATGAAGGAAGACATCAGAGACTTCTGTAGAAAGTTACGACTCGGTGAAGAACTATTCGACCAGTACAATGAGGATGAATCATTAGCCAGAAATAGAAGCAATTACACGCCATCAAAAGGTAGAAATAAAATCCTGGACGAATTCTGTGAACACATCAGAAACTTCCCTTACCAACACTTGCACAGACAAAAACACAAGCCAAACCTCAACAAGAAAGAATGGGAAGAATTAAATAGATTAAAAACCGACAGAAACATTACAATTAAAGAGGCTGATAAAGGGAGTACAGTAGTCCTAATGGAGAGAGAATTCTATATCAACTTAGCGCTCTCCACTTTGGAAAACGAAAAATACTACGAAAAGGCTGAACACTACAATCAACAGATATTATGAGAAACCTAAAAACTCTGATCAACCAATACAAAGAAGGACTCACTACAAGGAATTCAGCTTCATCACAGACTTCACAAGTAAATCCAGCCTTTTCTACGGTATCCCTAAAGTACATAAAAGCGAATTAATAAGTAAGGCATGCAAGGAAGCCACAGACATTGTCATCAATGTCCCCTCACCCAATGATCTCAAATTAAGACCTATAATAGCAGGCCCCGCTTGCGAAACCCACCACCTTAGCAACTTCATTGATATCCTGCTCAAGCCTTTTCTCAAACACATCAAAAGCTATATAAGGGACGACCTAGATATGCTCAATCACATCCCTAATATGCCACTTTTTTAACAAACCCTACTAGTGACGTTCGATGTAGTCAACATATACACCAACATCCCCCACAACCTAGGAATAGAAGCTATCCAATTCTGACTGGATAATTACCACAATGAACTCCCACAACGCATCAAAAAACAATTCGTGATAGAGGGACTCAAATTTATCTTGGAGAACAATTATTTCCTTTTCAATAACAAACCCAACAGGCAGAAATCTGGGACCGCTATGGGAACGAAAACAGCCCCCACTTATGCCAACCTAGTCATGGGATACCTGGAAATCACCCTCTACACTAAAGTCCTAAACAAATTTGGAAACACTGTCCACTTACACATAGAAAGGAACTGGAAGCGATATCTAGATGACTTCTTCATCCTTTGGCACGAAAACATCGAAAAACTTATGGAATTTCACACCCTTATAAATTGGCTCGACACCAATATTAACTTGACGATGGAATACAGCCATCAACAACCCCCCTTCCTCGACATCCTCATTAAGATCCATAATAAAAAAAATAGAAACAGACATATACTACAAGCCCACAGATTCCAAGCAATATCTTCCTTTCAACTCTTGCCACACTAGACACGTTAAAATTAATATTCCCTACAACTTAGCCAAGATAATCTGTACTATAGTCTCCAATACAAACACCCGCTACTTACGGCTACAAGAACTGAAGGACACACTCATAGGCAGGGACTACCCTGCATCACTAATTGACAATGGAATCCAACGTGCCCCAAACTCAGTACCCAGGACCTTAGACACCCTAAAGTAAATCAACCGAAACTAAAAGCTCTTCTATACATCTCTACACACAACCCCCTCAACAATGAGGCCTTTGACACCATCCTCCAGAACATACCTGTGTTGAAAAAGGACCATAGAATGAACCAAATCCTACGAACACACGATATCATAAAAAGCAAAAGACAATCTAAGTCAATGAAAAACATCCTAACACATTCCAAAGTACTGCCAACCACAACAACGAAACCCACAGTAACAAAATGTGATAGACCTAACTGTGGCATTTGCATCAACCTAATAGAGGGTTCGGAATTATATTTCAAAGAAGGACAACGTTTTATAGTAAAACACAATTTCACATGCGAATCAGAAAATCTAATATATGTATTAACTTGCTCAGGTTGTCGAGAACAATACATAGGCCAGACCAAAAACAGCCTCCGCCAACGCATGACTGTCCATAGATCCCAAATTAAAATACGGGAATACAGGAAAATACCACCGAGTTAACACATTGATACCTGTGCCGCCCAAAATCATCCCAATTTCAGAATCTTTCCCCTCTACAAATTTAAAGATAATGCCACCCACACCAAGCGCATCAGCAAGAAATCTTACTTTATTAACAAATACGGACCCATCTAAACACTTCTCCCTAAGGCGAACACACAACATACAAAGGTCAACATACATACCTACATCAGCATACATCTCTACCCACATATAAACACAATGACATACGTAAACACACATGTTCTATGATGCAACACAAATATACACAAATTTGCATACATTTTGATGTCTATAGATATAAACGTGCGACACACACACATACATAAACGCACATGCGCATTGCACACTGATGGGCACATACATATTTGTGCACAGATATTCCAATACGGCAGGGTCTAATGAATTCCCCTTGCAGTACGTACAATCTGGACACACTCCAGATACATATTTGTATACAGGTATACAATTTCTGGACACACTCCAGATACATTTGTACAATTTGTGCACAAGTATACAATTTGTGCACAGGTATACCATTTCTGGACACACTCCAGATACATATTTGTGCACAGGTATTCCAATACGGCAAGGCCTAATGGATCCCCCTTGCAGTACGTACGATCTGGAGACACTCACACACACCTTGGTATTATGCCAATACTATATATCATTTCACACCTTTTATTATTAAGGTTGTTGATGTTCTATTGAGAGAATCGATTTTACTGAAAATATCGAATAATGTACACCATTTTACCAGAAATAAATACTGGTCCACCCCCACACACACACACAGACACATTCTCACACACACACACACATATATACACACACACATACACACGCGTACATTAACATACAAAGAGACATATACACACACCCATACACACACACACACACTTCTCCGTATAAGACAAGAGCTGAAAAATATATTTTAACATGTTAACATGTCCCCCACACACTTACAGACACATTCCTACTGACCATCCCTCTACCACGAATTACTCTGCTACACACACACACTTGTCTTAATAGGCATTTGAACTGTCAACAGGCTGCGGTTCGCACACACATCCCTGCTGACCATTATCACAACAACGAACCTCTTTACTACTACTACACACACACACATATTTGTTGTGAAATACTTATTTCTCAGTCAGCCGACACAAACCAACATTTGGCGCAAAATCAATTTTTTTACCTTCACATGACTTCTACCGACCAATCATAATTGTTTTGACCACAAGAATGTTTGCAACACAAATAGGCGCAACACTTATTTTAATACCGCTTGAGCCACTTTTTTTAACATAAAAACAGGTAGAATTCCCAAAACTAATCAGATCAGAGCAAACATCACGGACGCTCTATCTCAAAATTATTTTTGAAAAGCATTAGAAATGCGCAACCGGTAAAACTTAATACCAAAACTGAATACTAAACAATTTATTACTAATTCTCACTTATTCCTAATTAAAATATGTTTCAGTGTGAACAATTTGTCAGCATTTTCTATTCCGTTTACCAATATATCATAACTTGTGTGTTACACCTCTATTCTTTTAAATATATATATATATATATATATATATATATATATATATATATATATATATATATATATATATATATATAAATGAAAATATAATGGAAAATAGAGAAATTAATGTGAGCAAGAAGCCAACAGTAATTCATATATATATATGAATTACTGTTGGCTTCTTGCTCACATTAAAATACGGAAAATTAATTCAGAATCCAACCCGCCCAAAAGAAAAGAGAAGAAAGAAATACTGAAACGAGAAATTAAAGCAAAGATGCCACTAAGAAATATAGAAGGCACGGAAAAAAAGGGGCAGCGGTCGGATAAGGGGGCAAGTATCCGAGGTCTAACACAACTGCTATAAAAAGAGGAGTCCGCCAAAGCTATCATAGAATAGGGGAGGGGTGGGGGTACTGAGGCTACAAGGGGCCGAGGGGCTGCCTCGGGTGGGCGAGAAAAAGACGCCGACAAAGAAAAAGAACTGGGGTAGAAGGACTAGGGAGGAATGGAGGGAAGAAGGAAATATAGAGGAAGCGATAAAAGAATATAAAAAAAGATCTTACGTCTCCCTTGGCAAGCAGGGGTTACCCATTACAAAATCGGCAAGTGGGGTGTTATAGCACTAGTCTA
>OZ024740.1:191452019-191542019 GCA_964016885.1 Eledone cirrhosa
TTTTTTCTTTTTCCTTCAGCCTCACTTTCATATTTCTTATAATTTTGTTTTCAAATCCACATTCAATAAAAACACCAGGAATGTGTTCATTCTGACGACTGAAAGCAGATTTATTTGCTTTCAAGGAACCACAGGTAAATGAAATAATTATCTTATGTTATTTATTACATAACCAATAAATAAATATATATATATATATATACATATATATATATATATATATATATATATATATATATATATATATATATATATATATATATATATAAATCCTCTTTGGATTTTAGTCTTCGAATTTATTATTATTACTATATATAATTATATTAAAATAACAGTTTAAAGTTTAAGCAAAGAATCACTGCTTTCACCCTTAACGGGATCTTCTGAAACTAAACAAATCAATCTGTGAACGCAGAAGTAAATATTTCGAAAAACGTTGCACCCGAAAGAAAACAGGAAGACGATACTTTGGTTCGTGAAGACGTTCTGTGGCAAAAAGCGAAGATAATACCTCATTATGTGGAGCGTTGAGAACAAATACACGCAAAGACAAAACCACGTTTATGTTATAAATGGAGTCATAGACTAATATTCTATTTAACAAACCGAATGATTCTCGGCTTCGGAGTTAAGAATAAAGTAAATAAATTAGTAGAACGAAAATGACATAGGTTATTAAAATTATAAAAGTAATAATAATTAAAGAAATACATACACACAACTATATACAACATACATGTGCATACGCGAACACCACACGTCATGCATGCACCTACACATAAACACGCACAGACGTACGTAAACCCTCACACATACGAACGTATATAAAAATATATGTGTTTGTGTGTGTGTGTATATACATATAATTATATAAACGTATAATTCTAATTAAGACCCTTTGTTAAGTTATATTCCAAGTAGTTAATATTTGTTTCTACATTTGGTACTTGGCCAGCAATTTGATGGGAAAGGGAAAGGTGATGACAATTGACCTCAATGCATTACGAGTACTTTATTATTGACATCGTAAGGGTGAACGACAAGCTAAGCTAACCACGGTGGTATTTGAACTTAGAATGTATTTGGTCGTAACTATATTCCACAAAGTATGTTGTTAGACGTTCTACTGACAATCCACCGTCCTAAGTATAATTTTAATAAAAGTTTCTACTTTATGCACAAGGGCACCAGTTAGAGGAGATGGGGTATCGATTAAATCACACCTAATACTTACTGTATTGACCTTGGAACGACGAAAACAAATTGACCACGGGGGGATATGAACGTAAAAAACCGTAACTACATGTCATGAAGCATTTTATCCGACGCTCCACCTTGCAGCCAATCCATCGCTATTACCATTTAAATAATAAATTCGTTAGCTAGTTATTTTACTGAATATTTCAAATTAACTGAAAATTACAGGCAGTGTCGTTTGTGGAAAATATATTAACCAAATGTTTAATGGCGTTGTGATGCGTTGGCTGGACCTGCAAAGCAGTACGATCTTTGTCTTTCTTCTTCATTCTGTCAATTTATCTTTTCTGAAAGCAAAGCAACAACTGTACCCGTACTTGGCAGTAAGAATCCAATCTCTAATTGTATGTCGGGGACCTATTGGTATCGAAGGCTGTGTGAGTATGGAAAAGAAAAGCCTGATTTATTCCTTAAAACGAAGCAAGGAAAGGAAAAATAATGTGAAGAAAAGGTGCACAACATTCATAGAGATTTAAGGAAATAGAAAGCATTGCATGAAAAATTTGAACAAATAACAAAATAGTTGAGATGGAAACATACATGGTATTGGCTTAAGAAAAATGTCTAAAGAAAGAAACGGAAAGCACTATCATAGCTGCTGAAGAGCAAGCTATCATAACCCCTCACATTAGGAACTGCATGTACAAGGAAGACATATCCCCAATGTACACACATAAATGCGTATATAATACACACACACACATGCCTACAGGTAAATTACCATATGTTCACCAAACGTACATATACCAAAACTAAATGTACACATATACACAACTTACATACGTACAAAGACGCATACAAGCATACACACACATACACGAAATACACATATACACATAACAATAAACACACATACCAGTATATATAATATATACACCTATAACAAATACAAGCATACATACGTACGAGAAAGTATAGGTACTTCCATAAAACATACGGGTAAGGTATACTTAATTATGTATAAGTAATGGTATAAACATACATTATACTTAGCTACCACATCAAGACGTAAATTATCCGAGTATTGTTCGTACTATCCCGTAGGGTATAATGTGGGACTGTAATAAAGGAAAGTTATATGCAATTTGTGTTTACAAGTCGAAATTGCCTCAGATTTTTTTGTTTAAGATGCGAACATTGGCGTAGATTATTTCCAGGGCTTCGGTGGTGCAAATATCGCATGTTCTTTTTTATATTTCCGTTAGACGATCCAGCCTCAATAGGATCTCCCAGTGTAACCTATATTGGGTGTGGTTGTCTTTTAGATTCCCGATATAAACTGAAAGTGACGTCATATTCCTTCTTAAAGCGTTTAGAAAAGAATGCGTGTGCATGTACAGACGCTGCTTGAAGCTATTGGCGGTTAACCCTATGTATGCCCTACTTGACGTGAGTGATTCGACCTTACATTTGTAGACAATGTTACTGGAGAGGCATTTCCAGGATAGAGGGCAGTCAACCCTATTCCTACAATTGCAGTTAGTACTTGCTACAGGATCGTACGTGTTACTAGGGCTAGATAATTTAGCTACATTTGAAGCAGTGAGGTTTTATTCAAAGTTAGGAGACGTGGAGTAAACTAGTTTAATGGTATTTCTTTTAAAATTTTATTATATGTATGTGCTGAGGGGATTACAGAATTTGAAGAATCAATACTGAAAGGAAAATGAAATATGCCACTGTCCGTACGTGTTTAAAACTTAGTATATGAGCTTGCCCTTCAGAAAATATTCCGTTTTGTTTATCATGCAAAAGACTATATTTGAAATATATTCTATCAATTTGCGTATTCTTGTGTGAAACACTAATATTTAGTTATACATACCTCCACGGAAATTCATTGCGTAGTTACATTTTAACTAAACAAGAATATCTTGTCGCTTTAGTTAATATATAACGTAGGAATATTTAGATTATATTTGAAAGTGGCTTTCATCTACAATTTGATTAAATACATAATCCTGTTTTGTTTTGTTTTTTTCTTAGCTTGAAATGGTATTTTATCTAGATTTTTTTAAGCAAATTTCTTCCTACAATTTTATTCATGGCTTTGATAATTTTAATCAAAATATAACATTTTTTTTACCCCTCAACAAATACAGTGTATTTTATAACATATCTGGAATAAAATGATAAACAAACGTTCCAAAATATTTTTGAGTAAAAAATTTAAACAAAATAGATATTTTCTCCCATACTTGTTTTTTCTTGAAGCAATTAAATGATGTACAGTTTGTTGATATCCGGTCAGCGCACTCATACACACACACACACACACATACACACGCACACACACGCGCACACACACACACGCACACACACACACACACGCACACACACACACACACACGCACACACGCACGCACACACACACACACACACACACACACACACACACACACACATATGTATTTATGTATATATGCATAGATACATATTTATACATAGTTGAGATATAACTATTTAATACCAGTGTGGCCAATGATACGTTTAGTAATATATGCATAAGCAAGTTGAATGTAGGTATTATAATAATGCTCTGCCCTATTTTAAACTTCAGGAATATCATAAACAACGCATATATAGTTGACAATCAAAGAAGCAGAGCTCTTCCAACGGTTTCCCAGCTAACTATAGTGAACTGAATTTCCTTAACAATCTTACTAATCAAAAGCTATTACACACGAAAGACATACATATATATAATTCACTGTAAAATATGCGGGGTATTCTCATTCAAAATCAGTTATTCATTAACCATAATGTTATTTACAATGTAGATCATCTTTATTATGTCTTATTGGCCAGCTCAGGACCTGAATGGTAATGCCTTTTCAACGATATAAGATATCTAAATAATGGGTTGTATCACTAGCGCAGTTGATTGGAGTATTAATCCTTTCTTCATTTAAAATTGTCAATGGAACCTTAATAAACGCTTTTAAAAATGACTTTAATTTAGCTACAATTAAGCAATGTGGCAGTTTATTCAAATTTACAGTGACATTTATACAGCAAGTTTCCTCACAATACAATGAGACAAGTGCGCTGGTGGTGGGAACTGTTGCGAAAAGAATGGACTTCTTGAAAATGTTCCGAGATCCACTACGTAGGTCATGGAAATTAAGATTTCTCAGTTCCTACATGTGAAATAATGTGTGTACCTCCTTTGAAATAATTCTGTATTAAACATGCTGAGTTATATAAAGTATCAAGTGGGATAAAAGTCTTCTTGTTGAACACAGTTTGCAAGTAGATAATCATCGCTGCTGACTGTGGGAATGTGTATGTAAGGCGTATGAAAGTCCTTTGGATAATATATGTATCAGTACATCTTCCTAATCTAACTGTTATGGTGTCGCCACATGAGAAATATATTTAACATTGGGATTAATATTTTACGTTTGCTTTGCAAATAACGTCGAATTCGTGTCAACAATTTCCCTTCTGGAGACAGCTAGAAAAATATGAGGACTGAAGCAGTTTATGATTTGTTTTCTTTATAACCCTCTTCGGGGTAGAATGAAAACGCGTGCATATCAACTTCATTCTCACTGAAAATTACTATTCTTGATCGGAATAAGGTTCAGGGTTCTTAATATATTCTACTTGTTATACGTATACTAAATTACTAATCATTATTAAAGTTGCTTAAATTGACAATACATGTCTTTCTCCAATATGTTTATAGCGGCGTGGTATTGTTGGTTCTGAAAGAACAGAAACACAGACACAGAGACACACACACACACCCACACACGTACACACATACATATAGACATACAAGTATGTACATATATGTGTGTGTACATATATATGTATATAAGTGTGTGTATTTTTGTGTGTGCAGCATACACTTGATAATTCATATAAGATAAGCATACATATTGCCCATACACAGAAAAATATGTGATATTAAACATATACTGAAGTCTCATATGTATAATGCGAGGCGTATCACGTAGAATATAGAAAATACCTGAAGACATCATCATAAATTTGCACTGCTAATAATTGGAGATTAAGGGAAGTTAGTATCGGTATTCAATTCATAAACAGGTGTTATATATATATATATATATATATATATATATATATATATATATATATATATATATATATATATATATATATATATATATAGTTAAAAGAAGAGAGGTGTAACACACAAGTTATTATATATTGGTAAACGGAATAGAAAATGCTGACAAATTGTTCACAGTTGAAAAATGGTTTAATTAGGAATAAAAGAGTATTAGTGATTGTATGGGTTAGTATTCAGTTGTGGTTTTAAGTTTTTAAGTTTTTACCGGTTGCGCATTTCTAAATGCTTTTCAAAAATAATTTTGAGATAGAGTGTCCGTGTTGTTTGCTCTGATCTATCTATATATATATATACTTAAGGTAAACATTGATGCAATTCAATTCAAGCTCTCAACGTAATTTTCCACATTGGAGTGACGGGGTATATATCGAATAAGAAAAAGCGAAGTAGTTTCAGATGTTAAAGTCATTTAATGATACTGTTGTAATACATTTGTCAATGGCGACAGTGGCCACACAGTTCCGTGCACCAGTGCCGTGACATCGTCAGACAGCTTGTTACATAAAAAGGTTATGTTTCCAAGTCAAGCCAAATTGAATCGACATGGGAACGGACAAAGCGTGTGCTCTTGAGTTCTCCGCCCGTTCCCTTGTGAGTACCAATTCATCCCATCGGTCTACGCGGACGCAGGTCCGAAGGAAGTTGAATATAACTACCGCAGATTTCTACGAAACTCGCCTAGGCAGTTACTTCTCTCAACCAAACAATGACCCATCCAGGCCTGTAATATGAAACAGTAATAGCTTACTACTAGCCACCCTGCTAGCCACCCTGCTAGCCACCTTGCTAGTGCCGCAACATCGTCAGACAGTTGTTACATAACAAGCTGTCTGACGATGTCGCGGCACTGGCGCACGGAACCGTTTGGCCACATTCGCCATTGAAATATGTATCACAGAATTATCATTAAAGGACTTTAACATCTGAAACTACTTCGCTTTTACTTATCCTACACACACACACACACACACACACACACACACACACACACACACACACATATATATATATATATATATATATATATATATATAAAGAAAAAGGGATGAAATCGAAAATGCAACTGAAGTCTTATTTTTTTTAAAATATATATATTTATTTGATTCCTTTACCGGTTTCGCAGTTCTTCTGCTTTTCAAAAGGTGAGTTGAGATGGAGGGTCTGTGGTTTTTCTCACATCTGGTTGGTCTCTAAATGTTACTTGTTTTATATGGAAAAACTGGCTCGAAAACCAAGTTTTTCGAGAAGTAATTTGATTGGTTTGTCAATAATTATAATAAATTTCGCGCCAGTTCGCGTTACAATAGTTCTTCAAATAAGAGAGGGGGGGGGTTGTCACAGGTTGTTTTTTCATATATGAGTGTTTGAATTTCTTTTTACTTGAAAAAATGAGGCTCACGAAGGCTTTTTTTTGGTTGGTTATAAATGAAATTTGGCTGTCACGTGAACAAGTTTTCATTACATTTTTGCGCCCTTATTTGGAAAACTATTCTGTAGTCTATAGTGAATGTTATGACGATGGAGAGATAGTGGTCAAGGGAAAAGGGATTGGGAGAAATGTTCTGGTTCAGTGAATATGGCCAGCTGTCAGAGTTCAGGTGTCAGAGTTCAGATTTTCTATTGAGACTGAAGATATGTGTTTATTTGTGTGCTTGTGTGTGTGTATATGTGTGTGTGTGTGTGTGTGTGTGTATTGGAAGATGATTCTATTAGTAGAGATGGGGGAGGGAGTTGTGTGTGTGTGTATATGGGTGTTATGTGTGTGTGTGCGAGTATGTTAGATAGAGAGAATATATATTTTTTGTGTGTGTGTATATATATATGTGTGTAGGAAAGTGGTTCTATTAGTAGAAATGGGGAGGGTGTTGTAGGTGTGGGGGTTTTTATGTGTGTGTATGGGTGTTATGTGTGTGGGAGTATGGTTAGCATGCTAACCATACTCCCACACACATAACACCCATACACACACATAAAAACCCCCACACCTACAACACCCTCCCCATTTCTACTAATAGAACCACTTTCCTACACACATATATATATACACACACACAAAAAATATATATTCTCTCTATCTAACATACTCGCACACACACACATAACACCCATATACACACACACACAACTCCCTCCCCCATCTCTACTAATAGAATCATCTTCCAATACACACACACACACACACACACACATATACACACACACAAGCACACAAATAAACACATATCTTCAGTCTCAATAGAAAATCTGAACTCTGACACCTGAACTCTGACAGCTGGCCATATTCACTGAACCAGAACATTTCTCCCAATCCCTTTTCCCTTGACCACTATCTCTCCATCGTCATAACATTCACTATAGACTACAGAATAGTTTTCCAAATAAGGGCGCAAAAATGTAATGAAAACTTGTTCACGTGACAGCCAAATTTCATTTATAACCAACCAAAAAAAAAGCCTTCGTGAGCCTCATTTTTTCAAGTAAAAAGAAATTCAAACACTCATATATGAAAAAACAACCTGTGACAACCCCCCCCCCCTCTCTTATTTGAAGAACTATTGTAACGCGAACTGGCGCGAAATTTATTATAATTATTGACAAACCAATCAAATTACTTCTCGAAAAACTTGGTTTTCGAGCCAGTTTTTCCATATAAAACAAGTAACATTTAGAGACCAACCAGATGTGAGAAAAACCACAGACCCTCCATCTCAACTCACCTTTTGAAAAGCAGAAGAACTGCGAAACCGGTAAAGGAATCAAATAAATATATATATTTTTAAAAAAATAAGACTTCAGTTGCATTTTCGATTTCATCCCTTTTTCTTTATACTTCCACTCGTGTAGGACACCTCGCTTATTTTTCATTTTGTAAAAAAAACCTCACTTTCTAATATATATATATATATATATATATATATATATATAGTTAAAAGAATAGAGGTGTAACACACAAGTTATTATATATTGGTAAACGGAATAGAAAATGCTGACAAATTGTTCACAGTTGAAAAATGGTTTAATTAGGAATAAAAGAGTATTAGTGATTGTATGGGTTAGTATTCAGTTGTGGTTTTAAGTTTTTAAGTTTTTACCGGTTGCGCATTTCTAAATGCTTTTCAAAAATAATTTTGAGATAGAGTGTCCGTGCTGTTTGCTCTGATCTGATTAGTTTTGGGAATTCTACCTGTTTTTATGTTAAAAAAATGGCTCCAGCGTTATTTTTGTGTTGTAAAAATGCTTGTGGTCAAAACAATTTTGATTGGTCGGTAGAGGTCATGTGAATGTAAAAAGTTGATTTTGCGCCAAGACTGTTTTTATGTTAAAATGTTAGAAAAGTGGCTCCAGCAAAGATTATGGTCAAAACAATTTTGATTGGTCGGTAGAGGTCATGTGGATAAAAAATTGGTTTTGCGCCAAGATTGAGAAATGACTCTTTCACAACAAATGTGTGTGTGTGTGTGTGTGTGTGTGTGTGTGTGTGTAGTAGTAGTAGTAAGGTATTCGATGCTGCGACAATAGCCACCAGCGATGTGTGTCAAATGGCTATTAAGATAAGTGTGTGTGTGTGTGTGTGTGTGTGTGCGTACATACACACAGCAGAGTCATTCGAAGGTCAAAAGATATTTTTCAGCTTTTGTCTTATACGGAGAAGTGCGTGTGTGTGTGTGTGTGTGTGTATAAGTCTCTTTGTATGTTGATGTACGCGTGTGTATGTGTCTGTGTATATATGTGTGTGTGTGTGTGTGTGCGTGTGTGGGTGGACCAGTATTTTTTTCCCCCCCTGGTAAAATGGTGTACATTATTCGATTTTTTCAGTAAAATCGGTTCTCTTAATAGAACATCAACAATCTTAACAATAAAAGGTGTGAAATGATATTCACTATATACACATATATACACACACACACACACACACATATATATATATATTTTCACTACATACATATATATATATATATACATATATACATACATATATATGCACATATATTTTTTTGTATTGCACCATAGAGCATGTGTGTTTACGTGTGTCATTGTGTTTATATGTGGGTAGAGATGTGTGCTGATGTAGGTATGTATGTTGACGTGTGTATGTTGTGGGTTCGTCTTAGGGAGAAGTGTTTAGACGGGGTCCGTATTTGTTAATGAAGTAAGATTCCTTGCTGATGCGCTGGGTGTGGGTGGCATTATCTTTAAATTTGTAGAGGGGAAAGATTCTGAAGTTGGGATGATTTTGGGCGGCGCAGGTATCAATGTGTTCACTCAGTGGTATTTTCCTGTATTCCCGTATTTTAATTTGGGATCTATGGACAGTCATGCGTTGGCGGAGGCTGTTTTTGGTCTGGCCTATGTATTGTTCTCGACAACCTGAACAAGTTAATACATATATTAAATTTTCCGATGCACATGTGAAATTGTGTTTTACTATAAAACGTTGTCCATCTTTGAAATAGAATTCCGAACCCTCTATTAGGTTGATGCAAATGCCACAGTTGGGTCTATCGCATTTTTTTACTGTGGGTTTCGTTGTTGTGGTTGGCAGTACTTTGGCATGTGTTAAGATGTTTTTCATTGACTTGGATTGTCTTTTGCTTTTTATGATATCGTGTGTTCGTAGAATTTGGTTCATTCTATGGTCCTTTTTCAATACAGGGATGTTCTGGAGGATGGTGTCAAAGGCCTCGTTGTTGAGGGGGTTGTGTGTGGAGATGTATGGAAGAGCTTTTAGTTTTGGTTGATTTACTTTAGGGTGTCTAAGGTCCTGGGTACTGAGTTTTAGGGCACGTTGGATTCCATTGTCAATTAGTGATGCAGGGTAGTCCCTGCCTATGAGTGTGTCCTTTAGTTCTTGTAGCCGTAAGTAGCAGATGTTTTTATTGGAGACTATAGTACAGATTCTCTAACATTTTAACATAAAAACAGTCTTGGCGCAAAATCAACTTTTTACATTCACATGACCTCTACCGACCAATCAAAATTGTTTTGACCACAAGCATTTTTACAACACAAAAATAACGCTGGAGCCATTTTTTTAACATAAAAACAGGTAGAATTCCCAAAACTAATCAGATCAGAGCAAACAGCACGGACACTCTATCTCAAAATTATTTTTGAAAAGCATTTAGAAATGCGCAACCGGTAAAAACTTAAAAACTTAAAACCACAACTGAATACTAACCCATACAATCACTAATACTCTTTTATTCCTAATTAAACCATTTTTCAACTGTGAACAATTTGTCAGCATTTTCTATTCCGTTTACCAATATATATATATATATATATATATATATATATATATATATATATATATATATACACATATTTACGTCAGCAATTAAATGCATTAAACAAACATTTGTTTGCTTTATATCTTGTATATATATATATACGATCTTTTTTCCTCAGTACTCCACTCACCAGTAGGATAAGAGTAAAGGAATATACAAGACTAAGATAATCAAAACACACATATCATTTCAATACCCAGAAAACAATATAATAATAATAAAACGGCCAACACAGAATACTTCATGTGTAAACAATCTATGAAATCTAGACATCTCCATATGAGTGGCTAACTTAAAAAAACAAAAAACCTACTATCTAAATAGAAAGAAACGGTGTTCATTGTCCCCACAATCAATCGGCATGAAAACCAGCATTTGTTAAAGGTTATGTCTAATAGATATTCTGCCACCCCATATTCTGAATACATACACACATATATATATATTTAAAGAGCGAAGAAGAAGAAGAAGAAGAAGAAGAAGAAGAAGAAGAAGAAGAAGAAGAAGAAGAAGAAGAAGAAGAAGAAGAAGAAGAAGAAGAAGAAGAAGGGGTATGCTTACAAAATACAAAAGTACATTTTGGTATATTTCTATTTATATGAAATAATTCACTTTGCTTAACTTATCTGTAGATCTATTTAGCTGGCTTCAAAGAACTATTGATAGATCTTAAAAGTTCCTTTGCCAAACATATATCTTTAGCTTTTCAAATGATAAAGGAATTACAAGTAATCTTATATTTACCGTTGCTATAAGTCTACTCTTCTTCTATCTATTTCTTTGTCATTTCATTTTAATATAATTTTAATTAAACATAGAAAACAGATAGAGAAGAAAAAAAAAATTTTCCCATCCACAAGTAAAAATAGTGATCGTAAATAAAATTTGATAAAATCTGATGAAAGCTATACTTTTGATGTCTAGTACAAAGAGTCAAGTTTTGATTTACAGAAAAGAGTAATTTATGAAATACAACTAAAAATATATTTAAAGGCGATACATATAACAATACCATACAAAACATAGGAATAGAAATGCTAAGAGGGAATGGAAAATAAAGAACAAATGTTTTCGAACATTTTTTTAAAATAAAAATTACCGGCTGGTGTTTTAAACTGATGTATAAATTTAACGTTTCTTAATGTATATTTTTTCGTACAAGAAAGAGAAAATAAATTAAAAAATGTGAAGTAATGAATTTTTTAATTTATTTTCCTTTCCCCAAGAGTCAGAACATTAACCTACATCTCACTCTCATATATATATAAATATATATATATATATATATAAGTATATATATATATATATATATATATATATATATATATATATTTATATATATATATATATATATATATATTGTGTGTGTGTGGGTTTGAGCTTGTGTGTATGTGTGTGTTTGAAATCTTAGAAATCAAGATATACAAACGCTGAAAACAACTCGGAAAATCGGCAAATCGGGTAAATTATGCATATATATGAAAAAAACGGGGTCAGCAAAGAAGAAAAGCTATTAAAGAAAAACAACACATAACAGATACATACACACACAACACACAAATAAACACACACACACACGCACACACACACACACACACATATATATATATACACACACACACACACACACACACATATATATATATATATATATATATATATATATATATATTAGTAAAAGGAAAAGAAAATGGTGACAAATTTTCCCAGTGAAAAATAGTTTAATTAGGAATAAGTAAAAATTAGTAATAAGTATTGCTTAGTATTCAGTTTTAGTTTTAAATTTTTACCGGTTGCGCATTTCTAATGCTTTTCAAAAATAATTTTGAGATAGTGCGCCCGTAATGTTTGCTCTAATCCGTGATGTTTGCTCTAATATATATATATATATATATATATATATGTGTGTGTGTGTTTTATATATATTTGTATATAATATAAACAGACGATAAAACAGTGATGCATCTAGAATCAGTTTATTGCCTGTTACAATTGCTTCGCCGGCAGATAGCTCGAAGCATGATCGTTGTGTGGATCTGCCTGATTCTACGGCTGCAGGTTCTTCGGACACGTGCAATGCTTTCGGAGCAAGTTGTCTCACTGGGGTTTAGCTTAAAAAAAAATCCTTCAAAAAACATCTTCCACTCTCGTCGTGCTATTGGCTGTTGTTTTTCTACGTCATCATAATTTCTGCTCACTATTAGCTGCCACACTGGTCATCAGCTAATTCTCCGTCCGACACACTTCAATGGAGTCATGCTGGGTTTGGTATCTCACACGTCCGCTCACACTCGCGAGTACGTACCCACAGATACACCGCACTTACAAATACACATACACATACACACACACGGAGGCACATACTCCTATATGCATACACCTATGTAGGCACACATGTGCAGACACACACACACATATATACACACACACACACACTCCCTCTCCGACACCTACCCTAGCCCACCCACACCTATATACACACCAATACATCTCCACTGATGCCTGCATATATAGCCTCATACATCCGGTCTCACATCCACGCACACGCGCACACATGCGCAGACACACACGTACACGCATACAAGGACACATATCAGCGTTCTCGTACCTCTGCACACGTACACAAACAGGCACAGACATATACATAGACACACACAAGCGCACACACACACATAGACGCCTCTCATTATTGATAGGCAACAAGGACGGACACACTTGAAAATACACCAACATACATAGACACATACATACTAGTATATATATCTAGAGATATGTGTATATGCACACGCACATAAACATACAACCAAACCCTTCCCTATGTGGATGTACCTACTACCCTCCCATATACATACACGCACACAGGCACACACACAGACGAGCACACATACACACGCATTCACTGGCTCATACATTCCAACAAGTATTCGCCCAACTACCTCCGTGTACACTTACATACACAAACTCTATATTCCTGTCCTTACCCCATATATATATATGTATATATATATATATATATATATATATATATATATATATATATATATATATATATATATAATATAAAAATACTTGAGTGCATTAGAGTTAAACACAGTCGTCGGATAAGAGAAATGACAGTATAAGATAGATCTCAATGTTATCCAACAGAGCCGAAAAATTAATATATATATATATACAAGTTAATATAAATTAATATATGATAAACACATAAGTGTTTGTATTGCAAAAGACGAAGTTAGCTAGAATGAAATAAACTAATTAAAATAAATATAGTTTGTCTGTCTCGATATAAATCAATAAAAACAAACCCATATTGGCAAAAGCCGTGATTCCTGGACAAATTTAAATTTCAAAATCCAAACCTGCTCCGTAGATGAATTTGAACTTCAAAACCTAAATATGTTTCGCAACGATGGTATAAAAAGTGAAATTGTTAAATCTTCTGTGCTTATCAACAGGAATCCAGAAAAATTAGGACATTTCACCTCCAAACAATTTTGTAGGACAGGTTCACAAGTACAAACGCACGTTGTACATACCTCACTAGCTATCTCATACTCACATTGCTAGAAATAACAGCCCGTTTATATGGGATTAAAAATTACCTCAACAAGCAAGGAGCCGTAATATTATATAATATTTAGAAAGTCATTCAAAAAGTTATTTAGAATGAATTAGCTCAAAGAAAGAAGCATTTCTGAGCCGTGAAATACAAGTTAATATCAATTAATATATGATAAACAGATAAGTGTTTGTATTGCAAAAGACGAAGTTAGCTAGAATTAAATAAACTAATTAAAATAAATATAGTTTGTCTGTCTCGATATAAATCAATAAAAACAAACCCATATTGGCAAAAGCCGTAATTCCTGGACAAATTTATATATATAGAAACGAGTAGGACCCCGACGGCTGAGCTCAAGCCGTTTCGACAGCTAATTCTGCCGTCGGGGTCCTACTCGTTCCTATTACCCACTCTACTACCCTAAGTATTGAGTACTTTGGTGCGTTATGGTCCACCTGGTTCCTTACCAAATTTCCTTTGTTATATATATATATATATTTATATATATATATATATATATGTTTATATACATATATGTATATATAATATACATATGTATATATATATTATTTACGTACACAATGGAGAATATGTGATTAGACGCACCTGTACGGTGTCGTTTTTGTGACAGTACCATATTAGCTCAATGTACAAAACATATGTATATATATATATATATGTATATAATTATATATAATAATAATAATATTATTTATAGTTATGTATACACTATATACAACTATAAACAGGAATGGTCAGTAATTCATTACTACCTTATTACCAGTAAGAAAAATAGCTGAATGTAAATACATCAGATGTATTTAATACATCAGCTGTAACTAATTAAAAACATTCACTAATATAACATTTTAAACAACGTAATGGAAAAAATAGCAATACAATTGACACTCTCAACACATGCACATTTGAACATACAAACACGATTATCACACTACATACACCATACACCCAACATTTTTATACACAAACACCTTTGTCTGCTTGATATGCTTGTAAACCTATGTTATTTGATGTGATACTTTTGCCATGCAGTAAATATATATGCCCTGTACTATTGCTTGTTTCCTTACTGTATATGCCAAACGCATTTGCACTCTCTATACGCTTGCATATGTACTGCTAGTGTCCTTGATTTTACGAGTAAATTTCTCCCGTAGTGCCTCTTTAATTATTATACTATTCCATTGTATTCTCTGTCGCACGCATTCCACTCCGTGACTTTTTAATTTTTAATTTTTAAGCTTTAATTTAACTTGTAATCTATGTCGCATCTATTCCACTCTGTAAATACGAAACTGTTGTTGACAACATCGAAATCCATGTATCTATATGATTGTTCAGTTGAATAGGAGGTTAATTATGTGTACAAACATTGGTAGTTCTCCGATGAATCCAAACGAAAGTTTGGATAGAACGACTGTCAGCAATTTGAACATAGCTTTGATTATTTTGTAATTTATACATGTATATATATATATATATATATATATATATATATATATATATATATATATATATATATATATATATATATATATATGAGAGCTTCTACAGGACTAGAACTGTTTCATCCCTGCTATATATTGGGTACCTTACTGACTGTGGTTACTTCCTATTCAACCCTCAGTAACTTATATATATTTATATATATAATAATAATAATAATAATAATAATAATAATAATAATAATAATAATAATAATAATAATGATTTCTTTATTAACCACAAGGGTTTACATAAAGTAGACATAATAACTGTGCAGGATCTGTGGAGAGAGAGAGGAGACTGTGGCTCACATTGTATCCGAGTGTAAACACCTAGCCCAGACTCACTATAAGGGCTGGGGACATGATGTGATGGGCAGGGTGATCCACTGGTACCTATGCAAAGTAAACAATTTACCACATTCTGAGAAGTGGTATGAGCATAAGCCAGAGGCGGTGATAGAAAACGATCAGGTGAAGGTGCTGTGGGATTTTAGGATACATACGGACAAGAAACTGGAACACAATAGACCTGACCAGGTGGTTGTGGACAAAGAAACAAGATCGTGCCTGATGTGGATGTGGCCTGCCCATTCGACACGAGAGTGCAAGAGAAGGCGAGGGAGCAAATTAACCGATACTAGGACTTAAAGTGGGAGGTAAAAAGGATTTGGAACTGCCATGAAGTCAAAGTGATCCCGATTGTCATAGGCGCACTAGGGACTATCTCAAAAAGTTTCCAGGGATGGTTAAAGAAAATTGGCCCATTCACGCTGTTTGGAACGCTTCCAAAGGCATGCTTGCTGGGAACAGCAAGAACCCTCCGATACGTCCTGAATATCTGAGGTAGTGGCTTGATATTAATTTCAACAAACATTCCAGTTTACTAACATCAATGACTGAGACTCAAAGAGTAATAACAACAATACTACTAATAATAATAATAATGATTTCTTTATTAACCACAAGGGTTTACATAAAGTAGACATTAAGGACAGTGCAGGACAATACAGGACGGTACAAATGGGCATTTCTGCGTGTAAAATCCATAAACAGGGTGTAGCAAAAAAAATAACAATGAAAAATTCCCTAATAGGGAGGAGACTTCGGAGGGACTTTTGTGGAGAAAGCCCAGTAAAAGGCCACAGTGACCCTGGCCACCATGGCAAGTGCCCTCTCCCAGTTTTCCACCTTTAATTTACAGATACGTACACAGAGTAGGCCCATTCACTCGGGCCTTTCTTGCTTCTCTCACCCATCTTTCAACAAAATGCTGGGAAGAGAGCACTTCCCTCTCTACTATGATTTTCCTTTTCAAATGAAATTTTAAAACGTCAATCAGAGCATCACCGAAGAGGTAAGTGCTCTGTTCAGCCCTTTCAAACGTGTCCACCATACTATCTCTTTCGCCATGGCCACCATTCAGATAATAACTGCCTGCCCTTCCCGGCTAAAGGAGGAGGGTGGGGAAATCTTCACGAGTGCGTGCAGGACGGTTTCGTCGTCCTGCGCGCATCTCGGACATGCTCGGCTGACGGCACCTCCATGCCTGTAGAGTTTATCCCGAACTGGCAAGGCTCCTCGGTAGCACTGCCAGGCCAGAGATTTCTGGAAGTTGTCCATAGGTCCCGGCCCGAAAGTTCTTCCGAAGAGATTGGCTAGTTGATTTTCGTCGACGCCTAGAGTTTCACCACGTACGTCGTCGCTCGTTCCCTCGACTAATCATCTATAGAACGCCGAGGTGGAGTTTCAACCGATCACATTGCGCGATTGAACGAGGGCTGTGAGCGCCTGAAGACATTCCAGTCTCCAGGCGCTCCCTCTCGGTCTTCGCTTGACCCAGGACTGCAGCTCCGTCAAGGAAACGAGCTGGGGAAATACGCGTCTAGCAAAAGGCGACCACACCTGATCACCGTCGAGGAAGAATTGCAGATGTCGTAGCCTGAGCGCGTGTCTGCGCATCATCAGCCACGGCATGCCTAGCCCTCCATGTAGCGCGTGTTGACAGCAGATGGACCGCCTGACCATCGGAGCGCGTCCCTTCCACAAAAAGCGAAAGAGCAAACGCTCCAGCGCAGTCAGGCGGGGCTTAGGACAAGGTACGACGGTCAGGCGGTAGCAGATGACAGACGCGATGTACGAATTAGCCACTTCCGCTCGACCTTTCAGGGATAGCTTCCTCTCCACCACATCTGGGTGAGAGAACCCACCCTGCTCGTCACCTCGTCCCAGTTTTTGTCCGTCTGGAGGTTCGGACCGAACCAGACCCCTAGCAATTCAACCGGTTCGTCCAACGCATGGACCTGCCTCTGAAAGTGCCGAGCTGCATGCCCACTGACTTTTCCTGGTTGATCACTGCTACTGTCACCGCTTCGTATTCTCTTAGTGTAGTGCCAATCGCCTCGATGTGTTTGGCGTTCGACACTACTACGGTGACATCCTCTGCATATGCTGACACGGATCTTCCGCATCCTAGTTCGCGCTGATCCCCCTCAACGTCTCCAGTTTGTGCAGTAATGGCTCGAGAGACAATACGTACAAAAGGGACGAAGGGGACATCCTTGGCGGACCGATCGCATGATGTTGAACGGTTCTGAAAGTTGATCGTTCACTCTCACCACAGAGCAGATGTCGCTGTGCATGGCAATGATCCAGCCTCTAATGACGAGCCCAAAGCCAGCGGCCCTCAGGACTGCCGCTATGTAACGATGGTCGAAGCTATCGAAAGATTTTGACTGATCTAAATTTATCAATGAACCACCCGTGCCAGGTTCCCTAGCTACCCTCTCGACGATGTATCGCATGAGGTGGGGGTTGTCGTGGATCCATCTGTCGGGAATGGCGCATGTGTGCGTCTCTGCCACCAGATCACCAACGACAAGCGCCATCCTCTTTGCTAGCACCTTGGCCAAAATCCTGAACTCTGTGTTTAGCAGAGTTATGGGCCTGAAATTATCTATGTTATCCTCCTTGTTCGGATCCTTTCTCAGCAGCGCCACAGCACCTGGGCTCACAGAGCTGGGAATTCTCCCGTTCTGTTGCCAGACGCAGTAGACTTCCGCCAAGAGGGCTCCGAGCAAGTCTGGCATCTGTACGTAAATTCATAGGGCAGACCATCCAAACCAGGCGATTTACCACTTCTGCAGCCAGTCATTGCCTCCCGTACTTCAGCGGCTGATTCCGGCTTTTCGCAACACTCCGCCTCAGCGGCCGAGAGCCGCGGCAGTCCGTCGAGGTAGACAATAAAGTCCATCCCTCGATCCCGCCGCTGCCCCGGAACAGCTGTGCGAAGTGTCCCTGAAAAGCTTCACACATATTCCCGGGATCGAGTAGCATGCGCCCGTCGTGGTCCAGCAAAGGCCGGATTGTGGCTTTGTTTCCACGACGCGCCTCTGCCACTCGGGCCCATTGAACGGCTTTCGTCCCCTCGTGTCTGAGAGCACGCACCCTAGCTCTGACAACGCAGCCTTCGTGCTTTGCATGGAAGAATTTGTCAAGGTCCAATTTTACCGCAAGTATGTCTGTCGCGATGCCTTTGTTAAGCGCCTCGTCTAATTTTCTAACTACTTCTCCCTCTGCTCTATTTTTCTCTATTGCTAAAGCCTTACTAAAGCTATGGGCTCTATTCTAATCGCTCTTTTCAGAGCAAACCGCCATTTGTTGTTGACGATGGCACCCGTCAACGCCCGCTTAACTAGTTCGCTAATCCGGTCTCTGTAGGCCTTGCGCGCTGGTAAGGACGCGTTTAGCTTCCAGTAGCCGGGTCCTCGTTCCACTTGGCGCGATTTTATGTTAATCGCCCGATAAGACAGTGTGCATAGGCGCCGATGCCCCATGTGGGGGGTGACCCAGTACCCATCTTTCTTTACCATTCTTTTGGTTCTTCTAATTCCTCTTGAATTACCTGGAATGCTTCGCACATATTTGCTACTCTGGCAAAAGACAGGGTGGTTTTCTTAATTTCATTGTTGCTGTTGTGGTTATCGTTATTTTTGTTATTGTTAATTTTAATTTCAGTTGTGGTGGTGGTGGCGTCAGTAGTGTTCGGTGTGGAAAAGTTCATTTTGGCTGAATTCATTTCGATATCACTAGATAATTTATGTTTTTCTTTTGATTCTGTTGTCGCTGTGGTGGTGGTGGAGGTGGCGGCTTCAACACCTGCAGTCATTGGTAATGGCGGGAAATGAATGTCTGCCTGAGACAAATTTAAAATATAGCTACTGCTTATATTGTTAGTGTTGGCAAACGTAGTAATAGTTACAATGGTGGTGTCAGTCTGAGGTGTTAGAATATGAGGAAGGTGTGACTTTGAGTCGTGCATGATTTTTTCAAAGAAACATTTTTTTTTGATAATTATAAAAGTTTAAATTTTGGGCTCAAGGACCCAATCTTTTTGAGTGTCCTTTTCAGATAACAATGTATGTGCACTTATATACAGTTAAAAATAAACATTTTCCATAAATGGCAATTTCAAACAACTGAAAACAACAAACCTTTGCGGAGCTCACGATGATACGATTTACTACTTAGGTCACCAATAATAATAATAATAATAATAATAATAATAATAATAATAATAGGATTTCTTTATTAACCACAAGGGTTTACATAAAGTAGACATTAAAGACAGTGCAGGACAATACAGGACGGTACAAATGGGCATTTCTGCGTGTAAAAAACAAAAACAGAGGATGTAACAAAAAATAACAATGACAAATTCCCCAATAGGGGGGAGACTTCGGAGGGACATTTGTGGAGAAAGCCCAGTAAAAAGCCACAATGACCTTGACCACCAAGGCAAGTGCCCTCTCCCAGTTTTCCAACTTTAATTTACAGATATATACACAGAGTATATTCACTCGGGCCATTCTTGCTTCTCTCACCCATCTTTGAACAAAATGCTGGGAAGAGAGCACTTCCCTCTCTACTCTGATTTTCCTTTTCAAATGAAATTTGAAAAAGTCAATCAGAGCATCCCCGAACAGGTAAGTGCTCGTCTTCAGCCCTTTCAAACGTGTCCAGCATACTATCTCTTTCGCCATGGCCACCAGACAGATAAAAACTGCCTGCCCTTCCCGGCTAAAGGAGGAGGGCGGGGAAATCCTCACGATGGACTCAGATGATAGCCGGATCCATCCTAAACGCGACAGCAGGTGTTCGACATAAACCCACAAGACAGAAATTTTCGGAAACTGGAAGAGTGCGTGCAGGACGGTTTAGTCGCCATGCGCGCATCTCGAACATGCCCGGCTGACGGCACCCATGTCTGTAGAGTTTATCCCGAACTGGCAAGGCTCCTCGGTAGCACTGCCAGGCCAGAGATTTCTGGAAGTTGTCCATAGGCCCCGGCCCGAAAGTTCTTCCGAAGAGATTGGCTAGTTGATTTTCGTCGACGCCTAGAGTTTCACCAAGTACGTCGTCGCTCTTCCCCTCCACTAATCCTCTATAGAACGCCGAAGTGGAGTTTCCACCGATCACATTGCCCGATTGGTCGAGGACTGTGAGCGCCTGAGGGCATTCCAGTCTCCAGGCGCTTCCTCTCGGTCTTCGCTTGACCCAGGACTGCAGCTCCGTCAAGGAAACGAGCTGGGGAAATACGTGTCTAGCAAACGGCGACCACACCTGATCACCGTCGAGGAAGAGGTGGAGATGTCGTAGCCTGAGCGCGTGCCTGCGCATCATCAGCCACGGCATGCCCAGCCCTCCACGTAGCGGGTGTTGACAACAGATGGACCGCCTGACCATCGGAGCGCGTCCCTTCCACAAAAAGCGAAAGAGCAAACGCTCCAGCGCAGTCAGGCGAGGCTTAGGAGAAGGTACGACGGTCAGGCGGTAGCAGATGAGAGACGCGATGTACGCGTTAGCCACCTCCACTCGACCTTTCAGGGATAACTTCCTCTCCGCCTATTTCTGCGTGAGAGAAGCCACCCTGCTCGTCACCTCGTCCCAGTTTTTGTCCGTCTGGAGGTCCGGACAGAACCAAACCCCTAGCAATTTAACCGGACCGTCCGTCCAGCGTCCGACGACGCTGTTGGACGGCATGGACCTGCCTCTCCAGGTGCCGAGCTGCAGGTCGACTGACTTTTCCTGGTTGATCATTGCTCCTGTCACCGCTTCGTATTCTCTTAGTGTAGTGCCGATTGCCTCGATGTGTTTGGCGTCCGACACCACTACAGTGACATCGTTCGCATATGCTGACACGGATATTCCGCATCCTAGTTCGCGCGGGATGCCCCTCAACGTCTCCAGTTTGTGCAGTAATGGCTCGAGAGTCAATACGTACAAGAGGGACGAGAAGGGACATCCTTGGCGGACCGAGCGCATGATGTTGAACGGTTCCGACAGGTGACCGTACACTCTCACCACAGAGCAGATGTTGCTGTGCATGGCAGTGATCCAGCTTCTGAAGACGGGCCAAAAGCCAGCCGCTCTCTGGACTACGCTAGGTAACGATGGTCGACCCTATCGAAAGCTTTCGACTGATCTAAATTGATCAAGGACCCACCCGTGCCAGGTTCCCTAGCTACCCTCTCTACGATGTATCGCATGAGGTGGAGGTTGTCGTGGATGATCTGTCAGGAATGGCGCCTCTCCCACCAGACCACCAACGACAAGCGCCAACTTCTTTTCTAGCAGCTTGGCCAAAATCTTGAACTTTGTGTTTAGTAGAGCTGTGGGCCTGAAATTATGTAAGTTATCCCCTTTGTTCGGATCCTTTCTCAGCAGCGCCACAGCTCCTCAGCTCACAGAGCTGGGAATTCTCCCGTTCTACTGCCAGTTGCAGTAGACGTCCGCCAAGAGGCCTCCGAACAAGTTTGGCATCTGTACGTAAAGTTCATAGGGCAGACCACCCAAACCAGGCGATTTACCCCTTGTGCAGCCAGTCATTGCCTCCCTTAATTCAGCGGCTGTTATTGGATTTTCGCAACGCTTCGCCTCAGTGGCCGAGAGCCGCGGCAGTCCGTCGAGGTAGACACTAAAGTCCATCCCTCGACCCGGCCCACCGCTGCCCCCGAACAGCTGAGCGAAGTGTCGCTGAAAAGCTTCACACATTTGCCCGGGATCGAGTTGCATGCGCCCGTCGTAGTCCACGAAAGAACGGATCGTGGCTTTGTTGCCACGACGCGCCTCCGCCACTCGGGCCCATTGAACGGCTTTCGTCCCCTCGTGTCTGAAGGCACGCACCCTTGCTCTGACAACGCAGCCTTCGTGCTTTGCATTGAAGAATTGGTCAAGGGCCAATTTCGCCGCAAGCACGTCGCTCGCAATGCCTTTGCTAAGCGCCTCGTCTAATTTGCTAACTAGTTCTCCCTCTGCTCTATTTTTCTCTATTGCTAAAGCCTTACTAAACCTAATCGATTCTATTCTAATCGATCTTTTCAGAGCAAACCACCACTTGTTGTTGACGATGGCCCCCGTCAACGTCCGCTTAACTAGTTCGCTAATCCGGTCTCCGTAGGCCTTGCGCGCTGGTAAGGACACGTTCAGCTTCCAGTAGCCGGGTCCTCGTCTATGAAGCCTATCTAAGTCAAGCACACAGATCACGAATTTGTGGTCCGTGTAGCTGACTATCTTGAATTTTGGACAGCCTATGCTAGACCTATCTATTTCCCTACAAAATACTCTATCTAGATATGATCTGGATGACCCTATGCGATTTGTCCAAGTCCACATTGGCACATTCGGGAAATCCAATAGGTACCTGTCACACAGTTCAAAACGCCTGAGCAGGTTGGTGAGGCTCTTGCACCGTCCACCCCTATCCGCTAATCCAACACAGTCCCAGCGTGCATCTAAGATCCCGTTCCAGTCGCCCACTAACACTAAAGAGCTGGACGTTCCAAGAAAGGTCTCCAGACGCCGGAAGAAATCAGGCCGCCCTGCTCCTGTCGGGGCATAGACGGCCACTAACCTGAAAGCTTGCTCGTCTCCGCTGGTCACGTCCAGCACCACCAGCTTACCCTCTGGGTCCAAGAAGATGGCCCGTATGGCGAGATCCAAACCTCTCCGAAAAAGCACAGCATCTCCTCCCCTCGATTCAGGACGTCTGGGAGATGCGTACACATCGTAGCCGCCGAAGATCGGTGTGAAGGCCCGTGCTTCGGAGATTCTGGTGTCGCTGATGGCCACTACATCTATGTTTAGTGACCTGAGGTCGTTGAGAAGGTGACCCTGCTTCCATGACGACCCCAAGCCACGTGCATTTATGCTGCCTATCCTGAGTGAGGACATGTTTAAAATAGAGTGGAAAAGATGGGAAAGACAACTTACCGTACTTTTCGTAGAGGAGGGATGGTTTTTGCATCCCTTATCACTTGATCGTCTGGTGAAGGGACCGTTGAATCGTCCCTTCGGCTGGTCGTCGTGTCTTCTATGAGTATGTCCGAATATACTCTTCGATTGATAGTTCCTCCTAGGTCCCTGAAATCACCAACTGCGTTGGCGAATTTCGTTTTAATGTTTGTGTATTGTTTCTGTGCTATTTTTAGCAGTCTTATGTTAGTTGGCGTTTTGATTGGTGCTGGTATTATGTAGTCGTATTGTGAAATGTCTGTGTGTTCAATTATGTAAGTCATTAGTTTCTTGTTGTGTGTATTTATTGCCGTGCATTTGTTTTTCTGGGAGTGGAGTGTGGTTCTGCTATTTTCTTGTCGTTGTTGCTGGGTGTGCGTGTTTTGTTGTTGTGTTTGCGATGTTGGTGCTTGTGGTGGTGGTGGTGTTGAAGGTGTTGTTGGCGGTGGGGTTGTCGCCGGTGGTGATGGTGGTGCTGGTGTGGGTGGTGATGGTGTTGGTGGTGTTGCTGCTGTGAGTCTCTTTGCAGTAGACTTTACCCTTTTCTCATTTCTTTCCTCCCTCTTCAAAGGGGACGATGCGCTGCTTCTGCGTTTGTGCCTTCTTACGACCTTTTGCCTTCCCTCTCCCACCTCACACTCCATGTCTGATTCTGTGAGGTCGGGGAGGGGTACCAGCTCCACTCTTTCACTTGTTGTTGTTGGTGATGTTTGCACTGTAGTCTCTGTTGCAGCTGCAATTGGTATTGCTGTTGTTGTTGTTAATATTTCCACTGCTGCTGCTAATTTTGATTTCTGTGGCGTGGGTATGGGTGCCACGGACCTATCGTTCCTGGTTGCCGCTTGTCCTGTTGCTGGTAGCCTTGGAGCCGGTTTCGGAAGGAGGGGGGTCTTCTCCTTTCTCAGGGTCTTCTCGTTGCAGAAGGCCCTGAGTGAGTCTGGAACACTTCAAAAGGCATGCTTGCTGGGAACTGCAATAACCCTCCGATACGTCCTGAATACCTGAGGCTGCAGGTAGTGGCTTGATATGCATTTCAACAAACTTTCCAGTTAACTAACATCAATGACTGAGACTCAAAGAACAATAATAATAATAATAATATACTATAAAGGCTGGAGACATGATGTGATGGGCAGGCTGATCCACTGGCACCTATGCAAAGTAAACAATTTACCACATTCTGAGAAGTGGTATCAGCATAAGCCAGCGTCGGTGATGGAAAACGATCAGGTGAAGGTGCTGTGGGTTTTCAGGATACAGACGGATAAGAAACTGGAATACAATAGACCTGACCTGGTGGTTTTGGACAAGGGATAAAGATCATGCCTGATTGTGGATGTAGCCTGCCCATTCGACACGAGAGTTCAAGAGAAGGAGAGGGAGAAAATTAACCGATACCAGGACTTAAAATGGGAGGTAAAAAGGATTTGTAACTGCCATGAGGTCAAAGCGGTCCCGATTGTCATAGGCGCACTAGGTACTATCTCAAAGAGTTTCCAAGGATGGTTAAAGAAATTCGGACCCGCCCCGCTTATTGGAAAACTACAAAAGTCATGCTTGCTGGGAACAGCAGGGACCCTCCCATACGTCCTGAATATCTGAGTCTGCAGGTAGTGGCTTGATATTCATTTCAACAAACTTTCCAGTTGAATAACATCAATGACTGAGACTCAAAGAACAATAACAATAATAATAATAATAATAATGATAATAATATATGTAGTAATAAACAGTAAATTGTATCTTAAATTACGCGGGTTAGAATGTGGTATTTCAAACATCGTAACTTTAGGCACACAATTTACTGTGATTATTACTACATATACTATTACATAATTGTCAGTATTTATAAGTTGAACTTGTTAATTACAGGGTATTAATATGAGTTATTAACTCTGCCTTTTATTTGTAATTATATATATACATATATATATATATATATATATATATATATATATATATTATATATATATATATATATATATATATATATATATATATATATATATATATATATATATATATATCGTTTCTGAATTTGTTTATCAAGAATCTTTATCTGAAAACGTGTGTTGAAACCTATATTCTTATACTTTGGGAGGATAATGTTGCCAATATGAAACACACGCACCAGATGTTTCACTTCAATGTATTATAATTTATTATAAAATTCCGGTTGGTTGGTTGGTTACAAAACCGGATTGTTGTTCATATATTGTCAAAGTTCTTTCGTCACACATTATGTGACCTCATCAGTGACTGGGGATTATTTTCTTTCTTTTGTGCCTCTCCTTTATTCTGACATAAGCCATCTTGTTTTTGTGTGTGTTGTGTGCTTATTTTGCGCATGCGTTACATCCGGGTGTTTTTCTGTTAATTTATTTGTTTATTTACATGTTACTAATTAGTCGTTTGTCCTATGTGTATGGGTTTTCATTTTGTCCTTAATTGTAAGTTGTGATGTTGCTATTCCATTCATGTTTTTTTTAGTTGGAGTTCATTTATGTGTATTGCCTCTGTGATTTATCTAAACAATGCGACTTTTCTGTGTGTAGATTCTATTTTTATTTCTATCTTCTCTAATTTGCCCCTATGTTCTATTTTAGCATGTTGATGGAATACTGAAGAGTATTTTTTATCTTGGAGTTCTCGCCAGTATTCATTTAATCGTTCTCCTATGCTACGAGCTGTCTCACCTATGTACATTATATTCTTATCTTTACATTGTCCCTCAGTACATATTATGCTATATACTATGTTTCTAGTTTTACAATTAATATGCGGGCTTAGTTTACAGATTATGCATTTCTTATCTATACAGGGAGGACTTCGAAAAGGGTATGTATCAATAATATGTGTTTTATGGAGGTAACTGATCTTTCCACTATCTTAATATTTAATTTTTGTTTATCTAGGACCCTTCTAAATTTGTAAGCTAGTTCACCTCTGGGGATTGTAATTGATGAATATTACACTCTGGGATTTATTGCTATCATAAGATGAGTTTATTGTATTAACCTTATTCCTAGTTCTTTCTATTCTATTCCAGAATTTGCTTGTATGCAAGGGGCAGGTCCCATTTGTATAATTATTTACCATTTTTTCCATTTGGTTCTGGCTCCTCTATATACACTCATTCTATCTCTCTGATTGTAACCAGAGAACTGCATACGGTGGATGAAGTGTTGTTAGAGTCACTCTAGTTCTTTCTGTTTGCACATGCAGGACACGTCCCTCATCACCCTTACTAAATACGCAATCAGTATGTTGATTTTGGTGTGATCCGAAACAGCTGAGCTTCGGTGGATCAGGTATTTGGAAGTCATGGATTTGGCATAATGGCAATGGAGGATTTGTTTTTTGTTATTAATGTTTTCTAAGCAGAACTATGTTTCTAGTACAGGTAATCGATGGTTGGCGCGTTTGCTTGAGTAGTCTATAGTAGTTTTAATACTCTGGTGGATGGAGTTAGCTATTTGCTGGATCATTTCCATGGTGTTTTTCACTAGTTCCTGACTGTTCTCTAGTGAGGGTGTTTTTACTACGATGTTTATATCATCAACGTAGCGGGAGTACACATACAGGATTAAGAGATTGTTGTCTTCTAATTGTTCTTTAAGTTTGTTGTCCCACCATACCATAAAGAGGTTAGCTATGTCACCTGCAATGCTAACGCCAATGGCTGCTCCCTCCTCTTTGGCATATTCCATTAAATTTTAACATAAGGGTTAGTTTTATATTGGCCCACACTGTATGTGCAATCATTTTCTTTACTTCATCGTGGTTTTCGAGGTTCCGTATGGCTCTGCTCCACACGTTCCATCTTTCTGTGTGGGTTTTCTTGACCATTAAAGTAATGGTAGTGTGTCTGCCTGTTGCCTGTGGGGCAGAGCTTGTTAAGGTCATACGTATCTAGGTAATCATTATTATATATGTGAGTTTAAGTAGGAGTCCCAGTTCACTGGTATCAATACCACAGAAATCAACATTGCTCTCACTGATCATTTCCACGCATTTCTCCACAGCAAAATCCACGTCAATGTATGGGTATAGAGACACTGCATCTATACTACCTATTATACCGTATCTTAGATCCCTAGACAGGTTATTTTCGCTGATTCTGCTGAGGAGGTCCTCCGTGCTGTCACATATATTCGGGGACATTTCAATGATGGGGCTTACTGTCAGGGAGAGGAAGTACGACAGTCTGTAGTTACTAGCAATGTTAGCTCCAACGACTGGCCGTATTGGTGGTCCTGTGACTGGGTCACTGTTCGTCTTATGGTCGTTTCGAAGCCCATACAACGCTGGCACGTCACTGTTCCAATCATGGAAGTTCTTGGTAATCCATTTATTAAATAAACGGACTTGGCGAGCATCATAGAGTTTTCCAGTCTACAGTTCTTCATGCAGTGTCTGTGGACGTACCACCATTCTTGAACTCCCCAGCAGTGAAACCTATGTAGTGCCAAATAGAGTTGCCTGAATTTACAGTACACAGGTAACCATACTGTAATCCAGACATCTATTTTGTAGTGGGCATTTATGCGGTAGGTGGCAATTATAGTTGGAGGCTTTTCTGTGGCAAGGTTCTCGGTTGCTGTATTGTATGTTGTTGTTGGTGGGTTGAGATTTAGGCCTATTAGTGTTTTGTTGCGATGAGCTCTGATGTGTTTGTGGTTGCGATGTTGTTATGTGTTTGCGTTTTGTATTTGGTGCTATGGTGTATGTTGGTAGGTTATTTTCTTTAGAGATATTTTTGTGGTTGCTTTAAGGTATGTGTGATTCCATGTTGGCTGCAGTAGAGTAAGATAGTTTTATAGCTTTTCTATTAAAGAGTTTATGGAATTTGTGTAATTTAGGGAAGTGCTTGTCTATTAGCTTCAAGAATATAGAAGATACTTTAGTTTGTATAGAGTAGTTGAATATTGGATTGAACCATAGGTATTTCTATCTCTGGATCTTCTATAGTTCTTACGGGTCCCTATATTAGTGTTCGGTTCAGTTATTTTTGGTGCTCGTTGTCTAATTATATGCTTAGTCCTGTGGTTGTTATTTCTATAGGTGTGGGTAGTGTAGTTGTCGTTAGGTATGTTGCTACTGTCTCTATCTGGTATGTATTCCGGGCCCTCTTTATGTCCTACCTTATGTAAAGCTATGCTATAATAGTTTGCGTGTTCGTTAAAGATCTCTAGGTTAGAAGATAGGCGGGATATTCTGAGGGATATACTATGTGCTATGGAGTTAATTATGGATCGGGGTTGGTTTGACTTATAACTAATTTAGGCAAGATTCTCGTTAATGTTATGGAAGGGCTGTATTTGTCCTGTGTTTAGGTTGAGTGTTACATCTAAGAAATTTGCTTTTTTACAGTTAAGTCTGAAAGTGATACCTAGGCCTAATTTGTTGAAGAAGACTCTGACGTTTTTTCGCAATTTTTCCATATTTAATTTTTTGGCTAAAAGTAGTGTATCCTCTCTCTAATTTCCTCCCTGGAGGTTATTTAATTCCTTATGTAAGTTGCGCACTATATATATTCCCCCCAAGTCCGTTACCTGCGCTGAATCGTTACACCCCATTGTGATATCGAAGCTATTCTGTCTGTTTTATTCTTTCCCAGTAACTATTTTCGAATCTAATAATAGTCCTCCTAGCAGCTAGTATTATTTTAATTTCGTCCAGGAATATAGTATTAGGTGGTCAAAATTATCGGTAGCAAGGGCCTACAGCAACGGAATGTCCCACTGCGGACTTTGTAATTTGGTAATATTCCATATTTCAAGGTACGATAAGATGCTACATAACAGCAAAATAGAAAGATTCATTTTCTGTAGTCATAAAATAGCTACCAGATTCACAAATGCTAAGCCACCGTGATTCGAGCCAGCAACCACAAAATTAGTACTGAACCACGTGGATTTTAACATATAGAATACACACCATCATACTATTAGCTGTCAAACGACCAACTGTTCACTAGATCATAAATCTATTAATATCTCTTTAACCCTCTCTCCCCGAAACAGCATCAACCCCATTAAGACAAGACAATCAGCAAAACATTTACCACACACATTTGTCAAACCTCCCTTCACACTTAGCCCTTAAATCTCATACTAGTACCCACCAATTAATCTTTATTTTATTGTTTTTTCTTTTTCTTTTATCTGTCACAACATCAGACTCTCTACACGTATCTATGTATGATTCGACAATTACTTTACATGTTAGCACTAAACCCACCACAAAATCCATATAAGAACACTTACTCACCACCACCACTAGCATACGCTGTACTTAGGTGCTCTCACTTATCCTTATTTCTTTCTTAATATTGTTCCATGTTCTTACCTGTTTTATGTATTTTTCTTATCTTTTACTTTTTACTTGTTACATCTGTAAATTCTTTACCTATTTATCATATATATGTTATTATTGATGTTATTGTTTTGATTATACGCTATTCCTCTATACATGTCTTGCCTCGAGCGAATTATTTTTATATTTTCGCATTCTGATGAGTTGGTCAGAGGTAAATAATATAATGGAGATCGAGTGACGGACATTCAAGCGATTACAGACTTCTAGACTCACCTGATCAATGAAACAATTTTCAACACCTGAAATAAAGCCTCTTGTTGTACAGCCAACGATGTTACTCTTCATTCTTTCACTATATATATATATATATATATATATATATATATATATATATGTGTGTGTGTGTGTGTGTGTGTGTGTGTGTGTGTGTGTGTGTATGTATGTGTGTGTGTATGTATATATATATACATATATATGTATATATATATATATATATATATATATATATATATATATATATATATATATATATATATATATATATATATATATATATATGTATATATATATATATATATGTGTGTGTATGTATATATATATATATATATATATATATACAAGAGAGTATTGAAGTTTGCTTGAAGCATTGTGGAATAATAAATAAATATCTTTAAGTCGTTTGGAAGCCTCGACAATGCAAATGGGTAAATCTCCGGATAACAAGATCCGGTGGTGGAGAGAGAGATGTTAATGAGTGTACGTTGAGATGCGTGGTGTGTAAAGATGTGTAAATGTGTAGAAGAAAGAAGGGAAGAGTATAAAGGATAAAATAAAAATAACAACCCATGAGGGAGTTACCTTGGGAGAGATTTAATAGTCCCTATATATTTCGGATTCACATCCATCAACTGGGGATTTTTTTCCGGGGTAAAGGTTGTCTGTCGGACAGGTGCGAAACGCGTTCTCCGCTGTTTGTTGTTTTGAATATCTGAGGTATTCGGCAGAGCGCGCGTGCGCGTGAAATAGGGTCGGTCGGGCAGAGGTCAGCGGTCGAATGAGGGAGTGAGGTGGTGCTAGCTGTCAGTCCATTATCTGCCTGTTTGTTAAATGTAACTGTGTGTGTGTGTGCGTGTGTTGTTGTCTCACTTGAGTGTGTGTGTGTGTGTGCGTGTGTAGTTGCCTTGTTCCTCTGTATTGGCAGTGTAGTATGTTCGTATGGTGGAATGCTACTGTGTCTGTGTCTGTGTGTAGTTGTCTCGTTTGTGTGTGCGTGTGTTGTGTGTTGCTACATCGTTTGTTAACTTAAACCAGCCATCTCATTTCGCTTCTCTCTAATCGGTTGTTTATTAGCGGTTGCAGGCGTTTGATAAAAAGTGCAACCAATACTACATAGGTAGCACAACCCGACCTTTGCACATCCGGATCAAGGAACACACTAAAACCAGGGCCTCGTCTTTCCGGAAACACATAGACAAATGCGGGCACAAAGACGGAAGGCCCATTATCACAATTCTAGCGACTGATAGAAACCTCGGCACGTTACGTATCAAGGAAGCACTTTTTATCAAACGCCTGCAACCGCTAATAAACAACCGATTAGAGAGAAGCGAAATGAGATAGCTGGTTTAAGTTAACAGACGATGTAGCAACACACAGCACACGCACACACAAACGAGACAACTACACACACACACAGTAGTATTCCACCATACGAACATACTACACTGCCAATACAGAGGAACAAGGCAACTACACACGCACACACACACACACACTCAAGCGAAACAACAACACACGCACACACACACACAGTAACATTTAACAAACAGGCAGAGAATGGACTGACAGCTAGCGCCACCCAACTCCCTCATTCGGCCGCTGACCTCTGCCCGACCGACCCCATTTCACGCGCGCGCGCGCTCTGCCGAATACCTCAGATATTCAAAACAACAAACAGCCGAGGACGCGTGTCGCACCTGTCTGACAGACAACCTTCACCCCGGAAAAAAAATCCCAGTTGATGGATGTGAATCCGAAATATATAGGGACTATTAAATCTCTCCCAAGGTAACTCTCTCTTGTGTTGTTATTTTCATTTTATCCTTTATACTCTTCCCTTCTTTCTTCTACACATTTACACATCTTTACACACCACGCATCTCAACGTACACCCACTTACATCTCTCTCTCCACCACCGGATCTTGTTACCCGGAGATTTACCCATTTGCATTGTCGAGGCTTCCAAACGACGTAAAGATATATATATATATATATATCGTCACATGGTACCATGGGCCCAGCACTATGTTTCAATAATTGTCACAAGTGTAGTGTTTGTACCAGAGTTTTCAAGTCGCTGGTTGGACTAAAAATCACCCTCGTTCAGCGCATCAGTAGGCGTTCTCCTACACGTATATAAAGTAGTGACCGTACTCGAATACGAGTTGGCAGCCACTATATATATATATATATATATATATATATATATATATATATATATATATATATATATATATATATACATACATATATATATATATATATATATATATATATATATATATATATATATATATATATATATATATATATATATATAAATACATATATATATATATATATATATATATTTATATATATATATATATATATATATATATATATATATATATATATATATATATATATATATATATATATATATATATTTATATGTATAAATATATATAAATATATATATTTAGAAACACACAGATACATGCGGACACACACATATATACATGAATGCATCCGCACCCAACTGTGAGTTAAGGGTGCCAACATCACCGATGTTTCTCAATGAATGACCGGGACAGACCAATTCAGTTTGAACCAGACTGAACCAGTATCAGAGTTAAAAATACATTATGAAGAGAGAAGAAACATTTAGATATAATTAGTAATAAAATGTATCATACCCAAACTGTTCCTAAATTCCTCGACTACGTAGTTTCGTGGCATAAACAAAAACAATATATCAAAGATATAGAGTCATTGCGAGGTCTGCCGACTTATCAAGAGGATACCTCATTTTACTAGTCTCAAGAACGCGTCTACACGACGTGAGAAAGAATCCCAAAAGGCGGAGGGGGAGATAGTCACGCGATATAACGGTCGAGAAACAGAGCTAAGCCCCTTATAACCACGAAGAAAATACCACGGAGGCGGAGGGGGTATTCATATCGAGGCCGTAGAAGAGGTAGTGAAGAAGGCGAGAAGTATGAGTAATGGAAGATTTCCAGTTGTCCCCACACTTCAAAGATTGCTCGACCAGAGGGAGTTATTAATATATTTAGAAACACACAGATACATGCGGACACACACATATATACATGAATGCATCCGCACCCAACTGAGAGGCTTAGATCTGTTTCTCGACCGTTATATCGCGTGACTATCTCCCCCTCCGCCTTTTGGGATTCTTTCTCACGTCGTGTAGACGCGTTCTTGAGACTAGTAAAATGAGGTATCCTCTTGATAAGTCGGCAGACCTCGCAAGGACTCTATATCTTTGATATATTGTTTTTGTTTATGCCACGAAACTACGTAGTCGAGGAATTTAGGAACAGTTTGGGTATGATACATTTTATTACTAATTATATCTAAATGTTTCTTCTCTCTTCATAATGTAAATATATATATATATATATATAAATATATATATATATATATATATATATATATATATATGTATATATGTATATATATATATATATATATATATATATATATATATATATATATATATATATATATATATATATATATATATATATGTCTGTGTGTGTGTGTGTGTGTGTTGGATGATGGCTAAGATGCTTCCATAGGCGGTATGCCGGTTGAGCACTCTATGCTGTTACAGAGCAGAGTATGTCATAATATAAAACAAAATTCAGTGATGTATCTGAACACAATTTATTGTGTGTTACAATTGTTTCGCCGGCGGACAGCTCGAGGCGCTATCATTGGGTGGATCTGTCTGATTCTGAACCCGCAGGGTCGGCGGACACGTCTAATGATTTCGGAGCAAATTCTTTCACTGGAAGAATATCCTCCGAAATCATGAGACGTATCAGTCGAATCTGCGGGTCCAGAATCAGACAGATGCACCCAATGATAGCGTCACGAGCTGTCCGCCGGCGAAACGATTGTAACACACAATAAATTGAGTTCAGATACATCACTGATTTTTCGTTTTATATTATATATATATATATATATATATATATATATATATATATATATATATATATATATATATATATATATATATTAGAGTGTGTCATATAAAAGCAAGATCACGATACTAACGCTCCCTGAGTATTTTCCCATTATAAATGCCCCAATTGGTAATATACATCATATTCCATATAAAATAACGTATAATGAGTCTTGCCTATATCATGGTGATTATAGTGGAAAGTGTGATTATGTTGCATGAAATCATGAACATGTGAAACCAAATATGACCATAAAATAATTGTTTTATTTTATTAATCCATTATATTTAGTAAACCTTCTTTGAATATAAAAGCATACAAGGAAGAAACAAGTTCAGTTAAGTTAACTCCAGTCACATTTTTTTCAGCGTTTCTTTTTTGAAATCCGGGACCTTGCGACGATGAGCTTCGACTACTTGAAGAAGACACTACTACTCCTCATTCTTGGTGATGACAACAAAATCAGTTATCAACTTGACTGCTCTCTCCGCCAGATCGTTGACTACATTGATATTGTGAAGAACAGCACAGGCATGTTGATATGACGCTTGTGATGACCAAGTTGCAGGTGCCAGCTCAAGCCAAGTATCGTCGAGACCAAGGAGATCGAACAGAAGCCTTGATTTCTTCCCAACTAGATGAGGCAGCTTCGTGGACGACTTCAACTCGGGAAATATTGGAGCACCACGGTGGAGAAGCCCAGACGTTTTCGTTTTGCCAAGACGTTGGGCTATCTGTTTCTTCGCGGACTCTTGGAACCGACATGAAAATAGCGCCAGCGGAATGGCTTCTTCCGTCAGGTACCACAGATGCCTGCTGAGAGTGGTAGTGGCTGCCTGCGAGAGATCTCTGTCAATCTTACTGTACTGTGTCAACTCCACGTAGACTCGAAGGTCATTGGATGGTGCATCAGCACCCTTGACTGCTGTCAGCCAGTATCGCCGGTAGAACAGAGCATTGAATATACAGATCCGGCGCAACTTTTCCATTTTAGCTCGATCGTAATTGAGTCGCTCACCAAATGCATACATCTTTGCACTATAGATGATTATGGACATCCTCCGAGCGTTATGATGTGCTCCAGGCAGCATCCAATGAATTCCACGAGGAGGGGTGACACCAAGCAAGATCAACATCAACTCGGCACATTGTCGGTAGTAGTCCCGTGGAAGAGAACTAATTTTCCCATCGTCGGATGTCAGCAAATCTTAGAGGAACTTGATGTTCTCAGGACACAGACGCTTGAGTCTCCGGTCGACAGTGTTCAATGTTTTAAAGTTGGTCTTGTCCGTGAGTGACACCCACTCTTTTTTGAACTCCTTGAACTCTGGGATGTCTGGACTTGACATTGCTCCGAATAGTTGTTGCCGCACTGCACACAAGATACACCCCATGACATGTTGCCGACAAGCAAAATAAGACACCTTTTTGTTGAGCATCTCTTCAAGTTTCACACAGGCACCATTTTTCCATCCAGTGTCGAAGACCAAGCCCACCACAGACCTATCAATATACCAATCTTTAACAAGATCAAATAATGCTTTGGCTTGGGTGGTTCCAGTACCATCAGGAATTATGGAAACACCGAGGAGTTTACCTTCTCTGAAGCCAGGATTCCAGCAACTAGCACACCTAGTCTCTCGTAGTCACCAGGAATTATTTTGTTATCCCAATGCAAAGTAACAAAGTCTGTTACAGCAAATTGTTCCTTTATGTGTTCATCCCCCACAGTTCTGATCTTCTTAGCTGCACGTCTGCTACTATTCTTGGAGAGAGTTGTGGCGTCTATGTCAGTCCCACCCTCAGAAATAATCGATGCCATAAATGCTGTTCTCTGGCCCAGTGTCAGGTTTAAACGATCAGCCATTCGAGAAATTGTTGGACTTTGAAATGGATTCTTTGGGACTTCCAGCTGGATTTTTCGTTTCTTGTCCGAATTTGAGCTGTCTCTGGGTGGGTTTGAGGCCTGAAATTCAGGATCCTGTTCATTTTCAGTTTCCTCATTGGTTGAACTTGAATTACTCAATTCATTACGTGGAAGTCGTGCAGCTACAGATCCTGACAAACGCTTTCTATGTTTCGCTGACTCTCGACGAACCACAGAAACCTGATCACGCTTAAACTTTCAAGATACCTTTTTCTGGTATTCCTACTTCAGCACCCAGATATACTTTTTTCTGGCAACGTAGGGCTTCGAGAAATGTAGCATCCTCCATTTTCTGTTCATTATTACGAAGACGGTTTTTCAAAATTTTCTTTTCAGCATCAGTATGTGCAATGTAGAAATACGAATCCAATTCAGAAATAAATAGGGCTTCCTTTTCTGTGTTTGAGTAAGAACCTCTGTTTTTTTGTAAATTTCTGTAAATTTCTGTAAATATATATGTAAAGGTTTACATATATATATATACATATATACATATACGTGTTTTGCAACGGGTCACTTTGTGGCTGAATGAAAATGTAATAAATTAAATAATCAGAGTTATATATCATAAAACATGTCCATAGAATCACCAAATGAAATATATACAATTTCCTCTCCCAATTAGCATAATCAGCCATATAAAAAATCGAATAGACCAGGCTATAAGAATAAGGCTTCTATGAAGAAATCTCCAACAAATAACCGAACTAGCCCTTCGCGTCGGCGGCGACGGAATATTTATCGAATATTTTGACAGCTTAATCGCCCAGATATACAGTTTTAGAGTTTTAGGTGTAAAATAAACTAGGAGAAAAGAGAATACATTTATTTACCCCGATTATTTTACACCTAATTCTGTTTCATTAACTGTATATCTGGGCGATTAAGCTGTCGAAATATTCGATAAATATTCCGTCGCAGCCGACGCGAAGGGCTAGTTTCGGTTATTTGTTGGAGATTTCTTCATAGAAGCCTTATTCTTATAGCCTGGTCTATCGGTTTTTTATATGGTTGATTATGCTAATTGGGAGAGGAAATGGTATATATTTTATCTGGTGATTCTATGGACATGTTTTATGATATATATATATATATATACATATATATATATAAATAATAAATATATATAAACATATATATAAATATATATATATATATATAAATATATATATATATTTATATATATATATATATATATATATATATATATATATATATATATATATATATAGAGAGAGAGAGAGAGAGAGAGAGAGAGAGAAAGAAAGAGAGAAAGATATATGTATATATATATATATATATATATATATATATATATATATATATATAGAGAGAGAGAGAGAGAGAGAGAGAGAGAGAGAGAGAGAGAGAGATGAAACGAGGAAGCCTGTTCTTGTGACTGGAGCGCAAAAATTGAGATTGGGCTAATTTGATTGTATGTTTTCTTCTTCACACACTTAATACTCGGAGAGTCCTGGGGACCTCAAACAACACGTTTCGGGAGGTCCTGTCAGAAGTATCCGTCTCCTACTGATCTGGCTGGATACCCAAGAGAGCCAAGCCAAGCTCAAGGATATTATCTAACCAATTTGCTCGGGCTCTACCTGACAAACGCTTTCTATGTTTCGCTGACTCTCGACGAACCACAGAAACCTGATCATCCAATGTGCTCGGGTTCTACCTCTGGGTCACTTGTGAGTTGGTTTTGTTCGTAACATCTGTCCAGCTGTTCTTTCCCGATACATTTTAACAACATTCCCATATTTTCGATGCTCTAATTTCTTATTTCAGAGAAGTAGTGGCTCTACCGGGAGTGACTCACTGATCTCCGATTTACGCACTGTATCAAATACCGTCACTCCATGTACCCTTCTTTGGATCCCCATTTCAGTCACTTGTATTCGCTTTCGAATTCTTTCCCTAACTCTAACCTTAACGCTAACCCTAAAACTAGATGAATGAGCGTACGTATGGGATGGCATGAATACTGAATTAAAGATAGAGAGTTTGGCTTTTACACCATCCTCCCTTCTGATTACTGAATGCTGACGTGGCAGTATCCAGAAAGGGTCGAACCCCATGCTTAGAGTTACGGCCATTTCAATTCTGAGTTTAAATCTCGCCGAGGTTAACTTCGCCTTTAATCCTTATTGGGTCGATAAAATAAAGTACCAGTAATGTACTGGTTAATTGCTGGCCTTGTGCCAAAGGTAGAAACAATTATTGCAACAGCTCCTGGAAATCTTGCATTTAATATTCAGCCTCCTCTATTCTATTACTCCTGAACTCGGTCTCATGGATAACTGGACATCTCTAGATGCTTCAGTGGATCTCCATTCACATGTAGAATGCACATGTACAAACAATTACATCTCTTCTTTATATGTACAATTGAAGAAGTTCTCTGTAATTCCAGTAAAAAATCATACCATATTTTAATGATGAACAATTGAAAATGAAACTGTTAAAGTGAGAATTAAGTTGAGATGTTGTGTTATAGTTGTGATATTCAGGTAGCATTAAATGTTTAAATGTATTAAATGACCAACGTATTGTCACATCCCCAATACAAATGTAAAAAGTTCAAATGTATTTCTTTGCACATCAATGAAAAATATCATTATAAAAGTTCAGGAGATTAATTAGAGAAGCGTCTGTAAACAAACTTACACACATACACAAACACACACACACATATATATATATATATATGTAAATATGGGATAAATCAGCATATAGAATAAAATATGCTAAATAACTGTTTCTACTTTTGGCACCAGGCCAGCAATTACCCAGTACATTACTGGTACTTTATTTTTTCGACCCCGTAAGGATGAACGGCAAAGTAAACCTCGGCGGGATTGGAACTCAGAATGGCAAGGGCTGCAACTCTATGCTATAAAGCATGGCGTCCGACCCTCTACCGATACTGCCAATCCACCGACAATAAAATATGGTAAATATATATATATATATATATATATATATATATACATATACATATATATATATATATACATATATATATATATATATATATATACATACATACATACATACATATATATATATATATATATATATATATATATATACATACATACATACATACATATATATATATATATATATATATATATATATATATATATATATATATATATATATATATATATATATATATATATATATATATATATATATATATATATATATATATATATATATATATACGAACAAAAGCTCCCATTTTAATAGTAAAGTAATTCATGTATACACATTTTGAAAACAATCATAACCTTCAAATAGTATGACATACGTATTGTATATATATACTTTGATTCAATAGTAAAAAAAAAAACATCGGCGCCAAAGAAAATTATGATCTCAAACCAGAGGAGGATACACAACACACAAAACATAATAAAAAGCTTAAACATATTTTAATAACATCCTTTGTCTGGTGTTCTGTACTGTTAATTTTTCTGTCTTTCTCCAGGCTAATATACTTTTCCTGTATTGATTATTAACCTTCTCTGAGAAAAATCAGAATAAATGAATTTTTTTTTAAGTACAATGACTTTGAAATGTCTATTTATCTTCGCAGAAAGTACATATTGAACGCAACACAATTTCAAGTTAAATATATATATATATATATATATATATATATATATATATATATACATGTGTGTGTGTATGTGTGTGTGTGTGTGAGTGTGTGTGTCTGTGTGTGTGTGTGTGTGAGTGTGTATGCATTTTTGTGTATGTGTGTGAGTGTGTGTGTGTGTGTCTGCGTGTTCGGGTGCATGCTTGCATATGCATGCTTGTATATATATATATATATACATATATATAGAAGGAGAGAGAAGTAGAGAGTATGAGTGAGATAGAGAGGTGAGATTAATAACATTTTAAGCTGATATTTTTAGAAACGTTCTAATTCCTGGCATACGTATCTGTCTATATATATATATATATATATATATATATATACATTTACGTGCATATTAATTTTTCTTTCTGTTTTGCTACTTTTGAATTTTATTGCAGAGAGGGAACTCGTATGAGAGTTTGTGCTATTTCTAGTTGTCCGATCTTCTGCAGTTTATATTTGCTGATCATGCAGATAAAGAAAGTAAGGTACAGGTCTGAGGATTTGGGTATTAATCCTGATGCTCTCATCACCACAGGGATATTGTTTGTAGACTCCTCCGCATGCGGTTGATCTCTACCTCCACGTTTTTGTGTCTTTCCATTGTTTTTAGATATGTATTCTTGTTAGCTGGTACGGAAATACCTTTAACGCTACATTTCCGATCTATTTTGCTTTTTATGATGATATCTTATCTGTTGGCAGCAGTTTCTCGGTCGGTTATCACAGGCATATACATCAGATGGATATTTAGTCCTTTTCATGACTGTTTTTGGTTGATGTTCATATAATTTGTCAGAAGTTTGGATGTCAAAATGCACAGGAACAAACTCGGGTACATGCCTATACTTAATTGACGGAAATAAATTCCCGTTTAAAGATGGCCAAACTTTCACAGTGAAAAACAACTTTACTTGCAACTCAGAGAACCTGATCTACATAATCATATGCGATGGCTGCCGACATAACTACATAGGACAGGTGGGTCTGTCATTACGCAAAAAAATAACCCTCCACCGCCATCGTATCCGATATGTAAACGCAAGTAAAATCCCCTTAAGTAGGCACATTGCAGATTATGCAGGAATGCCACTACCAAACATTAAATCTTCCACCTTTACAAGTGCCACGATTCCTTCACTCAACAACAAAGAATAAATAAAGAAAAAAATGTATTAACAAATTTAAACCAAAACTAAATATGTAATCAGCCCCATTAGATTTTCTCTCTCCACCCCCACCCCCACACACACCACGAAACAAGAGAAAAATGCCCATACACAAACATTTCTGATTGAAAGCCACCGCTTAGGATTTGCTCTGTTTCTTTTATATTTCACACCACAAAGGGATCTGTGACAGACAGCCTGAAGCACACACCACTCCTCCCACACCCATGTGTGTATTTTTTTTATATATACACTCTAACATATACACATACTCTCTAAAGCCATATTCCAAAAATAGAATTTATTTTATAGCCAATTCCATAAACTGTCTCTCTTGCTTACAATCCCCCCTCCCCTTCGCCCATCTGAATTCTTGAGCAGTCTATTAACACAATTGAGATACACAAACATAATTACAGAATATTTCCTTTATCCTTTAAAAACAATTTTGCTTGGTGAAGAAACAAACCTGGCACCACTGCTGCTGCTACTATCATGATTACACACCTCTCTCTCTAGCCACAAGAGTTCATGTTCCAGTCTCCTTCTTAAGAAGACATATGGAAAAAAAACTTACCTCTTAATTCTAAATCTTTAATTTTTATTTTTTTAATTCGTATTAATTCATCTTTTTAATTCTAATAATCAACATTTGACAAGATGAATTTTACTAATAAATCAAAACCGGTAATAATTTATATACTTTATATACGTTATAAAACTCCTTTTTAAAAGAATTGCCCCTCTCATCTTTTCAATAATATCACTTTGACAAATCAGAGAAACGAAAAAAAAAAAAAGATGAAAACGGATCCTGAAATATACTTTCCGTGCTATTTCGAACTCCACCCCTCTCTCTCTCTCTCTCTCACTATATATATATATATATATATATATATATATATATATAACAAACAGTGTATCGCTCTAGATGGCTGAATACAATAAATGTAATCTGAGTTTTTTAAATATAAATAATAATTGTTTCTACTTTTGGCACAATGCCAGCACTAACCCAGTGCATTACTGGTACTTTATTTTATCGACCCCCGTAAGGGTGAAAGGCAAAGTTAACCTCGGCGGGTTTTGAACTCAGAATGACAAGTGACGTAGCTCTATGAGTCCGATGGCGTCCGACCTTCTACCCATACGGCCATAATAATAATATTCGATTGGTTTGCAATATTGAAAATATGTCAGTAGAATGATATCGTCCTTCTTGCTCTTGTGTTGGCATGAAAACTTGCCTAATCAATAACCAATCGATTTCATATATATATATATATATATGAAAAGAGTCAGCAACCCGACGGCTGAGCTCCGTTCTGTACTAACCCAGTTTTCTGAGCACCGCATAGTCTGGCTGAACTTATCAAAGGTTAATTCCATATATGGACATGCACTCGTGTCAGACAGATCTCGAAGTTGTTTTTATCAGGAGAGTGGTGAACGTTTTTGTAAACCTAGTTAAATTCCTTCATAGTGGAAGGTGGGGTGATAGGGGCGGCTGAACCTGCCTATAGAACACGGGGAGGGAGTAATATGACAATCTGACCTGTGGATGTAAGCCGGTCATGCGTTAAGAGCGAAATATATACAGCTATCTCTAAAAGGGTTAAATGAACTTATGATGAATAAAGAAATCGTGGAATTAAGTGTTGGCTAGGGGGCAAAGTAAGCAGAATTTATACAGATTTCCACACTAATAAAGTTCAAGCAAATAGAATCTGATACATAGAATCTGTGTAGGTGTTTGTGTGTGAGTGCGTGTGTGCGTGCGTGTGTATGTGTGTGTGTGTGTAAAATAACCAAGATTAATTCGAACATCTCCATTCCGAAACCGGAAACACATTTTAAATACAGTTTGGAAAAACTATTTGGAAGACTAGACACGTAATTTAAATTTATTAGTAGTAAATTTGTAATGTTCAGAGATTAGAATTGTTTTTAAAGGGTAACACACATCTAAATCATACATTTCGAATGATTCAGAAATATGCTCATCTTTATAAGAGTGGTGCTACAATGTGAAATAGAGACTGTAGTACATTTATTTATATAGATAGACATGTATATGTGCGTCGGTTTGGATTTGTGAGTATGTGTTCGTGTGTGTGTGTGTTTGTGGGTGTGTGTGTGTGTGTGTGTGTGTGTGTGTGTGTGTGTGTGTGTGTAAGAGTGTGTGTGTGTGTGTGTGAGAGTGTGTGTGTGTGTATGTGCGTCTGTGTTTGTGCGTTTGTATTTGAATGTGCGTCTGTGTTTATGCCCATGCTACTAATTACTTTAATCTTTATTTATTCCTACAATTAACTGATGATATTTAGAAACTGAAAAAGAGGTACTGAAATCTATGTTATCAAATGTATTATTTGCAGGTGATATAACATTATGATAGAAATGAAAGAAATATTATTGCTTATACTTTGGCCACATGGAGAAGCAATTTGAAGGGGAGTGGAAAAGTCAATTAACTCGACCCCAATGCATTACTTTTGCTTTTTTTTATCGCCCACTTAAGATTGAAAGGCAAAGCTAACCTCGGTGGAATTTGAATTAAGAACGTAAAGTGCAAAATATTAAAGCATGTTTAAAATGAGAATTGCCAGTATTAGTGTAGATGATTAATATACGCTTTTCTGAGTCGCTATTTAACTTTCCAATAATTAGATAACTTGTGATTGGATGGTTAAAGGACATTGTGATATAGCATTTTACCTTATCAAATCTACTCAATCCTAGTTTAGCACGTGTCTTTGCATGTACATAAGTGAATGTTTAGATGTATTTCCTTTCTAAAGTGTGTTAAAATGTAAAACAAATCCTTCCATTCCCTCAGGTAAAGCATCAACATTCCGTTTCAATACCATAAGGGAAAACAATATAACAATAGATTTATGAAATTAGAAATTTTAAAGTAAGAATGTGTAACCATCTTTATATCTCAGTTTTGATTTCCTTTCATTCATAAAGTTTGTTTTCCCCAGGATTTGTTTACTTTTCCCCCGGTTTTGGTTTAAATGTTCTTCGTATTGTGCTCAAAACAAATCTACAGTATATATATAGTAAACAAAATTAGCCATACAAACAACGTACAAATGTAACAGTTCCTTATTATTCGTATACATTAATGAAACACACCTTAAAATGTATCAATCTTCGCTGAACATTTATTCATTTGCATCAATGATTCTTTACAGATATACCGATATTTGCAGTAAAGAAATATAGACAATCAAAGTAAGAATATTTTAAATATGTGACTTTGAATCACAGTGAAGAGGTTTGCATTAGCTTAAGTAAAAGAGTAAGGAAAATGCATTTTCACGTGGTTCAATATACACTCACTCAAAAACATTGTGCGAATACATATGCATGCAGTCACACTGGGCTAAGAATTTAACCATTAGTCGTTACATATATGCCATTGATTATATATATATATATATATATATATATATATATATATATATATATATATATATATATTTATATTTATAAATATAGGTAAGATAAAACATACACTTGCATCTACATATAGACACACACACAAACACACACACACACACACACACACATATATATATATATATATATATATATATATATATATATATATATATATATATATATATATATATATATATATATATATACAATGTATATATATATATATGTATAAATATATGTTTACATACACACACACACACACATATATATATATATATATATATATATATATATATATACATATATATATATATATATATATATATATATATATATGGGGGGTGTATTGTGTATAGTGTAGGAGTGTACGTGAGTATGCATATTTTTTATTGATCATGCTAATAATATCATGCTAATAATAAAATGTATGTTTATATATATTTCGACTTTCTGCGCTTTCCTGTCGGTTTGATCGATTAATCTATTTTACTTTTTACATTATGTATCAAAACTCTCGAATAGAAAAACATATATTTATGTATATGTGTGCGTGTGTGCCCGTGCGTTCGTGTGTCTATACATTCATATATGGGAACATATGCACATGCATGTCTTCATACTTATGGGTATATGCAAACATACGCTAACACATCGTTTCCTATATATATATATATATATATATATATATATATATATATATATATATATATATATATATGTGCACTCTTATATAAATATATGTACATACACCCATATATATCCACATACATATTTAACATACATAAAATATTATATGTACATGCAAATTGAATGAATTCTCATGTTTTGTTTGTGTGATCGTACAATTTTTATATATTTCATATTCTCTATGTAAATAGCTGTCCGTGCTTCTTTAGTAGGTGTTTCAGTGGCGATACAAACAAATTGTCTTTTAGAAGGTTTTATTTCAATATTTTCTGCGATTTCTTATACTTATTGTGATTATAAATGCTTGATCGTCTATTTTTTTCTATTTTCGTTTTCTCAGCTAATCTTTATACAAAACTGAAGAAAAAATATCATCAGGAAGTAAAATAAATGTATAATATAATTTGTATAAAACAAAAGACAAATAGGTTTTAGCGATTTAGTTTTTGTTGTTTTGTAATCCAAGACATTCATTGTGCAAAATGTATTGGGAGGACTAAGAAGGTAAAGAAATTTTGTATATTTTATGGTTTCTCTTATAGTTATAATATATACTGCATTAAGGAATTAAAAGAAAATTCAACAAATATTTTCTCTGACAGAGAGAAAAGTAGAATACAAACAAATTGATTTATTTCTTTAATTGTAACAATTCTTTCTACTATACTTTTAGTATAGCAGCACATACTTTAAATTTAAAAGTTATATTCTCATTTCTTTCTTTCTTTGGAATTGATTTTACATGTCTAAAGATGAAGAAATATTCACATAATAACTTCAAACTAGTCTCCGCCAGAAAAAACATATGTCAATATAACTTAGAATTTCAACAAATATGTGTGTTACAGATTAATTATATATGTGAGATGTGCTCATTCTAAATAAAATATTTACTGAACATTGAAGTGAATCATTTCATCAATGCCACCTGTTTGGTCTACCCTAGACTAGACATTTATGACGTATTGGAAAACGATTCCATAGATCCCAATTGAACATTGCCTTTTGTTTCTGAGGTAAAATCATAATTATCTATAATATAATAATTGCAAATTTTTATTCAATACAACTTAAATAAAGAAACATAGCATTGGCCAGTTAAATGTACTCTTTTACTCTTTTACCTGTTTCAGCCATCCGGCTGAGGCCATGCTGGGGCACCGCCCTTGTATATACATTTCAAGAATACTTCGTTGGTATAGAAACCAGTCAATATGCATAAACATCTATCCACTTCCATTTTCTGAAGGGTTGAAAATTAAGAAAATTAGAGACTTACAATCGACATACATTTGATTATAATAAGGTGATTGTTTCTTAGGTTTGGCAAATATGTCCTGCAATATATTCCATGGTTCATAAACACGAGCATTTGGTCGGCTGTACTGCCCCTGGGATGCATGCTTTTAATCAGCTAGCTTCAACTCGAGAATAACCCTGCATCTCTTCACCACATTATTAGCCTACACTTTACTGTGGAAGCTTAAAAAGCTCATATATAATTGGTGCAATCACTCTTCACTACCTTTTTGAAAATTTAATTATCACACCGATAAAAAAGCAGTTTATTTTATTGGGGTATATTTTTGTTTAAATATATTTAATATGGGCTGATGTTTGGATCTCATTGCTGTAAATGAATCATTATTATCAAGTGGATTGGCAGTATCGGTAGAAGGTCGGACGCCTTGCTTTGACGCATAGAGTTACGGCCCTTTCCATTCTGAGTTCAAATCCTGCCGAGGTTAACTTTGCCTTTCATCCTTACGTGGTCGATAAAATAAAGTGCCAGTAATGCACTGGGTAATTGCTGGTCTTATGCCAAAAGTAAAACCAATTATTTCTCAAATAAAGAAATCATTATACGCAAAAAAAACCAATAGACCCATAAATGTGCATATAAGGTGAGTCCACGAAGAAAGCTTGCCCATGCTCAGACAACAAATGAGGAATGACAGCCAAATACATTTGAAATCACAGTGCGAGAAAACTATATCTGAAAAAATAAAATTAGTACGATTTTATCTGGAGATAGACAACAAATGAAGATACAGAAATGCTAAAATTCTATTTTTATTTTAAGACGCTACAATTATTTCTATAGTGCATAACTCTATTGATTGTGTTTCTTTTATTGTTTAATATAGCATCATACTCATCATATGTTCATCGTTTCTGATGTCTAAGAATGAATGATACCTTAAAAATCATTCTTGTGCACTTAGGCCTTGATCTATCCAAGCTGTATTCAAATAAGTAACTTGTTATTTGAATAAAATGTTATATCTATTTTCAGACATAGAACATTTTTGGATTGTTTATTAAAACTGACTAATGTACCATTTGATCTATATTTAAGTTTACAGCCACTTATATATGACTGAATTGAGATGAACATACAAGTCAATATTTCCCTATTTTAAGTATGGATATATGTAAATATTGAAACAATTCCCTTTATTTCTGCTTTCGAATATTCACTTCTAAATTGACTTTGGATAACATAGTTGTGGCTTTCTTCTTTTCCGTTTCATTTATGTAGCTTTTCTTTTCGCATAGTCTAATGAATTATGCACTCGAGTAGCATGTGATCGTTATGTGTTATACATAGAAAATTAATAGGAAATATTTATGTTTTATTTCCGAAATATAGATATAATGAACACATAACGCACGAGAATAATAAATATAGCATGACGAGTAATTTAGTCAGGATCACAAACTAAAGAAATTAACATGTTTAGAACAATTTTAATGACACTAAATATATATGGCTTGAATTTCAATTCTAATCTGTGGAATCACAGAACCTTTCGTTATTCTGCATTTTAGCACGTCATATGTTTTTCTAGGAATGGAACATATACAATTTATTTTTGATAATAAATGATCATGTGATACAACATCTGTTATATAGTGCGAAAGACAAGATGTAGCTCTATAGACAAATATATCCAGTTTGGGATGATGATACATAGGACAATTATTTTGCGTTACCTCCACGTTTTTTCGTATTCAATTCTGTTACGCATCATATAGAGCACATCATATAGAGCAGCGTTTCGTTCTGTAGCCTTGGAATGTTAGTGAAAATTGGTTGCTCATACCTATATGCGCCTTATATATGTATATATATATATATATATATATATATATATATATATATATATATATATATATATATATAAATATGCACTTATGTGTATGTTTTTACAGGCAATAGGCAGTGTATTATTGTATGTCCTTGTGTAATATTGAAGTTCAAATGTAGACGGGCAGATTCTGCAGCAAATTGCACAAGTTGATACATTTCTCCTAATTTCATATTCTATTAAATGCTGTTTTCTTTTTATATCCGTACTAATATTTACTTGGATTAGCCTATTTACATACATATAAATGAAAGTTTGTTTATTTCTTTGATTGCGTATATGTACATGTCAATATGTGATTAAAACATCATTCTTTCTATTTGGCAACACTAAGGTGAGATATTGGTAAATAATACCAGGAAGAAATATGTACTATCATTTGTTAAATAAATGAAATATAAACAGGATATGTTCAAATGCTTGTAAAGTATTCTATGGTCACCATTTTCTCTTGGTATCAGATTATTTGCGTGTTTGTGGTAATTCTAACGTCGAGCTGGATCCAATATATACACATAACAATGCTGTATATGTTAATGAGTAAGATTTTCCTTTGTATTCTACATGCCATGATCATCGTCATATGTTTGTAGTTCTAACGATATGCCTACTGTTTTGTTCAACACGGAAGGAAATAATAAAGAAAAGTGGAACATGCGTTTTGAACATTCTAAAAGCTCTATATTTACACAATGGGACTTAAGTGTATTAAATGTTTCACTTCAATTTCATATATATGTAACGTGAGTAAACAAAACATAATAACACCAGGTAAAGCATTTTGTCCAGCAACGTATGGATTCAACCACCTGAACCGTTTGCCAATAATTATAAACTTATTTACTCTACACTTGTACCGTCTGCACAGATATATTTGCTTATATATGTTTGCGTATATGTGTATATATGCACATATAAATATATATGAATGTAGGTATGAGTATGAATGTATATCTATAATATAGTAAACGGAGAGTGCGCGACAGTGTCCGTTTTATATTTTCTTTATCCCGTTAGTAAAATAAGCTGGATTACTTTCAATAAATAATTGTTTCTACTTTTGGCACAAGGCCAGCTTTACCCCGTGCATTACTGGTACTTTATTTTATAGATCCTGTAAGGAGGAAATGTAAAGTTAACCTCGGCGGGATTTGAACTCTGAATGGCAAGAGCTGTAACTCTATGCGTCAAAGCATGGCGTCCGACCTTCTACCGATATTGCAGATCCACCCTCTACCGATACTACCAATCCACTTTCAATAAATAATGAATGAATATTATAAAATTCATATACTAAATGTTATATCACATGTTAAAATATAAAGAATTTAATGTATTGCTTAGTTCAAGATCAACTTCAACTACCATGTTTATAGACAGAGCGAGGCTTATTGCAGAGAGAGATACAGACAGATCGAGTCACTATGTGACAGATATCTAGGCCCACATTCAACAAAACGCAGGCGAAAGGTGTGGACAATCGAGTAGCTACCAGAGCAAAAGATAACAATATCGCGAGGAGCACTGAGTAAAGCTAGCCAGCTCTCAGCATTACCTAGGGTTATGGTGAGGCTGAGGTGCTGGAAAAACCATGCGCCCTCACGAGCATCACCAGTTATCTCGGTTAGGCGAGCCGCCAATGAAGATAAGAAACACACACTCAGTTGCCCGATTACCCCAAACGTCTCGAACGCCTCGCCAGGAAATTGTAGTTAGCCGACAGACCATTATTCCGTTCGGCTGAGGATGCAGTGGCTCTCGCCTTTACCGCTGAACCCAGGATCAGGGAAGTCGCAAAGCGTCACTAACTGTGGTGTCCCCGATAAAGCACCTGCCTATTGACCAGGGGCACAGGGTAAGACCGCCAGGTTTTCTCCCATAATATCTGGACAACACAGACGGTTCCATAATTCAGGGGATGGTTTGCAAGGCAAAAGCTCTTAGGTGATATTAGGGCAGTGTGTTTATGTGCACGTGCGTGAGTTTGTCCGCATTCTTAAATTATATATATATATATATATATATATATATATATATGCGTGCGTCTGTGTGTGTGTGTGTGCCGCCTTCCTTATATGTACACACACATATGTTCAAACAAACACACGCATACACACACTGTGTGACGGTCGGATGGACAGAAGTCGCTCAAATTCATATACATGCGAATAGAGTTCCACTGTAGCAGGTAGAGAAGTTGAAATATTCACGCGTGAAGGAAGGCGGAGGCTGAATTAAGTGCAATAATTTCAAAAGCTGATGCAGTAATACGCCAGTTTCAGCACTAATTAACCGGAAGTGAGGTAGGTGTAAAAGCTAAATTCGCTCTGTTCATGGTAATCCTGCCAACCCTTATCTATTGTCATGATTCTGGGGTAATGATCGAATGAATACTATTGCAAATACAAGCTATCGAAATGTGGTCGTTCTGAAGTGTCTTGGAAGTAACTTCAGTCGATGAAGTGCATAGCTCGGAGATCAGAGACTCACTCCTGGTAGAGCCACTACTTGTCGGATTGAGAGAATACAGCTCCGATACTATGGACATGGGCTTAGAATGTATTGGGAATGAATCGCTGGATCTATTTTACAGGCAAAACCAAGCCGCAGGTGACCCTGAGCAAGATAGTTGGATAACATCCATGGGCTTGGCTGTTCACTCTTGGGGATCCAGCTGGATGAGTTAGAGATGTTTGTTTCTGAAAGACTCGCTGGAAGGTGTGTTTTAGAAGCACTCTCACTCCACGACCCTCTCAGAAAAAGTTGGTTAAGCAGAAAACTATATTGTCAATTTACTTTTCAATTTACATATCCTATCTATATGCATATATATGTGTGTATAATAACAATACGCACACTACATATGCTAGCAGAAAACCACCCGCGGTGGTACTTCTGCTAGTATATATATTCGTATGTTTGTGTGTGTGTTTGTGTGTGTGTGTTTGTATAGGTGCCAATATGATCTTCACTTCTTTTAGTTGGGCCGCATTTAAATGATAATATATTCATTGTGAAATTAGGCAGTTATTAATTCAATCAGCATAAGATAATTACTAAAGTGCAAACATGAGAGTGAATAACTTAACATATTTATATATTAAAGCAATATAGTTTACACATTTTGCGTAACTACCTGTTTACTCATAAATTGGATGTTATTACTTCCTCACATACACTTATATAAGTGGTAGCTTCGCCTACCCATGACGAAACGTCTTGCATTCGTTTTGAAATGATGTAATGATTATGTTCATTTAAATTCTACTCACCATACACAGTAAAGAAATAGATCCGGTGCTACGATAAATTACACCAAACCTACACTCTTAAGTGGTAATGCTGATGCCACGATAAGACGCACTTAGACAACATTTATCAGCAGGCAGGTTTAGTGCCACGATAAAATGTTCACAATAAACACCCTGGTATGTATGGCGTTAGGTAGAGCCTCCAGCCTTAAAACCCACTTCAGAATAGTACATATATGCGAGACGTAGTCATCTAACCTGTCTAGACTCAGAACGTGATAACCCGACTAATCGGTTCAAGCATACAATATGGATTTAAAAGAGTGAACATGGACGTTCCAACGGGCAGTGAATTCAACAAAAGAAAGCATTACGATTAGAGATATAATGGGATACACTCAGGCTAATAGGCAAGGAGTGGTTGTAACACAAATCGAACGGTGATCAGAGGCTAGGAGAAAGATTAGGAGATATATGACTTTACAGGAGTTGAAGAAAAAAAAGGATTCTAAAAGACCCCGGAAGGCAGTTCAGTAGAACCAACAGGGCCAGTGGAAACACATTTGATGAATATTCTTTATCTCTCAAACAAGATTCGTATAGTAGACTTATCTTCGCCAAGGTCATTACAGATGATCAGTGCTACGATTAAACGCATTCTAGTTATCTCTATACAGTCTTTAATCGTTCGTGCAGTGCACGCAGCTGACTAATGTATCTATTGGGCCTTTTTGGCAGGATGGTTGTCCTTGATTTCAGGTATGTGTTGCTGTTATTTTTCGTAGATCAATTCACAGATAGAGGGCTCCATTTTATCCAAACAACTGGGACAAGCGTGTTTCTGCTTGCTCAGAGACACAAATCCCACTGGTCGCAGATTGGTTTCAACTGATATAACAAGAAAAACAAAATGTTTGCTATTAATCCGTGTGTGAAATAAAATACTATTTAGATGTAGAAAATATATTTTTAGTCAGGAAATATAAAATAATTCAGATTCTGTGTGGCCAATAACCGCATCATTTCTCATTGTGTGATTACATGTTAGCAACTCAACAATTCTTATACTTTATTTTTGGTGACAACAAATTTGCCATAGCATATAAACATATATAATTTTTCGAGATTTCAAGACAGATTCCAATTTCGGGGTTCACTGATTCACAGGGCAGCATGGCAGCTAAAAACATCTGGTGAGGAACATTATGATTTGTTTACACCCATGACATTGCAAATAAATTATTTTGGTACATATTTTATAACCTGTCGTCACTTTTCAGTATGATTTTCCTTAAATTGTATAGAATTTTCACTTGTATTAACTATGTCAATAAATGTTTTATGAATCTTAAATATAAATTATATCAAATTCGTTGTACTACACATCGTTTACCGATTTATTTATTGCACTTACAATTTTATCATTTTAATTTAATGAAATATGAATATAAGAATAACAGATATTATATAAGGAATAAAAACACTAAGTTAAGCTGAAAACCAAAATAAGTTTTTCTTCATAGATTTATAGTTTCGTTTCATTTTCAAGTTGCCCACTAGAAATTAAAATGTGTGATAATGTTATATATAATGTGTTTCCTATATGAATTAATATAGTCTTTTTCAAATATTTTTTCGTTCGAGATTGATAAGATTTAAATATATACGTCTTCTATTGTAACATTAAATCAACTGCATTAATGAAAGACATTTCAGCAAGCACCAATTACACAAATCTAGGAGGAAAGTTCCATTAGAAACGGGAGAAATCTCTAGTAATAGATGTTATTCTCGTAAGTCCCATATAGTTGCAAATTATCACATAATTCACTCTGCTTGTAAATTCCATTATGAGTGAAATTTGTTGGGTGGAAAGTATACGTACATAGTCGTAATATATATATATATATATAGTAATAATAATAAATTTGAAGACTAAAATCCAGAGAGGGCTCGATAAGGATAAATATATATCAAATATATAAGAACCGTAGAGCAAAAATTTATTAAAATAACAGATTAAAGTTTAAGCAAAGAATCGCTGCTTTCACCCTTAACGGGATCTTCTGAAACTAACAAAATCAATCTGTAAACGCAGAAGTGGATATTTGAAAAGACGTTGCAACTGGAGGCAAAGAACGGGAAAAAACGAATATAATACGTCATTAATAGGAGCGGTGAAAAACAATTACACGCAAAGACAGAACCACGTTTATGATATAAAATAAGTCGTAGACTAATGTTCTCTTAGGTGGTTCATAGAGACGTTTATTGGCAATGAACGGAAAACACGAAGATAATACGTCATATGTGGAACGTGGAGAACAATATATATATATATATATAACGAAGGAAATGTGGTAAGCAACCAGGTGGACCATAACGCACCAAAGTACTCAATACTTAGGGTAGTAGAGTGGGTAATAGGAACGATAAGACCCCGATGGCTGAGCTCAAGCCGTTTCGACGGCTAATTCTGGACTAAATTTAGTCCAGAATTTAGTCCTACTCGTTCCTATATATATATATATATATATATATATAGAGAGAGAGAGAGAGAGAGAGTAACGAGGAGTTACTGTACGTTCACCCATGTGAGCACTCGATGTTTAGGGTCACGTCAGTAGCGAGGTGTAAAGCTAGACAGAGTGTAATATAATAATACTAGGATGATTTGTTAAGCCTTCATTACGTTCATCGATTGTTGACGCGCGTTTTGCTATTTATCAGCTGAAGGTTCGATATGTATCGATCTGCCATTACTACAATAGATTTCCGACGCGCTTTTGGTTCCAAAGACAGGCAAGATTAATACAGATAGAATCTTGGAGCTGATCAATAGCGAAACGCGCGTCACCAATCAATGAACGTAATGAAGGTTTAACAAATCGCCCTTGTATTATTATATACATATTTCTGTTTGTATATTAAAATGGTATAGTCCACTATGTATTGAGTACCTTACTTCCAGTGGTTACCTCCGATTGAACGCGGTATACATACACACATACACACACACACCCACACACACACACCCACACCCACACACACACACACATACACACACACACACACACACACACACAAATACACATATATATATATATATTTATTCAGGTAAGATCAGGTTTCTCCCTAATAGTGGTTATTGGTTGATTTGTCGGTGACTAAACGAGCTCTCAAATCAAACGATGGTTGGGTGAGTGGGTAGTTAGTATCCCAGCAGAACACGAAAACAAGAACTGTTAAAAAGGTGAAATAAAACCGCAGATTCAACGGTTAACAACCCCGAATATGGGTAAAATAACCTCACCAATCTGCAATCGGACAAACGAGGTGAGTGCGCGTTCACTTGTGATCAAACTAAAACCGAACAGAAAGCGCTGAAGATCAACTACGGAGAGTTCCCTCGAATAGAAGGTAAACCGCCCTAGATTGAATGGGATATATATATATATATATATATATATATATATATATATATATATATATATATATATAGATAGATAAATCTACCAAAATGTACGGTAGTGTCCAATCCGTATGAAGAACTCAATGTAATCCGAATATCATGAAAAGAGAAAATGTATTCAAAAAAAATTTTCGGTGAAAATTAACGGAAAACAGAGTCAAGATAAATTAATAAAATAATGAATAAACAAAGAAACAGTTCCTTATATTTAAAAATTCATCATCTTACGATCGTTTCTAGGATATATATCTTAGTGTTGGTATGCATATCCTATAGATCTATGTAAAATTTTTACAAACTATCAGCGGGAATATACATACCTACACATATATATGCTGTCTTGAGAAATAAATATATATATCCTAGAATCGATCGTAAAATGATGAATTTTTTTAATATAAGGAACTGTTCTTTGTTTATTCATTATTTTATTAATTTAAATATATATATATGTATAAATATATATATATATATATATAAATATATAAAATTACAAAATATGAGGAAATAATATACCTATCTTTTCTTCAAATCTGGACTGCGGATTCGCCGATCCGTGTGCCACTAACCTGCACTATAAAGATGCCTCATCGCCGTGAGGTTCATACGACTTATCAACAGACCCTTCAGAAAAAAATCTCTGGAAACGGGGGGTAATAGAGTGGTCAGAAAATTACTCTTTCTTTCGTAACAAGCAAGAATTTCTCGGGAGGCGTTGAGAGAAATTAACACTTGATATAGTGGTCATAGAAGATACTAACTACCTCCTCACTCAAACAACGTTTGGTTTGGGAGCTCGTGGACAGTGACCGAATAAGGTATTTACTAGTAAAAGTAATTAGTTGACTCCTGGGTTAACTCGACCATAGGGGCGTTCGGGATAATATAATAATGAAGTACACACACATACCCATATGTATGTATGTATATATAGTGCTACTGGTAACATGTATCCCAGTACAACCTGTCCCATGGTCGGGTCGTTGGCGACTAAACTGGCAACCCTACCAAGGTGTTTTGGTGAGGAGGGTGACTTTGGACATCCTGCAGGACTAAAAACAGAACCTGTCAAAGGGCAAAGTCAATGGCCATCCAAAATCACCGGGAGAGATGACCCCTTAGCCTTTGTCAAGGCAGAATTCTAGGAGAACGAAAACTCTGATATAACACCTGCAACCCTCATGGTATCCAATGATGTTGACTTGTTCTTCTTTTTGGTAAATATCATATTGGTTAAGAGAGTGGGACTGGCTTTGTGCAGTGCCTTTGCTCACTATAAAAGCTTCACGGCACATGCATTGCTTTATATCTGGAGATCTCTCTGCTCTTGTCGTCACACGGTACCATGGGCCCAGCACTATGTGTCAATAATTGTCGCAAGTGTAGTATTTGTACCAGAGTTTTCAAGTCGCTGGCTGGACTAAAAAGTCACACTCGTTCAGCGCATCGGTAGGGATTCTCCTACATGGATATAAAGTAGTGACCGTACTCGAAAACGAGTTGGCAGCCACCATATATATATATACATTCTTGTTTCGATTACATATGTTTTCCTTTTAGATGTGGCACATGGTCAAAAAGACACGTGAAAGCGAATATATAGATATACACCTGCCTATATATATATATATATATATAACGAACGAGGTGTGGTAAGGAACCAGATGGACCATAACGCACCATAGTACTCGATACTTAGCGTGGTAGAGTGGGTAATTGGTAAAAGTTTAACTCCGACGGCATACATATATAAATATATATATATATATATATATATATAGAGAGAGAGAGAGAGAGATATATATACGATATTAATAAATGGAAACTATATTTATAAAACCATATTTATTTCATTATACATATTTCAGGGATACCAAATTAAATTATGGTATGCCTTCATCAGACAAAATACAATATATAACAGTTTTACAAATAAGCTTTGAAGTACCCTATTAAAATGCAACCATTGTGTTTTGAAGTCATCCGGATGACTTCCAAAAACAATGGTTGCATTTTAATAGGGTACGTCAAAGCTTATTTGTAAAACTGTTATATATTGTATTTTGTCTGATGAAGGCATACCATAATTTAATTTGGTATCCCTGAAATATGTATAATGAAATACATATGGTTTTATAAATATAGTTTCCATTTATTAATATCGTATATCTACTCCAAATACTTGTCGAGTGCTTTATATCAGTTATAAAAATATTTACTTGTTGTATCCCAACAATTTTAAATAGAACTTTTGCATATATATATATATATATATATATATATATATATATCTTTCTATTAAACTGTACTTTATGGGCTGGATTCACAATGAAGACAATGATATGATATACTAATATAAATTAGAAAATATATAGACTACGTCTTTTCCTATATTAATGAGACACAATCATGCAGAAATCTGTTCATAGATGAGGGTAAAGTTGTATTACATCATCTCGCAGTCGTTACTCACATATCTGCCACGTAGTAACGAAGAATTTATCGACTTTATATTCCATCAAATGTGTTAGAATCATTACTATTTAGTATCATCAGTATTTTCCCGTTTTCTTTATCCTCCAACCACCTCATCATCATTATCCTCGTCAATATAATATATTATCTAATAACTAAATTATTTTAATATGAAAAAGACCTAATAAAATGGACTGTAACAATGCTAATTTATTAATACTGTACCCATTGTGCAGTTTCAGTTAAACATTAAGTTGAATATCATGATGTCTCTATCGTATTGTTGCCCCTTTCCTTTTAGGGGTGGGTGGGGTTATCAATTATATTCAATCTTTACTTATTTTATTTTTATACCTTTCATTTAAAATACTAGCCACTTAATTTTAATCAAGAAACGTGTTTACATTACAAAGTGTAGACATAAAAAGATTTGCAATTTGAATTGAAGAGTCAATTCATGGTCGAATGTTCTATTAAAAATCAGAAAATGGTATTTTCTATTCAATAGACATATGTTATTTAAATATGATGTATATTGTTTAAAGATAGAATTATTTCAAATGGTAAATGTATCTTCTGATTTTGTATAAATCTATTTCATTTATTGAAATGGCCATTCCAACAAATATTGAATTCAGTTTATTAAGTATTGTGAAAATATCGGATAAATAATTAAAGCATTTTTTCTAACGTTTCTTTTAAATTTTCTTCATACGTGTTGCTATTTTAGTGCTACATTCTCGAAATTGATTGAACAGCTAAATAAATTTAGATGCCAAAATGAATACTATTTGTAATTCCATAGAAAACAAATTGCCGCTTATGCTCAGCAGTTGGCCATTGAATTATTTTTGGTTTTCGCTGCGTTTTTCTTGGGTTCTGCATTCATTTACATACATTTACATAAACGTGTTTAAATGCAAGATAGGATAATTTGGAATTTATTCTTATATTTTAAGAAAATTATTCGCTGTAATTTTAGTAGCCATATTGTACCAAAGAATAGAGTCGTCTTAGTATACACAAAAATTAAAAATAACTTCCATTATTCGGTGGATTGACAGTATCAGTAGAGGGTCGGACGCCTTGCTTTGCAGCAAAGAGTTACGGCCCTTTCTGCTCTGAGTTCAAATCCAGCCGAGTTTAACTTTGCCTTCCATCCTTACAGGGTTGATAAAATAAGGTACCATTCATGTACTGGATAATTGCTGGCCTTGTGCCAAAAGTTTTACAATTATTTTATTTTTCAATGGTGATAATGGTAGCGACGTGTTTCAATTAATTTTACTATCGATCCCACTCCCACCAAATCTTTAAAATATATGTTGTATGCAAAGTGATAAATGCGATGTTGATGATACCATTTGCGCTTAAAAATTCAAGGGAAATGTTTCACGAAATATTTATCTGTATAGGATATACAGGAAAAAAGGAGTTAAGCATACTCATAGAAATGCATTGGAGTCGTATATAGTGTATATCTATACACACACACACATACATACATATATATATATATATATATATATATATATATATATATACATATATATATATATATATATATATATATATGCATGAGTATGTGTGTGTATAAAAATGTGGGAAATCCTGAAAACAGAAGTGTAGACATGAACAGAGATTTAGGGAATCTGGTAAAAAAAAAGACCTATACACGTAGAAGACGTGGTTATCTTCTGCTATATAGAATCGAACTCTTTCTTTTAACTCAATGGTGTTGAACCCACAGTTGGAATTTGGATGAGAGTTCAAATCTCTGTAATGGGTACTGAACACCTTTTTCGTCTATATAAGTATTTTACCTGATTTTCTAAAGCAAATTTTTCTACTATTTACCAATGTTTGACATTATCCACATTTCTGAAAAGTTTAACTCACTCAAAGCTTTAATTTTCATTTACAATACACACACATACTCTCTCTCACAATATATATATATACAGTTTAAGTATATGATTACAGTTTAAGTAAATAATGCTTACTTTCACTCATAAATGTTTTGAATATATATATATACATATATATTCAAAAGTGTCTTTAAATCACTAACTCTTTCTCACACACACGCGCACACATTTCTATTGAGATAGAGAGAAAGCGCGTATGCGTTAAAAAAATACATTGATTTATCTTGGAACACTGCGATAATATATAATAATTGTTTCTACTTTTGGCACAAGGCCAACACTTAACTCAGTGTATTACTGGTACTTTATGTTATGGACCCCGTAAGGATGAAAGGCAAAGTTAACCTCAGCGGGATTTGAACTCAGACCATAAAGGGTCATAACGCTTTGCTGCAAACATGGCGTCAGACCCTCTACCGATACTGTCAATCCACCGATATATTATGATAATGAAATTCAAATTTATTTCGACTTTTACACAGATCCAATGTAGATATGACATTTGAAGCTAGCAAGAAGGTGTTTTCTAATATTCATTTTGGATAATTGTATACTTTATCTGCATCACGAAGTATTTAACTATCGGTTGGAGGAAGCTTACTCTGTAAATGTATTTTCCATTTAGTTCAGCATATATCTTGCACTTAAACTAAGCATTGCCATTACTACATTTTATTATTACTTTAATAGATTGAAATATTTGTGTTTCAAATAACATGAATATTGCATATGTTTGGAATGTTGAGGTATGAAATCTTGCAGTTGGCGTATTGCAGATTTAACACTTAACTTATTTGTATAAGTGGTTACATTCTTATTATACACGTTCATTCGAAATGCTAAAAATAGCCGCCAGCCAAAACTTACATTTACTTGTATATCTCTAATTTAAAGTTGTGGACGAACATATTTCAACTTACATCGCGTTCCAACTTTATTACAAACACTACTATATTAATATGAATTAGAGAAAAAACGCATTATCATATATACGTCACAGTTTTCCAAATCCTCTTTAATGAAATTTCTAGACGGAAACTATTTTGAAGCTGATAAGAATGATCGTGTTTTTTTTTTGTTTTGTTTTTTTCTGTAGCACAGCAGCCGATTTTGAGACTATCTTACACTACTAAATTAATATAAATTAGAGAAAAAATGCATTATCATTTCGACGTCACAGTTTTCCAAATCCTCGTTAATGAAATTTCTAGACGGAAACTATTTTGAAGCTGCTAAGAATGATCGTGTTTTTCTTTTGTTCTTTTTTTCTGTGGCACAGCAGCCCATTTTGAGCCTATTTTATCTGTGCGGTTTTGTTGCTGTTTTGATGGGATTTTGTTGCGGTTAACTTACTGGTCTGAAAAGAACCCCTCCATTCATCTCACAAGTTAAGAAGGCCTTGAAATGGAACTTCAGTGCTGATCTTCCTGCTACATCTAATCCATTTAACAGTATGCTTGAATGTATTGAACAGCTTCGGTTCAGCACAATTTCTCTGCAATCACCACGGTAATTTGTTATCTCAATATGATATTCTACAACATAAAAGCAGATTGATTTCAATATTTCTCACCACATCATTAGTCATATAATTCTGTTATAATACTCTAAATGTAAGATGAGGAATAACACTAACTATGATGTAGTTTTTCTAGATGCATCTATATATGCAAGCATGGCATAAATCCTTCTTTCTCACCACTAATCCATAACGCACAGAACCTTTCCCATCAACCGATTAACTGAAATAGTAGAATAGAGGCTATTGTTACCTCCTCAGGCGTTCACTGTAACCAACACTGAAATATCTTCATAGGTTGGAGGAGAACGACAAGTAAATAAATTACAAAATGGAAATGTTCAATGTATATAGGCTGGCGGGATTGTTCCCTTGGAAACTCTCCAAATAGTTGTTCTGTGAGAAATAGCAGTACAGCATTTCAAAAATCAAACCCGTTCGACCTTCCTGAAGACGAAATTATACTATGGTAATGACTGAAAATACATTTAGCAAAATTGAGAATAGCCGACATGTATTAATGACACATATCTTCTATTTTAGGCCACTCCGTTCTGAATGCGGATTTCTCCTTCCATTTTGTATTTTTTTCTCCGAAGGTTTTCATGTGTAAGTTGATTCCTCTTCCTTACTTCACATTAAAATAAACAAAAACAATTAAGTTTACTTCGAGTCAACGATATATGTATTATGTGTATTTCATCTACATGGTAAAATTAACAGCTAATTGTCCTGCACATTGACCTATATATATATATATATATATATATATATATATATATATATATATATATATATATATATATATATATATATATATATATATACATGAACACCGTGGATAACACTCTCTGGTGGTGTCCAGCAGAAGCAAGGGATAAAACCGTCTATGCATTTCAGGCTTGACTGGCCTTCGTCAGGACGGTCCCTCCCACAGCTTGCTGGACTTGAAAACAGTCGTGAATATAGTCTTCTCGTCTGTGTAAATGAGGTGATTAATCTCATTTGCATTTGAAGCTGCATAGCAACGGCTCCCTAAAACCGTATTTCTTTAAAAATACGAAATGTCTATACATAATATATAAAGCTATGCATGAAGCGAAATCATATTTCTTTTCTATTATAAGTTGAGCCAACTTATGCAGCTTCAAATGCAGATGAGATTAATCACCTCATTTACACAAAGGGGAAAACTATATTTCCCTGAGTGTTTTAAAGTCCAGCATCAGCAAGCGGTAGGAGGGACCGTCCAGAAGAAGGCCAATCAAGCCTGAAATGCATAGACGGTTGTCCCCCTTACTTCAGCTCGGCAACACTAGAGGGCGTTAGCTCCGGTGTTTGCATAGCTACAGCTTCCTAAAACGGTATTTCTTTAGAAATACGGAATATCTATACATATTGTATGAAGCTATGCTTGAACCGGAATCTTATTTCTTCTCTATTATAAGTTGAGCCAACTTATGCAGCTTCATATGCAAATGAGATTAATCACCTCATTTACACAGAGGAGAAACCTATATTTTTTCGACTGTTTTCAAGTACAGCTGTAACAAGCGTTGGGAGGGACTGTTCTAACGGAGGCCAGTCAAGCCTGAAATGCATAGACGGTTTTACCCCTTGCTTCTGCTGGACACCACTACAGAGCGTTAGCCCCGATTTTGCATGGCTACGGCTTCCTAAAACCATATTACATTAGAAATACGAAATTTCTATACATATTATAATATTATATAAAGCTATGGTTGAAGAGAAATCTTATTCCTTGCATATATATATATATATATATATATATATATATATATATATATATATATATATATATATATATATATATATATATATATTTATATATATATATATATATATATATATAGTGTCTAACACGCTTGTTGCTGTTTTCATATACACACACACACACATATATATGTGTGTGTGTGTGTGTCAGTATGCCTGTGTGTGACCATGTGCATGTGCTTGCGAAGAGCTTCCTGCATGAAGTGTATCGATACAAATATATTCCACATCTTCAATAATGCAAGTTGTAAAGGAATATTCACTCAACTAAGACTGTTATCACAATTCCATGTCCGTATCACAATTGAGGAACTTTTCAAGCAATACGAAGTAAGCAAAGAAGTGAACTCCTATAGCTTCGCAACAATTCATGAGATGGAAGTCTGACTGGTAAAATTAACAGACATATTTTGATTTTAAAAGATCTCCTCAGAAAAGCATATTCACTGAGGTAGTCGGTGAAACTATAACTGCCAAAACTAGTTAGGGAAAGAATAACATAATTTATGTAATGATTATATGAATCAACAAAGATTAAAGTGGAAAATACCTGATGGGAGTATACACTTCATGCCATTGCTATGCCATATTTTTACTACTATACTTATTTGAGCTTATTTAACATACCTGTATCTTTGAGCAAACCTGCATATATTACCTTATGTTTCGTCCATGCTGATAGGAAATATTTCATCTATGAGTTTTTTTTATTTATCGTTCTTTTTCCCAGAGCTGAAATAGATATATATTCTCTGAAATTCTCACAAAATTTTAAATTTTGCTCTTAATATGAGCATCACCAGAATTATTCCGTTTTACAATTCTTAAAATATTACATGACATATGTGTATATACATTTCCAATAATAGACGTTATGCATTATTCCCTTTGTAGTGTGTTAAAATGTCTTTTAATATGTTCAAATATTCATTTTTAGCGGGGTTATTAGTTCAACGCTTTTTTTCTTCCAAGCAACTGTCACTAATGGACCATATTGAGGTACTGTTTAGTATTCTGGAGGAGTAAAAATACGGCCCCAGTTAATGTGGTAAAGGCTCACATGTTTTTATGTTGATCGATGAAACCCTCTTGGGCGCACACATCAAGTGTCCAAGCTTTTCTGCCTTGAGGATATCTGTTAAACATCTATTAACACGTATGAGGGATACGACTATCGACCGACTTATTTGAAAATATTGCTCAGCCACTTTCTGGCAAGGGCGGGCAGTTTTTCTCTGATATAATTTATGAAAGGTGGTGTGTGGTTGGACATGACTGAAAGGGCTGGAGACTGACACTTTCCTCTTCAGCCAAGACCTCATCAACGTTTTCATATTCCCTTTGGAAAGGAAGCAAAGGACATGGAATGCTCCCCAGCAATATATTTGTTAAAATATAGGGGAATGTAGCGATAGAGGCTCGAGTGAATGAGCATACTCGGACAATGTGTCTGTAGGCTGGAGTGTTTAGAAAGGAGAGGAGCACCCTCCGATGCTGCACTTTGGGACTAGTTACCTTTAGGATCAGTGGGCTTCCTAGGTTACCCCTACGTGTTACTCCTATTGAGGAATTGTATGTCATTATTTTTCAATTCTATCGACCTCTTTTATCCTTTTTATGTAAGTCACCACTGTCCATGTTGTTGTTTTTTTTTTTGTCCTTTATCTTTTACCATAGTGGTCAATAAAAAATATAATAATGATTATTATAATCATTATGTGGGTTTATTTCGAGCACCTGCAGTCACGTGTAGGACGGATCCGACTATGAATTGAGCCATTGTGAAATTCACCCCACCATCCTCCTGTAGGGTGGAAAGACAGGCATGGTTTGTCAGTGTGGTGGCCAAAGCGAAAGAGGTTGTGTGGTGAACGCGTTTAAATGGGTTGAAGTCAGCCATTTTTCTTTTTGTTAAAACCCTGATTAGCCTTTTCAGATTTCACTTGAAGAGAAAAATGAGAGTGGAGTGGAAAGTACTGCGTTCAACCAGTTTGGTGAACGGTGGGTGAGAGTAGCGAACATGGTCCGTATGAATGGGCCTGTCTTCAGCATACACCAGTAGTTTGTAGTAGAACAACTGGAAGATGGCACTTTGCCGTAGCGAACAAGGTGACCATGGATTTTGGTGTATTAGTGAGCATTATATTCTCCTCACCTTTGTGGAAGTTATAGTTTGTGTTGAACTTTTATTTTCTTAATATATTTCATAAATCTTATTTTACACAAAGAAAAACGCACACTGTATCGTCCTGTATTTTCTTTTATGTTTCCTTTATGTGAGCCCCGTGTGGCTAATAAATAAATCATTATTATTATTATTATTATTATATTATTATTATTATATTTAATATTATCATAGTTGCATTTATCTTGCTTTATGTTCATACAAGTTATCACCAAGTCAAAACCAGTGACCTCAAGAGACAACAAGGTCCGCCATGTTCAAGAAAGAACATACATACACACACATGCATCTTTAGGTGTTTAGACTTGTGATGTACTTATATAGACAGATTCTTCCTTAGTATATGGGCAGTTTCCATTAGTACTATCTTTTGTATTTCTCCTATACGCGGGTTTCCTGCAATTTGCGATAAGTAATCATTAGACCTCTTAGGTATCATTACTAGAGCGCTTAGAACCACTGGTATTGTTTTAGTTCTCAATTTCCACATTTTTCCAATTTCTATCGCCAGATCCTTATACTTGCTCAATGTTTGAAATGTGTTTATAGATACATTCTTGTCTATTGGAAAGGACATATCAATTAGCAGGCATACCCTCTTTTTAAAGTCCTTCAGTATTATATCAGGTCTATTTGCATCTATTTTTAGGTCTGTTTGGATGCTAAAGTTCCACAAGATGAGATGTGATCTTTTTCAAGTATGGGAGGTGGCTGATGCTCCCACCAATACTTTTGATGGGGCAGGTCAAAATGCTTACACATTATCCAACGTATGTATCGTGCAGCACTGTCATGACTGTTAGGTATTCGTTTGGAGCTATAGGACTGCGCAGTGAAATTATATGATCAATGGTCTCTGGATATTTTTTTACATACACGGCATAATCGGTTGCATCCATTTTTCATTATGTTGGCTTGGTAATTTTTTCTTGGCAGACACTGATCTTGTGCTGACATAATCAGTCCTTCAGTCTCCAATTTCAGTCCAGAGGATGCCAACCATTGATGGATTAAAGTTTTGTCAATATCAGGATTGTTAGCTCTTTCTGGGTATTTTTCATACAAAGGCTTTTCTTGCCATATCTTAGCCAGTTTCTGTAGCAGTTCTTTCTTTGCAGTTACTTTTACCTGCTTTTCTTTTTCTGTGTTTTCCATTTCAGCAGTAAATGGGACTTCTGAAATCTATAGTCCAATATTGTATCTTTGTACATATTTTGTAATGGAGTATGATCTGCTGATGCTTTTGTGTTTCAAAACATGTTTGATCATCCAATCATGTGATTCCCTTAGATATGTAGATAATCCAATTGTTGCAGTTTTCAACGCAATATCTAACTGGATTAACCCACGTCCTCCTTCTTTCCTAGGGAGATATATTCTATCTGTATCTGCCTTATGGTGATGCATTCTGTGCATGGTTAAGCATTTTCTAATCTTTGTATCGAGCCTACGGATCTTTGTGCTTGATTAATTGATGACATTGTAACTGGTATGGCAAGCGTGTTTATGGCATCGAAACTATTCCTTGCATTCAATTCCGTTCTTAAGATTACTCTTACTCTGCGGTAACAGTCCTTCCTCAACCTTTCCCTCATTGTTGAGTGCTTGATTCCGTATCCTTCACAAACACCTAGATATTTGTAAGTTTCCTCTTGATCAAGTTCTCTTATCACTTTTCTCCAATCAAGATTAATGTCTGAACTTTTCAGCAGCTTTCCTCTTAACTTTTCTTTGGCGCATTTATCTAGTCCAAACTCCATTTTGATGTCATCACTGAACTGTCCACATGGGATACTAGCCCTTGCAACTGTTCATCATTTTTTGCAAATAGTTATAGGTCATCCATGTAGACAAAGTGATTAATGGTTTTGTCATAGACTGTATGTTTTGGTTCATTGAGCATTTTACTTAATGGTATAAGTGCGATGCAGAATAAAAAGAGTCACTCTGAAAAATTCCACAATTAATATTAACTTCTCCAGCTTCCAGTGATTCCTTTTCACTATTCAAAAGGAGTGTCATTTTCCATGTCTTCATACTGAATGACAAGATCCTCCTGACAACGGGAGATATTTTGAAAATCTCTAAACATTTTTCAATCCAACAGTGTGGCAAACTATCGAATGCTCTTTAATAATCTATCCAAGCAATTGACATATTTGTGTGTCTATTATCTTCCAGTATCATTTTGTTAACCAACAGCTGATCCTTATAGCCACATGAGCCTCGTTTATACCGTTTCTGCTCATTGGGAAATATATCATTTGTTATCAGGTGATCATATGTATATTCAGTTAGGACTGATGTTAAAATATTATACATTTTGGTCAAGCAAGTTATCGGTCTATAATTGTTGGGATTGCTTGATTCATCATTCTTCGGAAGTAGGAATGTAATGCAGTTAACTAGCCATGATGGTATAGTTTCCGGCTCCTTAACCATTTCATTGTTAAGTTGGGCTAACGGCTCATGTGACTCTGTGAAGACATGTATCCAAAGATTTGGTATGTTGTCTTTGCTCGGGATTTCCATTTGCTGCATTTTTTAAGAGCTAAACGCAGATGTGCTACTGTTATATTTTTCAAGGTGAGCTGTATCTTCCATTTGTTTGTCTGCCCATGCGTCATGTATATTATGCACTTCTTCTCGGCCCAGATCTTTTCCCAGAATCCTTGCACTTCCTCCTTGGGTGGTATTGATTTAGCAGTTATTGTTGACTTGCCATGTTTTCTGTAAAAGTTTCTTTGGTTGATTTTGAACATATTATTGTCCTCATAGAATCTAGATCGTTTTTCAAAGCGCCTTATACGAGCAGCTTTGGTCGACACTTTTTGCTTGATTGTTTCTATCAGCATTTCTATGTCACTTGTTGATTTGATACTGTATTTTCTTTTCAATTGTCTAAGTTTAGTTTGTTTAACATGATCATCTGCTTTGTAGTTTGCTAAAATGTCTATGTTAGATCAGAGAATTATTTGGCGATTGTTGTTCTCTTGCCAAGTAGATTTCTTGTGGGAATTCCTTTGTTTTTTCATCTTCACTCCACATAAGTGAGTGGTGACTTTAGCCAATGCATAATGGAGATCATTTAGATCAGTAACGTTTATTTGTGATGATAATGTTTTGTGAATTATGTTAGTCTTGAGTATTATCCTTTGGTTTTGTTTCGAGTTCTGGATTTTAGGGAGAGTCTCTAGTTCCCCCATATCAGATTCTTTCATTTTAATCCATTCGATATAATATCATTATTCAAGTCGGCGAATTCATTGTCATTCATTTCTTTATATAGACGATCCCATTGTTTTCATTTTTTGGTTTCATTTTGAGCATGCACTCCTTCCACCTTTTCGATCCTTTCTTTAATTTGTTCTGCTGACAGTGATTCCTCCCAAACCCTGGGATTTGAAGTGTTGCAATTTACCTCGTTTTCACTGACACGTGCTTCATTTTCCCTTCGTTGACGTTGCGCTAATTGCTTGATCTGATCAATTTCTATATCAGTTAGTAACTTTTTCTTAACAATATTTCTTCGTATATTGGCTAGTTTGTTACTGTCAATATAGTATCTCTTTTCGGGATGTTTCGTTTTCCAGTTGATATATGTCTGTTATGTATTCGATATATTTGATGGGTAGTTCATGGCTGTGTTATGCCTCAAGGACTTCTTTATTGTCTTCTCTTGACCATTTTTCTTTCTTTTTCTTTGGATTTCTTGGTGGTGAGCATGGAGAGACAACAGTAGGAGTATTCCGGTTATGGGAGGTCTCCAGCTTTGGATTGATGGGAAGGTTTGAACCATTAGCTGATTTTTCGACCCCAGTCTTGTTCCTCTCCGAGGAACGCGGCCCTTTTTGACCCGGGTGATAGCCGATCAGGTATGAGATGTTATCATTTGACATTGGCTTTATTTTGTTGCGTTTTATCCTTAACCGCCAAGGGGTAATCATTTCGTGTTACCACTCCTAGGACGAGTGTCAACCAATACTAGAGGGGACCTCCTCCCCTAGAGACACTGTTATTCCCCGCCGGCCGCCATCCCGGTGTTTCTTGGTCATGGTTGTTTTGTCTTTTTAAATTTGTATTATCATGAGTGGTTCCTTAATGTGAGCCCTTCGTGGCTGAGAAAGAAATTATTATTAATAATGTAATATACTTTTTGTTGAAGTTGCCTCTTCATTACCATAGCCGTTAACCTTTGACCGAGTCACTATGTCAGTATATTTATATCTTTCGTTAGCCTCTTCCTTGTCTAGTGTTTGCACCACCTTATCCTTTCTTAATGTAACAAAAGGTAGTGGAGGAATAGTGGTGGTAGCAATGATGGAGTGCTGGCAGCAGGGATGGGATAGTGTCAGTGTAGTGATGGCGTTGTCGCTACTAAATTCTGTTGACTAGACAGTAGCTAGTATGCATTTGTTTGATATGTATATCTATGCGGTTTGTCGCCTATGTTTAATATACATATTGACATAATTCTTTAATATTTGAATTAAACATTTTGAGAAAACTTGAGATAACGTGGTTGGTAAAATAAACTACCAGTAATGTACTGGTTATTTGTGGCCTTGTGCCAAATGTAGAAAACATTATTATTATGCTGGGATAGGTGGTGGTGAAATTGCCGTTATCTGGCTGTTGTATTTAGTGTACACAGACGAGGCGGGGTTAGGTGGTGTATCTAGGCTCTGGTAGTGTAATTGTCGTTATTTGGCTGTTCTATTTAGTGTATTCTATGTCCCTCGGAAGTATCCCCCCTATTGGGGAATTTTTCTTTTTTTGTTACATCATCTGTTTTTTTACACGGAGAAATGCCGATCTGTACCGTCCTGTATTGTACTGTATTGTCCTTAATGTCTTACTTTGTGTAAACCCTTGTGGTTAATAAAGAAAGCATTATTATTATTATTATTATTATTACAGTTGAATTTATCTTGCTTTATGTTCATACCAATTATCACCAAGTCACAACCTGTGACCTCAAGAGACAACAAGGTCCGCCATGTTCAAGAAAGAACATACATACTCACACATGTATATTTAGGTGTTTAGACTTGTGATGTACTTATATTGATAGAATCTTCTTTAGTATATGGGCAGTTCCCATTAGTACTATCTTTTGTATTTCTCCTATACGCGGGTTTCCTGGGATTTGCGATAAATAATCATTAGACCCCTTAGGTATCATTCCCAGAGCGCCTACAACCACTGGTATAGTTTTAGTTCTCAATTTCCACATTTTTCCAATTTCTATCTCCAGGTCCTTATACTTGCTCAATCTTTCAAATGTTTTTACAGATACATTTTGTCTATTGGAACGGACATATCAATTAGCAGGCATACCCTCTTTTTAAAGTCCTTCAATATTATATCAGTCCTTCAATATTATATCAGGCCATTTTTTTATTATGTTTGCTTGGTAATATTTTGTTGGCAGACACTGATCTTGTGCTGATATAATCAGTCCTTCAGTCTCCGATTTCAGTCCAGAGGATGCCAACCACTGATGGGTTAAAGTCTTGTCAACATCAGGATTGTTAGCTCGTTCTGGGTATTTTCCATACATAGTCTTTTCTTGCCATTTCTTAGCCAGTTTCTGCAGCAGTTCTTTCTTTGCAGTTACTTTTACCTGCTTTGCTTTTTCTGTGTTTTCCATTTCAGCAGTAAATGGGAGTTCTGGAATGTGTAGTCCATTACTGTATCTTTGTGCATCTTTTGTAATGGAGTATGATCTTTTGATGCTTTCGTGTTTCAAAACGAGTTTGATCATCCAATCATGTGATTCCCTTAGATATGTAGATAATCCAATTGTTGCAGTTTTCAACGCAATGTCTAACTGGATTAACCCACGTCCTCCTTCTTTCCTAGGGATATATATTCTATCTGTATCTGCCTTAGGGTGATGCATTATGTGCATGGTTAAGAATTTACGAATTTTTGTATCGAGCCTACTGATCTCTGTGCTTGACCAGTTGATGACATTGTAACTGTAGGTTACTACTGGTATGGCAAGCGTGTTTATGGCATCGATCCTATTCCTTGCATTCAATTCCGTTCTTAAGATTGCTCTTACTGTGTGGTAACATTCCTTACTTATCGTTTCCCTCATTGTCGAGTGCTTGATTCCGTATCCTTCACAAACATCTAGATATTTGTACGTTTCCTCTTGATCAAGTTCTCTTATCACATTTCCTCGATCAAGATTAATGTCTGAACCCTTCAGCAGCTTTCCTCTGGTGAACGCTGCTTTGGCGCATTTATCTAGTCCAAACTCCATTTTAATGTCATCACTGAACTGCTCCACAGTGGATAATAGCCCTTGCAATCGTTCATCATTTTTTGCAAATAGTTTCAGGTCATCCATGTAGAACAAGTGATTAATGCTTTTGTCATAGACATTATATCCATGTTTTGTTTCATTGAGCATTATACTTAATGGTATAAGTGCGATGCAGAATAAAAGCGGTGATAAAGAATCACCCTAAAAAATTCCACAATTATTATTAACTTCTCCAGCTTCCAGTGATTTTGTTTCACTATTCAAAAGGAGTGTCGTTTTCCATGTCTTCATACTGAATGACAAAAACCTCCTGACAACGGGGGATATTTTGAAAATCTCTAAACATTTTTCAATGCAAATGTGTGGCAAACTATCGAATGCTTTTTTATAATCTATCCAAGCAATTGATAGATTTTTGTGTCTATTATGAAAATCTTCCAGTATCATTTTGTTAACCAAAAGCTGATCCTTACAGTCATATGAGCCTCGTCTACACCCTTTCTGCTCAATGGGAAATAGGTCATTTGTTATCAGGTGGTCATATGTATATTCAGTTAGGACTGATGTTAACATTTTATACATTGTGGTCAAGCAAGTTATCGGTCTGTAATTTTTGGGATTGTTTGTCTCATCATTCTTCTGAAGCAGGAATGTAATGCCGTTAACTAGCCATGATGGTATCTTTTCTGGATCCTTAACTATTTCATTGTTAAGTTGGGCTAACATCTCATGAGACTCTGTGAAGGCATTTATCCCAAAATGTTGTATTTTGTCTTTTTCTGGGGATTTCTATTTGCTGGTTTTTCTTAGAGCCAAACGCAACTGCTCAACTGATATATTTCCCCATATTTGTTCCTCAAGGTGAGCTGTATCTTTCATTTGTCTGAATTTTTCTTCGGCCCAGATCTTTTCCCAGAATTCTTGCACTTCCTCCTTGGGTGGTATTGATTTAGCAATTATTGTTGACTTACCAACTTTTCTGTAGAAGTTTCTTTGGTTGTTTCTGAACATATTATTTTCCTTATATAATCTACATCGATTTTCAAATCGCCTTATCCGGGCAGCTTTGGCCGACACTTTTTGTTTGATTATTTCTATCAGCATGTCTATGTCACTTGTTGATTTTATACTGTACTTTCTTTTCAATTTTCTAAGTTTAGTTTGTTTAACATGTTCACCTACTTTATAGTTTGTTAACATTTCTATGTCAGATGGGAGAAGGTTTATTTCACGATTGATGTTCTCTTGCCAAGTAGATTTCTTGTGGGTATTCTTTTGTTTTTTGATCTTCATTCCACATAAGTGAGTGGTGACTTTAGCCAATGCATAATAGAGATGATTTAAATCAGTAATGTTTAGTTTGTTTGTGATGATAATGTTTTTGAAATTATGTTAGTCTTGTGTATTATCTTTTGGTTCTGTTTGGAGTTCTGGATCTCAGGGAGGGTATCTCGTTGCCCCATGTCAGATTCTTTCATTTTCATCCATTCGATCATAATTTCATCCTTCAAGTTGACAAGTTCATTCTCATTCATTTCTTTATCATTTACGATCTCATTATTTTCATTTGGAGTTTCATCCTGAGCATGCACTCCCTCCACATTTTCGATCCTTTCTTTAATTTGTTCTGTTGCCAGTGATTCCGCCCCAACCCTGGGATTTGAAGTGTTACAATTTACCTCGTTTTCACTGACACATGTTTCCTTTTCCCTTCGCTGACTTTGTGCTAATAGCTTGATCTGATCAATTTTTATATCAGTTAGTAACTTTTTTTTTACAATATTTCTTCGTACATTGGCTAGTTTGTTACTGTCAATATAGCCTCTGTTTTCGGGATGTTTCTTTTTCCAGTTGATATATGTCTGCTCTGTATTCGATGTATTTGATGGGTAGTACATGGCAGTGTAGAAAGCCTCAAGGACTTCTTTATTATCTTCCCTGACCATTTTTCTCTCTTTTTCTTTGGATTTCTTGGTGGTGAGCATTTAGAACCAACAGTAGGAGTATTCCGGTTATGGGAGGTCTCCAACTCCGAAGTGAAGGGAATATTTGAAACATTAACTGATTTTTCGACCCTAGTCTGGTTCCTCTCTGAGGGACGCGGCCCTTTTTTACCCGCGTGACGGCCGATCCGGTATGAGATTTTATCATTAGACAATTACTTTATTTTGTCGCGTTTTATCCTTATCCGCCAAGGGGTAATCATTTCGTGTTACCACTTCTAGAACGAGTGTGAACCAAGACTAGAGGGGTCGTTTTTCCCTAGAGACACGGCTATTCCCCGCCGGCCGCCATCCCGGTATTTCTTGGTCAAGGGTTTTTTTTTTGCTGTTTTTTTAAATTGTTATTATCATGAGTGGTTCCTTAACGTGAGCATTGCGTGGCTCAAGAATGGAATTATTAATAATTGTCCCCACTCCAGGCACAAGGCCAGCAATTACCCAGTGCATTACAATAATATAATATACGTTTTGCTGAAGTTGCCTGTTATTGTTGTTGGCTATGTCGGTGGTGGTGCTGTAGCTTTTTATATTGTTGTTGGGGAAGGGGGGACCAGCAATGCCATAGTTGTTGACGTTTGGCCGGTGGCCGGGTCACTAAGTCAATCTATTGATATATTTTGCCAGCCTCTCCCTTGTCTAGTGATACCGCCACCTTCCCCTGTCTTAAGTTAACAGATGAATAGAGGTGGTTGCAATGAAGGAATGGTGGCGGCGGTGATGGGATAGTGGTAGCAATGATGGATGGAGTGGTGGCGGTGGTGGCGTTGTCGTTACTGAGTTTTGTTGTATAGACTAGTTTTGTTTGATATGTAGTATCTATGCGTTTGTGTTGCGTATGTTTAATATATGTGTTGACATATTTTTTCTTAATATTGGAATTAAACATTTTGTTAAAACGTGAGACAATAATAATAGTAATTATTATCATGATGCTGGGATTGGTGGTGGTGGTGGTGAAATTGCCGTTATCTGGCTGTTATATTTAGTGTACAGAGCGGGGAGATGGTGTAGGTGGTGTATCTAGTTTCTGGTGTTGGTGAAATTGCTGTTATTTGGCTGTTCTATATAGTGTAGACAGAGAGGGTTTTCTTCCCTTTATAACCATTTTCTTTTTTGAATATAAAATATATAATACAAAATTGAATATTTGAGCGATATAACAATGTATTATGGATCCGAATTTTTATGAGACTTGATTCGGTGAATTATGCATCATTTGTACTAAGAAATGTTGTTTCACAATTGATTTAAATATGTTAAAAATCAAAAACTTTCGGGAGCGATTTCATGACCTTCTACCAACACGTGCGTCTTCTTCCTTCTTATTCTTCTTCTTCTTCTTCTTCTTCTTCTTCTTCTTCTTCTTCTTCTTCTTTTCTTCTTCTTCTTCTTCTTCTTATTATTATTATTATTATTATTATTGAATGCTATGGTTGACGGAGGCTCGGCTCTGTAAGGTATTGTAAATTTTGGTCGTTATAACAATTGTAAATTGTTTAAAATTTTAACCAACTCGTAGACAAAAACACCCTCCTCCTCGTGAGAGGGAGCTTTCTGCCCGTTATTTGGCCCTTCGGGGTTAAATAGCCGCTTATTGGGGTTGTTGTGCCCAATATTTATATTAAACAAAAAAAAACAACATGGCTACGAAAAATAATTTTCATGGGTCACTCCAACTCATTCCGTCTTCTTCTTCCTCAATCGTCACTACAGCAGAGAGAAGATTGTCTCTCTCCCTCCCTTCTCTTTCGCAAGCGACGACAGAAAAGAAAAATCTCGTGCAAAGCGTGCAATATTTCTCCACGACGACGACGACAACGACGAAAAAGGTGTGCGGGAAATACGAAAACCCATTTCATTCGTCTGACGTCAGGAGTAATAGCAGTAGCAGCAGTAATAACAACAGCAACGTTGACAAGGAAAACAACCTTAGTAGCCGCAACAGCATCATCAGCAGCATAAACAACAACAGCATTAGCAGCAGCAACAACAACAACAACCACAGGAACAGCGGCAGTAGTCGTAGTACCTGTAGTAACAACAAGAGTAACAGCAGCTCTGACGACAACAACAACAACAAAAACAGCAGCAAAGAAAAACCTATCTCGTTTGCAGGTATCACAAAGAACCTGGAAACCATCCTCATAAAAAATGAGGAATTACAGGAAGCGAAGAAGATGGTTACGAAAACAGGACACCGAGCAATCTGCAAGGCAGCCGAAATTTTTTTCGAAACCCAACAGCACTGTACGGTCACGTACCGTACAGTAAGTACAAAATTCCGTAGGCTTGAAAGAGCCACAGAGGCTCAGATACAAAAGGCTTTGTGGTCTGTGTGGCAGCGGAAAACGCACATCACCCGAGGCAAGTAATATGCCACCGTAGACGTACTTTTTGCCACATCCCAGGAGGCAAAGGCTCAATACTTAGTGACCCTAAGGTGCGAGGAAATGGTGTTGGTGCCCTCCTACTGCGGGCAAAAAAATGTGAGGGTCAAACTGACCCACGCCCCATGGGATGGATCCTTCTTGGCTGGCCGCGTCTTTCCTCGTCGGAATCGAGGACAAAACAACTGTACTGCAAGTACAGAAAAAAGTAAGAGAAGATTGGGTCGGCACCTCCATTGAGATGTTAATCAAAACCAACCAGGAGAGCATCTAAGCTATCCCGGATGTGATAGACTTCGATAACGGCACTCAACTGCCCATAAGTGTTGAGGGCAAACGCCCGAAATGCTTTCGCCGTGGTTCGAAGACTCACCTCAGGGCCTTCTGCAACAAGAAGACCCCGAGAAAGGAGAAAACCCCCCTCCTTCCGAAACCGGCTCCACGGCTACCAGCAACAGGACAAGCGGCAACCAGGAACGAAATGTCCGTGGCACCCATTCCCACGCCACGGAAATCAAAAACAGCAGCAGCAGTAGAAATATTAACAACAACAACAGCAATACCAAATGCAGCTGCAACAGAGACTCCAGTGCAAACATCACCAACAACAACACGTGAAAGAGTGGAGCTGGTACCCCTCCCCGACCTCACAGAATCAGACATGGAGTGTGAGGTGGGAGAGGGATGGCCAAAGGTCGTAAGAAGGCACAAACGCAGAAGCAGCGCATCGTCGCCTTCGAAAATGTAGGAAGGAAATGAAAAAAGGGTAAAAGCTACTGCAAAGAGACTCACAGCAGCAACACCACCAACACCATCACCACCCACACTAGCACCACCATCACCACCGGCGACAACCCCACCGCCAACAACAACAACACCTTCAACACCACCACCACAAGCACCAAGATCGCAAACACAACAACAAAACGCACACACCCAGCAACAACGACAAGAAAATAGCAGAACAACACCCCACCCCCAGAAAAACAAATGCACGGCAATAAATACACACAACAAGAAACTAATGACTTACATAATTGAACACACAGACATTTCACAACACCACTACATAATACCAGCACCAATCAAAACGCCAACTAACATAAGACTGCTAAAAATAGCACAGAAACAATACACAAACATTAAAACGAAATTCCCCAACGCAGTTGGTGATTTCAGAGACCTAGGAGGGCCTCTCAATCGAAGGGCATTTTCGGACATACTCATAGAAGAGCCGACGACCAGCCGAAGGGACGATTCAACCGTCCCTTCACCAGACGATCAAGTGAAAAGGGATGGACAAACCATCCCTCCTCTACGAAAAGTACGGTAAGTGGTCTTTCCGATCTTTTCCACTCTATTTTAAACATGACCTCACTCAGAATAGGCAGCATAAATACGCGTGGCTTGGGGTCGTCGTGGAAGCAGGGTCACCTGCTCAACGATGTCAGGTCACTAACCATAGATGTACTGGCGATCAGCAAGACCAGAACCTCCGAAGCACGGGGTTCGCACCGATCTTCGGCAGCTACGATGTGTACTTATCTCCCAGCCGTCTTGGATCGGAGGGAGGAATTGCTGTGATTTTTCGGAGAGGTTTGGATCTCGCCACGGGCCATCTTCCTGGACCCAGAGGGTAAGTTAGTGGTGCTGGACGTGACCAGCGGAGACGGGCAACCTTTCAGGCTAGTGGCCGTCTATGCCCCGACAGGAGCATGGCGGCCTGATTTCTTCCGGCGTCTGGAGACCTTTCTTGGAACGTCCCGCTCTTTAGTGTTAGTGGGCGACCGGAACGGGATCTTAGATGCACGCTGGGACTGTGTGGAATTAGAGGATAGGGGTGGAGGGTGCAAGAGCCTCACCAACCTGCTGAGGTGTTTTGAACTGTCTGACTGGTACGATTGGATTTCCCGAATGTGCCAATGTGGACTTGGACAAATTGCATAGGGTCATCCAGATCATATCTAGATAGAGTATTTTGTAGGGAAATAGATAGGTCTAGCATAGGCTGTCCACAATTCACGATAGTCAGCTACACGGACCACGATTTCATGATCTGTGTGCTTGACTTAGATAGGCTTCATAGACAAGGACCCTGCTACTGGAAGCTAAACGCGTCCTTACCAGCGCGCAAGGCCTACAGAGACCGGATTAGCGAACTAGTTAAGCCGGCGTTGACGGAGGTCATCGTCAACAACAAGTGGTGGTTTGCTCTTAAAGGAGCGATTAGAATAGAATCCATTAGGTTTAGTAAGGCTTTAGCAATAGAGAAAAATAGAGCAGAGGGAGAAGTAGTCAGAAAATTAGACGAGGCGCTTAGCAAAGGCATTGCGACCGACGTGATTGCGTCGAAATTGGCCCTTGACATCTTCAATGCAAAGCACGAAGGCTGCGTTGTCAGAGCTAGGGTGCGTGCTCTCAGACACGAGGGGACGAAAGCCGTTCAATGGGCCCGAGTGGCAGAGGCGCGTCGTGGCAACAAAGCCACGATCCGGTCTTTGGTGGACCACGAGGGGCGCATGGTACTCGATCCCGGGCAAATGTGTGAAGCTTTTCAGCGACACGTCACTCAGCTGTTCGGGGGCAGAGGTGGGCTCGGTCGAGGGATGGACTTTAGTGTTTACCTCGACGGACTGCCGCGGCTCTCGGCCACTAAGGCGGGGTGTTGCGAAAAGCCGATAACAGCCGCTGAAGTAAGAGAGACAATGACTGGCTGCACAAGTGGTAAATCGCCTGGTTTGGATGGTCTGCCCTATGAACTTTACGCACAGATGCCAGACTTGCTCGGAGGCCTCTTGGCGGACGTCTACTGCAACTGGCAACAGTTGCGGGAGAATTCCCAGTTCTTTGATCCGAGGAGCAGTGGCACTGCTGAGAAAGGATCCGAACAAGGGGGATAACAGATTATTTCATGCCCATAACTCTGCTAAACACAGAGTTCAAGATTTTGGCCAAGGTGCTAACAAAAAGGTTGGCGCTTGTCGTTGGTGGTGTGATGGGAGAGGCACAGACATGCGCCATTCCCGACAGATCCATCCACGACATCCTCCACCTCATGCGATACATCGTAGAGAGGGTAGCTAGGGAACCTGGCACGGGTGGGTCCTTAATCAATTTAGATTAGTCGAAAGCTTTCGATAGGGTCGACCATCGTTACCTAGCGGCAGTGCTGAGGGCGGCTGGATTCGGGCCCGTCTTCAGAGGCTGGATCGCTGCCATGCACAGCGACATCTGCTCTGTGGTGAGAGTGAACGATCACCTTTCGGAACCGTTCAACATCATGCGCACGGTCCGCCAAGGATGTCCCCTCTCGTCCCTCTTGTACATATTGACTCTCGAGCCATTACTGCACAAACTGGAGACGTTGAGGGGCGTCCCGCACAAACTAGGATGCGGAAGATCCGTGTCGGAATATGCGGATGATGTCACCGTAGTGGTGTCGAACGCCAAACACATCGAGGCGATCGGCACTACACTAAGAGAATACGAAGCGGTGACAGGAGCAATGATCAACCAGGAAAAGTCAGTGGGCCTGCAGCTCGGCACCTGGAGAGGCAGCTCCATGCCGTCCAACAGCGTCGTCGGACTCTGGACAGACGGAACGGTTAAATTGCTAGGAGTCTGGTTCGATCCGGATCTCCAGACGGACAAAAACTGGGACGAGGTGACGAGCAGGGTGGCATCTCTCACCCAGAAATGGGCGGAGAGGAAGCTATCCATGAAAGGTCGAGCGGAGGTGGCTAACGCGTGCCTAACTCGTTAGGTGGCTAATGGAGGTGGCTAACGCGTACATCGCGTCTGTCATCTGCTACCGCCTGACCGTCGTACCTTTTCCTAAGCCTCGCCTGACTGCGCTGGAGCGTTTGCTCTTTCGCTTTTTGTGGAAGGGACGCGCTCCGATGGTCAGGCGGTCCATCTGTTGTCAACACCCGCTACGTGGAGGGCTGGGCATGCCGTGGCTGATGATGCGCAGGCACGCGCTCAGGCTACGACATCTCCACCTCTTCCTCGACGGTTATCAGGTGTGGTCGCCGTTTGCTAGACACGTATTTCCCCAGGCCGTTTCCTTGACGGAGCTGCAGTCCTGGGTCAAGCGAAGACCGAGAGGGAGCGCCTGGAGACTGGAATGTCTTCAGGCGCTCACAGCCCTCGACCAATCGGGCAATGTGATCGGTGGAAACTCCACCTCGGCGTTTTATAGATGATTAGTGGAGGGGAAGAGTGACGACGTACTTGGGGAGAATCTAGGCGTCGACGAAAATCAACTAGCCAATCTCTTCGGAAGATCTTTCGGGCCGGGGCCTATGGACAACTTCCAGAAATCTCTGTCCTGGCAGTGCTACCGAGGAGCCTTGCCAGTTCGGGATAAACTCTACAGGCATGGAGGTGCCGTCAGCAGGGCATGTCCGAGATGCGCGCATGGTGACGAAACCGTCCTGCACGCACTCGTCCAGTGTCCGAAAATTGCTGACTTGTGGGTTTATGTCGAACACCTGCTGTCGCATTTAGGACGGATCCGGCTATCATCTGAGTCCAACGTGGGGATGCCCCGCCCTCCTCATTTAGCCGGGAAGGGAAGGCAGTTTTTATCTGTCTGGTGGCCATGGCGAAAGAGATAGTATGGTGGACACGTTTGAAAGGGCTGAAGACGAGCACTTTCCTCTTCGGTGATGCTCTGATAGACTTTTTCAAATTTCATTTGAAAAGGAAAATCAGAGTAGAGAGGGAAGTGCTCTCTTCCCAGCATTTTGTTGAAAAATGGGTGAGAGAAGCTAGAATGGCCCGTGTGAATGGGCCTACTCTGAGCATTTATCTGTAAATTAAAGGTGGAAAACTGGGAGAGGGCACTTGCCTTGGTGGTCAGGGTCATTGTGGCCTTTTACTGGGCTTTCTCCACAAATGTCCCTCCGAAGTCTCCCCCCTATTGGGGAATTTTTCATTGTTATTTTTTGTTACATCCTCTGTTTTTGCTTTTTACACGCAGAAATGCCCATTTGTACCGTCCTGCATCGTCCTGCACTGTCCTTAATGTCTCCTTTATGTAAACCCTTGTGGTTAATAAATAAATCATTATTATTATTATTATTATTATTATTATTATTATTATGGCTGTCGATTGTCAGTATCGGTAGAGGGTCGGACGCCATGTTTTGACACATAGAATTCCGTCCCTTGCCATTCCGAGTTCAAATCCCGCCGAGGTTTACTTTGCCTTTCTTCCTTTCGGGACCGATAAAATAAAGCACCATTAATGCACTAGGTAATTGCTGGCCTTGTACCAAAATTAGAAACAATTATCATTATTATTGGTCTGTTCGGAAGCTTTTTGCTCGCTCCCAGTAAGTCGCTTTATTTACGTGTTATAATTATTTGTGGCCTAATTTTTCTTGGTGTGTGGACTTTGCCCTGTGAAGGGGAACGTATAATATTTGGGACTTTTCGCCCAAATATTTGAACAATATTTGAAAATATTACTTTTGAAAAAATATATACATATATAAATAAAAACATGGCTGAGCCATGCCCCTCCCCCATCAATATGTCTGCTGTCGTGTGATAATGGCGTAAAAGTTAAGAGAAGGGTTAATGAAATTCATACAACAGACACCACGACAAACTACGTGAACAAAGACAACACTGAGAACACTAATTTTGAAAATATTACGACACCAACTACAACAATAACAACGTCAACCAAAATACAGACTACAGAAAAAAATGACAACAAATGCAACACCGATATTGAACACCACTAACAAGAAAATATACAACGACAACACCAACAGCAACAATACAAATTGCACCGAAAACAAAAACAACGGTGACACCAAAATCACAACCAACTACAACAGTTATAACAGCAACAACATCATCAGCACCGTTTGTAGAAGTAGCAACAGCAACAACATCAAGAAAGAGACCAGTAGCAGCAGTAGCGGCAAAAATAATTGTGCCGCTGAACAAGGGACCACTTCTTTCGCAGGGGTTGCCCGAAATATAGGGTCAGTGCTAGTCACGGAGGAGGAGATGGCAGACGCAAGAGCCATGGTGTCGAGAAACGACAATAGAGTTTCCCTGAAACCTCCACCCGATTTCTTCAAAGATCTGCAGCTGCGCACGGTGACTTACCGCACCGTAAGTAAAATGACACATCGGGTGGAGAGGGCCACGGAGGCTCAGGCTCTAATCCAAAAGGCCTTGGGGTGCATCTGGGCACGCCAAACCCATATCACCCGAGGCAAAAAGTACGCCACAGTAGAGGTACTTTTCGCCAACCCCCAAGAGGCGAAGTCTCACACTTTGGAAACCCTAAGAGTGAGCAGATAGTATTGGTGCCCTTCTACTGCCGGCAGAAAATTGTGAGGGCCAAAGTGACCCAGGTACAGCCCGACGTGCCCATACGTTGGCTGGCCGCGTCTGTACTGGCTAGAATCGAGAAGACCACCATACTGCAGATACAGAGAATTGAAATAGACAACTGGTTAGGAATAGGCATGCACATGCTAATAGAGACTGACCAGGAGTGCACCGAGGCCATCCCAGACATCATAGACCTAGAAAAAGGGCTCCGAATCCTATTAAGCTTAGAAGGATGGCGCCCAAAGTGCTATCTCTGTGGGCAGAAGCGTCACCTCAGAGCCTTCTGCCCGCAGAAGATAGCCAAGAAGAGGGCCCCCCTCCTTCCGACGCCTGATCCGCTGCTACCTAGAGCAGGGCAGTCAACAGAGGTAGAATATCCTTCCATGGTGAGTAGGGGGGAAACGTCCGTGGCACCCGTACGGAAGCCACGGACAACTAAAGCAGCGGCAGCAGTGCCGGCAACACCAACAGTCGCAGTAGCTACACCGGCGGCAAAATCGCTGGACCCGTCTCCACTACCACCACCAACAGCAGTTGAACTCAAGCCCCTCCCGGATGCACCGGGATCCGACATGGTGTGTGACGAGGGAAGGATGTGGAAAACGGTCTGCCACAATGAAACAAAAAAGAAAATACCTTTTAGCTTAACCCTCCAAAAGCATAGGCATACAAATAGTGGTAAAGGCTGCAACGATTATTGCAGCAACACCACCACCATTACCATCACCACTACAAGCATCACCACCAACAACAACCACACCACCAACAGCATCACCAAAACACCAACGTCGCTAACACAACAAAACACACACCTAACAGCAACAACAAGAAAACTGCAACAAAATCGCCCATCCCCACGAAAAGTATACAACCATAAACATGGCAAATAATAACTCTTACAACATATAAAGCAGCACACATACCTCACAGAAAAAAAACTACTACACCCCACCAACACCAAGGTCGCTACCGACAAAATTGAAAATCAATGAAATCAAAATAGAACGTTACAAACTTTTGAAACAAAAATTCCCCTACGCAGTTGGAGACTTCAGAGGGTCGGTTACCAAGAGTATATACACCGACATCCTCTTGGAAACACCCATGACCAGCCAAAGGGACGGTTCTACTGTCCCTTCACCACACGATCAAGGTAAGTGATCCTTACTCACTCACCCCGTTTGTCATCCAGCATGGCCGTACTTAGAATAGGCAGTATAAAAGTACGTGGCCTGGGGTCATCTTGAAAGCAATGTCACCTGCTCAACGACCTCAGGTCATTGAACATAGATGTGGTGGCCATCAGCGAGACCAGAATATCTGAGGCACGAGCCTTCACACAGATCTTCGGCGGCTACGATGTATAAGCATCTCCCAGCCGTCCAGAATCGGGAGGAGGATTTGTCGTGCTTTTTCAGAGAGGCTTGGATCTCTCCATACGGGCCATCTTCCTGGACCCAGAAGGTAAGTCGGTGATGCTGGACGTGACTGGCAGTGAAAGCAACGCTAGTTACAGTATACGCCCCAACGGGGGTAGGACGGCCAGATTTGTTCAGATATCTAGAGAGCTTTCTTGGAACGTCCAGCTCTTTAGTGTCAGTGGGTGACTGGAACGGTATAATAGATGCACGCTGTGATTATGTGGGGCTAGGAGACAGGGGAGGAGGTTGTAAAAGCCTCAACAACCTGCTCAGACGTTTTGTACTGCCTGACAGGTATAGACTGGATTATCCGAATGTGCCAATGTGGACATGGGCAAACCGCATCGGGACATCCAGATGCGATTTAGAAAGGGCATTCTGTAGAGAAACAGATAAGGCTAGTGTAGGTTGACCACAATTTAAAGTAGTCGACTAAACTCACCACAAATTTGTGATCTGTGAAGTTGACTTAGATAGAATCCATAGGCAAGGACTTGGATACTAGAAGCTGAACGCGTCGTTCCCAGTGCGCAGAGCTTACAGAGACCGTACTAGCGAATTAGTTAAACGTGCATTGACGGGTGCGATCGTCAACAACAGGTGGTGGTTTACCCCGAAAAGGGCTATTAGAGTAAAATCGATAAGGTTTAGCAAAAGGAGTAGTGAAAGAGGAGAATAGAGTAGAGGGAGGGTTAGTTAGAAAGCTAGAAGAGGTTTATAGGAGAGGTATCGCAACTGACGTGCTTGCTGCGATTGGCACTCGACCAATTCTTCAACTCAAAGCATGAAGTCTGCGCGGTCAGATCTAGAGTACGTGTTCTAAGACACGAGGCCGTTTAGACACTTCAATGGGCCCGGGTGGTGGAGGCGCGACGTGGCAAATAGTCCATAAATCGGTCTTTTTCTGATCAAAACGCGTGCATATTGATCTAAACCGAGCAGATGTGTGCGGCTTTTCAGGAGCACTGTGCTCAATTGTTCGGGAGTGGAGGCGGGCCGGATTGGAATGTGGACTTCGGTGCATACCTCGACGGACAGCCTACCACGACCGCAGGCAGTGCTGCGAAAAGCCGATAACAGCAGGTGACATACGGGAAGCGATGTCTGACTGCACGAGGAGTAAATCGCCAGGTTTGGATGGTCTGCCCCGCGAGCTTTATGCGTATATGCCAAACTTGTTCGGCGACCTCTTTGCAGATGTCTACTGCAACTGGCAACAGAACGGCAGCATTCCCAGTTTTGTGAGCCGGGGTGCGGTGGCACTGCTGAGAACAGACCCGAAACATGGGGACGTTATAGACAACTTCAGGTCCATAACTCTGTTAAACGCTGAGTTTAAGATTTTGGCGTCGGCTTTAGCAAAGAGATTGGCGCATGTCGTTGGTGATCTGGTGGGAGAGGAGCAGACATGCGCCATTCCGGGCAGATCCATCCATGACAAACTCCATCTCATGCGATACATCATGGAGAGTGTGGTTAAGAAACTTGGCACATGTGGGGCCCTGATCAACTTGGATCAAACTAAAGCATTTGATAGGGTCGACCATATGTAGTTGGTTCTTATCCTCGGGGCGGCTGGCTTCAGGTCAGTCTTTAGGGGATGGATCGCTGCGATGCACAGCAACATCTGCTCGACTGTAAGGGTGAATGGTCAACTGTCACAGCCGTTCAGCATCATGCGCTCGGTGCGTCAGGGTTGTCCCCTTTCGTCGGTCTTGTACTTATTGGCCCTCGAGCCGTAACTGCAGAAATTACATGCGAACTGGGATGCGGGAGATCCGTGTCATCTTACGCCTAAGACGTCACCGTGTTGGTGTCGAGCATCAAACACGTCCAGATGCTCGGCACTACTCCAACGGAATACGAAGCTGTGACAGGTGTAAATATATAACAGGAAAGGTATGTGGGCTTGCAACTCGGCACCTGGAGAGGAATCCTCCTTGCTGTCCGACAGCGTCGTGGGGCGATAGACAGAAGGACCGGTTACATTGCTCGGGGTCTGGTTCAGTCCGTACCTCGAGATGGAGAAAAACAGGAACGAGGTGACGAGCAGGGTGGCCTCTCTCACCCAGAAATGGGCTGAGGGGAGGCTGTTCCTGAAAGGTCGGGTGGGGGTGGCGAATGCGTACATCGCGTCCGACATCTGCTACCGTCTGACAATCGTACCTTGCCTCCACCCAACTCTGACCAAAACGGAGCGCCTTCTCTTCCGACTTTTTTGAAAATGACGAGCTCCCATGGTCAGACTATCGAACTGATGTTAAACCACATTGCCTGCAGGACTAGGTATGCCGTGGCTGATAATGCGCAAACATGCGCTGTGGCTGCGACATCTATGTTGCTTCCTTGACGGTGTGGTCACCGTTTGCCAGAGTTGCTTCTCCCCAGCTCGACTCATTGACAGAGCTGCAGTCCTGGATCAGGAAAAGACCGAGGGATTGCACTTGGAAGCTGGAATATCTTCAAGCGCTCACCGCCATTACCGGTTGCAGACTGTTATCGTTGGAACATCGACCTCGGCGTTCCATAGAGGGCTAGTGGATGGGAAGTGTGATGACGTTCTTGGGGAGACCCCGGGCGTAGAAACCGATCAGCTGTTCGGTCGCTTCAAGAGAACTTTCAGACAGGGGCCTATGGACAACCTCCAGAAATCGCTGGCCTGGTAGTGCTACGGAGGAGCGTTGCCGGTACGGGATAAGCTCTACAGGCACGGAGGTGCTGTCAGCCGAGCCTGTCCGAGATGCGCGCCGGGCGAAGAAACCGTACTGCACGCACTCGTTCAGTGCCCGAGGATTGCTGACTTGTGGTGCTATATCGAACAGCTGCTGTCACGTGTAGGATGGATCCGGTTATCGACTGAGTGCATTGTGCAGATAGGAGGAAGGGCAGGCATTTTTTTTTATCTGCCTGGTGACCATGGCGAAAGAGATTGTGTGGTGGACAAGGTTGAAAGGGTTGAAGACGGAGACTTTCCTCTCCGGCCAATCTCGGATTAACTTTTCCAAGTTTCACTTGAAGAGAAAAATCGGTGTGAAGAGGCAAGTGCTGTCTTCTAGTAAGTTTGTTGAAAGGTGGTTGAAAGTGGAGAGTCTGATCAGATTGAACGGGCCAGCCCTGAGTATGCGCCTGTAGACTGAGGAGTGGGAACACTGAGGGAGGGTGCTTACCCTGGTAGTCAGGGTTACCGTGGTCTTTTTTTGTGGTTTTCACCACGAGTACCCTCGGAGGTTTCCCCCTCTTTGGGAAAATTTTGTTGTTTGAATTTTTTTGATTTCTAGCCCGATTTAGTTATAACCAGTTTACACGACCAAACACCTACTTTGTTTAGACCTATACTGTTCTGTGCCGTTTCTAATATTTGTCTTCATGTTAGCACTTATGGCCAACAAGGAAACCATTATTATTATTATTTAGTTGCCACTAAATCAAAGAAAAAATGAGCATTCAAATCCCAAACCTAAGCATTGGTGATATTACATCAAACGAAAAATATAAAATGTACGCACATATGAACAGCAGCATTATTACCCGTATAATATTAATACAGATTTGCGAAAGAAATACTGGAATGATGACCAGAATATATGGCAATAAATATATAATGTGAAACGATGAGATGTCCTTCTGTACTTCACGTTGCAATTGTGTTAATAATAATCAGATTCAACTCATTAGAGAGAGGGATATATACATATATATATATATATATATATATATATATATATATATATATATATATATATATATATATATATATGTATATATGTGTGTGTGTGTGTGTGTGTATATATATATATATATATATATATAAATCAGGAAAGAAGGTTTACATGGTTTGCTATACAAAAAAGTTTTTAATCACATAGCTTACATTTGTTTCACTGAACTGGTCTGTCTAGAGATCGCTATCCGCCTAATTTTGCGTCACTCGATCGCCAATACAGAATTATAACCAGTCAGATCTTCGGAGCATGCGAGAATGAAGAAAATACACAGGCACGAAAAGAAAAGAAAATATGGAGTAGTTATGGCATTCAATTAGAACAATAACAACAAAAATTATTACAACAATGCTATCAATAAACTATTTAAGGAGACCCTGACATTACTTAGGTGGGGGGTATATAATGTATCTAATGTTACGGCGTGAAAATCAGCTGTCATAAGGCAAAAAGTATCGTAGTGTGTATCAATTTTAAATTATAAAGATAAGCTAGTTTTTAGTCTTTCTCTTCATCTTCAACAGTATACATGAGTGGGACCACTGTCAAAGCTCAATAGTTGTAGAGTTAATACAGAGGTTAACGAATTAATATACGCATATATCTACGCACACACACACACACACACACACACACATATATATATATAAATATATATACACATATATGTGTACATAGACACATACATACACATCAATATACACTCGTACAAAAATATACATACATGCAAAGAGAAAAGCGTGCTAATTGTAGTTATGGCAAAAAGAAGGTAAAGTAACATTGTAGTAGTGAATTGAGAAAAACTAGGATCTAGGATCAAATGATTGCAGCAGCTGAGAAGGAGTAAGATTGTTGGTAGATGAGGTATTTACAGACAATTGTGTGGTATAGACTTGTGAAGGAAATAGTATACTTAATGAATATATTTCTGTGGGTAGTAGGTATCCTAATTTAAAGCTATGTTATGTTGGTTCGATTCACGGAGGTTTGAATCTTATGAATTTAGTGGCTATTCTATGTCTGCAGAAGATAGATCTTCTAACTTATTATTAAGTAGCCTTTTCACATTTCTAAGGATATACAATAGCTCAAGATCACACAGCCCGCAATAGGACATCCCTGTACTATAGGTTTTAGCAGCCGACAACTTCGACCAGTTGATAGTGTAGCTAGCGTTGCTGTCCTTCAATTCCCATATTTTTCTGGCGAGGGTGGTGGAACCCATAAGTGCTCGATTTTTCATTGAGTGCCTGTGCACATACCATCTTTTCTTAAAAGAACCCGCGGTGGATCCTATGTAATTCCAGGTGGAGTTACCCGAGATGACCGTGCACATGTACACCAGCTAGAATCGAGACAATGGGCACCTATCTGGGAGGTGACAGTTGCAGTTTGAGGCGCTATTTTGTGCAGCTTTTACATTCCTATTTAGTACCCTGTTATAAGTGGGTTGTGATATATGCCCCATGGGGTTTTGCTGCTGCGCGTTTGTATGCGCTTGTGGTTGTGATGTTGTGCTGAGTTTGTGCCTATGTATAGGTGCAATTGATTTACGCTGAGATATTTCTGTGGTTGATCTTGCGTATGTGTGATTCTATGTTAGCTGCTGTTGAGAATGAGAGTTTTATAGTAGATCTATTGAGTATTTTGTGATATCTATCCGAGATAGGGAAGTGTTTATCTATTAGTTTAAAGAATGTAGAGGGCAGTCTAGTTTTTATAGAGGAGTTGAATATTGGGTTGAACCATAGGTATTTTCTTTGTCTGTTTCTTCTATTGTTTCTTGAGTTTACGTTATTAGTGTTTTGGCCGTTTACTCTAGGTGTTACATGTCTAACCCTATGTCTAGTCAAGCTATTCCTATTATTATGCGAGCGGTTGGAGTAGAAATTACTAGGATTGTTTATGTTGTCTTTATTCACTATATACTGTAGTTTATCTTTATGACCGGCCCTACTTAATGCTGCATTATAATAGTCAGCATGCTCGTTAAAAATTTCTAGGTTTGAGGATAGGCGGGATATTCGGAGGGATATACTACGTGCTATGGATTTAATTATGGATTTGGGGTGATTTGAGTTGTAACTAATGTAGGCAAGATTTTCATTATTTTTGTGGAAAGGTTCTATTAATCCAGTATTTAGATTTAGAGTTACATCTAGAAAATTTACCTTCTTATGGTTTAGTTCGTAGGTAATACTTAGGCCTAGTTTTTTGAAGAATATTCTAATATTTTTCCTTAGTCTTTCCATGCTCTGGTTGTTTAGGTTCCTAGCTATAAGTAACGTGTCGTCCCTATAAATTCCTCCTTGGAGGTTACTGAATTCCTTATGTAGGTTGTGTGCTATGAATAGCCCCACGATATCTGTAATTTGCGCAGTACCATTTGATCCCATTGTAATATCGAAGCTATTTATTCTATCCTTTCTTACCCAGTAGTTATTTTCAAATTTTACGTTAGTCCTTCTAGCTGCTATTATTATTTCAATTTCATCATGGGTAAGATTAGAGTTATTTTGGGCAAATTTAAGCGCCTTATCTAGGGTAGCTGGGGATATGGATGCATAATAGTC